>CM060940.1:291757620-293007620 GCA_030765085.1 Allium cepa | reverse complement strand
AGCGATTTCCAGAGTTTTAGCTTATTTGAAAGGAACCATTACCTATGGTTTATCTTACAAAGGATATCCTGCTGTAATAGAAGGATTTAATGATGCAATCTAGAACAATGCAGAATCCAAATTCAAGTCTACGACTGGATGGATCTTTACATTAGAAGGTGCTGCGTCTTGGGTTTCCAAAAAACAGACCTGTATATCTGACTCAACAATGTTGTCAGAGTTGATTGCGTTATAGATGCATGTAAGGAAGCGGAATGGCTTAGGAATTTATTAATAGAAATCTCATTATGGAAGAAGCCATCTCCAGCAGTCTTGATTAACTGTGATAATCAGGCTACAATATACAATGTGTCTAATAAGACATATAATGGAAAGTCTAAACATGTGAGTCTAAGACATAAAATGATAAGACAATTACTCAAAAGTGGAGTAATAACTATTGATTACATAGAAACAAGGAAAAACTTGGCTGACCCGCTCACACAGATTCTTCCAAAGGCAATGGTTTCTATAAAATCAAAGAAAATGGGAGTAAGGTCTGTGAATGAAGGTTGATCATCCTTAACAGAAAATTATGTTTTGAAAAGGATAGACAACGCTCAATGGGTACCAACAAGTTAAGGGAATTATCATAGAACACTAAATCAATAATCTCATAATATTTAGTGTTGGATTTTATAAGAATAAAGGATGGATAATATATCCTTAATAAGTCTAGTTACCTTAAAAAGGTGTATTGCAGAAACACCTTAAGAGACTTACCTATATGACTATGGAAATCAGGCCGTTTCCTTAGAAAGTAAGAGTGCTTTCTGACGTAGACTCATGAACCTAGGATTAAAAGCACATGGCTATTAACTTGCTAAGCAATACAGAACACCTTACCTAAGAAAATCAACATTTGTGATTGTTTCGGTTTTATCATAAGGGATACTTGGTTCAAGATTCGTTTACCATAGAATCTCGATAAAGCTTTGAATGGTTTACACTAAGTAAAGATTCAAATCCAAAAGATACCTTTTATTTATGTGGTGGTTTTCACAATGATGCAATTCATGATCTTTGAACTATGTTTGGCTTGATCCCACTTGGAAACGTAGGTAATCGCTCAAGTGATGCAGTTATTCCAGTTTTTAAACTTAAAATGTTTTTTAAATCATCCAAACTTAAAAATTAGGGGAGAATGTTGGATATTTTCAAGCTTTCCCTTTGTTTTTGTTTTCATGAAGAGAGAAGAATGCAAGAGGGAAGAAAGTATTAGGAACCGGAGATAGTGGTTTTGATGACAACAACCTTTGTAACTTATATTATTATAACTTATATACTAACATTATTATCTAGATATATATGAATGTTATTATGTAGGATATATGTAAGGTAGGTACTGATTATTGAAGACTGTACTGTATAAAGATCAAGAATGAAGAAATCAAGTATAAAGACTCATGAGTATCAACATCAAGATTTTAAGATTAGTGTCTAGTTTTTCTTAAAACTTCATAATAGCACAGAAATCTTCATTCCGAATTTCATTTGGGATGGAACCCATTTCTGCCTTCTTAGTGGCTTACAAACCCACGACAAATAGCTTACAAACCTACGACAAGTGGCTTAAAAACCCACGAACATCTTGGTTTTGTACAAGTTCTCGAGTCCTGATGTGATGAGATATTCTACAGGAAGACGCTTGCAAAACTACTGTTGATATGCTAAGATTTTGATCAATGACAATGTGCTTCAACAAAAAGGAAGAGATATGTGCAAAGCTAAAGAAAGAACGATGAAGACCAAGGATAAACATAAGTATGATTTTATATAGGTCTTGTTTAGATTTATTGTTAAAATCTATCCTCAAGAGGCTTGCACAAACACTAGAACACATTTTATAAATTTCATTTTTTAATAAACATTCACTGTACACAATTTAATAGTTCAGTCGACTGAACAGGGATGACCAATCGACTGAACCTGTTACACATATACAAACATGTACAGTTTCAGTCGACTGAAACACCCTGCTCAGTCGACTGAATTTGTTCCTGAAAATTTTACTTCATATTTTCAGTTGACTGAATTCCCTGTTCAGTCGACTGAATTTGAACCTGCGAATTTTCTACGAATGGACACCTTCTTCCTCCCAAGAGTTGCAACCATTCTCCGATAGAAATGGAAGCATCTCTTGTCTATACCCTTAGCCAACATATGCACCTCTTCTACAATTATAAATACATGATTCTAACATCTTCAATTGACCGAATTCTCTTGCTTTAATCTTACTATTTTCTTGAACATATTATCTATAAATTCTCAAAGCAATCACAAATCTATTGCTTGAATCACTGCTTTGTTTTTAACATTCTTTTGATTCATAGCAATTCACATTTCCTAAATCTTCACAAACACATTGCATACTCTCGAGGATAAGATTATAGGAATATTGTACTACATTAGACAAATTAGTGTTGACAAGAACACAACAAGTCGAATATTGTTTTTAGTAGTTGAGTTGAAGTCCTCTTCAGTAGTTGAGGCAAGAAATCTCGTTCGGTTGTTCGGGTAAGTTGTAAACCTATTCCTCCAGGTTAAGTGAGGGTTTTAGTTAGTGGAATTCCTAAGTGAAGCTCAGGGACTGGATGTAGGACTAGATATCCGAACTAGTATAAAATCCTGTGTCTACCTTGCTTTTACTTACTTTATCTACCTAGACTATTCCGTTATTCCATATTACACGATCCTACCGCATAGCCTCTTTCAATTGGTATCGGAGCAAGGTTGTCCTATAACCATAACACCGTTATTAGACATATTGATAATATGGAAAATAACGCAAGTACAAGCACAACATCTGCCTATAGTTCTACATTTGCGGAAGGACAATCTACCCAAAGAGCTCCTCTATTCAATGAACTAAACTATAACTATTGGGCTACAAGGATGAGGATTTATATGCAGACAACAAGTTTCGAAGCCTGGAATGCTACTCAAGCAGAGTTCGTTGAACCCACAACCGATTATCCTACATGGACACAAACTCAAAAGAACGAAGCTAGTGCAAATGCCAAAACTATGAATATGCTATTTTGTGCCCTGGATAGAAACGAATTCAACCGCGTTAGCATATGTACTACTGCATATCAGATATGGGAAACACTTAAAGTCATTCATGAAGGCACAAACAAGGTTAAACAAACAAAGATATCCATGCTGAAGAACCAATTCCAAAACTTTAGAATGCGACAAAATGAATCCATCAATGACATGTACTCGAGATTTCAAGACATTCATCATGCTTTAATCAGACTAGGAGAAAAATACACGGATTTTGATATCGTGTCTAAAGTTCTAAATTCACTCACTGATGAATGTGAGAGAAAAGTACTAGCAATCGAGGAAGCAAATGATCTATCTAAAATGAAACCAGAGGAATTGATTGGAAATCTTATGTCGTATGAAGTAAATATACAAGCTAAGAAAGATCAAGCTCAAGAAAGAAAGAATGTAGTTTTTCATGCAAAAAAGGAAGAATCAGAGTCTGAAGATGAGGATTTAGCATTTATAGCCAAAAATTTCAAGAAATTCTTAAGATATAGAAAAGGAAATAAAAACGGATTCAACAAGAATTTCTTGAACAAACCTACGTCATCGAATATAGAATGTTTCAACTATCACAAGAAAGGTCACATGCACAAGGATTGCCCAGAGCAAAAGAAGGAGAATCAGAAAGCTCTCAATAACAAAAACAAGAAAAAGAAATTCAAAAAGAAGGCATTCTCTGTAACATGGGATGATTCGGATTCATCTTCATCCGAAAGTGAAAATGATAGCGACAATGAACAGGCAAATGTATGCTTCATGGCTCAAGAATCTGAAGTAAGTAATTTAACTTTCGATGACTTAATTGAAGTAAACTCTGAACTTTTGAGCACAATAAAAATTCTTAAAAAGAAAATCAAGGAAACTCGTGAAAATCAAAACAAAGCTGAATTTGAAAGGGATATGTTAAAAGATGAAAAGAAAATTTTAGAAGAAGAACTTGAAAAAGTTCACGAATCTCATTCAAATTCGGAAACTCAATTATCACTTTTAAGTCAAGAAATTGAAACTCAAAAGACAAAGAATGATATAATTGTTTATGAAAATCATGAGTTAAAAACTAAGATTAGACAAGTTAAGTTAGAAAATAATAGTCTTCAAGCTAGATTAGATAACATCACTAAAAATGTTTCTAACTTTAATAAAGGAAGAGAAAATTTATCTAAGATTTTAGAAAATTCTTAATCCTCTTCAAATAAACATGGATTAGGATATAAAAAGGAGTCAAAAATTCCTAAAAAGGAAAATACAAATTTTAAGAGGAATATTGATTCAAAACAACAAATGTTATTAAGAGAACCTATTAAAACAAAAGTAGAAACCAAGATAGTCAAAATTTAGGTTCCAAAGACTAACAATATTTTAATTAGGAATAAATATATTAAAACATTTATGAATAGTGTTCATTATAATAAAAACTATATTTATAAAAAGGATACTAAACCAAATTGGGTTTGGCTTCCTAAGTTCTAACTTTTTAGGACCCTATTAAAAGGTGGGTACCAATAATTTTGTATTTATTTTCAGGTCCCACTTAAAAAGAAGAAATGTATACTAGATAGTGGTTGCTCAAAACACATGACCGAAGACAAAAATATGCTTACAAACATCACATACTTTGATGGTGGCTCAGTTACCTTCGGGGATAATTCAAAAGGCTATATCATTGGCAAAGGAGATGTGAGCAATTACAGTACATCAAATTTACCTTTTATAACAAATGTTTCATTAGTTGAAAATCTAAAACATAATCTACTTAGCATAAGTCAACTTTGTGACAAAGGCTTTAAAATAACTTTTTCGAAAAATAAATGTAGTATTTTTGATCAAAACCAAAATCTTGTTTTTGAAGGAAATAGAGAAAGGAATATTTACGTTCTAAATATATCATAATACAAGTATGTGTTTACTAGCCAAAGATAATGATCCTTGGTTATGGCACAAAAGATTTTGTCATATAAATTTTAAAACTATTAGAAAACTTTCCAAAAATGAATTAGTAAGAGGTTTACCCAAAATAAACTTTAAAATAAAAAAATCTTTGTGATGATTGTCAAAAAGGAAAATTAACGAAATCATTTTTCAAATCTAAGAAAAATATTTCGACTTTACAACCAATAGAATTACTACATATGGATTTATTTGGACCAACACAAGTTCAATCCATTAATCATAATCGATACGTGTTTGTGATAGTTGATGATTTCTCAAGATATACATGGACTATTTTTATGAAAAATAAAAGTGATACTTTTGAGCATTTTAAAACTTTTGTCAAAAGAATTCAAAACACTAAATATTTGAAGATTAAAATTATACGAAGTGATCATGGAGGAGAATTTGAAAATGAAGCTTTTGAAACTTTCTGTAAAAAGAAAGGAATAAATCATAATTTTTCATTTCCTAGAACTCCTCAGCAAAATGGAGTTGTAGAAAGAAAGAATAGAACATTACAAGAATGCGCAAGGACATTATTAAATGGAAGTTTTCTACCAAAACATTTTTGGGCAGAAGCCGTAGCTTCTGCATGCTATGTATTAAATAGAATATCAATTAGACCGTTAAATAAAAATACTTCATATGAACTATTCAATAACAAAAAGCTAAATATATCTTATTTTAAAATATTTGGATCAAAATGTTTTATTTTAAATACAAAAGATCAACTAAGTAAATTTGATCCAAAAGCCGACGAAGGAATTTTTGTAGGATATTCAGAACGAAGTAAGGCATATCGAGTATTTAATAAACGAACAAACGTAATCGAAGAAACCTTACATGTATCTTTTGATGAGAATTTCAACAAAGAATTAAGTATAAAAGATGATGAAGAATTTATAAATATAGAAAATAGAAATCTTGAAAATTGTAATAATGAACTAAGATCGTCACCAAGAATATTACGAGATCACCCTACTCAAAATATAATAGGTGAAATCAATTCTCAAGTTAAGACAAGAAATCAACTATATCAAATGGGACATGTAGCTTTCATTTCTACAATAGAACCTAAAAATCCTAAAGAAGCATCAACAGACGATTACTGGATTATTGCTATGCAAGAAGAATTAAATCAATTTGAACGTAATGATGTTTGGGAATTAGTTCCCCGTCCAAATAATCAATCTGCTATAGGAACAAAATGGGTTTACAAAAATAAAATAGATAAACAAGGTAATATAACTAGGAATAAAGCTAGACTAGTAGCACAAGGATATAATCAAGAAGAAGGTATTGATTTTGAAGAAACTTTTGCTCCCGTTGTAAGACTTGAAGCAATATGTATTCTACTAGCCTTTGCATGTTTTCACAATTTTAAACTTTATCAAATGGATGTTAAAAGTGCATTTTTAAATGGTTTTATAAAAGAAAATGTATACGTAGAACAACCTCCTTTATTTATACATGAAAAATATCCAGATCATGTATGTAAATTAAAGAAAGCACTATATGGTCTTAAACAAGCATCCCGTGCTTGGTATGAAAGACTTAAAAGTTACTTACTAAATTTGGGATTTCAAATTGGAAAAGTTGATCAAACGCTTTTCATTAAAAAAACTACTAAAGATATTTTAATAATTCAAGTATACGTAGATGATATTATATTTGGTTCGACAAATGAAAATTTATGTAAAGAATATTCAAATATAATGACTAAGGAGTTCGAAATGTCTCATATGGGAGAATTATCATATTTTCTCGGACTTCAAATTAAACAATTAACAAATGGAATTTTCATAAACCAAGAAAAATATTGTGCTAATCTAATTAAACGTTTCGGAATGGAGAACACTTCTGCTAAACCTACTCCTATGGTACCACTACTCATCTCGATCGAGATGAAAATGGCAAAAGTATAGATCAAAAATTGTTTAGAAGTATGATAGGTTCTTTACTTTACTTAACTGCTAGTAGACCAAACATAATGATGAGTGTATGTTTATGTGCACGTTTTCAGTCTAATCCTAATGTAACGATCCAGAATTTTGAGCAATATCAATTTAATAATCTTTGATAATAATTAAATTGATTTGATCATTTTATATTATAAATTGACAAGTTAGATTTATTTTAAAAGGTTTATAATAATAATTTGTTAATATCTATCAACATTTTTTTACAATATAAATAGACAAGATTAATTCTTTTGAAAGCTTATAATAATTTGATTTGGAAATATTTATTTTGATAAATAAGAATTTTTAATGTAATAAAATTTTATATTCAAATTGTAATATATATGAATGTATATATTGTGATTTGATATTTGTTTTAAAATTTAATATGGAAATTAATAAATTTAATATTAGAATTTTTCTATTTGAAATGTGTATATATGTTTGTATATATATGTTTTAAATAGGAATTTTATTATTTTGAATTTAATAAGAGTTTTCAAACTTGAATATATTTAGTTTTGGAATTTGAAATGATAATTTGATTTAATATTTTTGAAATGATATTTGAAATTTAAATTTTAAATAATAAAGTTAATTTCTTATTTTATAAACATATATTTTAGCTTTTGTTTTTAATAAGATAAAATTGTTTTAAAAATTTATATAAGAAGTTAAAATCAATTTTTCAAGCTTATAAACATATATTATAAATCAAAATATAAGTTATTTAAATTTACATGAATATTTATTAAAAAGGTAAATACATATTTCTATATTACATAATTACATATACATAACTTAATAATTATAATATAAAAAGAAGTAACATTTATAAAACATTAATTAAACAACAAAACACTTGTAAGAATATTAAGTTATGTAAGTTACATTTGTAAGAGTATAAACCTTTAAAGAGACACATGTCATTCTCCTTAGTAATTAACTTCCAAATTAAATTGTAAATAATGAAAGGAAAGATTTTATCCTTCCAGCAAATTTTTCTCTTCATTTAAAAAAAAAGATGAATTCAAATCTGAAAAGGGAAATGTAAATCAAAATACAAAATAAAGATCAAAAGGAACAAATGCAGAAAAACCTGTAAAGTCTGGAAATTCAAAATCAGAGGCAAGCAAGATGTAACTTCAACAATTCAAATAGTCAGCTACAAGATAAAAATCAACATGCAAAATTTTTCAAGCAATTCAGGATTAAAATCAATATGCAACAAGTTCGAGAAGGAATGCAGAAAATTTTAAAAGCCTGGAAAAAAGAAGATGCAGCTTCTGTTTTCTGCAAATTTTCAAGTGAGTAAACAATTCTTTTAAAAACAGTTTAAACTTGAATTTCATCATGTTAACATGGTTGAGTATTTTAATATTATTGAGTACTTGATTAGAATTGAGTGCATGTTTGAATTAAGATAGTTGAATGCCTGGGTAGTTAAAATTTGTACTCTGTGTAACTTTAAAATTGACAGTTTCATCATTAAATTCAATAACTTAATTCTGGATTCATATGGGCCTTTGATGTGTAAGTAGAAGTTGTTTGAAAATGAGTAATCTATCACCTGAAATATTTATAGGATTTTTAAGTACATGTTTTACTCAGGAATTGTAAATTTACAGTAAAATATTGATTTGGGACAAAATAATTTATACTCAGATTTGAGTTTTGACTTTATAATTGTATGGTAAACAAGAAATCTTGATTTTAGGAGTTCGAATTACCAATTTTAGTTGGGTAATTTGTGTGATTGTGGGATTTGACTATTTTGGACATTTTGTCCAATCCACGGCAAGCCAAGGCGAAGTGGTGATCGTGGTTATGCTCGAAGTTGGAGGGGGCTATGGTGATTATCAGAAAAATCATTTTAGAATTTTTAGATGAAGGGATTGACTGGAATTTGGATTAGTAGGGTTTTATACTTTGTTTTGGTCATCGTGGTTCATCGTGATTTCGCGGCGTCAAGAAGAAATTGGAGGCGATCACATGTGTTGTTGTGAGTTCTAGGGGTCGTAACGATGCTTTGGGAAGGATGGCACGACGTCGCGAGTAATGGATCGCCGCCGGTGATCATTTTCTGGTAGTATTGTTTTTGCAGTTTGGTTTCAGAAGGTCAAAATTTGATTTTCGATAGAATCAGTGTTGCTAGGTTTCGCGAAGCTATGTCGTGGTCGTGGGTGACTAGTCGAAGCCGTGGTGATGGTCGTGGGTGACCGGCGTGGTGGTGCATGTTGCACAGGCGTGTTGTTGTATCAGTGGATTGGGTTTTGGGGAAGGAAGATGGAGGCTCGAGATTTTACCTCGGGGTATTTGCTTGTTTAACTCGAAGATGGTTTCGGGTAGGTGATGCTTTTTCTCGAAGCAGGTATAGGTAGGGAAGAACTCGGGGTATTTGCTTTTTAACTCGAGGCAGTTTAGTGGAATTGTGGGGTTGGCTCGGGGTTTTAATAGGTTACACGAGAATTAACTCGGGTTTGTATTTTAAGTAACCAGAATTTTATAAGATCAGTGAATCAATAAATAAGTGATATAGGATTTGATTTTTGAAATGTTTATAAAGTTTTAAAACAAAATAAACAAGTTTTCTCTTATAAACTAATTTGATTTCAAAGTTAAGTTATAATAAGTTTTTATATTTTAAAATAAAATATAAAAAAATTAAATGAAATAAGTGGATTTTCAATAATATGGTTTGTATTAAATTGTATTAAATAACTTTGTAAAGTTTAAGGATTTTGAAGGTTAATTCGAATGTTTAAATTGTCTTAATTAAAAATGATTTCTAAAGAGTTTTATTTTAAGTAAGTTAAATAATTAAGATTTAGAGATCAATTAAAATAAGAATTATCTTTAGTAATTTAGAATTTTGATTTAATTAAAGATAAATGAATTTGTGAAGATAATTAAGATAATTAAATTATTTTATTAATTATCAAGAGATATTGGTTAATAAATGATTTAATTAAGATAATGTTTTCTTAATTAAGAATCTTTATAATATAAGAAGATAAAGAATCATTTAACTAATTTAAATGATTAAGTTAAATAATTAATTAAGTAATTAATTTGTGATTAATTAAGATAATCACTTATGAGTTAATTTAATATAATTACTTGGAAAGTAATTAAAGTAATTAAGTGGTTAATTACTAGAGGTAATTAAGTAAGAGATAATTACTTTATAAAAGTAATTAAGTAATGTGATTAAAGTTAATCACTTGAGTTATTAATTAAAGAATTAATTAATAATTAATTAAAGGTTTAAATTATTTGATTAATGGTTAATAAAAAAAAAGGATTAAGAGTAATTAATTTAGTAATTAATTACTTGTTAAATAATTAAGTAAAAAGAAATTCTAATTAATGAAGTAATCATTAATTAATGAAAATAATTAATTAATTGTTAATTAATAATTTAAGGATAATAAATTTATAATTAAGTTTTAATTACTAAATGTAATTAAAAGTAATTAATTAAAAGTGATTAATTAAAAGTAATTAATCAAGTTGATTAATTAAAAGTAATTAACTAAATGTAATTAATTAAAAGAAATTAATCAAGTAGGTTTAATTAAAAGTAATTAATTAAGTGTGATTAATTAAGAGTAATTAATCAAGCGTGATTAATTATAGATAATTAATCAGGTGTGATTAATTAAAGGATAATTAAGAAATAATTATCAAGGTAATTAAATAATAATTAATCAAATGTGATTAATTCAAAAGAGTAACTAGGGATAATTACTTAGTATAATTTGGAAGTAATTAATCAGGATGATTAATTAATATGGTAATTAAGTAAGAATTACTTAAAGTAATTAAGTGATAATTAATCAGGGAAGATTAATTGAAATGGAATTAAGTAATGTGAGTTAATTAATTAATTTGTAATTAATTAATGAATAAAGAAGTTGGATTGAGGATAATCCAAGTATTTAATTTAAGGATTAATTAAATTAATCAAGTTGATTCAAACTTGTTTATGAATGATTAATGATTGGATTATATATATCATTGGATGAGTTAATGATATTGGTTGTTGTTGGATGACATTGGTTGATATGTGATGATGTGAATATGTTATATCTGATTGTGATATATATGCTGCTTTGTGATATGTATAGATGCATGTGATAATAGATGCTTATCTATCTGTGTTGTGAATACATCCATTTATGTTAAGTGATATTTCTAAATATCTATTGTTTAAATCCCTTAAGAATAACTTGGACATTAAAATGGCGTTTGGTTTCGATGAGACCGGGATCGGGTTTCCATATTTGGAATCCGAAAACCACATCGATTCCAATTAAACGTTAGGTCGTTAATCCAAGTGGAGCAAGTGAAGACTCGAGGTGTAAGGGCTATACGTCAGTATAACTCTGTGGGTGATTCCGTAATGAGTTGACGGAATAGTGCTTATAGATTCGAGATGGAGATTTAGAGTGCAAGGGCTATGGTTGTTGACTCTGAGGGTGATTCCAAAATGAGTGCAACGAGATAGTGCCTTCAGTTTCGTTCGAAACCGGAACGAACTTGTATGGATTGAATGCTTTCAGCACATCGTCAGGCGGACGATGAGCATTCTAAGATAATTGGTCCTATAAAGGTAATCGTAGCCTCAAGCCTCATCAACCGGGAATGGCTAAAACAGGGGAGGTGCAGCAAGGCTTCGTGGGTCGCTCCCACTGGAGAGCAAGATACATCCCTGTCTAGAAGTCCCTTTATATTTCGGCTGTGTGGGCAGTTGGTCTGCAGCCAACTGCGGGGTGGTCTTGTTCGGGACTGTTCAGTAAGGAATGGTCCCGGCCTTGTGTTGCAGGGGAGTTAGGGTGGCTCCTCGGTACGGTGATTTAGGCCACGTACTGTGACGGGCGGTACCCCAGTAGCCCTGCCATTGATGGAAACCCATTTTCCCTACGAGACCCTACGGTTTTGTTTGTATTACCCACTTTTGTGGCTAGTAGCTGGAATTTAGTAGATGTAACAATTTCGGCTATTTTCATATTTACTTGAAAACCCTAGACACTATTATAATATCACTGGATTTCCTATCAAATGTTTTGGTTAGCGTAAGGTAAAAACTTTTCCATGTTTATGTGTGGGAAGTCTTACGTGATACCTTTTGTTTTCAAAGGTTTTTCTAAAAGTTAAGCAATCTTAAACCGTTTACTCACACCAGACCCCTGTCTGACCCGAGTGTTTATTTTCTGTTTTATTAAACTCTTGGGTACTCATATTATATATGAGTAGTCAAGTGATTCAGGTTATCCTTGACGAAATCTGGAGGAGCTTTGGAGCAGGAGGCTTCAGCGTGTAGATATATAGTTAGAGTTTCCGCTGTGTGTTATTCTGTATGATGTCTTGTATTGTATTAGACAGAAATGTTATAACTGTCTAAATTGTGATGTTTAGTTGTGTACTCTGATGTATATGATACTATGTATATGTTTTATATTATATTTAAATCGTTCTGCTGTGAGATTCTGATGTGTTGTTTCTTTTCTTCTCTTTCTTTTCTTCTTCTATCCCTTCTTTCTTAATTAGTGATGCGATTTTCCGGGAGTGGAAAGTCGGGTCGCTACAGTTGGCATCAGAGCATTAGGTTGAGTGAATACCTAGGCTCTGGAGTGGTGTCTATCTTGAGAGAGCGTACTTGTAATTTTTATATAAATATATATTTATATAACTACCTAATCTGTTGGGTTATCTGTTCGGATTTTCCAACATAGGTTATAAAGGAAGATAAGGTAGGAGTGTGTGGAACACGACTACCATAATTGGAAGAGGTTTGTATGTTGTGGTTGAGAGGTGTCTATCGAGATTGTAGACCTAATACTGTCTCGAATAAGTTTGTAGATTGGTGAAAGGATTTCTTTGAGTCCGGAGGAAGTACTTTCAAGAATTGGAGTATATTCTTGGAGTGTGAGGTTGATTTGCTCTCAGGTGGACAGGAATTTCTAAGAGTTGAATCTGTCCACGAAGGAGAAGCAGGTGGTGGTATCTTGATAGATTCAAGAAGGAATAGCTATGGGGAGATGTAGTTTCCATAGATGGTTCTGAAGATGTTTCTTTTGGAGCCAGATTAAGATGGTATTGGAAGAGCATTGGTGCCTACTGCAAGGAAGATTCGAATGTTTAGAGATTCTCTGGATCTCAAGTAAGGATGTCTTGTCTATATTGAAGTTTGAGACTAAGGTCGATGAGTTATCTCATTTCGGACATGGTCTCATTTGTTTTCCTTATGAGAACAAAAGGTTGGTGTTTGGTTTGGAGCCGAGTTTCTTGAGAAGATGTCTACCCATCTCAAGGATTTTTAGTGGAATTGAGTGATAGTTTTGTGTTTCAAGAAGCTTGTGGTTAAGGAAGATTTCTGGCTTAGCTGTATCATTGAAGTGAAGTTTGGAAGCAGCAGCATGGATCTGTTTCTTCGATGATTCAGTAATCTTTGGGATTCTACTATCGGCAGATCAGGCAGATGGTGAAGGCTTATCCTTTTCTTTTGGAAGGCTCAACAGAGCAAGATATCTGTTGGAAGTGATCTATCAGTTTTTCTGGTAGGTAAACCATGCTGGAAAGATTTATCTTGAATAGGGAAAGCTGTTCTAGTTGGGGAGACAGTTCTTTGGAATCAGAACTGAGAGGAATCGCAAAAGTGACTTGCGATTAGTTTGGAAAATCTTGGAGTATTCTTTAGCTTGGGAATTGAGGCATCTCGAGTAGAGGTGAAAGCTATGGAAGTAGTCAGAGATTTTCTAGATGTTTTTGAGGGAATCAGAAGTTGACCTGAATCGGAGATTGAGTTTTCTTATCGACTTGGATTTCCAGGAGCAGTACTGATGGTTCAACCATGTAGTGGGATGACTCTTGGAGCGAGAAGAGTTTGTTGAGGCAGCTCAAGATTCTTGTGAGAGGGATTGATCATCTAGTTTTCTAGTTGAGATTCTGTTGAGTGTTTGACCAAGTGGAAGGGTCACTTAAATTTTATGGATTGGATAAACTGTGTATGGAAAAAGATTGTGCTTGTATAGCATACTTACCTGCTCTAGATCAGAGTTGTGCAGCGGAAGCGAGTTTGGCGGCTATTCTAGAATGAGAGAAACCAGGAGTTGCAGTAAGGAATTTCTACTGGAAATTCAAGTATGAAGGAATTTTCTGGATTTGGTAGGTAAGGTTGTCTAGTGCAACTATTTGGCTATTTCAGATAAGAGAGATAGGTTTGAAGTCCATTGATGCTTGTAGTATAGAATCGTGTCTTGGATTTCAGCAAATTATTTTTGGGAAAGCCACTTTGTTGAGTAGTACCTGGAGATTTGGAATGTGAATCTGGAATTTGGATATTGATTTGGTTTTATCCAATCAAAGGAGATATAAGTCTGGGTAAAACTGGAGAGTTAGCTCTGGAGGTATTTTGAGTTGTCTGTGTTTTTTGAGGATTTGATTTTGATCTACAGGATTGAATTGTCAGTTCGGATAACTGGAATTCATTATATATCTGAGGAATATGTGTATGATTCTTCGTGTGATAGAATCAGTAGTTAAGAAGGATTTGGTAGTTGGGCTGGTTTTGAGTTTAGTCCGATATCTTGTTCAGATTTGAAGAATCAGATGAGGGAGTTCTTGGTTTTAATAATATAGTTACTTAAGGTTCTGTAAAGCGAGTATTCCAGTATAGAATCTGGAAACTCTTGATGATATTAGCAAGTTCTATTCAGAATTTTCTGGATAGATAAATTGTTTGTTTGAATTGGTTGCTAGGATTGATTATTTGGTTGCTGATAGGAATTTAAATTTTTTTAACTGGGTTATTAAATTATCTTTTCTTTTAAATTTCGGGGACGAAATTCTTTTAAGGGGGGAGGAATGTAACGACCCGGAATTTTGAGCAATATCAATTTAATAATCTTTGATAATAATTAAATTGATTTGATCATTTTATATTATAAATTGACAAGTTAGATTTATTTTAAAAGGTTTATAATAATAATTTGTTAATATCTATCAACATTTTTTTAACAATATAAATAGACAAGATTAATTCTTTTGAAAGCTTATAATAATTTGATTTAGAAATATTTATTTTGATAAATAAGAATTTTTAATGTAATAAAATTTTATATTCAAATTGTAATATATATGAATGTATATATTGTGATTTGATATTTGTTTTAAAATTTAATATGGAAATTAATAAATTTAATATTAGAATTTTTCTATTTGAAATGTGTATATATGTTTGTATATATATGTTTTAAATAGGAATTTTATTAATTTGAATTTAATAAGAGTTTTCAAACTTAAATATATTTAGTTTTGGAATTTGAAATGATAATTTGATTTAATATTTTTGAAATGATATTTGAAATTTAAATTTTAAATAATAAAGTTAATTTCTTATTTTATAAACATATATTTTAGCTTTTGTTTTTAATAAGATAAAATTGTTTTAAAAATTTATATAAGAAGTTAAAATCAATTTTTCAAGCTTATAAACATATATTATAAATCAAAATATAAGTTATTTAAATTTACATGAATATTTATTAAAAAGGTAAATACATATTTCTATATTATATAATTACATATACATAGCTTAATAATTATAATATAAAAAGAAGTAACATTTATAAAACATTAATTAAACAACAAAACACTTGTAAGAATATTAAGTTATGTAAGTTACATTTGTAAGAGTATAAACCTTTAAAGAGACACATGTCATTCTCCTTAGTAATTAAGTTCCAAATTAAATTGTAAATAATAAAAGGAAAGATTTTATCCTTCCAGCAAATTTTTCTCTTCATTTAAAAAAAAGAAGATGAATTCAAATCTGAAAAGGGAAATGTAAATCAAAATACAAAATAAAGATCAAAAGGAACAAATGCAGAAAAACCTGTAAAGTCTGGAAATTCAAAATCAGAGGCAAGCAAGATGTAACTTCAACAATTCAAATAGTCAGCTACAAGATAAAAATCAACATGCAAAATTTTTCAAGCAATTCAGGATTAAAATCAATATGCAACAAGTTCAAGAAGGAATGCAGAAAATTTTAAAAGCCTGGAAAAAAGAAGATGCAGCTTCTGTTTTCTGCAAATTTTCAAGTGAGTAAACAATTCTTTTAAAAACAGTTTAAACTTGAATTTCATCATGTTAACATGGTTGAGTATTTTAATATTATTGAGTACTTAGATTAGAATTGAGTGCATGTTTGAATTGAGATAGTTGAATGCCTGGGTAGTTAAAATTTGTACTCTGTGTAAGTTTAAAATTGACAGTTTCATCATTAAATTCAATAACTTAATTCTGGATTCATATGGGCCTTTGATGTGTAAGTAGAAGTTGTTTGAAAATGAGTAATCTATCACCTGAAATATTTATAGGATTTTTAAGTACATGTTTTACTCAGGAATTGTAAATTTACAGTAAAATATTGATTTGGGACAAAATAATTTATACTCAGATTTGAGTTTTGACTTTATAATTGTATGGTAAACAAGAAATCTTGATTTTAGGAGTTCGAATTACCAATTTTAGTTGGGTAATTTGTGTGATTGTGGGATTTGACTATTTTGGACATTTTGTCCAATCCACGGCAAGCCACGGCGAAGTGGTGATCGTGGTTATGCTCGAAGTTGGAGGGGGCTATGGTGATTATCAGAAAAATCATTTTAGAATTTTTAGATGAAGGGATTGACTGGAATTTGGATTAGTAGGGTTTTATACTTTGTTTTGGTCATCGTGGTTCATCGTGATTTCGCGGCGTCAAGAAGAAATTGGAGGCGATCGCATGTGTTGTTGTGAGTTCTAGGGGTCGTAACGATGCTTTGGGAAGGATGGCACGACGTCGCGAGTAATGGATCGCCGCTGGTGATCATTTTCTGGTAGTATTGATTTTGCAGTTTGGTTTCAGAAGGTCAAAATTTGATTTTCGATAGAATCTGGGTTGCTGGGTTTCGCGAAGCTATGTCGTGGTCGTGGGTGACTAGTCGAAGCCGTGGTGATGGTCATGGGTGACCGGCGTGGTGGTGCATGTTGCACAGGCGTGTTGTTGTATCAGTGGATTGGGTTTTGGGGAAGGAAGATGGAGGCTCGAGATTTTACCTCGGGGTATTTGCTTGTTTAACTCAAAGATGGTTTCGGGTAGGTGATGCTTTTTCTCGAAGCAGGTATAGGTGGGGAAGAACTCGGGGTATTTGCTTTTTAACTCGGGGCAGTTTAGTGGAATTGTGGGGTTGGCTCGGGGTTTTAATAGGTTACACGAGAATTAACTCGGGCTTGTATTTTAAGTAACCAGATTTTTATAAGATCAGTGAATCAATAAATAAGTGATATAGGATTTGATTTTTGAAATGTTTATAAAGTTTTAAAACAAAATAAACAAGTTTTCTCTTATAAACTAATTTGATTTCAAAGTTAAGTTTTAATAAGTTTTTATATTTTAAAATAAAATAAATTAAATGAAATAAGTGGATTTTCAATAATATGGTTTGTATTAAATTGTATTAAATAACTTTGTAAAGTTTAAGGATTTTGAAGGTTAATTTGAATGTTTGAATTGTCTTAATTAAAATTGATTTCTAAAGAGTTTTATTTTAAGTAAGTTAAATAATTAAGATTTAGAGATCAATTAAAATAAGAATTATCTTTAGTAATTTAGAATTTTGATTTAATTAAAGATAAATGAATTTGTGAAGATAATTAAGATAATTAAATTATTTTAATAATAATCAAGTGATATTGGTTAATAAATGATTTAATTAAGATAATGTTTTCTTAATTAAGAATCTTTATAATATAAGAAGATAAAGAATCATTTAACTAATTTAAATGATTAAGTTAAATAATTAATTAAGTAATTAATTTGTGATTAATTAAGATAATCACTTATGAGTTAATTTAATATAATTACTTGGATAGTAATTAAGTGGTTAATTACTAGAGGTAATTAAGTAAGAGATAATTACTTTATAAAAGTAATTAAGTAATGTGATTAAAGTTAATCACTTGAGTTATTAATTAAAGAATTAATTAATAATTAATTAAAGGTTTAAATTATTTGATTAATGGTTAATGAAAAAAAGGATTAAGAGTAATTAATTTAGTAATTAATTACTTGTTAAATAATTAAGTAAAAAGAAATTCTAATTAATGAAGTAATCATTAATTAATGAAAATAATTAATTAATTGTTAATTAATAATTTAAGGATAATAAATTTATAATTAAGTTTTAATTACTAAATGTAATTAAAAGTAATTAATTAAAAGTGATTAATTAAAAGTAATTAATCAAGTTGATTAATTAAAAGTAATTAACTAAATGTAATTAATTAAAAGAAATTAATCAAGTAGGTTTAATTAAAAGTAATTAATTAAGTGTGATTAATTAAGAGTAATTAATCAAGCGTGATTAATTATAGATAATTAATCAGGTGTGATTAACTAAAGGATAATTAAGAAATAATTATCCAGGTAATTAAATAATAATTAATCAAATGTGATTAATTCAAAAGAGTAACTAGGGATAATTACTTAGTATAATTTGGAAGTAATTAATCGGGATGATTAATTAATATGGTAATTAAGTAAGAATTACTTAAAGTAATTAAGTGATAATTAATCAGGGAAGATTAATTGAAATGGAATTAAGTAATGTGAGTTAATTAATTAATTTGTAATTAATTAATGAATAAAGAAGTTGGATTGAGGATAATCCAAGTACTTAATTTAAGGATTAATTAAATTAATCAAGTTGATTCAAACTTGTTTATGAATGATTAATGATTGGATTATATATATCATTGGATGAGTTAATGATATTGGTTGTTGTTGGATGACATTGGTTGATATGTGATGATGTGAATATGTTATATCTGATTGTGATATATATGCTGCTTTGTGATATGTATAGATGCATGTGATAATAGATGCTTATCTATCTGTGTTGTGAATACATCCATTTATGTTAAGTGATATTTCTAAATATCTATTGTTTAAATCCCTTAAGAATAACTTGGACATTAAAATGGCGTTTGGTTTCGATGAGACCGGGATCGGGTTTCCATATTTGGAATCCGAAAACCACATCGATTCCAATTAAACGTTAGGTCGTTAATCCAAGTGGAGCAAGTGAAGACTCGAGGTGTAAGGGCTATACGTCAGTATAACTCTGTGGGTGATTCCGTAATGAGTTGACGGAATAGTGCTTATAGATTCGAGATGGAGATTTAGAGTGCAATGGCTATGGTTGTTGACTCTGAGGGTGATTCCAAAATGAGTGCAACGAGATAGTGTCATCGGTTTCGTTCGAACCCGAACGAACTTGTATGGATTGAATGCTTTCAGCACATCGTCAGGCGGACGATGAGCATTCTAAGATAATTGGTCCTATAAAGGTAATCGTAGCCTCAAGCCTCATCAACCGGAAATGGCTAAAACAGGGGAGGTGCAGCAAGGCTTCGTGGGTCGCTCCCACTGGAGAGCAAGATACATCCCTGTCTAGAAGTCCCTTTATATTTCGGTTGTGTGGGCAGTTGGTCTGCAGCCAACTGCGGGGTGGTCTTGTTCGGGACTGTTCAGTAAGGAATGGTCCCGGCCTTGTGTTGCAGGGGAGTTAGGGTGGCTCCTCGGTACGGTGATCTAGGCCACGTACTGTGACGGGCGGTACCCCAGTAGCCCTGCCATTGATGGAAACCCATTTTCCCTATGAGACCCTACGGTTTTGTTTGTATTACCCACTTTTGTGGCTAGTAGCTGGAATTTAATAGATGTAACAATTTCGGCTATTTTCATATTTACTTGAAAACCCTAGACACTATTATAATATCACTGGATTTCCTATCAAATGTTTTGGTTAGCGTAAGGTAAAAACTTTTCCATGTTTATGTGTGGGAAGTCTTACGTAATACCTTTTGTTTTCAAAGGTTTTTCTAAAAGTTAAGCAATCTTAAACCGTTTACTCACACCAGACCCCTGTCTGACCCGAGTGTTTATTTTCTGTTTTATTAAACTCTTGGGTACTCATATTATATATGAGTAGTCAAGTGATTCAGGTTATCCTTGACGAAATCTGGAGGAGCTTTGGAGCAGGAGGCTTCAGCGTGTAGATATATAGTTAGAGTTTCCGCTGTGTGTTATTCTGTATGATGTCTTGTATTGTATTAGACAGAAATGTTATAACTGTCTAAATTGTGATGTTTAGTTGTGTACTCTGGTGTATATGATACTATGTATATGTTTTATATTATATTTAAATTGTTCCGCTGTGAGATTCTGATGTGTTGTTTCTTTTCTTCTCTTTCTTTTCTTCTTCTATCCCTTTCTTTCTTAATTAGTGATGCGATTTTCCGGGAGTGGAAAGTCGGGTCGCTACACCTAAAGAATCACATTTAAGAGCGGTAAAACGAATTATGCGATACCTTAATGATACTAAAGATTTTGGTCTTTTCTATCCAAAAGAGTGTCCATTTGAGTTAGTATCATTCAGTGATGCTGATTTTGGTGGATCACGAACAGATAGAAAAAGTACAAGTGGTACGTGTCATTTCATCAGAAAATCACTTGTATCTTGGTTTAGTAAGAAACAAAATTGTGTTTCGCTTTCCACGTGTGAAGCGGAATATATATCAGCCGCCTTAGCATGTACTCAAGTTATCTACATGCAACAAACGTTTAAGGATTTTAATATAAATTTAACAAACTCTACAATATATTGTGATAATACAAGTATAATAAATTTATCTAAAATTCCGGTTAATCACTCTCATACAAAACATATAGATATTCGTCACCATTTTTTACGTGACAATATCGAAAAAGGAATCATAAATTTAGAACATATTTCTACCGAAAATCAAATTGCCGATATTTTTACTAAACCTTTATTAGAAAACTCCTTTATAAAATTACGACGAGAATTAGGAATAATCTCTTGTAAAAATATTTTATAGAGAAAGTTATTAAAAAATAAAAAAAATAAAAAAAATTCAATCGACTAAATCTATATGCTCAGTCGACTGAATTAAGAAAACAATGACTTCCAATTTATATTTTCAAATAATGATACATAATAAATACTAATATAAGGGTTATCTCTAATCCATACATTTCTAACTAATTTATTTTAACCATTAAATCCTTGATTGGTTAAAAACTTTAATAAATTATGACCACAATATTTTTAGAATATTCATCCTATAAATACATAGTTAAACATTTTTATTTTCACAACTCATTTTCATTTACAAAATATTGAAAAGTCGATATAAAAATGTCCTCAAACAACTCATACTCCCCAATCAACATCACCTCTTCGGTCGATAACTCACCAACATCACCAAAACTTCCTACTCCAACACCAAAGCATGAGCCAGTCTATAAATGGGACAACTATCGAAGTGGCTACACACCGGAATCGAAGAAGGCTAAACGTGGTCTTTTTATCTCACCATATACAAAAAGAAAGATTGATGAGATTCATCACTTTCAACAACAACAAATTGATCTTCAACGAGAATTATATTTCGAACAAAAAGTAACGGCTAGACGATTAAGCTTCCTAGAGCAAATCGGTTTACGTTTTTGTGGCTCAAAGAAAAACGAAGTGATTGAGCCTCTACCTCGACCAGTTAGTTCGTATGAACCATCTTCGTCATACCGTACACCAGCCGATCCCGTGAATCCTTGGATGTTGCCAAAAACTCCTCAATATAGTCCAAATTCATGGGACAAAAACTATATGGCGAATGAAGGAAATAAAACGCAAAATAGTCCATCTCCAAAGAAATGATTATTTCGGTGACCAAATCATGTTGTTATATTGTATTATAACTATACTATTGAAAACATTTATTGAAATGTTTTTTAAAAAAAAAATAGAATTCTAAAAACTCAAGGTTCAGTCAACTGAACCTTACTGCTCAGTCGACTGAACACTAGGCAGAAAACAACTATACAATAGTTCAGTCGATTAAAACCTCTGTTCAGCCGACTGAATTTAACACAAAATTTCGGCCAAAATTTCAGTCGACTGAACAGACTTTTTCAGTCGACTGAACGCCAATTCCCAGGCAACTTTTTCCTTTTATCCACCGGTTTTCACCTTTTTACCTTCACTTTTTGCATTGCAAAAGTTCCCTCTTCCCCATTGTTTTCCAAAACTCTATCCCCCAAACCCCAAATTACTCTCAAATCTCACAACAAAATGGCCCCAAAAAGATCAAGAGCTTCTTCTTCATCATCCTCTAAGCCAATTGATGCTCAAATTGTACAATGGCTCTATGATGGAGTAGTTGTAACGAGGTGGAATAAAATGAAGAATTCTCGCATTTTCGAGCACTCCTTCATTGATTTTCAAAGCCTTCAGACATACAACATCCAAGCATTAACGGATCGGGCAGGTTTAACTTCTCTTTTGGATTTAAAATGGAATGACCATGCAATAGATCATATCATGGTCAAACTATTCTATGCAAATCTTAATCTTGGACACCAAACTCCAAGAAATCCAAATGATAGTGTTTGGAGTATGGTGTGTGGGAAGAAAGTTTGGTTCTCCTTAAATCGAATGGCACACATCTTAGGATCACCTAATGTAGGGAGAAAGCTTGATGAGGTAGAATTCAATCCACAAATTCGAGATAACATAAACCATCAGTTTCTGTATGATAATGTTAATATTCAAGATTTTAAATCCACTTCCCTACGACCTAGAGCTAGAATCCTTCACAAAGCTCTTATGAGAACAATTACTCCACGAACAGGTTCATATGAACTTGTCTACCCAATCAATTATCGAGCTCTATACGCTATTTGGGGCAATATTCAAGTCAATTGGGTCCAACTAATCCACAATTGGGTCTACCTGTAACATCTCGGTCTGACCCGAGTATTATTTAATAAGAAAATAATGAATGGATCAGTCTAACTATAAATATCAGATAAAATAATATAGAATAAGAGATATGACAAAAACGTATAATAACCATAATGCCATACTGCGATAAGTATGTAATTGAAAATCAACTATGGATTAATCAATATCACAGGAATCTTCTCAAAGATCAAAAGAATGTCATACTCTTAATTTTAATTCACCAAACCATAAATATTGACAATTATATCAATGCCAATCACAAAAGTCAATGACACACAAATTCACCAACGCACAAATATTGATAAAACTTATCAAATGTAAATCACGAAAATTGGTGAAACACAAATTTTAGAAATCGTCAATGGAAATCCAGAAATCACAAAAAGGAGGAGGCCTATCACAAAACGGGATTATGAAAACTCACCAACACGTGTATCATAAAATGGAACATTATTCCATGGTTGCTAACCATAAGTTTTGAGCCGGAGCTCCACAAAACGGCCCGAAGACCATGGGTCGCTACCCCACCAATTTTGAGTCGAAACTCCACAGAAACGGGGTTTAGTCTCCCTCGCAGACAAAGAGACATCGCACATTGCTAGTCTAAATCACAAAAATAATCATCGTCGATCACAAGAAGTGTCAATTACAACAAGCTAGTAAATATATGAGCTTAGCTTCATGTTCCATAACCACTAGCTTAACTTAAATATTTACGAACAAATTGTAGATTTCCACTCGAAAATTGCCACGAGAGATTCAATCGAACAAGTCCAAGAATTAACCAACGAAGTAAACGCAAGCGTTTCATACCACTTGTTTTACTATGCCGTTTAATTAGATTTCTCATACAAATGAGGTAAAGGTTTGTATATGCTAGTAGATTGGAAAACGGTTTAAGAAACGAGCTTTGTAATAAAATAGTGTTGAAATCGTTTTAATGAAAGAATTTTGATATTTACTACTAGTATTAAAAAACTTTATATTTTTAAAAGTTACAAATCACAAAAATGATTGTAGAAACAATCAATCACTAAAATTCACATTCGAAGACGTGAATAGAATCCAAAGAAATCGATTCTGAATCCATCAAAATGGAAATACCCAAAAATTCCAAAAATAAAAGTTATCAAAGTCGACAAAGGTGATAACAACTAATCGGAGAAGAAGAATCGATTAAAGATTGAAAAAGCAAAGCAAAATGAGCGTAATAGGCAAAACAGGGAAATAGGAGCAGGTCGGTTGACCGGACTTCCTGAGTCGGTCGACCGAAAATAGGCCAGAATGTTTCGGCTACAGCTTCGGTCGACCGACCCGGGGGGTTCGGTCGGCCGAACTGCAATTTCTGCAATTCCTACTCTATTTAATAGAAGTGCAAACTCTCACTCAATTTGCAACCGGTCGAGCAACGACGCTAAGGGTTTATGCCAATCGACTACCCGGCCCTATATGCTCCTCGATGCATCACCAAAAGCATGATCAAACAACAAAGCTATAATTTTTAAAGATTTGAACCCAAAACACTAAAAATTGGAATATTCACAAAACCAATCCAAATCAAAATCAAATGCACATGAATAAGTGTTAGGAATTCAAACCTAACAATCAAAGATAATCATAGACTTAGATGTGAGATAAAAATCTCACCTTTTCACAAAATCAATGAAGGAGAAACTTGAAAGCAAAGGAAGAATCAACCACACTCCAACACAACCCAAATGAGCTTGAATCTAAGCTCAAAAGAAGAACATTCTCAAAGTTAGGTTTAGGAATTTCTGAAATTGAAAGGAGAATGAGTTGGAGAAGAAGAAGATGATGCTTACCAATAGCTTCTCTTTGGATTTGGAGCTATAACTTGATTTGCAAATGAAAACTAGGGCTTGGAGTTTTAATTTCTCATTCCTCTCCCCATTGTTGCTAAAGCTTGATTATTAGGAAATAGAAATGAAGTAATGAAGAGAAGAGAGGTGAAGCTTGGGTCTAATGGGCTGAAACAAAACCAAAGCCCTAAAGAAAAAGTAGCAAAAATCAACTTACTCCAAACACATCGAAGCTTATACTCAAAAAGGTTGCAAACGGCATTTTGAACTCAATGGAAGTGGTCTTGAGTCCTAATTCGACCGTATGCAAAAAGTAACTTTTCGGACTATAATCTGACTAACGATAAAATATTTAAATACTCAATCGTAAAATATGCGGGTTGTTACACTTTCTATCACAGTCCATTGGTGCAGTTCTTTCAATAGACATCCTGTTTTTGGTGCTTTCACTGAGAACTGAACTCAGGAATTCTATCAATTAAGTGTTGGATCAGAGAATTTGGAGATTGAGATCCGAAGAATTATGACAAGGCGATCGAGTAGAAGGCAGAGACCAGAGTGGAGTCAGCATGAAGGAAGTCAAGAGGCTTCCTCAGGAGCGAACCAAACTTCAGTCTTCATCACCAAGGGCGAGATGGATACGATGATGAGAAGGCAAGAAGTGATGATCCAGAATTTTTTTTAGCAGATAGGACAACTTGGAGCGCAAAATCAAGGAGCAACTGAGTTCAGAACGGAGCAGGACCATTTGAGGCAGCACCAGAGCTAGGGGCACTCATCTAGAGCACGCAAACCCAATGCCGAGAAGAACATAGGGTGGATTCGGGCATCATGGCATTGGTAGAGGAACGGGAGCTTAGCCAAGAGAATAGGTTCCAGAATTCCCTCGTGAACTCGGGGGGCAGGCCGAATGCAATGGAAGAGGACTACAACTAGGAGGCAACGACAGATTGGCGGAAATGGTCAAAAGAGCTATGAGAGGTGCTCTGGTAAATAAGGACTTGGAGGATGTGTATAGGAGTCCTTTTACCACAACAATCAGGCGAGCTAGGAACCCACCAGACATTCAGCTACCATCATTGGATATGTATAATGGAAGGACAGACCCTACAGTTCATCTGACAAAATATATGAGGCATATGGAGGTGCTGGGGCATCAGAGGAAGTTATGGCCCGGTGCTTTCCATTGTACTTGGCAGATATTGCGGCATTATGGTTTAGACAACTGGAGAGTGGATCTATCGGGACGTGGAATGATTTGACTGAAAGGTTTATGAGGCAATTCGGGGTCCACATTTCGAGACCTAAGAATGTTATGAGTTTGGCAACACTGAAACAAAGAGCTGGGGAATCTTTGAGAAGTTTTTTGACGCGATTCAATGCAGCTGCAGCATCGGTGGATCGACCGGATCCATCCATGGTCCTGATGGCAGCTGTGTCGGGCATAGCTGACGGTACAGAATTCAAGAATTCGCAGACAAGAGATCCCCCTATGGATCTAGGGGAATTTTACCATAAGGATGAAGGATTTCTACGGTTAGAGGACGCAAATGCCGAAAGAGAAGAAGGAGAAGGAATCGACGTTTATGCGATCAAAGGTGGAAATCCTCCTGAGAAAGGTGTAGAAACTAGCAAAGGTAAACGAAAGGCTGAGGATAACAACGATAGATCAGCACGATCACGAACGGAACCAAGATTCACCTCATACACGGAGTTGAATGAGACTTTGGAGTGGATCTACCAGGACACCAAGGGACAGGTTCCTTATCGGAAGACGATGAGGAGAGATCCAACCAACAATGAGAAAAGGTCGGACAAGTATTGCTCATTCCATGAGTTGAATGGTCATAACACAAATGACTGCAGACACTTGAAAGACGAAGTTGAGGGGCACATCCGGAATGGTTTGCTATTACAGTATGTGAGAAGGAGGACTGCGATGGTGGAACAAGAACGACCACCACCTGCACCAACTAAAGACGGCTCGGGATCGAGGCGTCAGCTTATTATCAATTGAAAGAGATAATGACGAACGAGTGGAAAACTCCACATAGACATGATTAGGTTGTTCACACATGTACGGGACCGCGAACGATCCTCAGGCATGCTCTGATACAACTATAAATCATATCGATGTAGGTGTTTGCACTCTGACGTCACTACTTTGCTTTTGTGTTTTACTTCTTGTGTTTGGATTTGACTTTGTCGGACATTTTTGCTTTAAAAACTCTTCAGTTGAATGAATATTGGATTTTGATAATTCTGAGATGGCTAAGCTACTTACACATGTACGGGGTCGCGAATGGTCCTTAGGCATGCTCTGAGATGGCAGTAAGTCGCCCTGACAAACGATCCAGGAACTCACCCGAACGTGAACCTGGTATCGATAATATTAAGTCCCCCCCCGGGCACACTAATTCTCCTCAAACGGCATCCGACCGCAAACGGTCACAATTCACCTCGAACGGCATCCGACCGCGAACGGTCACAATTCGTCTCGAACGGCATCCGACCGCGAACGGTCACAATTCGCCTCGAACGGCATCTGACCGCAAACGGTCACAATTTGCCTCGAACGGCAACTGACCTTGAACGATCACAATTTGCCTCGAACGGCAACCGACAGCAAACTGTCACAATTCGCCTCGAACGGCACCCAACCTCGAACGGTCACCATTCGACTCGAATCGGCACGGACGACCTAGCTCTTCCATAAGTCGCTCATGACTTAGCAACTTAAGATGGCGCGAGTTAAGAAGTATCGAAGCACACGACCTAACCCTTAGGCGTATACTTCGAGGGGCAAGTGTTAACACCGCTCTTTTTCACGGCTTAGCGACTCAACGACCTAAGAGAATAAGCGACTTATCTGTCCAAGGAATAGGCGGCCTAGCGACCTAAAGGATAGAACGGTTTAACATGGCATGACTTAACTACTTAAGAAGCTCTAACGACCGAGCGACCTAAAAGCACCTACAACTCAACGGGTTAGCGACCTAGAAGTTTAATGAAGACAACGACCTAACGAAGACAGCGACCTAACGACTTAGCGACTCAGTAAGGGCTATGACCTAACGAGTTAAAGACCTAGCAAGCTTCAAAGTTCAGCCGCATCCATACTGCCTCTTCCATTAGGTCGCTCACGACCTAGGCAGGCCGAGATAACTCTTATACTACACATGCTAAGTCGCTCACGGCCCATATCTCGTCCAGGATTGCTTCATTAAGTCGCTGGCGACTTATGCTACCTCAGGATCACTCTTATGTCGCAATTCTTATGTCACAACTCTTATGTCGCAACCCCTTAGGTCGCTCATGACCTATGACGAGCCTGACCTAAACCCAACCTCTCCTATAAATACCTCACCTGCTCCACACTTAACGGGGGATTTTCCGGGAAGGCCGAGACTCTGCCACTTTGAAATTCAAGCAACTCGTTCATTCTCCAAGTCCTACGACATCATAACAACTTCAGAGATCAATTCCAGAATGGATGAAACTTCTTCACTGAATCAGATTATAATGGATACCTCCTCTAATGGTCTTTTACTCATAAAGTTGACTCGATTCTACCTTGGAAGCTTAAGTCCTTGAAGTTTGTTGTACTTGAAGTTTAGTTGTAACAAAGTGTACTCAAAGATCATAATAAAAGATATAAAGTGGACGTAGGCTTGACTTTGAGCCGAACCACTATAAAAATTGTCGTCTCTTTACTATTTTCTGCTATTCTCTACTTATTTTTAATCCCATACCAACGGGTGGTGCTTTCACTATATCATAACTCATCACCGGGGTGTTAGCGTATACTTTTTGTGTTAACACGTCCCTCAAACAATTTTTCCTCTTTAGTACGTATGTACCCATTAGCCCTTTCGTAGAATGCCTTCATGCTTCTATATAGTTTTTTGCTATTTTTATTCCATATGTTTGTGTGTCCTTTAATCTTGAATGGGCTACCATCAACAATGCTTCCTCATTGGTAACCCCAATCCTCACTACAAGCTTTCATCTTCTCTCTACTTAACTGGGCATAAAATATATGGATCTGGGGAGCTTTCCCTTCCCGCATAGAACTGTCTATGGAAGTCTGTAGACAACTACACCTATGAATGCATTTCTCCTCACGAATATCTTCAAAATCATTTGGAGGCTGCTTTTGTAAGGTATATGGAGAACAATTAACAATGAGCTAGCCTTTCTACCTTCAAGATGTCCATACAATATTTAAATATACACAAGTGGATTCGGGTTTAACAACCTGTCATACTTTCCAATGGTTGATGCTTTAAAGCTATCAAGGAGGTCTGCCTCAATTATTGCCTCACTAGTTAAGGATGAACATTCCTACTTCCTTCCCTATCGCTCCATTCACATATCTTAGCCAGCTTCTCTATATGGGATTTAAGCTCTCGTATCTCCTTGCCTTTCTCGTTTTCACATGACGAGCCACTTTTATAAGTTGAGCTAGCTTCATTCATGTTTGGTACTGTTTGGTTTCATTCTTTTCTAACAATAATGGATTGATATTGATGATTTTCCCTTGATGTGTGGATTTACAAGGACCTTATTCTTTATCCTTGGTCCCAAGCTAAGTAGTCTGACATCACCGCTCTCATTAAAGAGAGTGTTGTGTTTATCCCCTACTTGCACTTATTATGCAGCAGGGAGATGCTGGTAGTGAGCAGTGGAACTATGAGAATTGGACAACCTGGTTGGTTTTGGGCTATTAGCTTCTCAATGATGGTCATCCTTTCATTTATATGGGCTATGAAGGTATTGAGGATGTCAAGGATAGATTCAATGAATATTTTTCGTAGTGGACAGGGAATTTCGGAAGAGGAAATGAAGGGTTTATTTCTTAGCTTCACAGCTAAGTGTTTAGGTTCTTATTTAGGAGGGGTTGAGGAGTTTTTAGGTTGCATGATTACATTTACTGGAGATTGCCCTTCTTTTAGTGACAAAATTTTAATAATATTTTTCCTCCCACAACATTAAATTAATTATAAAGTAATTGCGATGTTGAACGCTATTCGTAATTGAGAAATAACGAATGAAAATGGTATTAAATTTGCCTTATGGTGGTAATTCTGTCTCCATATGCTTACATAATTAGAAAGTTTCACTTTGACTATTTGTTAAAATGTAAGTCAAATTTACTTCTAATTGCAGTAAGTAAGTAAAATGCAGGAGAAGTGAAGGACATGGAAATTTACATGGTTAGGGTTTCAAGGAATCCTACGTCCATATGTCAAATCTTTGCCTATATATTTATTTCTAGTACAAACTTTTTCTAATGACAGAGAGAGTTCAAGCAAATTTTGTATATATTGAAGAGAATGTTTCAAAAGTCCATTTCCTTACTATAGTAACATTCTTTTTATAGTGATGTGATATAACATGGATGGCTAACCCATTTAATTCTTCATTGCTCCTTCACCATTTGATACCTCCACATGTCTTTAACCGTGGGCTCGATGTTTTATGCATGGATTGCTAACATGGATGAAGGCGAGGGAAAATTCTATAGAATGGAAGAATTAGTTGAAGGTGAAAATTTTGAATTTCGATTTAGGTGGGAACATTAGACTTTGGGGTTCATGGGAGATTAACATTTTATTCTCCCTGAAGACTACGCCCTACTAGTTATGACCTTGTGACTTCATGCTCTTCTTAATTGGTTTGGTTCCCATCTCTACTACTAATAATGATAATTCGATGAACACAAAATCGACCGTGTCTTTTCGAAATTCCCATATTACCCTTCATATATTTTAACCATGCTTTATTGCTTCAGCCTGCTTACCCAAACCTTAACAAACACTAACTCCAGATCCAAAGCGATCCGAGATCTAGGCGATTCCATACCCAACTACTTCATCGAAAAGGATATTACGGCGCAATTCCACATCCATCACCATGCCAGTCCCAACGTCTTCTCTAACGAACCGCACAAAGGGTTGAATAGGCACTATTCCAGATCCAGCGTCAACTTCAACTTTGTCGTACGATTTACACTGTGGATTGATCGACGGTCGGTTGAGGTAAGCTCACTGGTCCGCAGTTCTGCATTTAACATCTGTCGATACCATGTGTTTCTCATGCTTAATTTTATTTAGTAGTATTTCGATTTCCAACGTCTGCTCTTCCCATTCTTATACTCATACACTATGTTATATTTAGTACTTTAGAATTGATTTGGTTACTGCAGTTTTAAATTTTTATTTCATTTGATGGCACGCATGTAACTGGAATATAGGATTGACTTTAAGGACTTTATTTTTGACAAGGACAAGTTGTTGCATTGATTTGAATGTGAAAAGTGAAAACATTCATGTTTGCGGTGAAAGAGTTTTCATATTATCTTATCACATAATTTAACACGTAAAATAAGTATACTAGTATAACCGCACAACGGTGGAGAAATCGACCGTTCGATTATATAACTTTGATAAAAAATATACATTTAAATTTTTTGTTAATATTACTTAAACATTAAGTGATAATATGTTGGAAAAGAATAAATTGAGATTTGAATCTGAAAATATGAATTTCAAATTTAAATATTAATCAAAGCATTCAAAATTGTCGATTTGAAATTGAAATTTTAGAATTTGAAAATCATAATAGATTTGAATTTGGAATCTTTGATGCGCGAAGTAAAAGGAGGAAGTTTAGGGAAACTGCGATGAGACAAGATTCCCGTTTTTAGGGAAACCGCGATGAGACAAGATCCACGTTTTTTTGTAATCAAAGCATTCAAAATTGTCGATTTGAAATTGAAATTTTAGAATTTGAAAATCATAATAGATATGAATTTGAAATCTTTGATGCGCGAAGTAAAAGGAGGAAGTTTAGGGAAACCGCGATGACCCAAGATCCACGTTTTAGGTAAACCGTGATGAGACAAGATCCATTTGGCTTCAGTAAAATTGATTTTGGCCAGTGACAGTAAGCAAACCACCCTAACGGTCGGTTCAATTATTTTATTTCAAAATATTTTCTGAAAGATGAAGAACTTAACCGAAACCTGTAAGTAGGGTTGTCAATAAATACTTTCGGATACGGATAGTGACATATCCATATCCTTATCCAAAATCATTTTTGGATATCGGATATCCGTATCCGCTTAATTTTCGGATATCGGATATAATATGTTTATACGTTGATGACACGATAATATTTGGTTTCAATATATCCTATGTGAATGAAACTAAGAAGTTCATATCTTCTAAGTTTAATATGAAAGATCTGCGAGAAGCTGACGCAATTCTGAAAATTAAAATTATTAGGAAAGAGAGGGGTTGTTGCTAACACAATCTCATTACATTGAGAAGTTTCTTCGAAAGTATGGTCATTACAAGCATGTTATGTCGATTTACGAGCAATCCAAGTTTCGAACATTGCAAAGCTATTTCCAGAGTTTTAGCTTATTTGAAAGGAACCATTACCTATGGTTTATCTTACAAAGGATATTATGCTGTAGTAGAAGGATATAATGATGCAATCTAGAACAATGTAGAATCCAAATCCAAGTCTACGACTGGATGGATCTTTACATTAGGAGGTGTTGCGTCTTGGGTTTCCAAAAAACAGACCTGTATATCTGACTCAACAATGTTGTCAGAGTTGATTGAATTACAGATGCATATAAGAAAGCGGAATGACTTAGGAATTTATTAATAGAAATCTCATTATCGAAGAAGCCATCTCCAGCAGTCTTGATTAACTGTGATAATCAGGCTACAATATACAATGTCCCTAATAAGACATATAATGGAAAGTCTAGACATGTGAGTCTAAGACATCAAATGATAAGATAGTTACTCAAAAGTGGAGTAATAACTATTGATTACATAGAAACAAAGAAAAACTTGGCTGACCCGCTCACACAGAGTCTTCCAAAGGCAATGGTTTCTATAAAATCAAAGAAAATGGGAGTAAGGTCTGTGAATGAAGGTTGATCATCCTTAACAGAAACTTATGTTTTGAAAAGGATAGACAACGTTCAATGGGTACCAATAAGTTAAGGGAATTATCATAGAACACTAAATCAATAGTCTCATAATATTTAGTGTTGGATTCTACAAGAATAAAGGATGGATAATATATCCTTAATAAGTCTAGTTACCTTAAAAAAGTGTATCATAGAAACACCTTAAGAGACTTACGTATATGAGTATGGAAATCAGGCCGTTTCCTTAGAAAGTAAGACTGCTTTCTGACGTAGACTTGTGAACCTAGGATTAAAAGCACATGGCTATTAACTTGCTAAGCAATACAGAAAACCTTACTTAAAAAAATCAACATTTGTGATTGTTTCAGTTTTATCATAAGGGATACTTGGTTCAAGATTCGTTTACCATAGAATCTCGATAAAGCTTTGAATAGTTTACACTAAGTAAAGGTTCAAATCCAAAAGATACCTTTTATTTATGTGGTGGTTTTCACAATGATGCAATTCATGATCTTTGAACTATGTTTGGCTTGATCCCACTTGGAAACGTAGGTAATCACTCAAGTGATGCAGTTATTCCAGTTTTTAAACTTAAAATGTTTTTTAAATCATCCAAACTTAAAAATTAGGGGAGAATGTTGGATATTTTCAAGTTTTTCCATTGTTTTTGTTTTCATGAAGAGAGAAGAAAGCAAGAGGGAAGAAAGTGTTAGGAACTAGAGATAGTGGTTTTGATGACGACAAACTTGTAACTTATATTATTATAACTTATATACTAACATTATCATCTAGATATATATGAATGTTATTATGTAGGATATATGTAAGGCAAGTACTGATTATTGAAGACTGTACTGTATAAAGATCAAGAATGAAGAAATCAAGTATAAAGACTCATGAGTTTCAACATCAAGATTTCATGATTAGTGTCTAGTTTTTCTTAAAACTTCATAATAGCACAGAAATCTTCATTCCGATTTTCATTTGGGATGGAACCCATTTCTGCCTTCTTAGTGGCTTACAAACCCACGCCAAATAGCTTACAAAGCTACGACAAGTGGCTTAAAAACCCACGAACATCTTGGTTTTGCACAAGTTGTCGAGTCCTGATGTGATGAGATATTCTACAGGAAGACGCTTGCAAAACTACTTCAAAATGATTTTTCAAAATGATTTTCAAAACTATTTTTCCAAACTATTTTAGCCTTAAAATTATCTTTTCAAATAATTTTCAAAAAGATGTGTTAGCCTTAAAAATATTATTTGTTTTTGTTTTAAAATAAACTCTTGTTTTAAACTTCATTTTCAAAACAAATTTTACTCTATTTTTTAATTAGCGATGTCGACATGATGGGATACCCCATGTCGACATAGTGGCCGTTGAATTCAAAAATTTCAATTTTCAAAAGAAGTGTCTATTCGTTTAAATCCCTTCACGAATAGTTATGACCGTTGGTGCTTTATAAATAGATTTCACAAACAAATTTTTTAACTAACTAATTTCTTATTTTCTTCACTCCTTCTCCAGAAATCCATATTCTATAATTTTCATGTTTTTAAGATCGTGCCGAAATTCTCAAGTGAATCGAATCAAAATTTCATTCTTGTTTGATTCTTTGTCCTCCCTCGAAGATCAAAGTGCTATTCAAAGTTATAGGTTCAATTTGTAATCAAAAGTTTATCGAGTCTCTCTATAAGGTGTGGTTGTGCCTAGAAATCAATTGGGTGATCATGAGTCCCGTAAATCAAGAGAGTTTGCCCCGGACTCGTGAGACAGGAGGGTACCTCAAGGCCTTTAGAAATTGAGGATTGTAATCTCGACGTTGGTATAATAAAAATTTATATGTGGTGGTTTGCTTTGGTACAGGACTGGAGTAGGGTAACTACGAACCAGTATAAAATCCGGTATGTTCTTTCCTTTTACAGTTTTTTATTTACTTTCTACATCAGTGTTTGATTCTGTGATTGTTCTATGATTAAGTTCTGCATTTGTTTGTGTCATAATTTTTAAATTAGTCCGTATAAGTCTTATAATCCATTAAACACTATTCACCCCCCTCTAGTGTTAAATTAGCCTTAAGATCCTTAATCCGCTGTCCCTTTCAACTGGTACTGGAGCATTTGTTTTCATAGTTTTCATAATCTTAAACTTGAAAAGTTAAAAATGGCATTTTTAGGAAATTTTGTTGATACTAGTTTGAATTTATGCATTTCATCAAAGTATCATAAGTCTGCATATAGTTTTTATGAAAAATCAAGTTATTTACCAAATTGGTTTGTTATGTAGGAACATACATGTTACATGGCTTCTGAAGAATCAACAACCAATGGACAAACTGTGCAAATTAAGAAAGATAAATGTATACTTGATAATGGCTGTTCAAGGCATATGACTGGAAATTCCGAGATACTCAATGACATTATATATAAAGATGGTGGATTGGTCAACTTTGGAGATAACTCAAAAGGATATGTGATTGGCATCGGCAATGTTAATTTTTTGTTGATAACAAAGGGGGAGAAGTTATATATAAAATAATAAGCTTGGAGTAAGGGGGAGTTGTTGGAGTAAGGGGGAGTTGTTGGTGTAAGGGGGAGTTGTGGTATGATTGAAATGGTAAGTATATATTTTATAAGGTTGTCATCATCAAAAAGGGGGAGATTGTTAGGAACTGGAGATAGTAGTTTTGATGACAACAACCTTTATAACTTATTTTATTATAACTTATATAAAAACACTATTGCCTATATATATATGAACGTTATTATACATGATATATATAAGGCAGGTACTTACTATTGAAGACTATACAGTATAAAGATCATAAATGAAGAAATCAAGTTTAAAGACTCATGAGTATCAAGATCAAGATTTTAAGATTAGTGTCTACTTTTTGTTAAAACTTCATAATAGCACGGAAATCTTCATTTCGAATTTCATTGGAATGGAACCCATTTCTACCTTCTTTGTGGCTTAATCCACGACAAGTAGCTTACAAACCTATGACAAGTGGCTTACAAACCAACGAACATCATGATTTTGTACAAGTTCTCGAGTCCTGATGTGATGAGATATTCTGCACGAAGAGGCTTGTAAAACTACTTCAAAATGATTTTTCAAAATAATTTTCAGAACTATTTTTCAAAAATATTTTAGCCTTAAAATTATCTTTTCAAATGATTTTCAAAGGATGTTTTAGCCTTAAAAAAATTATTTGTTTTTGTTTTAAAATAAACTCTTGTAATAAACTTCATTTTCAAAACAAATTTTGCACTATTTTTTAACTAAGGATGTCGACATCATGGGATACCCCATGTCGACATAGTGGCCGTTGAATTCAAAAGTTCCAATTTTCAAAAGAAGTGTTTAATCGTTTAAATTTCTTCACGAATGGTTATGATCGTTGGTGCTTTATAAATACCCATCACAAATGAATTTTATAACTAAATAGTTTTCTATTTTCTTCACTCCTCCACAAATCCACATTCTTTAATTTTCATATTTTTAAGATCGTGCCAAAATTCTGCCGAATTCTCAAGTAAATCAAATTAGAATTTCATTCTTGTTTGATTCTCTGTCCTCTCTTGAAGATCAAAGTGCTATTTAGAGTTATAGGATTAATTTGTAATCAAAAGTTTACCAAGTCTCTCTATAAGGTGTGGTTGTGTCTGGAAATCAATTGGGTGATCTTGAGTCCCATAAATCAAGAGAGTTTGCCCCAGACTCGTGAGACAGGAGGGTACCTCAAGGCCTTTAGAAATTGAGGATTGTAATCTTGACATTGGTATAATAAAAATCTGCATGAGGTGATTTGCCTTGGTACAGGACTGCATGTAGGGTAACTCCGAACCAGTATAAAATCCGACGCGTTCTTTCCTTTTACTGTTGTTTATTTACTTTCTGCATCTATGTTTGATTCCGTGTTTGTTTTATGATTAAATTCTACATTTGTTTGTGTCATAATTTTTAAATTAGTCCATATAAGTCTTATCCATTAAACACTATTCACTCCCCCTCTAGTGTTAAATTAGCCTTAAGATCCTTAATCCGATATCGCTTTCAGAAAGAAGAAAAGCAAAGTCCCACATTTTTGGATATTGGGAAACATACTTGTTTAAGTATGGGATTCTTATGAGAGAGTCGTGGCCTTTGGGCTCCCAAATGTGTGCTTTGTTGAGAGGAGGGAAGTCATACATAACCACCATGCACACGTGCCGCCTCCGTCGTCCGTCCGACCATCCAATCCGGGCACCGGTCAAATGATAATAATTTTTTTGAAAACATAAATGGGCCGGATTTCTGCCCGGTTCCAGAATTTAATCAAAGAGGGACGTTGGAAAGGGCACAACCATAAAATTAATGGTCCGGATTTCAGCTCCGACCCATAATTTAATCAAAGCTGGACATTGGAAAGGGCACGACCGTTATTAATGGTTATTATCGGAACGGATATGAAATTTAAATGGGCATGACCATTGTTAACGGTTCTTAACCGAACGGACGCAACCCTAGATGAACAGAAAATTCCTAATTTCTATATATATGTCGGCCAAAACTGTTATTCACAACAAAAAATAAAATAAAATAAAATCTCCTTCTTCTTCCCACGCAAATCTGCAACACCGTTATAGTATTACAGAATGCTCTGATATCAAAAGATCTGTAACGCCTACAAGGAGTAGCAAATCCAGTAAAATTTATTACGCTCGTGCGGCGTTGCAGACTACATTTTATTTCTTCACTCTATTTTACCTCCGTATTTTACATCATTTCAGATCACAATAAAGTGTTTTTGACCAGATCAAAAGCGTACAAATTTTGAATCTGGTTTCCCTGTTCCAAGGCTTCATTGAATACTGAAATTTGATAGTTCGATAACCCGTTTGTACATGCTGGATTGAACTATTGTCTGAAAGAATCTATTCCATGGATCCCTGAAGTCAGAAGTATGACATTATACTCGTAGGATTCGAATAAAGCACAAATTTGTGTAAGAATTTTCAGACAATAGTCTGCCTCCATGGAAGGTTCGAGCGCCCTGCAAGTCATGAATCAGTATTTAACTAGATTGGAGAGGTTTGATGGAGACAATTTTACTCGTTGGCAAGAGACAATGAAATTTTTCCTGATCACCGTCAAATTGTTCTACATTTTGGAAGATGGCTTGGAAGTAATATACAATGAAACTAACAAATAGGACAATGCTCTATAGGCAAAACGTGCAAAGCGAAATGCGGATGATTTTATATGTAGAGGGCACATTTTGAATGCATTGTCTACTCCTGTCTATAACGCACATAGGACTTTGAAAATTACATAGGCACTTTGGGCTGCACTGGAAAGAAAATACCGCATATCCGACGCAAGTACCTAAAAATTCGTTATTTGCAATTTTATGAATTTCATAATGGTTTCCAATAAGTCCATAGTTGGACAAGTAAGCAAAATCTTATTGTTGGTGAATCAACCTAAAGATGCTGGAATATATCTCCATGAATCTGTGTTGTTGAAGTTATAATTTCAAGACTTCTAATTCTTGGAATGATTGTAAGAAAAAATTAAAACATGCAGAAATGGATTATGATTTAGACGGTTTACAACATCATCTTCGTATTGAAGAGGGCTCTCGTAAACCTGAACTAGATGATAATCCGCAAACCGAGTCTCATTCTAACGCAAATAATGTTCAAATTACCGACAAGCTAAAGCCTAAGATTGAGACATAGTTTAAGAAGAAAAATTTTAAACAACAAAAATAAAGGCACTTGTTACAACTATAACAAGCCCGGTCACTATGCCCGAAACTGCGGTTAACAGAAAAAACAACAAAAGGTGAAAGTGGTCGAAGACTCGCTTGTGGCTGTAGTGCAAGAGGCGAACTCCGTTAGTGAAACTGATAATGATTTATGGTTTTATACTGGAGCAACCATTCACATTTGCAAAGACCGAAGTCTGTTTATTAGGAAGAAAATAACGAAGAAGCCGACAAGGTTACTGGAGCAAATAAGATCCAAGAAAAGTTTTGGAAAAAAGGCAATATAGAACTTGCATTTACTTCTAGAAAAGTTCTTACATTAGTTAATGTATTTATGTGCCTGATATGTGTAAGAATTTGGTCTCTAAATACCTTCTTAACTAAGGAGGATTCAAGACAGTGTATGAGTCTGATAAGTTAGTGTTGTCCAAGTAAGGCAAATTCATTGGACATGGATACTCTTGTAACGACATGATTAAGTTGAATCTAATAAAGTAATCTTCTATTTATATTGTTGATTCTGTTAGTTTATGGCATGGTAGACAAGGATATGTTAATTATAATTCCCTTAAAAATATGCAAAAAACAGGATTAATTTCTGATTGTGATTTCGATACTATCTCTAAATGTGAAATATGTGTTCATGAAAAAATACACCGAAAATCCTCTAAATCTATAGAAAGGAAAACTGGCTTGCTTGATTTGGTATGTAGTGTTGTGGGTGACTTAAAAAGTCATATCACCTATGGTGGTAACCAATACCATTTACTAGTGATTATACTAGATATACATATGTGTATCTAATGAAAACTAAAGATGAGGCCTTTGAGAAATTTAAAATTTACAAAGCAGAGGTGGAAACACAATTAGGATTTAAAATAAAAGTGGTACTTTCAGATCATGGTGGTGAATATTTATCAAATGAATTCACCTTATTTTGTAAACAACATGGTTTAGTTCACCAATGCACTGCCCCATATGCACCACAATAAAATGGTTTTGTTGAAAGAAAAAACAGAACTTTGCTAGAAATGGTTATGCCATGCTCATAAGTACAAACTTACCTTATAACGTATGGGGTGATGCTATGTTATATTCATGTTATATTTTAAATAGAGTACCACTTAAAAAGAATAATGTTTCCATTTATGAATTATGGTTTAATAGGAAACCTAATCTTATAAGACTTAATGTTTGGGGTTGTTTAGCATATGTTAGAAAACCAGACCCTAAATGACCAAAGTTAGAAAATAGGGCATTTAAATGTGTTTTCATAGGATATTCACTTAATATTATAACTTATAGGTTTTTATTTCTTAACACCTTAGAAGTTATAGAATCCGTAGATGTAGAACTCTTTGAAAATCAAACTGTTGAGATTCCATTGAGATCATATAGTTCAAAACCTAATACGTTTGATGATATCAATGACGATGACTATGCTCCAGCTCAAAACAGTAAGGAAGTATTAGTACTAGCTAATAGTACTAAAAAAAGGAGAAGTAAAAGAGCAAGAATAGTGGAGGACTATGGTTTTGACTTCATTACATATCTTATAGAGGGCAGTAAGGATGAAGTCCTTAATGTGACTAGATATGTCATGAACGTCGACGATGACCCCAAAACTTATTCTGATACTATGAGTTCTAGAGATTCAATATTATGGAAAGAAGCTATCAACGATGAAAGGGTTTCCATACTATTAAACCAAACTTGGGTTTTAACTGATTTACCTCCTGATGCTAAACCTATAGGATGTAAATGGATATTTTAGAAAAAAGTTGAATACAAAATGGATCCATTGAAAAGTTTAAAGACATATTACTTGCCAAGAGATATAACTAAAGACATGGAGTGGATTATTTTGATTATATGTGTTTGCACAAAAAATGGGCAAACACCTCCAAGTCGTATGATTTAGTCGATTTTGAGTTGTTCTTAGTGATTTGGGTGATTTATACAAATATATAAAAAGCAGGGACTAAACCTTAAAAGACACACAGATTTATAGTGGTTCGGCCAGAACGTGCCTACGTCCACTTTATATGTTATTCTCCTTTTCTATTTAGATTACAAGTACAAAGCTTTGATTACAAGTAACTGAAAGTTGTTTGAAAGTTCTATCCGTGCTTGAAATCTCAAACTTGTCTGCCATCGTTGTACCCCTACCCCTCTATTTATAGAGTGAGGCTGGGGGCAGGGGTCTTGGATTTATATAGCCGCTGATGGGCCTGGGCCGAAGCAATCTGGCCTGGCAGTGTTAGTCCGGTACGCCTTGGCTCGGTGAAGGTTGTTCTGGTGGTAGGTGAAGTATAGTGGCTTTTCTCCATCTGGTTCGGTAGCATGTCGGTCCGGTTGTAGGTTGGTCCGGTGGTGGCTTGGAGAGTGTGTTGGTTCGGTAGGCATGGGAGATAGGTTGGTTCGGCAGGGATATGGAGAGTGAGTTGGTTCGGCAGGGATATGAAGAGTGAGTTGGTTCGGTAGTACGAGGAAGGTGGGTTGGTTCGGTAGGGATATGGAGAGTGAGTTGGTTCGGTAGTACGAGGAAGGTGGGTTGGTTCGGTGGCTCGGTGTTTGGATCGGTAGTAGGTGGAGCTATTGGTGGTTCGGTGGCCATGGAAAAGTGGTATAGGACCGGTCGAAAAACACACCCAACACTTGCCCCCCAAAGTAGGGCAGGTGCATGCAGATGGCGTACTTTGTTTTAACTTGGATGTTTCCCTCCGGTCATACGTGCCGAATCAACTGGTCCGGTCCTCCTGCCTTCGTCTATAAGTAGGGGTGTTAGGCCTTCGTTATTCCTTTATCATTTTGAGATAGCCGAATCAATTGAGTACCGGATCAACCCAGTGCCGAATCAACCAAGTGCCGAATCGATCAAATACCGAATCAACCAAGTGCCGGACCAAGTGAGTTTTCTCCTGCCGAATGAATTCTTATGATGGGCTACCGAATGAAACATGGGGTTAAAATACCGAATGACAATTTCATGCTTGAATCGCCGAATGTAGTGTGTGCCTGGACCACCGAATGAGACTAAACCGTATGAGTGCCGAATGAATCTTAGGTTTGAACTATTAAATGAACTTTGGGACCCTGAATGCTTAATGAATCTCTAGCTTTTCATGTTTCGACCTACGAGTGAAACTCTAGACTGTACGTACTTGCTTTTTATATTTCCACTTTTAACAACGTGCTTACTTGTGTTGCAGATAAATGTCTCGTAAAGTGGAAACTCGATCAGATAAGAGGAAATCCCACGACGAAGGAGAGTCCACCGCAGTGCCCCCAGCTCAGCCAGGACCGGAGCGCCATGGACCCACCTCGAGATCGCTAGTGGATGGGTACGGTCCTCGAGAGCTTCTGAATTCTCCGCCTGACTGCTTTCCTAGCTCTCTCAAAGAAGAGCAGCTGGATGTTATTTCCTGCTCCTTTGGGATTGATAGAGCACGCATGCTGTTGCCAGGGAAGGGGTCATGCCATATAATCCTCCTGAAGGATACTTTGCCTATAGTAGGTACCACTGCATGTGTGGGGCCATTCCTCCAATCAATGCTTGGATAGTTAGCTTCGTCACCTACTTGAAGGTGGCTCCTTTCCAGCTCCAGCCCAACTCCTATGCTATCTTGGTGTGTCTATTCGTGATTTTCCAGAGAAAGTACGGACGCCCCCTTCCAACCGGGAGATTCGATACCTATATAACTTGAGAGGTTACAAGAAGGGGTCTCCATACATTAGCTTGGAATCGGCCGTGGCTTTCAAGCCGGTCCTGGATTTGTATTCAAAGTTCACCATGTTTAATAAGGAATGGTTCTTCATCCAAGATGACTCAGTTTCTATCCACCGCTTCACCTCTGGCTGTAAGTTGAAGTTTACTTGTAATTTCTATTTTGACTGCAATGCTTCTTCTTATGTGCTTTATTATTTGCTGGTGACAGGTGGCTTTGCGGTCGTGGAGAATGATCACTTGGTTCAGATGGCCACGGAGATAGAAGCCATTTCGGGAAGGGAGAGGTCAGTTTCTTACCTGATCAGGAACGCTACTCTCCTGGAGCACAATTTGATTCTACCACGTCAGTCTGTGGTCAAGCAGAGGGATACGGCTGAGGAAAGAGCTGCCAAAGCCAAAGGAGGGGCCACGACAAAGAGTAGCAAGAGGAGACCCTGCTCGATACCTCCAGTCGTCGGGGGGAAGAAGCTCAAGAAATCTGATGGACCCTCTCCCAGCACATGCCTAGATGTTTCGAAGGAGGAAAGTGGAGAGGAGGAAAGAGGCAAGGAGGAGAGCAGAGGTGATGGATAAGGTGATGGTGGTAATGGTGGCGAAGGACAGAGTGGTAGAAGAGTTGGTGCCTTGACCTCTGGGCAAGCACGTGAGATTCAAGAGTGGAGGGATGATGCTTTCCGCCAAGCCTTTGAGGGATTGGAGGAAGGGTCGGCCTTGGTGGGGAAACCGAAGACATCTGATAAGGCCGGGACTGGTGCCAGTCCATCTTCTGAGAGCATTTCAGCCAGGAAAACTCCGGCGGTTCAAGGTGAATTTTCGACTCCTATTTTAACTTCACATGTTTCTTGGATTATAGTCTCGTGCACGCTTGTAACACTTGGTTTTTATTCCAAGAACGGTTGAGGCGGCCAAGACATCAGACATTCGGCACCGCCTCGAGCAATTCAAACTCTTCAAAGCTTCTGCTAAACCGAAGCCTTCGAATGACCGTTCCGGGGGCGTAGTCGGCTACCGTCCTCTTCTCGGAGTTATTGAAGAGGATGTCCAAAAGAGAAAGAGGAGGCGTTCCATGTTCGAACCTTCACTTGGACCTCAGCCCCCAACCCAGCCTATTCATGACATCACGGAGGAAGATACTGAGTCCATACCATCTTCGCATCCATCAGAGAATCCTTCCGTTACTCATATTGATCGTCTCGGCTTGGCTCGTAACCCATTTGTGGGTCATCCAGATCTAGACCCGAGTTCTCATGATATTTCCTTCTATGAGGTTACCGGTGAGCACCCCCTGCCCCGCAATCCTATGGTAAGGGTACTTGATGAGGCTAAGGCTTTGGATCTTGACTTGTTGACCACTCGGATTGTGACTATGGGGGATGAGGCCAAGGCAAACATCGATCGGATGGCTGAAGAGACCAAGAAGTTAATAGGGCATCACGCCTGACTGGTCAAGGCTGGAGAGGAAATCGGAAGTGCTAACATTCGGCTGCGGCTAATGGTTTCCGATCAGGCCAAACAGCTTGCCGATCAGGCCATTCAAATCTCCCAACACGAGGCGACCTCCAGACGGCTAAAGAAAACTATGGAGGAGGCTAGCTGAGCCGAGCTGCGAAAGATGGAGGCCACCTACAAGGAACGAATTGATATGGCCATTGCCACGGTGGATGAGGTTCGGAGAGTGGATCTTGAGCAGATAGAGGAGTTATCCGGGAGGCTTGAGGCCGCAGAGCTTGCTCAAGTCAAGCTGAAGGAGGAGATGGAGGCGATGCAGAAATCCCTTCAGGCTGACTGCTCGAGATACCGATTGGAGAGAGATGCTGCCGTTGCAAGGCTGTCGGCTTCCAAAGCCCGGATGAGGGAGTTTGAGGAGAACGAGGGGATGATGGATGAGATGCTCCGGGACATGTACTTCCGTACTTGGAAGCAGGGCAACCTGTCCTGGATGGACGACTATCCCCGGATCATGGCTAGGATATATCTTCGGGCTTTGGAGGAGCCCAAGGCTGAGGCGGATAAGGAGGGTGGTGTAGCTTTCAGGATGGATGTGGTAACGGCCCGGTTTACTGAGGAGGAGAAAGTGGCAGTGAAGGAGGGCATGCAGCTGCTTACCGCCGAGGAAGTGGGTGTGCAGTTGGGGGATGATGATCAGGGAGCAGATGTTGGTAAGTCTTCCCTCTCAATCTTTTCTTAGCTTGATTGCGTATTATCTATCTGATGGATTCTTCTCCTGAATCGGACAGGTGGGACCTCTGGCCAGCATGCTGGGAGTTCTGATCCTGTGGTCAAGTAGATCCCGAAGGGCTAGCAGGATAGAGGCGGAGCCCTGCTGCAGCCGACTACTTTTTTGGTTTACTTGGCATTCCTGAATATACTAGTCCAAAACATTAATGTACTTTCAGGCTGTAATTATGTAATTATGTCGTTGTAGCGAATTATTTTATTCTTATATAATTTTATAACATAAGCTGATTCTATCGTATTTGAATGTTGTCGTTATTTTGATGTGTTGCATAAGAAATATAGCTGTGTATGTGCTTCAATCGTGTTTGATACTACACTCTTGCTTAAAATATAATTTCATGTCTCGCAATGTTGGTGTGATGTGTGAATAGGCTATAGCTACATGTTTATGTACAAGAAAAGGAAGTACCGCCCTTCATGTTTTAGTTGTAGATGGTAGCTTTGAATGTCTTGTGTGACTGAGGATGGAATGCAGCTGAGTGACCTGTTATCCAGTTGTGAGTTCTCATTTCCACTAGCGAGTGTCTCCCATTTTGTGTCCTGTACTTTAGTGACCGTTATAGAGGGTAGGAGGAAAGTTTTTATAAATAAAATGGAAATATAAGAAATAGTAAAACTTCCAATCACGGAAGGCCTTCGATGTGCTTAAGTTCGTGGCAAACGGGTTTTATAGTCACTTTCCTTAGCTGTGGGTCTTGGAGACATTCGTCACCCATCTTACGCCTCCGCGGAGAGTTTTCTTTTTTACCACAGCCGTACTTAAGACACATCGGAGCCGAGATCGCGCACAGTAACTACCCAAGCCATTATGACCCGTAATCGTGGGTATTATTCGATTTACCGTGGCCGGCTAGCGTGGGTGCCGATCGTCAACTGTGAACTGCCCCTGGCTGGCCACACCTTACGTTGGGGCTTATAATCGGTTCACAGTCGCCGGTGAGCCGAACGCCGTAATGAGCTGCCTCGGCTATAGTCGGCCTTCTCGGTGGCTTATGATCGGCTCATTACAGTTGGCTTTGAGGACCGTCGCGAGCAATGAGTTAACCCGCAACAGAGGGATGCTGGAGCAAAAGTGTCTCATTGACGAGGGCATAGATTCGTATAGTACCTGTTAGGTCTTGTCCAGGTGAGGTTGTGCCGTGAAGTGTCTAGAATGGAAATGCCGTTATACAGGATTTTGTTCAACAGAAAAGGATAAAGCTTAACAAGCAGCCAAGATATAAAGGAACAGGTTAAAAAGAGACAAGATTTTTAAAGTGGTTCGGCACGAAAATGCCTACGTCCACTGGTTCTCTTTGTTAATTAACTTCATATGGGATGTACAAATTAAGAAAAGTATCGACGAAGGTGTTGGATGTTCCATGCCCTCTGGAACACCTCTCCGTCCACTGTTGACAAAATATAAGCTCCGTTGTGGAGATCTTTATGAATTACGTAGGGTCCATCCCAGATAGGATCTAGCGCTCCGAGGCGCGGGAAGATCCGTTTGAGAAGAAGGTCTCCTTCTCGTAAGCTGCGGTGCTTGACTTTGGAGTTGTATCGTGCTGCCACTTTTTGCTTGTGAGCTGCCGCCTTAAGTGCTGCATCATTTCTTCTTTCTTCAATTAGGTCCAAAGACTTGTGTAGGAGTTCTTCATTCTCTTCTGGGTTGTAGTGGATCCTACGGTGGGAGGGCACTGCAGTTTCAACTGGGAGCATGGCCTCCGATCCGTATGCCAAAGAGAAAGGAGTATGTCCTGTTGATGTTCTATAAGATGTGCGGTAGGCCCAAAGTGCCGTAGGAAGTTCATCCACCCAAGTGCCTTTTGACTTTTCAAGCTTCTTCTTGATTAGAGTTTTGAGAATTTTGTTGACAGCTTCAACTTGTCCGTTTTCCTGGGGATAAGCTACAGATGAAAAGCTTTTGTGAATTCCGTGCTCTCGGCACCAGTCGGTGAATTCCTCGCTGTCAAATTGAAGTCCATTGTTTGATAATATTTTGAGTGAAACCCCGTACCTGCATAAAACATTTTTGATCAAGAAGTTAATAACTTTTGCCGAAGATATTTTATTTAAAGGTTCCGCTTCCACCCATTTGGTGAAATAGTCGACTGCCACTATAACATATTTGGCTCCCCTCGGCCCATCGGCAGTTCGGCAATCAGGTCAATGCCCTATACCGCAAAGGGCCAAGGACTGGTCATCTGAGTAATCTCATTGGTCGGCAGTCGAGGGATTTTAGCAAATTTCTGGCATTTGTCGCATTTTTTGACGAAGTCCATGGCGTCTTTGTTTAAGGTGGGCCAGAAATATCCATATCGGAGTATCTTCTTTGCCAGAGTCTGCCCTCCAGTGTGGTCTCCGCAACTTCCTTGATGGATGTTGGATAAGTTTTCCTTGGCTTCCCTTCCGGCGACACATCTTAATAAGGGGTTAGAGAAGCCGCGCCGATAGAGGATGCCTTCTTGTATCGTGTAGTGGGAAGCACTCCTCAAGATTTTCTTGACTTCGCTACGCTCGTTGGGTAGTGTGCCATCTTGCAAGTATTTCCGGATAGGAGTCATCCAAGTTTCTTCTTCGATTGCAGTTATCAGATCCTCTTGTTCGAAACTTGGGGCTAGTTGTTTTGAGATGGCTACTGTTCCAGAAATGGTGCTGTTCTTCATGCTAGCTTGTTTTGCCAGTTCGTCAGCTTCTCGGTTCTCCTCTCGAGGAACGTGTTTGATTAAATAGTGATCCAGTTGAGTGAGCAGCAGCTTGGTCTTCTCTAGATATTCTGTGAGTCGCTCTCCTCGAGCCTGGAATTCTTCCAGTATTTGATTTACAATAAGTTGAGAATCTCTATGGAGACATAAAGAGATAACTCCAATTTCTAAGGCGAGTTCCAGTCCTGCTATTACTGCTTCATATACTGCATCGTTGTTGGTGGCAGCGAATTCCAACCTTAGGGCATAGTGCAGCTTCCTTCCCCTAGGGGTGATTATCACAATAGCTGCCCCCGAGCCCTGTTCGTTTGATGCTCCATCTACAAAGAGATTCCACTTGATATCTTTTGCTATTTCGGATTGATCCTTAACTTCATTGGTAGTGAATTCGGCAATAAAATCGGCCATGGCTTGTCCTTTGATGGCGGTGCGAGGATGGTAGGTGATATCATATTGACTCAGTTCAATGCACCACTTTAGTAGTCGCCCAGAAGTGTCGGGGCGATGGAGTACCTGCCTTAGCGGTTGATCGGTTAGAACTCTAATGGAATGAGATTGGAAATAGTTTCATAGCTTCCGTGACGTGATTAGCAAACAGTATGCTAGCTTCTCAAGTTTAGGGTATCTGGCTTCTGCCCCTGTAAATCTCTTGCTTACAAAGTATACGGGTCGCTGTGTGTGGTTGTCTTCTCTCACCAAAGCGGTGCTTAAAGCATGGGACGATACAACAAGGTATAGGTATAGTTCCTCGCCTTCATTTGGAGTTGGGAGTACTGGTGGTTCCTGGAGGTGTTCGATTAAGTTAAGGAAGGCTGTCGAGCATTCGTCAGTCCATTCGAACTTTCCTTTGTCTTTCTTCAGAGCTTCAAAGAAAAGGATGCATTTGTCGGTCGCTTTAGAGATGAACCTGCTTAGGGCAGCCACCTTCCCGTTTAGGCTTTGCATCTCTCTTCGCGTGGATGGTATCTTGATATCTTGCAAAGCCCGGACTTGTTCGGGGTTTGCTTCAGTCCCCCTGGCATGGACGAATAATCCCAAGAACTTTCTCGACGATACTCCGAAGGAGCACTTTAGAGGATTCAGCTTCATTCCATATTGGCGAAGTACTTGAAACATCTCGTCCAGGTGGTTTATATGATCGTTGGCTTTCCTCGATTTGACCAGCATGGCATCCACATAAACTTCCATAGTTCGTCCTATTAATTCCGCAAACATCTTGTTGACGAGGTGCTGATAAGTAGCTCCGGCGTTTTTAAGTCCGAAAGGCACTACTTTGTAGCAGTACAATCCCCGGTCAGTGATGAAACTTGTGTGATCTTGATCGGGGGCGTGCATAGGGATTTGGTTATATCCTGAGTATGCGTCCATAAAGGATAAGAGTTCGTGTCCGGCTGTGCTGTCCACGAGTTGATCGATTCAGGGGAGTGGGAAGCAGTCCTTCGAGCAAGCGTCATTTAAGTTGGAGAAGTCGATGCATGTTCGCCACTTCCCGTTAGCCTTCTTTACCAGTACCGGGTTGGCGATCCATTCTGGGTAGATGGCTTCTCGATATTGCGGGTGAAGGGGCTGGTTACCCTAGTGCCTATCCCTCGATCCCTTTGTTCTCGTTGGACGCACTCTTTGAACAATCGCGCCATCCTTTCATCAGAACTTGGAGCGGATAGAAATGAGTTTGGTTCTTCCCTGCGGGATTGATTCCTTCCAGATGACCTGTAGGGATGGTATCGTCTATTACTCATAACATTCTCCAATGGCTGCCTCTGGTCTTCTGGGGGCACGCTGGGGTCAGCCGCAGTTGGCCCTTGCCTTGATTTTCCCCTGCTAGGTTCTGTTCTCAGCACTTCCTCGGGTCCAACATCGGGCGGTACTCCAGCTCGGCCCCGTCCATTGGTGTTTCCGTGGTTAGGCAGCATGACGGGCTCAGCTACATCCGACCCCTGCCTGGTACCACCCATGTTGGGTTCGGTTTCAAGTGTTTCCTCGGGTCGAAATTCGGGATGAGTCCGTGCTCGGCTCCTACCATAGCCATTTCGGTTGTTAGCCTCTTCGAAGAAGAAAGACCTTTGTCGTCTCCCCGATCCTCCAGACTGGGACTCACCCCATGCTTCAGTGTTGCGGTTGGTTTCTTCAACATCCCTTAAGCGTGACATGAGTTGATCCACCAAGGCTTCTTGTTGAGATGCGAAGCGGTTAGTTACTTCAGCTACAACCCTGTCCAGATCCGCCCTTGTAATTGGTTATTCCGTAGCAGGGGTTGTCGGATTCGTCTGATTTACATTTTCTGTTGGAACCGGGCGATTGCCTTGGTCTCTGATCACTGGGTCTAGGATACTGCCAGTTGCGATGTTCTTTCCTTTGTTACGATCTTTCTTCCGTCCGGGAGGCATGTCTTCCAAGCAATGAACGATGCTGATAGGAAAAGGGTTAAGTGGGAGAAGCTGAAGCTCCGAGCTCCTTGAGTTCAGTTCTCAGTGAAAGCACCAAAAATGTTCGCACAAAAAATGGGCAAACACCTCCAAGTCGTATGATTTAGTCGATTTTGAGTTGTTCTTAGTGATTTGGGTGATTTATACAAATATATAAAAAGCAGGGACTAAACTGTAAAAGACACATAGATTTATAGTGGTTCGGCCAGAACGTGCCTACGTCCACTTTATATGTTATTCTCCTTTTCTATTCAGATTACAAGTACAAAGCTTTGATTACAAGTAACTGAAAGTTGTTTGAAAGTTCTATCCGTGCTTGAGCTCTCAAACTTGTCTACCATTGTTGTACCCCTGCCCCTCTATTTATAGAGTGAGGCTGGGGGCAGGGGTCTTGGATGTATATAACCGCTGGTGGGCCTGGGCTGAAGCAATCTGGCCTGGTAGTGTTAGTCCGGTACGCCTTGGCTCGGTGAAGGTTGGTCCGATGGTAGGTGAAGTATAGTGGCTTTTCTCCGTCTGGTTCGGTAGCATGTCGGTCCGGTTGTAGGTTGGTCCGGTGGTGCTTGGAGAGTGTGTTGGTTCGGTAGGCATGGGAGATAGGTTGGTTCGGCAGGGATATGGAGAGTGAGTTGGTTCGGTAGTAGGAGGAAGGTGGGTTGGTTCGGTAGGGATATGGAGAGTAAGTTGGTTCGGTAGTACGAGGAAGGTGGGTTGGTTCGGTGGCTCGGTGTTTGGATCGGTAGTAGGTGGAACTATTGGTGGTTCGGTGGCCATGGAAAAGTGGTATAGGACCGGTCGAAAAACACACCCAACAATATGCTTAAGTTGCTCACATATCTTCTATACGTTGTTTAATAGCACTTGCATCAAATCATAAATTGGTTGTACATCAAATAGATGTAAAGTCCGCTTTTCTAAATGGAGATTTAGAAGAAGAGATACATATGGAACAACCTGAAGGTTTCAAAACACCAGACCAAGAAATGAAAGTTTACAAATTAGTAAAGTCTCTTTATAGCCTGAAGCAAGCTCCTATGCTATGGCATTAGAAGTTTGATAAAAAAGAAATGTTATATGGATTTATTGTTAATGACGCTGATAAATGTATTTATATCAAATAGGACAACAACGATTAAGTTATAATACGTTTCTACGTTGATGACATACTAATATTTGGTTCCAATATATCATGAGTGAATGAAACTAAGAAGTTCCTATCTTGTAAGTTTGATATGAAAGATCTCGGAAGAAGAGAAACTTAAATACATTTGTATGAAACTTAAACTTTTTTTTTATAAAATTCAAAATCTAGTGTCAATTTTCGGGCGTCGAAATTCGCCCGACTGTTACACCCTTACACTTCCAACTCCTGTGGAGGTGTGAAACTTCATAAGAAAATCTTTTTGGGAGATGACCATTCCTATCTCTATCAGTGTAGGTCTCCTAGGAAGGCATTATACAGAGACTGCTAATCTATAATGAGGATTCTTGTGTAGAAGGATTTATGCAACAGTGCAGTTCCCACGGTGACGAGAAGCTGCGCCACTCCTACTAGAGCATATGTTGTATGGTTGAAGTCGTATACTAGCTTTGACTTTGTTTCAAGGTCTCAAATGAAAGACTCGTTTTTTCATATACTATTTTGAAGATAAAATTCATATAGCTCTCTGAATCTACAAAAAAATTCTTCATTGCACAGTTGGAGATATGCACTGTTGTCACACATAGTTCATTGTTTAATACACGCTTCCTGCACATACTTCTCCTATGTCTGTTTTGCTTTGGCCTGCTAGGTGGGGTCCTTCATGTATAGAATTGATGAGGGTATTGGGATTTCCCACTAGGTCCTTATAGGGGCTAGGATACTAGTTATATGCATGAGTGATTAGAGTGTATATTTGGTAATTTCCCAAATAACCTTCCTAAATGAGCTTTTTAATTTCATTTTTTATACAATGGTAGTTATTTGTATGGTTCTCGTTCGCTTGGTGGAACCTATAATATGTACTGCTTTTGTTCGGTTTGGCTTTCTTCCCATTATTTAGGATGTTGTATGCTAATTCCACTTAGACGGTTCGTAGATCTAGCCCAGAGAATGAGTGAGTGGTTTTTTGTTGCAAAATTAAATTCTTTAGGTCTTTTTGCGGGTGGGTTGTTATATGCTTCTGCTCCTCGCTTTCTATCATAGTCCACTGGTGCAGTTCTTTCAATAGACATCCCTCAAACAATTTTCTTCTTTAGTGCGTATGCACCCATTGGCCCTTTCGTAGAATGCCTTCATGCTTCTATATGGTTTTTTTCTATTTTTATTCCACATGTTTGTGTGTCCTTAATCTAGAATGGGCTACCATCAACAATGCTTCCTCACTGGTAACCCCAATCCTCATTGCTTCATCTTTGAAGCATTTAATAAAAAGTGCAAGCTTTCATCATCTCTCTACTTAACTGGGCATAAGATATATGGATCCGGGGAGCTTTCCCTTCCCGCATAGAACTGTATATGGAAGTCTGTAGACAACTACACCTATGAATGACTTTCTCCTCACGAATATCTTCAAAATCATCTGGAGGCTGCTCTTGTAAGGTATATGGAGAACAATTTACAATGAGTTGGCCTTTCTACCTTCGAGATGTCTATACAATATTTAAATATACACAAGTGCATTCGGGTTTAACAACCTGTCATACTTTCCTATGGTTGATGCTTTAAAGCTATCAAGGAGGTCTGCCTCAATTATTGCCTCACTAGTTAAGGATGAAAACTCCTACTTCCTTCCCTATCGCTCCATTCATATATCTTAGCCAGCTTCTCTATATGGGATTTAAGCTCTCGTATCTCCTTGCCTTTCTCGTTTTCACATGACGAGCCACTTTTGTAAGTTGAGCTAGCTTCATTCATGTTTGGTACTGTTTGGTTTCATTCTTTTCGAACAACAATGGATTGATATTGATGATTTTCCCTTGATGTGTGGATTTACAGGGACCTTATTCTTTTTCCTTGGTCCCAAGCTAAGTAGTCCGACATCACCATTCTCATTAAAGAGAGTGTTGTGTTTATCCCACACTTGCACTTATTATGCAGCATGGAGATGCTGGTAGTGAGCTGTGGAACTATGAGAATTGGACAACCTGGTTGGTTTTGGGCTATTAGCTTCTCAATAATGGTCATCCTTTCATTTATATGGGCTATGAAGGTATTGAGGATGTCAAGGATAGGTTCAATGAATATTTTTCATAGTGGACAGGGAATTTTGGAAGAGGAAATGAAGGGTTTATTTCTTAGCTTCATAGCTAAGTGTTTAGGTTCTTATTTAGGAGGGGTTGAGGAGTTTTTAGGTTGCATGATTACATTTACTGGAGATTGCCCTTCTTTTAGTTCCAAAATGTTAATAATATTTTTCCTCTCATAACGTTAAATTAATTATAAAGCAATTGTGATGCTGAACGCTATTCGTAATTGAGAAATAATGAATGAAAATGGTATTAAATTTGCCTTATGGTGGTAATTCTGTCTCCATATGCTTACATAATTAGAAAGTTTCACTTTGACTATTTGTTAAAATGTAAGTCAAATTTACTTCTAATTGTGGTAAGTAAGTAAAATGCAGGAGAAGTAAAGGATATGGAAATTTACATCGAATCCTACGTCCATATGTCAAATCTTTGCCTATATATTTATTTTTAGTACAAACTTTTTCTAATGGCAGAGGGAGTTCAAGCAAATTTTGTATAGATTGAAGAGAATGTTTCAAAAGTCCATTTCCTTACTATAGTAACATTCTATTTATAGTGATGTGATATAACATGGATGGCTAACCTATTTAATTCTTCATTGCTCCTTCACCATTTGATACCTCCATATGTCTTTAACCGTGGGCTCGATGTTTTATGCATGGATTGCTAACATGGATGAAGGCGAGGGAAAATTCTTTAGAATGGAAGAATTAGTTGAAGGTGAATTTTTGAATTTCGATTTAGGTGGGAACATTAGACTTTGGGGTTCTTGGGAGATTAACCTTTTATTTGCCCTGAAGACTACGCCCTACTAGTTATGACCTTGTGACTTCATGTCTCTTCTTGATTGTTTGGTTCCCATCTCTACTACTAATAATGATAATTCGATGAACACAAAATCGACCGTGTCTTTTCGAATTTCCCATATTACCCTTCATATATTTTAACCATGCTTTATTACTTCTGCCTGCTTACCCAAGCCTTAACAAACACTAACTCCAGATCCAAAGCGATCCCAGATCCAGGCGATTCAATACCCAACTACTTCACCGAAAAGGATATTACAGCGCAATTCCACATCCATCGCCATGCTAGTCCCAACGTCTTCTCTAATGAACCGCACAAAGGGTTGAATAGGCAATATTCCAGATCCAGCGTCAACTTCAACTTTGTCGTATGATTTACACTGTGGATTGATCGACGGTCGGTTGAGGTAAGCTCACTGATCCGCAGTTCTGCATTTAACATCTATCGATACCATGTGTTTCTCATGCTTAATTTTATTTAGTAGTATTTCGATTTCCAACATCTGCTCTTCCCATTCTTATACTCATACACTATGCTATATTTAGTACTTTAGAATTGATTTGGTTACTGCAGTTTTAAAATTTTATTTCTTGCAATTGGGCCTACCATAGGACACTGTGCTATATTTCATTATAGTTTTAAAATTCCAGCTTTTTCCCAAATACCACAATTGTCTCAATGTTGTATTAGTAGAGTTATACGGTATTTCTTTAGATACAGATAAAATGATTGCCGACAAAATAAGCTTGACATACAACTTTCTGGAGAAAACAACAATTCTATGGATTTTTACACATTGTCTAGTTGCAATTTTTCTATCGGGTTAACTTTGAGTTGAATGCTATTTTTCATTTGCTTGATTAGTGATTGCAAATTGGTGATTATTTATACTACCTTTTCCATATGCATATGCATGCGTATATATATGTACTGCACATTTTCATTTTTAAATGGTTAGTTTTGTTATGGTTTACCAACCAAATATGCTAAAAGGTGACTGTTTGTAGTGCAGTTCTATGGAAGACAAGGTTCCAATTGAACTTTAATACAAGCATTTATTGGTGACATTCTTATAGCCTTAGTAATACTTTTGGAAGAACCATTGTATCTGAATCACGGGTAAACATGTTTCTATACGATTAAGCTGGATAAATCAGTATTCCATATACATAAGTTTTGATTGGACTAGATTTTCCATTTCCTTAGATTGTCTTTCTGCAAATCAATTCGATAGTTAAAAACATATGAAAAAAGGTGAAAAAACAGTAGTTCTACTATTGCTAAGAATGTTTATTTGCCAAAACTTATAGGACATTGCTTTATTTTTTGAAAACCTATGTACAAACTAAATTTAATTATCAAAAGTCATAAGTTGTCACTGTTCTAAATGCTAATTCAGCTTGACAAGTTCTTTTTTTCCATTCTCAACACCTTTTCTAATTTTTTTAAACTACAAACAATAGTAATAATTAGTTTGTTTCTTCATTTTTTATTTATTTTCCTATACCTCTAACACAACTGTCGTCACTCTATTGTTCCACATCTATACCAATTTTTTTATTAAGGTATTGCACTATACTTCTATAAATTAGGTATTTCTTTGATGTTTTCATGTCTTTGTTAAGCCACTGCTTAGACAGCAATGCATGTACATGCTTAATAATATGTGCATATATTATCTTCTTTTAAGGCATAAAATAATAACGAAAATAAAAGTAAAATATATGTATATATTGAAAAGTACATAAATTTAAGCCTATCAATGGATACTCGAAAAATCCAAAATAAGTTCGCATCCATATCCGAAAAGCTGATCAATATTCGATATGCTGAAAAATGGATACGGTAGGTATTGACATCCGAAAATTATCCATCTTTGGTCAAGATTATAGTTAATGTTTTGTGCATTTTAATATAATGATAAATATGTGTTTATTTTTTTATTAATTTAACATTTTGTATCATGTGAATTTAATACATATTAGTTGCTCAAAATTATTTATTATCATCATATTTGTTTATTTCTCACAGTTTTATAATTAATTGGATTGAAAAATTTTATGCTAAACCAAAATTTTTATTTTTATTTCTTAATTTATCTATCATTAAAGGATATGATAATTATCTACTATATGTCCGTATCATGGATGCGGATATCCAATATCCGAAAATGGTTTTGGATATGTGGAAGCTGATGCGGATATGACATTATCCATATCCGAAAGTATCTATTTATATTCCTATATATGTTTGGGTGTTAGCTTATGAACATATGGGTTAAAACATACATATTTGTGTGAGTGTGAAACTACAAGTGTCTTGCACAGTAGCTATGAAAATTAATTTATTATGTCCACATTTGTCACAAATTATGAAAATTAAATTGTTATGTTCTCATTAGTTTGGTTTTTGGGTTCAGTAGGTTTGTGATGATTGAAGTGTGCTGTCAAATTAAATGCAAGATACATATTGAAAATTGAAGTGTTCAGTTCAGAAACGAGGCTCAAAATTGATAAAGAAACGATATATTCATATTATGTAACTTAATATAAATGGTGTATAGAAATGAGTTACTTATGGTCTTATTGTCAGCTTTAATTTGATCATGAAAAGAATAAACAAAGTTGAGGTAAGTACTTTATTAGGATGCAAATTACCCATAATTGCTCTATCTTTTATTATGTAATAATATATGAGTATTATGCCCTCTAAATAGTAATTGCAAATCGTTGAGTTCTTCTCAATTTACCGAGGTTATAGTCATTGTAAATTGTTAAGTTATTTTTTAGTATTTTATATATCCATCACTCATATTAAATTTGAAACTGCATATTGATTATTTTTACAATTATAAATTGCCAACAGGGTTGGCGCAGTTGGTTGATGGTCCAGACTGCGTGATCGAAGGTCACGAGTTCGAGCCCCGAAACTGACAACCCTGTAACAAGTACCCGAAGTATGTGTTTGGCAGGCACATGCTTCCCTAGAGTTTACAAGCGAAGCTTGGTTCTCTAGGTAATTCAAAAAAAATGGAGAAATTTGCAAATTTACTTTACATAACACTGCTAAGTCAATTTAGATGTGTATAATAATAAGTATAGGTCGACAAATATATGACTATGTTTCAATAGTTCATATATGAAAAAGCAAGGTATCTAACAGCAAAATGGGCATGATCTAAGTTTGTAAATCATCTTACTTAATTATAAGATAAATAATGTTCTAAATAGTTTGGCTTTTATTGTCTGTTCAATATCAATATACAGTCTCAGCTTTTTCCGGTAATATAGCAAACTTTTTGCTCAGTGATTAATTATGTTTTGAAATACTAAAATTTATGGCTAAACCATTTTTTATTACATATTCAGGAATCGGTACTTTTCTCAGTGTCAGTAGGTGAAAACATTGCATATGGGCTACTAAATGAAGATGTTTCCAAAGAAGATATAATAAAAGCAGCTAAAACTGCAAATGCTTATGAATTCATTATATCTCTTCCTTTGGTTCACAATATATTCATTCACGAAGAAATAATTATGTAGTTCTTTTAGTTTTTTTCTTTCTTTTTACTGAAGTACGTGTCATTAATGATGAAGGGTTATGATACTCAAGTTGGTGAATGTGGAAGCCTCTTTAGTGGTGGGCAGTGACAAGTAACAATGGGCTATGTTATAATACCAAACAATCTATCATTGGAACATATTAAGAAGTACGTTGTGATTAGATTTCGGTTATAATATTGCGATCAGTACGAGTTAAAAGCCAGTGTAAAAATATTCTTACAATTAACATGCTTTATAGGTATGTATATGCATAGCAACTGTAGCAAGATCTACGCTCTATGGATTCGCCGGTCTCATTACTCTGTTCATTGTATCAAATTTGATATGATATTTTATATGTGTATAAGCGCTCGATATACATTTTGATGTGGTATGTAGTTATATGCATTTTAGGTGTAATTATAGGCATTATTTGTACAATGCGCTTTCAGTGCTAGGAGTTGAAGGAATTTAGAAGCAGGTGCTTATAGAATCAATTTTTTGCACTGACCACTTGGAAAAGTAACTTTTGCTTCATGTGATTTATATTCTCTTTGATTATGTGAGTATGTGATAACTCTCCATTTAATCAGCATTCTTTTTCTCTTGAAAAGCACCAGATACTCAAGATAGATCGAAATATAATAAGTACAATATTGTTAGGCTTGAATCTCCAATGTGAGTCTCTGGGCTAAAAGGATGAATCCAAAAATATGTTTGAAGTATTAATTAGTTGTTCATTCAAATTAAAGCAATTTATCTCTTGCACGGTATGCTGTAACTGATTGTTTAACTAATTGTAGTTTGCACTGTGTTGAGAACAGCTACTAAAGTTGTAATATATATAATGTATAATTTATATGTCTTGAGTTCAAATCCAGGAATTCAAAAACAAAGTTCTGCACTTTTGTTTGACCACATATATATGGAGTCGTCCTTCTTTATTTTTATTTTCCATTTTTTTATCATATTTTCTTGCATTTCAAGTAATTTTGAACTCTGACTTCCATCCATTTTCATTGAGTTTTGAAATTCTGTCAAATGTTTATGTAAATCTTCTTTCGTTAACTGATTTAAATACATTCATTAGTTGAAATGGTTGTTTGATTGCCTATTGTGGTGTGTATCTTATATGGCAAAGTTTTGTAGTAACCGTGACATGTTTTTCATTCATGACAACTAATATTAAAAATATAAAAGTGGATCAGGTTCGAGATAGGCAATTTATCTTTGAATAAATCATCTTATTTGACAAAGATTTTGGGATTTTTCATATAAAGTTTTAGGATCAGGTTCATGGTTTTTTATATGTTTTGGACTCATTTGAAATTTCTCATTTATTGTAATTGAAATAAGAGATTTTTTTTATTTCGTAAAAATTTAGTTATCATGTTCTTATTGATAACTTTTGGCTTTTATTTATTCTACGTTCTACATATGACAAATCAAAAAAACGCTTTTATAAGATTTACCTATATTTAGTCATTTATTCACTTTTCGCTACAGGTATAAAAGTGGAACTGCCTTATATGAGTATGCTTCTAAACATTATGTTTTGAAAGTTCTTTCCTTAATTTCATCTTTTTTCCTTCACTCAACTCTAAAATAAATCAAATTGTTCATTAAGTTGAGTTAACATCAGTATATATCTTTAAAAATGTGATCTTCATTAAGAGTCATCTGTATGTTTATGAAGAGAATTTTTGTGTTTAATAAACACCATCACTGTATTATTTTCATTTGTATAAAGAGGTTTTAATCCGAGCAAAAACAAAATGATATAAAAATATTGTCATTGTGTTTTTAATAATATGCTATAAAAATATGGCTCAGTGATCAAATGCAGGTCCACCTGGACGTGTATATATACTCGTTGAACATAATAGCAACATCCTTATTTATTGTTGTGTAGTTCCCTAATTGATGATATGCAAGCTTCGAGGGGATGACGGCTTGGACCTGAGGATGGCATCGACCTCGATCCTAGAAAGAAGTTGAAGCAGATATTTATGAGTATATATGCACGCCCAGGTGGGCCTGAATTTAATCTCAATGTGCATGCATTTATAGTTGCACCCCAGTAGTAGATTTGACAGTGTCATTGCTAGCATAAACTGAATCTAGATTAGCACCCGAGAAGATCGAGACAATTAAGAACAGTCATAAAACCAATTTTTTTATAATACAGAAGTTTTATCATTCTTTTCTTTTGTTTTAGTTTATTTTTGTACTATTGGTAATGAAAATAATTATTGTACTTGTACATGCATATGCATATGCTCTTTTAGACTTTTAGCTAATGTGGGCTCTGAGCGGAAATGTATCCGAATAAATGATCAATTCACAACATGGCTTCATCTCTTCTTCTATTAATAATGAGAATTCAATTAATAGGATTTCCATTTTGTCATTTTGAAAATTTGAACATACCCTCATTCATCAATAGAATCTAACCATCAGTTTACAGCCTCCATCATAATAATATTTTCTATCATCCATCAACGAAATTTCACTACCAATTTGCTACCAAGAAAACTGTTTTAAATAAAAGTGTCGTGACTACGAAATCTTTTGTACGTATAGCATACATCCATCAATTAATTTTTTATTAAAAAGAAATCTCCAGCTATTAGAGCATACACCGATACACGTATACGCAGTTTATACTTATTCATGGTATAACTTTAATCAACCCAATCTTGAGTGGCAAGAGGAAAAACAAAAAGAATAGTTAAAATAATCAAAATGCTCCAGAATTTTCAAACAATCAAAACCATAAGGATGGAATTTACATTATTAATAGTGTGTGTGTGTGTGTCTTTTTAAAGGACACTTCGTTTATGAATTTATGTCTAAGAATAACATATCCATACACCATTTACATAAGGTATGATAAGAATTTTATTTGCTCAGGAATCAAGTAAATGTCAATATTGTACCAGTTTTGGACATCCCTAAAAGTTCTGGGCATTTGCAAAAGTAGGGATTCTGAAATCAAATGTGCATGAGTTACAAATGATGGTAAAATGGACGTTGACTCTCAAAACACTACAAATACTAACAATCATCATAATTTGAATGTCTTCGGCAGTAATATACAAATTGATATCTCTACTCCTGAGTGTAATAATGACGATCAACAAACTAAGAAAACAAATATTAAAAGTTATGAAGTCCATGGTCCATCAATTAAAATATAACAATCTGATTATTTAAAAAACAACCTAGAAAGTAACACGAATAATATAACAGTTTAGTTGAAATCGTTGAATTTAGAAAATACAAAGATTACTCAAGTGATGATATAAGAGAATATGAATAACAATCCAGCTGAATTAGGTCAAAAGAATGATCCATTTGCAAATGGCTTGTCCTTTGACCCATTGCATGGCCATCCCAAGCAAGATTTCTACCACGATTTTGCTTGAAGTCTATAGATCCAGACCCACCATTTACCCCTTCATTTCTACCGTGAGTTTACCTACAAATAGAAATACAACTGAACCAAAAAAGGATCAATTCTTGTACGCAAGATAAATAATTAAAATAAGGATTTTTTTTATTTGAATTAGATTATGATGTGATCTAATTTTTATCAAAACCTTAACAAAAACTTTTTTGTGCAATACAAAAGGATGTAAATTTTAGTGTAGCATATAATTTGAGTACACAAATTTCATAAGTTATAAGTAAACCATCTTACAAAAATATCTTCTGACATATGAAAATATTAAAAAAATTCAGCTTTACATTTGTTCCATAATACAAAACTAATATAAAATCAAGTAACTTTTTTATATTTAAATAATAGTTGTTCAAAATAATACTAAATTTGATATGTTTTTCCTCGATCGACCGTAAAGTAAATTGATGTATTCACATGGAAGCTATATGAACTAAATGATTCAAGCCATACCATTCCATGCCATTTTGGAAGTTGAATACTATTTAACTTTTGTTGCTTCGATGGTCGACTACCATTTAACTATCCAAACTTACAAAGATAATGTCAAATATTGCTTAAAAAACATGTATGCTCTTTATTATGGATCTAACTGCATTTAAAAAACAACTAAGCTAACTAATTTATATTTTATTTTTGTGACTTTATTAAGGTGTATACCTACATTAACCCTTGCTATTTGTCAGATAGGGTAACTTTTTTTTCATATATCATATTTTACAATTTCTTAAATTTCAGGCAAATAGTCAATGGATAAAGTTTCTGGATTATTTGGAGGTAGATGAAAGATTGTTCTCATCATGAAAAGTTTGACATGTTAAAGATTTTTCAAGTAAAGTTCATTCTTACTTTTTTTTAGTTGTGCCAGCTATGGTATTTCAATATTTCATAGTTCATGATTATATTTTTCACTACTAATTTTCTGTTATTTGAACCTAGTCCTCCGTTTATCTGTAAACTGCAATTGATCATTTCTACTATCTTGTTTGATTTAATCAGCTTCTGTCCTCTTGCAATTGCCAAAAACTGCATTCACCGGTTTTCAATTCCAGATTTGCAACATGTTTCTTGCTGTCATTGGTTTGTGCATGCCACTTAAAATTCATTTTATATAATATTTTAGCTGATAAAAAAATATATGAAAATATATAGTTTGCACCATTATCACTACTTTAAGCTGGGTAGGAAAAAATATTTAGACTTTATATATGGTGATATCTACACTCTTGTTCAATGAACACATTTTCTTCCTTTGAATACAATTTGTTACATGATTAACATATTTATTAATATTGATGCATATTTTAATTTATTTTTCTATCCAATCTCACTACTTCATTGTTTCACTTAATCTTTTACAACTTTCTTTGTACAGTTCTTTTCAAAGGGGATGAAAGCTCAATCTCTGTAACTCACCTCTTCCACTAAGAATATGAACACGCATACGTATTCCACCAAGAATATGTACGCTAAACAAAGATAATTTACATATAGTTGTAAATTAATTTCTTGCTTTTATATTTATGCATGCGTACAGAACTTTGATTCATATTGCACGAAAGTTCTTTATAAGTCACTCTTTTATCCATATATATGGCTTGGAACTCATAAAATTTATCATCAGATGACAAGCACCATTGTCCAAGTGGTTAATTGATTCGGCTTGGTGCAAGAAGTCACAAGTTCGAAACTTGCTTTCGAACGTTTATTGACATTGGATATGTTGTCCCATTGATTTGTTGTATATAAAGTACCATTTCAAAAAAAAAATCTCATCAGATATTACCTTAATATCCCAATATCTCAAATATCATTTGTGAACACAAATAAATTTGCCAATATACAATTTCACTCTACATTATAAAACTTTCAGGCAATAAACATGCGAGAAAGAAGAACATAAAGAAAAAAGACACAGATTAAGCTGTCAAAAAAACGATCAACTTCGACAATATAAAATATCAGGCTTTTCCCAAGGAGAAAAAAATTGCAAAAAACCATCAGGTCCTTTGACTGCTCAAAAAAATCCATTGACGCATCGACAGCTCAATCGAGCTGAATAATGATTAGCTCAACCATAACACATTGCATATGACCTTTTCAACTCCGCCGCTCCAACTCTGCAGCGCATCTCAAATCCACTGCAGTTCCGACATCTCAATTCTGTTGCAATTTTGGTAGAACGTAACTTGCAGTTTTAATATGCATATCTAATTTGCTTATACAGTTGTTGAAATTATTTAGGAATGTCTATCCTTTGGCAACTTTGGTTGAAGGCTGCTTGGTTCATTTTCTCAATCTATCCCATTACTTGAGGGTGAACCGTATTCAACTTCACTTTCTTATCAAGAATGTCGTATACACTTTTCAATATTCACATATCCAATTTTAAAAAGTTTATGTTTACATTTGTAAATTTTTAGGACCGTAATATTATGTCTTTTTTAAAAATTAATGAAAATTGTGAGAAGCCTCATCAACTTTCAATTTAATCTCTTTTCTTTTGAAAGTTTTGTCAAACAATTCAAAATTCTGTTTTCAGTACAATTAATTGAATACCGACTAATCTTTAAGTGCTTAAACTTAAGTTCTACGTATGGATATAATTTGTTGAATGACTATGAAATTTACTTTGACATACAGAATCTTCATTCAACCAAATCCTAACACATTCATAGATAATACCATGAACCGATGCACAGTTCAAACTCAATGCGCCTAATGAACCCCTACATTTAATTTAAGGACATTGTATATAAGATTGTAAATGGTTTTTTTTCAATGGTCAACTGGATCGCACTTATTAGTTAATTTAAGGACATTATAAGTGTACTGCAGAAAATAATTGACATGTCCTCACAATAGATATGACTCTAATTGTCGGTAAACTACATAACAAAAATAGAATAGAGCCAACATATAGATGGTCTTATTGTATGTCAAAGAACCTATAACATATTAAGTGTACATGAAGAAGGAAAGATAGGACACGGATCAATTGTGTTTACAGATTTATAGTTTATTAGCTAGGGTTGAATCTGAAACTGGGGTGTGTATGCTATATGTAGTATTTTTATTCAATATATAGTTAAATATTGATTGTTTTGAATTATACTGACTACTATGAAGGTAATTTTTTTATATCCTACATATATCTCATATCCATAAATAAGTACAATATATAAATATAAAGGCATATATGTGTAACAACTCATGTGCAATATATGAATATATCTCTACAGAAATAAGGTGGGGGAATATTTAATAGTCAATGGTTTCTATAAGCTATACCTATTAGTTACAAAACATGAATTACATGTGAAATCTGTAACATCATGCTAGAGAACTTAAGGATTTAAAGAGTCAAGATACGTAAACTTCAATTTCTGGATCTTTAATTCACATAAGGCCTTGTTCTAACTATGCATGACCTTTAATGTATTGTCCAAAATGGATATTTGTTTGTTATCTAATTTTTAACCATCGAAGGCAATTAACAGCGACACAAATTGTCCTTGACAGACATAAGTAAATTGGGATGACTTATTTATCCAACATTAACAATAAAATAACCAATAAAAGTTCCAGTAGCATTTCTACTAAAATAATCAGTTTACTTAACCTCTCAATTATTCTTTTTCTTCCCATCATGACATACTGATCAACAAAGCAATCAACAAATTCATCGTGGTCTTTAAAACAATTCTATAAATGAGTGAATGGAAGTATTGGAAATATGTATCCAACCAATCAGCCAAACTTTAGGTAGCCAAATTTCAGATCTATATCACTTTAAATCTGTATGCTATAAATTTAATGAACATTGCTTACAAAATACAGCTACAGAATTAATCCACAGATAAATCCAACCAAAACAAAAAAAGACCACAATTATCGATAAGCATATTAGGAAATAAAAAGTAACCTCAAACGTTATTAAAAAATTCAAATTAACTAATGAAAATCAGTGAATATTTACACGAGATCGAAGGTTAATGGATGTTGTGCAATGATGTTTGAGGCTAGACCATAATCGAACTCAGGAACCACAGTTTCATGGTTTGACCTTAGTGTTGATCGATTTATAATTGATATATCGACAATTGATAATAAATGACAGAAGTTGGAGAAGACTTAATTGAACTAACCCTAGCATGTTTACGGAGCCGCGAAGTTGAAGAAATCGACTTACGTCCTTTTGCAATCAGGTAGGTTGGAGAGTCATGGTTTGCTAAGTTTTTGGAAGACATGCCAGAGCAGAGTAATGATCAAGATGGATGCAATTACGAAGATGTATGGAGTCGATTTGAGGAATGAATTAGGGCTTTGAGATGCCATTTTCAAAAATCGTAGGATTCTGATTCAAGGTTTCTCGAAGTATTTTGGAACAAAGAGGCGAACAAAAACAAAAACGAAAAGGGTAGTTTAAAAAGAAGGTAACTCTAATCTACAAAATCGATCGATTGCAGGCAACATCGCAGTGGAGGAAGTATAATTTCCAATAAGGGATAACTTAGGTGATCAGACGGTGGTGAATGTTTGGCGTTGATAATGTATTAGCAACGGAGGAGGAGGCAAATCGAATAGCTTCTGATGTAAGGGTTTCTTAACAACAGGCGAAACTGAGGGGGAGGAGGCCGCTATGTGTTGATCATTTCACAATGAGTAGGTTTCGAAACGAATTAGATGAGTAAGAAATGCGAACAGAAATGAAAAAGGGCATTTTCGAAACTTTGCAAAGACATGGTTGAATCATGTAGACGGAACTTTTATTATTAGTAGTAAAGATGAGGTAGAAATGTTGATTCTGAGGAGATAGTGGAGTTGAATGTAACTGAAAAGCTGTGTAGTTTTCATAGGGATCATAGTTTGGATTTTAGTTGGACGGTGATGCAAACTTCAAGTGCAGTGCCATTGCAATCTTGGAGGAGGTAGTGATGAAAGTCACATGGAAGCATCGGCACAGATCTTGTCTTCTGTCGATAGACGTATCACTTGAGTTTGCTTTTATTTATAGGCAATGCCTGCTTGGTAACTTCTTGAGCATATGACGTTTTTATTTGCTTCCTACTGCATGTGGTTTGTGGTGTCAATGCAGTTTTCTTGTAGAGGCTGCGTTACTCTTTTTTGATTTAATTTATATGATGTAGTGCTCATGGTTTTTGCACATTGTTGATTGCATATGTATACATATTCGCCTAAGAGTAGTTTGCTGGGTTTTGGAGGTGTCTAGTTTGTCCAGTTTCTGCCTTTTGGTGATCCCATGACTGAATTCTCCTTTTTTCTTTCTCCCTTTGATTATGCATTTCTAACTATGCTATATTGTTGAGTTACGTTACATATGTTTAGAAGAGAAAATTGGTTGTAACAGTTTCTAGTCTAGACAATCAAGGACATGATATTGAAATATTCATTGAGATTAGTGTACGTAAGGCTTTCCATTTGATGGATGGTGAATTACCCATAACAATTGGAGGCATCAAAATTTACATATTTTTGGCTGTTTGGAACAATTACAGAACAAATCAATGATAATCTTCTATTGCTTAAATGTCAAATGAAAGTGTAGGATTGATTTCACCCCAGAGGGGGGGGGGGGCTGAATAGGGTGACAGTATTAATTATAAAATTAATTGCGGAAGCTTATAAAATTATTTCAACACAGATCACAGATTAATAGCAGCACAGAAAAATAGCAGAATAATAAAATACAGAAATAGAACGACACAGAATTTACCCAGCTTCGGCAAAACCATGCCTACGTGCTGCCCCCAAGGTTTCTACTAGAAATTAGATAGTCAGACGCTTACACACGTAAACTCGCGACACCCGCTATCGACTAATCCTAACTCTACGCTCAAAACCCTGCCACAACTCAGCCACTGAGTTGCGAATTCTCAAACTACGCCACGTAGTTTGTCCCCTAGTCACACGACTAGACAATACAATGGTTAAAAAAACGTTTTTTTGAAATTAAAACAAATAAAAAAACTAATATTAAAAACCTTTTAAATCAAAGCCCTAAAATTTAAACTCAATCCCTTTTAAAATATATAAGCTGGCCCTATTCTCTATTCCTTTTTATTTTAGCCCGGTCCTCTTCTTATTTTCGTGAGAAGAAAATATGGTGGCTTCAACTTCGTTCTTTCTCAGATCTGTAATTAGGGCTTTGAAATAATATTCGAAGTCGCGCCTTTGTTGATCGATTAATGGATATTTCCGTGTGCTTCGTTCTCGGTTGTTTGCTCTTGGCCGCTTCTATTTGATCGAGTTCCCTGTTTGCTTCGGTATGTAATTTCCCTTTTTGTGCTTTTCTGATTTTCGTACTCGAACTCGATAGTTTTGAAATTGCCGATGATGATTGTTTATATATGAGTTCGATCTCCTTGAATTGCGTTCTTCTGATTTGTTCAACATTTAGCTTCGGCCATTCGATTTCGTTTGGATGTTTGAGATTGATTCTGACTTCTTCAATTCGTATATATTTTGATTGCTTGACATTCACAGCATTGATCAATTTCGTGATGACCATGGTTTCGAAATTGACTTGTTCGTTTGAGACGATTTTGACTTGTTCAAAAACATATATTTTTTATTTTGTTTGGTCGACTCGGTTTAAAATACTCGGCTTTGAAATTGTGATGATAGACTATGTTTTCGTGATTTTCTCTGACTTGATAAGATTGTATCCTTCCACGACTTGACTCTCCGATGTTTCTTCTGTTGACTTTGACTTGTTTACTTCGGCTTTGACTCTAGTTGTTACTGCATTCATGGTTTTGCTTCGACCACTGTATTGCATTTTTGCTTGACTACCTTTGTTGTAGCATGCACTCTGTTTACCTATGTACATGCTTTACTGCATCTTCAATTACCTGTTGTACATGCAGTGTATTGATTCTTGTATCACTTGTGTCACTAGTGTACTTGAGTCAGTGGTTTGCTTGATGAAGAGGTTGAACCTGTTAGTCGTGCTTGCATACTTCATGTTGCCTTGGCTCTACATATATGTATGATTGCATCTTGATGCAATCTTTATGCACTTGATTTGTCACTGTTATGTCTTTTACTTGGTCTGGTTTGATTGCTTTTGAATTATAGCCTCGAGCTTGCTTTTGATGCATTTTGTTACGGCCTGTACTTGTACATCTCCTTCTGGAATAGTTTGAACTTGAATCTGGTTCATGTTACATTGATGTTGTTATGTTGGTTCAATAATATTTGATGTGTTTAACCATTTATGTGGTAGCTGGACTTGATTATTTGAGCATTGTTTGGATTTGCTCTACTAGTTCATTGTGCAGTATTTGCCATTCACTGTTGCCTTATTCTCTATTCATACCTGCATCATGCTTGGCTTTATGGTCTGGTTTCACTTGGGCTTGTAGTTGATGTTTACAATTGTTCGACCTGGCATTTGTTTGCTGTTATGTTGGTGGCATTGTGCCTTAGCCTTGCTTGTGCATTGCCCCATACATATTGTCACTGTTTGATATAGTTTGGATTCAGGCTTTGACTTATGTCATTGAATTTTGGTCGAGACTTGTTTTAGTTGTCGAGACCGTTTTCCATACTTGCACATTTTTAAGTCCACCTGTGTTGAATCCAGTTTTAAAACTCGGGTTTGACCTTGTGCTGATGTCGAGACTTTATTTATATTGCACCTGAGTTGAACCCGTCTTTTTATTTGGGTTTGACCTTGTGCTCACCTGTCCCTGTAGCATTATCAAGTGTATATCGGTGTGCACGGCCTTGCGGCATATACAGTGATACACTGTGTATGTCACAAGTTGTTCGTGTATGACGAATTTAAATATAAATGATGACGAACAACCAAAATAACTGAGGCAAATATTATTTTCAAAATTCATAGTTTATTTTATATTGCAAAAATATTTCTTTTTCAATTTTACTGCGTTAGTGAATATTTTTGCAGATTGCTCAGATGCTGGATTCTAACTGGAATGAAGTTGAAGATAAAATACGAATTGAGTGAATGAGTGATGTGTGGTGAGGTTAAATGTAAATATGAAATTGTGATGTATTTGTAATCAAAATTGTATATGTATAGTGAGAGCTTGAATTTGTACTATTCAAAATTATAATAAATATTTGTTTGAATAAAATTTCTGTTTGAATTCAAATTCTGTGTTATTTAATTTTATTCAGTAAATATTTATTTAATCTATAAAAAATAATATAGTACATTAACAAATACATTTAAACGAATGCATATATGTTTATTATCATCAAACAAAAATCATATAAGCGCATATTCAATAGAAAGATTGTATGTGATGATGTGCAGTTATTTTTTTATGGGAATACTATGATTCTTAAGTTTCTAAACTATACTTTGATTGTGGCTAATCATATGACAATATGGTCGTATTAAGGCCATAGTTAGGTATAAATTGAACTACCTAAAGTGATGTACTATTCAAGAGAGCATCTATATCCTTTGAAGAGAAGGTTAGTATCACCATAATTAATAGTTAAAGTCTTTGGCTAGAGCAAATTGATAATCAATAATTGTTATCATATTGAACCATGGACTTTAATGTTGGACTTCGCAATTAACTAGGGATATTAATAAAATTTAGCCATTTATAGAGCTCTAAATATCTAAAAGTTATACATGACAAAGAGAAAACATGCATAATATATTGCTGCTTAAGGGTGTTGCTTTAAAAGATAAGAAATTGGATTTCGCCTAGATAAGCTGTAAGTAGCTACACTCATGTCAACTACTATGCATCGACAAAGTTCGTACAAACTTTAATATTTAAATAGTTTAAATATTACCAGTGGCTAAGTTCACACCTGGGAATCACACAACTGTAACTTATAGTTTGGGACTAAAAATAACTTATGGAAACATAAAAGCTATAATTATTACCACAAAAATTTAATATAATGGTTATATTAATAAACTTATTAATATTTTTCATTATTACTGATGGGCCTAAAATTAATCAATAAAATATATAATTTTATTTATATATATAATTTATTACTTTCTAGGCCAGAATAATGATTTGTATATAATATATATACATATATATAAATATAATTTTAGTAGATGTTTTTTTCAAATTGTTTTAAAATTAGGTGGACCAAAATATATATAATATGAATTATTTAATTGGGTTTAAATAATGTGAATATTAGGAACACTTCCCTAAAAGTAAACTTAATTCACTAAAACTCCTCCCACAATAAAACATACTTTACAGGTCCTTGTTTTTCATTTTGCCTGTTTTTTCCCTAAAATACCCTTCCTCTTCTTGCATGATTGGTTTTAATAACGAGCTTATCTTTCTTGATTTCATCTTCTTCTACATTGGCGAACTTATCTTTCTTGATTTCATCTTCTTCAATGACAAGCTCAGTTTTCTCGATTTTACTGCAAAACTGCAATTATACACAATAGTTGTAGAAATGTCTGCAATTATATGCAATAGTTGAAGACATTTCTGCAACTATATACAATAGTTGCATTTCTACAACTATATGCAATAGTTGCAGAAATGTCTGCAACTATATGCAATAGTTGCAAACATTTATGCAACTATACCATATAGGTGCAGAAATTACTACAATAATATAAAATTGTTGCATAAATTTTTGCAACTATATACAATAGTTGTAGACATTTCTGCAAGAATATGCAATAGTTGCAGACATTTCTACAACTATACCATATAGTTGTAGAAATTTCTGCAACTATATGCAATAGTTGCAGATATTTCTGCAAGTATATGCAATAATTGCATTTCTACAAATATGCAATAGTTGCAGAAATGTCTACAACTATATGCAATAGTTGCAGACATTTCTGCAACTATACCATATAGTTGCAGAAATGTCTGCAATTATTTGCAAATTTGTAAATTTGAAAAAATATCGAAAATGTTCAAATTTTGTTGGATTGTCTGCAAATATATGAAATAATTGCACATTTACTAAAAATATGAATTTTTGGTATCAACAATGGATCTCATTTTAAATATCATAAAAATTGTGATATTTTTGGTGAAAACGGTATGTTGATCCGATTTTTCTACATAAAGTTATACGGGTTTGAAATGATAAAAACATAAAGGGTATTTGGGTCTTTTTGCGTGCGCGAATTTGAAAATAGGGACCGAAAATGTGAGTTTAGCTTGAGAAGGATGTTTTCTCTATTTTGAAACTTATTAGGGATGTGAGCCAAACTTACCCTTAATTAATTAAGTGGGATAAGATCTCATTTATATTGGGTCATACCTTAAACGGTGGATCTCGACAAGATATTTTATATAGCTCATTAGTTCTGCTATAAACATACCTAAATGTCTCGTTTGACATAGAAAGAAATTCATTTCCTCACCATAGAAATAAATTATAATTAGTGGTGGACTTTGCAATTCCAACATTAAGTTAGAAAATTATTCTCTCATACGTGAAACCGATAGTGTAAGGTGTATTCAACTGGTAGGATTATTGAGATGAAAATTTCTAATTTTTTTTGACAAAAATTAATTTTAGAACTTTTTAAATAAGTTGTTTTAATTTTTTTTTAAATCATATGTTTGCACTATATGTGCATGGCTTGTGCATGTTCGTATACATCAATATTAATCAAGGTTAAGTGCGTAAGATACAGTTCATCTCGTGGCGACAATGATTATGCTCAACATCAGACAAAGAGTCGAATCTTAGCCCACATGCAAGAAGCACTAATGAATGTGATGACATCGAAGCCAATTTGATGTTGATTGGAAAACATTAGGGATTTGGTAGTGAGCATTGAGGTAAACCTTCAGAACGCCATTGAAATCGTCTCAGAAAGGTCGTTGAATTGTTGGCGGTCGCGGCCTCAACCATCTTGTCAAGCGATGGCGAAAATGGTCGAAAGTATCATCTTAAGTATCGAGTAAGTTACTAAAGCAGCAAGGAATTTTTGTATAGAAGTCCCTATTAATTTTATTATTACACTAATATTGTCTGCAAAATAACCCTATAACTTGCAAACATCTTAACTCTCACATATGAAATTCTTTTTACACACAAATTCTATTATTGGGTTCATAATTGAATTCTAAACACATTGACATCATCTGATAGTAAATTGTACACTTACTTCTAGTTGTGCAAATTAATTATTATAATATTAATATTATCGTTAAATATTTACACATCAACACCATTAATCAAAGTTAATAGATTAAGACATTATTTATCTGGTTCAAATATATGATATTCTAATCCAGGCGAATTTTAAACATTAATTTTTAAAATATTAAATTTGAATATGTGATATTTGATCATTTATATTAAAATAATTTTTATTAGCTACCATCATTTAGATATTACATATTCAAAATTAAAAACTATGTATATGTGTGTGAGATTGTATAAGAAAAATATTTTATTATTAGTTGAAATTAAATATTTAAAGAGATATATTTTGTTTAATAATAAACTATTTTGTTAGATATTTTGAATAAATGATGACATAATAAATCAGATTAACACTATTAGTATAATGATAACAAAAAATATCTTAAAATTTATATCAAAACCATCCAGTATAACATTGAATATGATTTAATATTATCGACATTATTCATGATAACACCATAAAAGGTCTAACGCATAATGAACTAAAAATGAATTTTTTTTAAATTTCCCTCTTTTGTTGAACTACTCGATGAATTTTTTTTTGAAGTTTGCTCATTTTACCTTACTTCTAACCCACTTAACTTAATATAGAGAGCATACACTAGTCTCAAAAAATGTACAAATAACCTACTCTCTGTACATCTTGATTAGGAATAATTTAAAGATAAGCATATTATTTTCGATTCAAAACTCATGATTACGAACACATTCACAACTACAATCGATTAAATAATTTTTCTAAGAATTTTCTAATTTTATTTAATGTATTCATCTCATTACTTATAACACAATAAAATAATACATAAAATAGAATACAAAACCGAAATACTTTTTATTTTGAACAAGATTTTCATATAAGAGTTAAGTTATATAAAAAATTATATATATAATTGCTCCTTGGATACAGCCTTAAGTTTGTCAAATAGTAGAATTACTATTATATTTTTTTGTCCTGTCGGTGCAGGGATAGAGCGGGTTGAGGTATTATAGTAGTAAAATCATACCGACCCCTGCTCATATTAGAATAGCATGTTATAATATGTGTTGTTGAAATAGTTAAATACACTACTATGTATTACCTGACTTGTTGATGTAGGGATAGATAGGATGAGGTATCATTACTATCACTCATAGACCCTTGGTCGCGTTTTTTAGATGTATAAAGATTTCGTGTATATACGGTAATTAGAGATAATCCCCACATAAGAATTTTGTTTGATCCTTGTTTTCTTTATCGTTCTCTTTTGGATAACTTTTGGTTACTCTCACGAGTAAGCCAAGAGTAAAGTATTTGAGATATTAGCAGGACAATGAATCTTCAGAAGAATGGAGACTATGATGTTCAGTTACTAATTTATTTTTTATGCACTATAGATATTATTTGTATATGAGGCCAGGTTCTGTATTTGATTTATCATTCGATACTAAGTTCGCATTGAGATGGTGTATTCCGATTAGATTGTTTTATCTCATATCATGTCTTATATAGATGTCTCTCGTATTTTCTATGCAAGTATATTGGTATGATGTGTATTATTATTCCATTGTAAGATTATATTGATATATCAAGCGGGCTAGTTTGGTCAAATTTTACAAATGGTTTTGTCATTTACGGTACTCAAAATCATGTAGTTGTTTAGCATCGATTCAAGCTATCTTAAATGGCGGATTGTTAGATGGTAGCCATTCATGCACTCTAATGTTGGTAATGATCATATTAAATATAAACACTATTAAAGTTTTTGAAAAATAATGAATATAAGAAATATATATTTAGAAGTTCAATATTTTAAAAATATGTACAAATGAATTGGAATTTGTAAAATTTTAGGTTCAAAATTGAAATATATACATTTCTACTAATAATTTCAACTTCTAGTTTGTAAAAATAAAATAAATTGTTCATAATTTTTAAATTTTAAATTCTATTTTGAATACAAATGTATGACTGATCAATCAACCATTAAGACTCTTTAATAAGACAAATATTGTTCATAAATGTATAAAGGTACATGAATAAAATACTAAACATATGTTATAAAACATAACCATGATGAAAATATATTTAAACAGAACCGTAGTATCAAAACTAAGACAAAGAGTTGAACAAATAACAGATATATGTTTGTATGTGAAGAATATATATTAACAAAGTCATATGGTATTAAGATCATGAAACTGAACATGTACGAATAAATGTAGTTTTTGTTACAATCAAGATATGAATTCGTGACCATCTGAAGTTAAAAATGTGTTTTAACAAGACCATGATTCCAATTTGCGATCTCCTAAAACAATTTTTAAGTAAGATTCGAACTTGAAACCGGAGTCATTTTTAAAGTTTGCGTTCATAAAAAAAATGAGACTAAAGATATTAGAAAAATTAGTTCAAAGATTATTGTTGTTATTTTATTGTTGTTACTATTGCAATTATGAGCACAAATAGTGTAACATGATGGTAAAACATAAGATCTAGTGTAAGATGAGGATTTCAATACCAATAGGTGTACTAAATTGTTGCATTTGCAAAAGTTGGTCATGTTTCAAAATTGGTGCATAATTATATAAGAGAGTGAGTGTGTGTATGAAGTGACAAGAGAGAGAAAATATAATTGTTTAGATTGAAACTTGTGGTGGAAATTAGGAGGATTAGAGGTGTAGCCAAGTTGAGATGTAGCTAATCCTTACCCGTTTATACACGCACGTGCACTTAATATTTTTGTAGAAATGATTGTTACGAAATTTAATGCAATATTCGAAATGGAAAGTAGCTGAATCTTTAAAGATGTTTTAATGAAAAAGTGTAGATAATGGATACTAAAATATAGATGGAATTAGTTTAACGGAAAACCCCAAGATCGATTTTAGACCGAAGAACACAAGTACTAAAGTCTAGTTTGAAGAACAATTAGTGCTATATTAATATATAGCATTAGATAAAACAGAATGCTATATTAAACTAGCATCAACTAAACATATATAATGCTAAACTAAACTAGCATCGGATTAAGTACAATAGATGAACTAATATAACAATCGCATTTTTACAGCTAAAGAAATGCCAAATTAATATATCATTACACATCTATAATATGTAAAGTTCATATAGCTTTGCAGATATACAATGCGAAGTACGGTTATAATTCATTTTCATAGTTCATATGCTATTCTTTTTTATATAAATGCTATATAAATATAGTATGCAGTGTCATTCGGACTAAATTTTAAAACTTCCGTTCTTCCTTCAAAATTGCAATTGAAGTCTTCTATTCTCCCAATTTTCCTAAGTAAAAAAATCGCCAATCAACCATTACCTTTTGCTTTCCTATGTGATGAATATCCCGACCACTCATTTCACTTTTATTATACTATTCAGTCCAATGAAATGATAATCAAACAAATGAAAGCAATCATCGTCGTAATTCTAGATTCAAATAAATAAGCTCAGCTATATTGATTTTTGATCATCATGAGGTTTCAATTAAACATGTCTTTAGTAAAAATTTAATTTTAATTCACCGTCCGCATTCATTGATGAATGACTGATCGTGATACAATAGAGATTTCATATCCTATTCGCTAGCGTCTTTCTTTTCTAATGAAAATTTAACGCCTGAACTTCAGATGAAAACGTAAAGTCTGAATTTGAACCAGTTTACTGTACAATGGGCCTGTTAGTTCAATAGAAAATTTCAGGCGTTGCATTTTATCTTAAGTGAACAGGTGTCTATCTTATATTCGGTAACATTACAAATTTGGAAACTTTCCGTATGTATCTCTGCCAATTCAAAGGTTATAAATTGAGATTGATTGACACGCAAGATCATTAGTCGCAAATTCTCCAGTTACTTTTCTTCTTCCCCTGGTCCACATTCACCTCTAACAATGGTACTTTATCCCCCCCCCCCCCCACCCCGCCCCTCCCTCTTTTATTTTTTATTTTTTTAGCCATTCTTTTTGTTCCTTAATGAATTAACTAAATAGAAATCGTTGTTGCAATCTGTTCATGCATTATATCATGCTCGTTCACATCTAATTCCAATATCGTATTTAGTTAGACCTTGACTTTGTTAAGAAATGATCCTGTTTATTACCTCTTTTAGATTTGAAAATTTGGGAAGTATATTTCTGATTTTTCATGGAGATAAAAAAAGTATCTTTTTTTTTTGTTTGAAAAAGAACTTAAGCAGGTATATTTATGTTCATATCTTAACTCGAGAAGTGCTACTTGTTTCAATTTCATATGTAAGGGGATAATATAAAGATTTTGCACAATTTTTTTCTTTTTCTTTCTGACATATATATAAAAAATGCAGGCATTCTCAAGGCGATACCGCTGCAATTCAACAACCAAAGTAGAAGTGGAACAAGGCAACAAAATTCTGCTCCCTTCATCTGCTCTCGTTTCCCTTTTATCGCTTGATAATATGAGGTACCCAATGATGTTCCAACTGGTCAACCCCAGCACCAACAAAATGGCATACTGTGGAGTCCTTGAATTCACCTCAGAAGAAGGAACCATTACCCTGCCTAAATGGATGATGCAGGCCTTGGATTTGGAAGATGGAGGAATAATGCAGGTGATGAACGTGGCTCTGGTGAAGAGCACATACGTGAAGCTGCAGCCCCACAGCAAGGACTTTCTGGACATTGCCAACCCCAAAGCTGTTCTCGAGAAGACCTTAAGGAATTATGCTTGCTTGAATGCGGGTGGTAGTATAGTGATATACTACAATGATAGGAGTTATCATATTGACGTATTGGAGACTAAGCCTCGTGATGCCGTGCATATTGTTGACACTGACTGCGAAGTCGACTTTGCACCTCCTCTTGATTATGAACCGCCCCAGAACGAATATAAATCAGCTTGTATGAATGAAACTAAGTGCATTACTTCTAAAAGCAATGGGAAGCTTGTCTTTGGTTTTGCAAATGCTGCCAAGAATGGATCCGAGGTTAATGGAGCTGAAACTGTGAAGAAAGAAGATAGTAAAAAATTTCAAGCTTTTACTGGAAAGAAATACACTCTGCGGGGTTGAATATTGTGATATGATTTCATGCTTAAACGTATTTTCCAGCCGTGTATTACTTGAAATTTGAAGTCGAGATTTTAATATATGGTAAGTGGTTTTTTTTTTTTTTTTTAATATATGGTAAGTTGTATTGATTTGAATGTAAAAAGTGGAAATATTCATGTTTGCGGTGAGAGAGTTTTCATATTATCTTATCACATGATTTAACACGTAAAATAACTATATTATTTTATATCAAAATATTTTCTGAAAGTTGAAGAAACTTAACCGAAAACTGTAAGTATGGTTGTCAACGGATACTTTCGAATACAGATAGTGACATATCCATATCCAAAATCATTTTCGGATATCGGATATCCGTATCCGCTTAATTTTCGGATATTGGATATAATATGTTTATACGTTGATGACATGATGATATTTGATTTCAATATATCCTATGTGAAAGAAACAAAGAAGTTTCTATCTTTTAAGTTTGATATGAATGATTTAGGAGACGCTGGCGCAATTTTGACAATTAAAATTATTAGAAAAGAGATGGGTTGTTACTAACACAATCTCATTACATTTAGAAGTTTTTTCGAAAGTGCGGTCATTATAATAACAAACCAGCACCTACTCCTTTAGATTCTAGTATTAAATTAGAAAAGAATATTGAACGTAACATTCTCAACTTGAGTATTCCAGTATTATTGGGAGTCATATGTATGTTATGCATTGCACTAGACCCAATGTAGCACATGATATAAGTATGTTCTGTCGATTTACGAGTAATTCAGGGTTCGAAATTGAAAAGCTATTTCCAGAGTTTTAACATATTTGAAAGGAACCATTATACCTATGGTTTATCTTATAAAAGATATCATGCTGTAATAAAAGGATATAATGATGCAATATAAAATAATGTAGAATCCAAATTTAAGGCTACAACTGGATGGATCTTTACATTAGGAGGTGCTGCGTCTTGGGTTTTCGAAAAACAGACCTGTATATCTGACTCAACAATATTGTTAGAGTTGATTGCATTAGCAGATGCATGTAAGAAAGCGGAACGGCTTAGGAATTTATTAATAGAAATCTCATTATGGAAGAAGCCATCTCCAGCAGTCTTGGTTAACTGTGATAATCAGGCTACAATATACAATATTTCTAATAAGACATATAATGGAAAGTCTAGATATGTGAGTCTAAGACATCAAATGATAAGACAATTACTCAAAATTGGAGTAATAACTGTTGATTACATAGAAACAAATAAAAACTTGGTTGATCCACTCACAAAGAAACTTCCAAAGGCATTAGTTTCTATAAAATCAAAGAAAATGGGAGTAAGCTTTGTGAATGAAGGTTGATCATACTTAACAGAAACCAACTTATGTTTTGAAAAAGATAGACAAAGTTCAATGGGTACCAACAAGTTAAGAGAATTATTATGGAACACTAAATCAATAATATCATAGTATTTAGTGTTGGATTCTGCAAGAATAAAGGATGGATAATATATCCTTAATAAGTCTAGTTACCTTAAAAATGTGTATCATAGAAACACCTTAAAAGACTTACCTATATGAGTATGGAAATCAAGATGTTTCCTAAGAAAGTAAGACTGCTTCCTGACGTAGACTCATGAACCTAGGATTAAAAGCACATGGCCATTAACTTGCTGAGCAATACAGAACACTTTACCTAAGAAAATCAACATTGCGATTGTTTCGGTTTTATCATAAGGGATATTTGGTTCAAGATTCATTTATCATAGAATATCGATAAAAGTTTGAATGGTTTACACTAAGTAAAGGTTCAAATCCAAAAAATATCTTTTATTCATGTGTTGGTTTTCACAATGATGCAATTCTTGATCTTTGAACTATGTTTGGCTTGATCCCACTTGGAAACGTAGGTAATCACTCAAGTGATGTAGTTATTCTAGTTTTTAAACTTAAAATGTTTTTTAAATCATCCAAAATTAAAAATTAGGGGAGAATGTTGGATATTTTCAAGTTTTCCCTTTGTTTTTGTTTTCATGAAGAGAGAAGAAAGCGAGAGGGAAGAAAGTGTTAGGAACCGGAGATAGTGGTTTTGATAACAACAACCTTTATAACTTATATTATTATAACTTATATACTAACATTATTATCTAGATATATATATGAACGTAATTATGTAGGATATATGTAACGCAGGTACTGATTATTGAAGACTGTACTATATAAAGATCAAGAATGAAGAAATCAAGTATAAAGACTCATGAGTATCAACATCAAAATTTCAAGATTAGTGTCTGGTTTTTCTTAAAACTTCATAATAGCACAGAAATCTTCATTCCGAATTTCATTTGGGAAGGAACCCATTTCTGCCTTCTTAGTGGCTTACAAACCCACGACAAATATCTTACAAACCTACGACAAGTGGCTTAAAACCCACGAACATCTTGGTTTTGTACAAGTTCTCGAGTCCTGATGTGATGAGATATTCTACAGGAAGACGTTTGCAAAACTACTTCAAAATGATTTTTCAAAATGATTTTCAAAACTGTTTTTCAAAAATATTTTAGCCTTAAAATTATCTTTTTAAATAATTTTCAAAAAGATGTGTTAGCCTTAAAAATATTATTTGTTTTTGTTTTAAAATAAACTCTTGTTTTAAACTTCATATTCAAAACAAATTTTACACTATTTTTTAACTAGCGATGTCGACATCATGGGATACTCCATGTCGATATAGTGGCCGTTGAATTCTAAAGTTTCAATTTTCAAAAGAAGTGTCTATTCGTTCAAATCCCTTCACGAATAGTTATGACCGTTGGTGCTTTATACATAGCTTTCACAAACAAATTTTTTAACTAACTAATTTCTTATTTTCTTCACTCCTTCTCCACAAATCCATATTCTATAATTTTCATATTTTTAAGATCGTGCCGAAATTCTGCCAAATTCTCAAGTGAATCAAACTAAAATTTCATTCTTGTTTGATTCTTTGTCCTCCCTCGAAGATCAAAGTGCTATTCAGAGTTATAGGATCAATTTGTAATCAAAAGTTTATCGAGTCTCTCTATAAGGTGTGGTTGTGCCTAGAAATCAATTGGGTGATCTTGAGTCCCGTAAATCAAGAGAGTTTGCCCCGGACTCGTGAGACAGGAAGGTACCTCAAGGCCTTTAGAAATTGAGGATTGTAATCTCGACATTGGTATAATAAAAATCTATATGTGGTGGTTTGCTTTGGTACAGGACTGGATGTAGGGTAACTACGAACCAGTATAAAATCCGGTGTGTTCTTTCCTTTTACAGTTTTTTATTTACTTTATGCATCAGTGTTTGATTCTGTGAATGTTCTATGATTAAGTTCTGCATTTGTTTGTGTCATAATTCTTAAATTAGTCCATATAAGTCTTATAATCCATTAAACACTATTCACCCCCTCTAGTGTTAAATTAGCCTTAAGATCCTTAATCCGCTGTCCCTTTCAACTGGTATCGGAGCATTTATTTTCATAGTTTTCATAATCTGAAACTTGAAAAGTTAAAAATGGCATTTTTAGGAAATTTTGTTAATACTAGTTTGAATTTATGCATTTCATCAAAGTATCATAAGTCTGCATATAATTTTTATGAAAAATTAAGTTATTTACCGAATTGGTTTGTTATGCAGGAACAGACATGTTACATGGCATCTGAAGAATCAACAACCAATGGACAAACTGTGCAAATTGAGAAAGATAAATGGATACTTGATAATGGCTGTTCAAGGCATATGACTGGAAATTCCGAGATACTCAATGACATTATATATCAAGATGGTGGATTGGTCAACTTGGAGATAACTCAAAAGGATATGTGATTGGAATCGGCAATGTTATTTTTTTGTTGATGACAAAGGGGGAGAAGTTATACATAAAATAATAAGCTTGGAGTAAGGGGGAGTTGTTGGAGTAAGGGGGAGTTGTTGGTGTAAGGGGGGGTTGTGGTATGATCGAAATGGTAAGTATATATTTTATAAGGTTGTCATCATCAAAAAGGGGGAGATTGTTAGGAACTGGATATAGTGGTTTTGATGACAACAACATTTATAACTTATTTTATTATAACTTATATAAAAACGCTATTTCCTATATATATACATGAATGTTATTATACATGATATATATATATATATATATATATATATAAGGCAAGTACTGATTATTGAAGACTATACAGTATAAAGATCACGAATGAAGAAATCAAGTTTAAAGACTCATGAGTATCAAGATCAAGATTTCAAGATTAGTGTCTAGTTTTTGTTAAAACTTCATAATAGTACGGAAATCTCCATTTCGAATTTCATTGGGATGGAACCCATTTCTACCTTCTTTGTGGCTTAATCCATAATAAGTAGCTTACAAACCTACGACAAGTGGCTTACAAACCAACGAACATCATGGTTTTGTACAAGTTCTCGAGTCCTGATGTGATGAGATATTCTGCAGGAAGAAGCTTGTAAAACTACTTCAAAATGATTTTTCAAAATGATTTTCAAAACTGTTTTTCAAAAATATTTTAGCCTTAAAATTATCTTTTCAAATGATTTTCAAAAGGATGTTTTAGCCTTAAAAAAATTATTTGTTTTTGTTTTAAAATAAACACTTGTTTTAAACTTCATTTTCAAAAAAAAATTTACACTATTTTTTAACTAAGGATGTCGACATCATGGGATACCCCATGTCGACATAGTGGCCGTTGAATTCAAAAGTTTCAATTTTCAAAAGAAGTGTTCAATCATTTAAATTTCTTCACGAATGGTTATGATCGTTGGTGCTTTATAAATACCCTTCATAAATGAATTTTTTAACTAACCAGTTTCCTATTTTCTGCACTCCTCCACAAATCCATATTCTATAATTTTCATATTTTTAAGATCATGCCGAAATTCTGCCGAATTCTCAAGTAAATCAAATTAAAATATCATTCTTGTTTGATTCTCTGTCCTCTCTGGAAGATCAAAGTGCTATTTAGAGTTATAGGATCAATTTGTAGTCAAAAGTTTACCGAGTCTCTCTATAAGGTGTGGTTGTGTCTGCAAATCAATTGGGTGATCTTGAGTCCCATAAATCAAGAGAGTTTGCCCCGGACTCGTGAGGCAGGAGGGTACCTCAAGGCCTTTAGAAATTGAGGATTGTAATATTAACATTGGTATAATAAAAATCTATATGAGGTGATTTGCCTTGGTACAAGACTGGATGTAGGGTAACTCTGAACCAGTATAAAATCTGATGTGTTCTTTCCTTTTATTGTTGTTGATTTACTTTCTGCATCTATGTTTGATTCTGTGTTTGTTCTATGATTAAATTCTACATTTGTTTGTGTCATAATTTTTAAATTAGTCCATATAAGTCTTTGAATCCATTATACACTATTCACTCCCCATCTAGTGTTAAATTGCTTTAAGATCCTTAATCCGATGTCGCTTTCAGAAAGAAGAAAAGCAAAGTCCCACATTTTAGGATATTGGGAACCATACTTGTTTAAGTATGAGATTCTTATGAGCAAGTAGTGGCCTTTGGCCTCCCAAATGTGTGCTTTGTTGAGAGGAGTGAATTCATGCATAACCATCATGCGCGCATGCCGCCTCCGCCGTCCGTCCGACCGTCCAAACCGGGTACGGGTCAAATGATAATAATTTTTTTTGGAAACATAAATGGACCGGATTTCTGCTTGGTTCTAGAATTTAATCAAAGCGGGACATTGGAAAAGGCACAACCATAAAATAAATGGTCTAGATTTCAGCTCCGACCCATAATTTAATCAAAGCTGGACATTGGAAAGGGCACGACCGTTATTAACGGTTATTAACCGAACGTATATGAAATTTAAATGGGCATAACCATTATTAACGGTTCTTAACCAAACGGACGCAACCCTTGATGAATAGACACCTCCTCATCTCTATATATACGTCGGCCAAAACTGTTATTCACAACAAAAAAATAAAATAAAATAAAATCGCCTTCTTCTTCCCACGTAAATCTGCAACACCGTTAGAGTATTACAGAATGCTCTGATATCAAAAGATTTGTAACGCCTACAAGGAGTAGCAAATCCAGTAAAACTTATTACGCTCGTGCGGCGTTGCAGACTACATTTCATTTCTTCACTCTATTCTACCTCCGTATTTTGCATCGTTTCAGATCAGAATAAAGTGTTTTTGACCAGATCAAAAGCGTACAAATTTTGAATCTGGTTACCCAGTTCCAAGGCTTCATTGAATATTGAAATTTGATAGTTCGATAACCTGTTTATACCTGCTGGGTTGAACTATTGTCTGAAAGAATCTATTCCATGGATCCCTGAAGTCAGAAGTACGGCATTATATTCGTCGGATTCAAATCAAACCACAAATTTGTGTAAGAATTTTCAGCCAATAGTCTACCACCATGGAAGGTTCGAGCGCCCTGCAAGTCATGAATCAGCATTTAACTAGATTGGATAGGTTTGATGGAGACAATTTTACTCGTTGGCAAGAGACATTGAAATTTTTCCTGATCACCATCAAATTGTTCTACATTTTGGAAGATGGCTTGGAAGTAATATCCAACGAAAATAACACATATGACAACGCTCTATAGACAAAACGTGCAAAGCGGAATGAGGATGATTTTCTGTGTAGAGGGAACATTTTGAATGCATTGTCTACTCCTGCCTATAACGCACATAGGACTTTGAAAAGTACAAAGGCACTTTGGGCAGCACTGGAAAGAAAATACCGCAAATCTGAAGCAAGTACCTAAAAATTCCTTATTTGCAATTTTATGAATTTCAAAATGGTTTCCAATAAGTCCATAGTTGGATAAGTAAGAGAAATCCTATTGTTGGTGAATTAACTTAAAGATGCTGGAATAAATCTCCATGAATCTTTGTTGTTGAAGTTATAATTTCAAGACTTCTAATTCTTGGAATGATTATAAGAAAAAATTAAAACATGCAGAAATGGATTATGATTTAGACGGTTTACAACGTCATCTTCATATTGAAGAGGGCTCTCGTAAACCTGAACTAGATGATAATCCGCAAACCGAGTCTCATTCTAACGTAAATAATGTTCAAATTACTGACAAGCTAAAGCCTAAGATTGAGACATAGTTTAAGAAGAAAAATTCTAACAACAAAAAGAAAGGCGCTTGTTACAACTATAACAAGCTCGGTCACTATGCCCGAAACTGCGGTTAACAGAAAAAACAACAAAAGGTGAATTTGGTTGAAGACTCGCTTGTGGCTGTAGTGCAAGAGGAAAACTCCGTTAGTGAAACTGATAATGATTTATGGTTTGATACTGGAGCAACCATTCACATTTGCAAAGACCGAAATCTGTTTATTACGAAGAAAATAACGAAGAAGCCGACAAGGTTACTGGAGCAAATAAGGTTCCAAGAAAAGTTTTGGAAAAAAGGCACCATAGAATTTGCATATACTTCTGAAAAAGTTCTTACATTAGTTAATGTATTTATGTGCCTGATATGTGTAAGAATTTGGTCTCTAAATACCTTCTTAACTAAGGAGGATTCAAGATAGTGTATGAGTCTGATAAGTTAGTGTTGTCCAAGTAAGGCAAATTCATTGGACATGGATACTCTTGTAACGGCATGATTAAGTTGCATCTAATAAAGTAATCTTCTATTTATATTGTTGATTATGTTAGTTTATGGCATGGTAGACAAGGATATGTTAATCATAATTCCCTTAAAAATATGCATAAAACAGGATTAATTTCTGATTGTGATTTCGATACTATCTCTAAATGTGAAATATGTGTTCATGAAAAAATACACCGAAAATCCTCTAAATTGTAGAAAGGAAAACTGGCTTGCTTGATTTGGTATGTAGTGCTGTGGGTGACTTAAAAAGTCATATCACCAATGGTGGTAACCAATACCATTTACTAGTGATTATACTAGATATACATATGTGTATCTAATGAAAACTAAAGATGAGGCCTTTGAGAAATTTAAAATTTATAAAGCAGAGGTCGAAACACAATTAGGATTTAAAATAAAAGTGTTACTTTCAGATCGTGGTGGTGAATATTTCTCAAATGAATTCACCTTATTTTGTAAACAACATGGTTCAGTTCACCAATGCACTTCCCCATACACACCACAATAAAATGGTTTTGTTGAAAGAAAAAACAGAACTTTACTAGAAATAGTTATGCCATGCTCATAAGTACAAACTTACCTTATAACCTATGGGGTGATGCTATGTTATATTCATGCTATATTTTAAATAGAGTACCACTTAAAAAGAATAATGTTTTCATTTATGAATTATGGTTTAATAGGAAACCTAATCTTATAAGACTTAAAGTTTGGGGTTGTTTAGCATATGTTAGAAAACCAGATCCTAAATGACCAAAGTTAGAAAATAGGGCATTTAAATGTGTTTTCATAGGACATTCACTTAATATTATAACTTATAGGTTTTTAATTCTTAACACCTTAGAAGTTATAGAACCCGCAGATGTAGAATTCTTTGAAAATCAAACTGTTGAGATTCCATTGAGATCATCTAGTTCAGAACCTAATATGATTGATGATATCAATGACGATGACTATGCTCCAGCTCAAAACAGCAAGGAAGTATCGGTACTAGCTAATAGTACTAAAAAAAGGAGAAGTAAAAGAGAAAGAATAGTGGAGGACTATGGTCCTGACTTCATTACATATCTTATAGAGGGCAGTAAGGACGAAGTCCTTAATGTGACTAGATATGTCATGAACGTCGATGATGACCCCAAAACTTATTCTGATACTATGAGTTCCAGAGATTCAATATTCTGGAAAGAAGCTATCAACGATGAAAGGATTTCCATACTATTAAACCAAACTTGGGTTTTAACTGATTTACCTCCTGGTGCTAAACCTATAGGATGTAAATGGATATTTTAGAAAAAAGTTGAATACAAAATGGATCCATTGATAAGTATAAAGACAGATTACTTGCTAAGAGATATAACTAAGGACATGGAGTAGATTATTTTGATAATATGCTTAAGTTGCTCACATATCTTCCATACGTTGTTTAATAGCACTTGCATCAAATCACAAATTGGTTGTACATCAAATAGATGTAAAGTCCGCTTTTCTAAATGGAGATTTAGAAGAAGAGATACATATGGAACAACCTGAATGTTTCAAAACCCTAGACCAAGAAAAGGAAGTTTACAAATTAGTAAAGTCTCTTTATAGCCTGAAGCAAGCTCCTATGTTATGGCATGATAAGTTTGAAAAATAAGAAATGTTGTATGGATTTATTGTTAATGACGCTGATAAATGTATTTATATCAAATAGGATAACAACGATTAAGTTATAATACGTTTATACGTTGATGACATGCTAATATTTGGTTCCAATATATCATGAGTGAATGAAACTAAGAAGTTCCTATCTTGTAAGTTTGATTTGAAAGATCTCGAAAGAAGAGAAACTTATATACATTTGTATGATAACTTAAACTTTTTTTTATATAAAATTCAAAATCTAGTGTCAATTTTCAGGCGTCGAAATTCGCCCGACTGTTACACCCTTACACTTCCAACTCCTGTGGAGGTGTGAAACTTCATAAGAAAATCTTTTTGGGAGATGACCATTCCAATCTCTATCAGTGTTGGTCTCCAAGAAAGGCATTATACGGAGACTGCTAATCTATAATGAGGATTCTTGTGTAGAAAGATTTATGCAACAGTGCAGTTCCCACGATGACGAGAAGATGCGCCACTCCTACTGGACCATATGTTGTATGGTTGAAATCGTATACTAGCTTCGACTTAGTTTCAAGGTCTCAAATGAAAGATCCGTTTTGTCATATACTATTTTGATGATAACATTCACATAGCTCTCCGAATCTACAAAAAAATTCTTCATTGCACAGTTGGAGATATGCACGGTTATCACACATAGTTCATTGTTTAATACACGCTTCCTGCACATACTTCTCCTATGTCAGTTTTGCTTTGGCCTGCTAGGTGGGTTCCTCCACGTATAGAATTGATGAGGGTATTGGGATTTCCCACTAGGTCCTTATAGGGGCTAGGATACTAGTTATATGCATGAGTGATTAGAGTGTATTTTTGGTAATTTCCTAGATAACCTTCCTAAATGAGCTTTTTGATTTCATTTTTTATACAATGGTAGTTATTTGTATGGTTCTCGTTCACTCGGTGGAACCTATAATATGTACTGCTTTTGTTCGGTTTGGCTTTATTCCCATTATTTAGGATGTTGTATGCTAATTCCACTTAGACGGTTCGTAGATCTTGCCCAGAGAATGAGTGAGTGGTTTTTTGTTGCAAAATTAAATTATTTTGGTCTTTTTGCGGGTGGGTTGTTATATGCTTCTGTTCCTCGCTTTCTATCATAGTCCACTGGTGCGGTTCTTTCAATAGACATCCCTCAAACAATTTTTCCTCTTTAGTGCGTATGCACCCATTGGCCCTTTCGTAGAATGCCTTCATGCTTCTATATGGTTTTTTGCTATTTTTATTCCACATGTTTGTGTGTCCTTTAATCTATAATGGGCGACCATCAACAATGCTTCCTCACTGGTAACCCCAATCCTCATTGCTTCATCTTTGAAGCATTTAATAAAAATGCGCAAGCTTTCATCATCTCTCTACTTAACTGGGCATCAAATATATGGATCTGGGGAGCTTTCCCTTCCCGCATAGAACTGTCTATGGAAGTCTGTAGACAACTACACCTATGAATGCATTTCTCCTCACGAATATCTTCGAAATCACCTGGTGGAGGCTGCTCTTGTAAGGTGTATGGAGAACAATTTACAATGAAGTGGCCTTTCTACCTTCAAGATGTCCATACAATATTTAAATATACACAACTGGATTCGGGTTTAACAACCTGTCATACTTTCCGATGGTTGATGCTTTAAAGCTATCAAGGAGGTCTGCCTCAATTATTGCCTCACTAGTTAAGGATGAACACTCATACTTCCTTCCCTATCGCTCCATTCACATATCTTAGTCAGCTTCTCTATATGGGATTTAAGCTCTCGTATCTCCTTGCCTTTCTCGTTTTCACATGATGAGCCACTTTTATAAGTTGAGCTAGCTTCATTCATGTTTGGTACTGTTTGGTTTCATTCATTTCTAGCAATAATGGATTGATATTGATGATTTTCCCTTGATGTGTGGATTTACAAGGACTTTATTCTTTTTCCTTGGTCCCAAGCTAAGTAGTCCGACATCACCATTCTCATTAAAGAGAGTGTTGTGTTTATCCCCTACTTGCACTTGTTATGCAGCAGGGAGATGCTGGTAGTGAGCTGTGGAACTATGAGAATTGGACAACCTGGTTGGTTTTGGGCTATTAGCTTCTCAATGATGGTCATCCTTTCATTGATATGGGCTACGAAGGTATTGATGATGTCAAGGATAGGTTCAATGAATATTTTTCGTAGTGGACAGGGAATTTTGGAAGAGGAAATGAAGGGTTTATTTCTTAGCTTCACAGCTAAGTGTTTAGGTTCTTATTTAGGAGGGGTTGAGGAGTTTTTAGGTTGCATGATTACATTTATGAGAGATTGCCCTTCTTTTAGTGCCAAAATGTTAATATTATTTTTCCTCTCATAACGCTAAATTAATTATAAAGCAATTGTGATGCTGAACGCTATTCGTAATTGAGAAATAATGAATGAAAATGGTATTAAATTTGCCTTATATAATTAGAAAGTTTCACTTTGACTATTTGTTAAAATGTAAGTCAAATTTACTTCTAATTGCGGTAAGTAAGTAAAATGCAGGAGAAGTAAAGGACATGGAAATTTACATGGTTAAGATTTCAAGGAATCCTACGTCCATATGTCAAGTCTTTGCCTATATAATTACTTTTAGTACAAACTTTTTCTAATGGCAGAGAGAGTTCAAGCAAATTTTGTATAGATTGAAGAGAATGATTCAAAAGTCCATTTCCTTACTATAGTAACATTCTATTTATAGTGATGTGATATAACATGGAGGCTAACCCATTTAATTCTTCATTGCTCCTTCACCATTTGATACCTCCACATGTCTTTAACCGTGGGCTCGATGTTTTATGCATGGATTGCTAACATGGATGAAGGCGAGGGAAAATTATTTAGAATGGAAGAATTAGTTGAAGGTGAAAATTTTGAATTTCGATTTAGGTGGGAACATTAGACTTTGGGGTTCATAGGAGATTAACCTTTTATTTGCCCTGAAGACTACGCCCTACTAGTTATGACCTTGTGACTTCATGTCTCTTCTTGATTGTTTGGTTCCCATCTCTACTACTAATAATGACAATTCGATGAACACAAAATCGACCGTGTCTTTTCGAATTTCCCATATTACCCTTCATATATTTTAACCATGCTTTATTGCTTCAACCTGCTTACCCAAACCTTAACAAACACTAACTCCGATCCAAAGCGATCCCAGATCCAGGCATTCCATACCCAACTACTTCACCGAAAAGGATATTACGGCGCAATTCCACATCCATCGCCATGCCAGTCCCAACGTCTTCTCTAACGAACCGCACAAAGGGTTGAACAGGCACTATTCCAGATCCAGCGTCAACTTCAACTTTGTCGTACGACTTACACTGTGGATTGATCGATGGTCGGTTGAGGTAAGCTCACCGATCCGCAGTTCTGCATTTAACATCTATCGATACCATGTGTTTCTCATGCTTAATTTTATTTAGTAGTATTTCGATTTCCAACGTCTGCTCTTCCCATTCTTATACTCATACACTATGCTATATTTAGTACTTTAGAATTGATTTAGATACTGCAGTTTTAAAATTTTATTTCATTGCAATTGGGCCTACCATAGGACACTGTGCTATATTTCATTATAGTTTTAAAATTCCATCTTTTTCCCAAATACAATAATTGTCTCAATGTTGTATTAGTAGAGTTATATGGTATTTCTGTGGATACAGTTAAAATGATTGCCGACAAAATAAGCTTGACATACAACTTTCTGGACAAAACAACAATTCTATGGATTTTTACACATTGTCTGGTTGTAATTTTTCTATCGGGTTAACTTTGAGTTGAATGCTATTTTTCATTTGCTTGATTAGTGATTGCAAATTGGTGATTATTTGTACTACCTTTTCCATATACATATGCATGCGTATATATATGTACTGCACATTTTCATTTTTAAATGGTTAGTTTTGTTATGGTTTACCAACCAAATATGCTAAAAGGTGACTGTTTGTAGTGCAGTTCTATGGAAGACAAATATTCCAATTGAACTTTAATACAAGCAATTATTGGTGACATTCTTATAGCCATAGTAATACTTTTGGAAGAACCATTGTATCTGAATCACGGGTAAACATGTTTCTATACGATTAAGCTGGATAAATCAGTATTCCATATACATAAGTTTTGATTGGACTAGATTTTCCATTTCCTTGGATTGTCTTTCTGCAAATCAATTCGATAGTTAAAAACATATGAAAAAAAAGTGAAAAAACAGTAGTTCTGATATTGCTAAGAATGTTTATTTGCCAAAACTTATAGGACATTGCTTTATTTTTTGAAAACCTATGTACAAACTAAATTTAATTATCAAAAGTCATAAGTTGTCACTGTTCTAAATGCTAATTCAGCTTGACAAGTTCTTTTTTTCCTTTCTGAACACCTTTTTTAATTTTTTTAAACTACAAACAATAGTAATAATTAGTTTGTTTCTTCATTTTTTATTTATTTTCCTATACCTCAAACACAACTGTTGTCACTCTATTGTTCCACATCTATACCAATTTTTTTATTAAGGTATTGCACTATACTTCTATAAATTAGGTATTTCTTTGATGTTTTCATGTCTTTGTTAAGCCACTGCTTAGACAGCAATGCATGTACATGCTTAATAATATGTGCATATATTATCTTCTTTTAGGGCATAAAATAATAACGAAAATAAAAGTAAAATATATGTATATATTGAAAAGTATATAAATTTAAGCCTATCAATGGATACTCGAAAAATCCAAAATAAGTTCGCATCCATATCCGAAAAGCTGATCAATATTCGATATGCTGAAAAATGGATACAGAAGGTATCGACATTCGAAAATTATCCGTCTTTGGTCAAGATTATAGTAAATGTTTTGTGCATTTTAATATAATGATAAATATGTGTTTATTTTTTTATTAAGTTAACATTTTGTATCATGTGAATTTAATACATATTAGTTGCCCAAAATTATTTATTATCATCATATTTGTTTATTTCTCACAGTTTTATAATTAATTGGATTGAAAAAATTTATGCTAAACCAAAATTTTTATTTTTATTTCTCAATTTATCTATCATTAGAGGATATGATAATTATCTACTATCTGTCCGTATGATGGATGCGGATATCCAATATCCGAAAATGGTTTTGGATATGCGGATGCTGATGCAGATATGACATTATACATATCTGAAAGTATCTATTTATATTCCTATATATGTTTGGGTGTTAGCTTATGAACATATGGGTTAAAACATACATATTTGTGCGAGTGTGAAACTACAAGTGTCTTGCACAGTAGCTATGAAAATTAATTTATTATGTCCACATTTGTCACAAGTTATGTAACGATCGCGATTTTTCGTTGCCGAAAAATCGAACCGTTAGGGTTTTAGAAGAAGAAAGAGGTAGAAGAAGAAAGAAAAGAAAGAGAGGAGAAAACAGAAAACAAGTAACAGAACGAGAAACAATAACAGAATCTCACAGTCGCAGCGGAACAACATATAATAGATAAATGAATATTCATTAAAACAAAAGAACTATACATTTTATACATTACATCACATTACATTACATCAATCAGAGTGTACGACAACAACAGCGGAAAGAAATACTATATACAATAGATAATAGACTACGCTATCTGGCTCGCCTCCAGATCTGCACAGCAACTCCCGAATCCAGAATAACCTGACAACCTAACTCTAGACTGCCCGTGTGGAAAATAGTGGGCACCCAGAGTTTAGGAAAGGAACAATAAACTCCAGGTCAGTCATGGGACTGGTGTGAGAACTCAAAACAGTTTATCTTTAAACACGCAACAAGAAAGTTTAAATTTTGAAATCCGCAATGCTTTTTGGAAAATGAAACTACCATAAGGCCTCCCGGCACACACACAATGCAAACGCACACATGGGGGAGATTTCTCCTTATGATAGTCAAACATGCTTACTACGAGAAAAATTCTTTGATATTATTACTAGTGCATAGTGGAAAATATTTCGAAAGTATAATATAAATCCTAGCCAGCATAGGTACCATGATACTATGCCTACTATAGCTGCCATGTTAAATGGCAGGTTCTACAACTAAAACCGTACAGGGCGCGTATTGGATGAATGGATTTCCAACAAATGGTCAGGCTAAGGAACTTCCTACTGCCACATGGGATCGCCTCTGGCGGGACGTCCCGAGAACTAACGTTACGGTTAGATCTCTGCCAACACAAGGCCGGGTTACCTCTGTAACTAGGTAACTACTACACGAATATGCCATCCCCCGGTCCTTTGGGACCTTTATCCGAGCGCTCGATACCAACAACACCACACAGAAATAGATATAGTGTTTCCACATGAGTAAATATCTGGGCTCCATACCATGATACCACCCTTTACCAGAAGGAAATGACATACCCTAAAGGGCGCGACCCTCATAACCTTGCCGCATATTCCTGTTTCGACCATTTCCGGGGAGTGAGGTCCTGACGAAGTCTCGTCCACAAAGCTACGCTTTGTGTAACAAAGCCATGCTTCGGGTCCACAGATGACCAAAGCAATAATCACAAAGATAAATGATCAAACAAATGATCATATCACAAATGACCAACCAATGATCATCACACAGCAGCACTCAGCATGCCACATTACCAGATTGGGAAATATCGCTGATAACCTTCAACTACATAACCTCTGAGCTCGTACGTCTCAGAGAAGGGTGTTAAGCTAAGAGAATAAATTCTCCGCCACCAACAGAAATGTATTTGAAAGAAATCTGCTCTATCTCTCAAAATGTAATGTCAGACACGTAACCATACAAGTCTGTTCCGGGTTCGAACAGAACCGAAGGCACTTCCAAAGAAGCCCTTGCAATCCGGGTATTCACAATCCCGATAAAATTTCCCATCACAAAGGAAATCTCCATATCGTAGCTAACGATGCGGAGACAATCGATAGGTCATCCTATCGTTTTCACAAATACCCGGTCTTCAACACCGGTCTTCAAATGCAATCCAAACGACGTATCGCATATTCGGAATGGGATATATGACACAAAGGTCCTCTCCCGGCTAAACCGAATAGCGAGCGCTTATTTTAAAAATAAGTGTGCATTCAATTCCAAACAAACACAATCAATACCATCCAAGGGTAAATATTGATAGTCGGTTATTTAACTATCAATAAAGATGCGCCACATCATCAGATTCCAAATAAATTTCCAAAATTATTTAATCCCAAAAATATCTTCACAAGATATATATATATATATATACACCATTTCCAAATAATTGCCCCAGTTATTTGTTTTACCAAAACCACTTCACGATAAAATTTTCCACACTTAACCAATTGAAAAACCAATTTTCAATTTACCTTTACCATTTGAAAACCAATTTTCAAATTACATTAACCATTTGCAAACCAATTTCAAATCACCTTAACCATTTGAAAACTAATTTCAAATCACCTTAACCGTTTGAAAACTAATTTCAAATCACCTTAACCATATATACCTTTTGAAACAAATTTCAAACCACCAAATAAATCTTTACCGATTTAAATTTAACTTACGTTTCAAATTCGTAAATTATATCCCATACTTAAAAATAAATCAACATTTATTTTTAAACAAATTTCCCTTCATATAAATTCCAACGTGAATTAAATCCCAAATACCCATTCATATTTGATTTCAAATCGATTCCAAAATATTCGCTTACACTTTTACCTTTAAAAGGTGAATTCACAAAAACGTTCCATTCCATATTGGAAAATCATTTCTAAACTTATTTTAAAAAAAAAAGTAATTCACAATTCAATTTATTTTCAACAATTCGAAAATATTCCATATGCTTAAACCATAGTTAAGTATTAATTTCATTCCTTTAAAGAAATATTCTTTTATTCACATTTATTTGGGTTAAAAACGAATGTTGCGTAAAACATCGTTACGACAACCCAAAAACACTAGTATATGGATTTGAAATTAAAAATAGATATATAAATCCAATACTATACCAATTATCCCCTTCTGTTTCTCGAAAACGTCTATTTCAACAATTAATGTTGAAATCTATGTTTTCAATACTCAATACATTTTAAAACACCTTTAATTCGTTTTAAATTCCATTTAAAACATTCCTTTCCCAAAAACAAACCCATTTTATTTAATAACCTATTCAATATTCAAAATAGTGAATATAGCCCACTTAACAAATTCCCATATTTCAATTTATCAAATTCGATGGATTTCAAATTTATAAACATAGTTTATAACTTCCACTTCTATTATAAACCCCAATTTTATAAATCCCTTTATTAATCCGATGCAATTTACATAACCCAATTTCATACCCAAAAGCCATATTGTAAGTTAAATACTTATAATATTATTTATTTACCAAATCGTTCCTTTGAACTTCACCAATTTAAAATCTTATCACTTACAAGATTTCTTTATGGTTTATAATAATTTCAACTAATGAAATCTTCATTTATTAACAATTTCTATAAAATTCCCCTTTTTAATGCCCAAATCCATTTCTATAAGTTAATAACTTATAAATTTAAAATTTTCCAATAACCATTCGTTTTATAAATTTCACATTTATTAATCTATAAATCCTAGTGAAATTCATGTTATACATCAACTTAACACTTTATAAATTTATTCTATAACTTCAATAATTTTTTATTTAAAAACATCCATTTATAAAATCCTTTATATAAACCATTAATAATAATAACTCCCAAAAACCCAAATTTAACTATTTTATAAAAACCTATTATTGTTAAAAATTTCTTTTAAGTTATATTTTATAAAAATATAAATTTTTAAAACATAAAATTTTATCCATCTATTTATTTTAAAATTTAATCAATTCAAAATTTTTAATAAACCATATTCTTTGAGAAATCACTTTTAAATCCCTTTTAAATTCAAAAACCGTATTTTTTAAATTTTTAAAAATTTGAATCCGATGATGCAACAACATCGAATGGTCAATCATGGGAATAACATCATATATCAATGTGATTATCAACAATCAACATAATATTCATAAACAAATAAATATGTGAGGAATCCAGTTGGATCCCTCCAACCTGTTACCCTGCAACCACAGACGTTAGCACAATACCAATTCCACTTCAAGGTGGAATATCGCGGTATATGGGATTTTATAAATATCCGCTTAATAACGGCGCAATAGGGTCTCATCCGCTATACGAGGCGGGAAATCAAATCCGATATATACATATGCCAATATATATATATCGCTATATATAGTATATGTCCTATTATATCTACTACCACAATCAATCAACAATTATCAATCAATATTAACTATTTAAAATTTTAAACAAAACCTTTCGATTGAGTGAGGAGTTCTCACCTTGATTTTGTTTTCGTTTTCGCGTTCGTTTCGAATAAAATTAAACGAACGTTTAATTTTACCCGAAATTCAAACGAGCTCCAATCGACTCCAAACCAGTTGCATTGCGAAGAGCTCGGCGATACGAAGCCAACGCAAAAAATCTCGTTCAATTTGGACCTCGCAGCAAAAAGTTATCACGTTTTAAAGATTGAACGAATTTGAATTTTGAATTTAAACAAAAAAATTAAAAGAAAACACCTCACCCCCTCTTCACGCGTGCGGGCCCCATGCTCTCCCTTCTTCCCGTTCGCATTTCTCCTCCCAGGTATACACGCGCGCACGAGAAACCCAAACATCCACACCTAGGGTTTGAATTCGCGACCACCACACTCGCCTTTGCATCGATCAGAGAGCGCCACCTCGTAGCCCACGACAAGAGCCACCTTCGGCCAGAGCTAGGCCAAACTCGGCCCCCTCCTCCACCTTGAGGAATGCACGAAACGCACGGCCTTTGTGCCCAAATACCCGTTGACCCAAAGCTCCGAACACGATCTCAACCGTTGAACTTGTAGATCTTAGAGTCCTCTACGACTTTGCAGTTGATAACTTCTTGAATCGATGCGCGGATTATAAGATAATTGGAGGAGAATTCGGGTGATTTCTGGCCATTGGAACATTGGGGCGGCGGCTGAGCATATGGAGCTAGGGTTTTGAAAAATATTAAGAGATATATGTTATTAATCTTATTTTAATAATAAAATTCTCTTTTTAATAACTTATGCAAACGAACTCCAATCTACGCGTTCCGACAGGCGATTCTAAAGTTTTTCCGCGTTCCGGACGCAATGGAACAGGTTTCGTAAGCTAATTCGGAAGTATGTGAGAGATACGGCAATAAACAGTCGATTTAAATTTAAACCGATTTAAGCGATTTCTAGGCGTTTTGGCTTGTACCGGACAAACGACAAATCCAAATGACTTGAAATTTGAAATCTTACAATAATATCACATTACGGATCCGATGAAACTGGTTTCGTCGAAATCCGAGACCGTTTGAAAAATGGCTATTTTAACTCGCTAAATTAATATTAAAACGATATCGATGCGTTTCGAGCTGCCACGGTCAAACGACAACTCCGTTTGCTACGAAATTTGAAATCCGATAATAATTAACTATTACGGATCCAATGGAACTCGTTTCGTTCAATTCCGAGACTGTTCAAAAATTGGCTATTTTTCAGTCGATAATTAAATATTAAAATATTCAATTTTTACAAATTAACTCCAAATTCAGTTTTACAAGTTCTAAAATATTTCTATAACTTTAATATGATAAAACAAAATTTTCCAAACCATTTCCCATTATATTTAACCCAATATCTAATTATTTGTGGAATTTCACTATTAAATAAATCGATTTAATTGCAAAATTAAATCCAAAATTCAAAATAAAATTTATTCGACTCCAAAAATTCACTTATTAATATTTAAAATTAATTAAATATTCAAATTTAAATTATTAAAAATTCTGGGTCGTTACAATCTTCCCCCCTTAAAAGAATTTCGTCCTCGAAATTGCAAGTTAAGGAGAATAATTCATAATCCGTTTATTATTTTTCCAAAACTAATAGTTTTATCAACCTTCTAACACCAATCTTTTATTAAAGATTTACTATCATTTCAATTAGCTTTCCAACTTCAATTATAGGTTTCAAACAACATTGTTTACTCAACAATTCAAATTTAAATTTAAATTCAAATTTCAAACTTTCAAAATTTTCTCAAAAATTTTCTAACACCCGAAATTTTCGAAAAATTTCGCCAGAGTCTCCTTTGCGCGGCTAGATCGGTACGACTACAAAACGGCTCTACGGCCCCTCAGAATCAAAAAGAAAAGAGAAAGCCAACTGGCTGGAGAAGGAAATCATCAAATCTCATATAAAAACTGAAATACGTACCTTTTTGTCGAGCGTTACAAATTTTTTTACTTCAAAATCAAAATTCCAATTCCTTTATATACCTGTATATCCTGCTAGTAGTATCTTTCAATACCAAATACAATATCCAAACCAATTTGCCAATTCAATTATAAAATTTCGATATATGCTTTTTATACCACTTTTAGCTTTATTATTGAAGTTATAAATTCAATTTCACTCATTTTCAATCAATTTTGCATTTCAAATTTCATTTGAATTCAATTTACATCTTCTATTCTATTCAAATTCATTTACTTCACTTTCAATGTGAATTCAATTTCATAGCTTTTAATTTAACAAATTCAATTTCTTTAACACTTAAGGAATTTACATACAATCAACCAACAAGCAATAACGACCAATGCACATCCAATACAACCAAATTTTATCCATTTTACTTACATTCAATTTGGTTCAACTGTTTTAATTTCAATTGGTTTAACATTCAATTGATTTTCATTCAATTATTCAACTATTTTCAAATGAATTTACACTTGCATGCATCATTTCATATCAACTTATTCATATTCTATTGATTAACATTCAATCCATTCTTTAATTCAATTGCTAGTTCTTTTTACAAATAAAATTGAATTTCATTTATATAACTTAAGTTCACCTTTTTAACAATTTCATTTACTCACTTTATTCACTTACTTTGATATTAACATCAATTCTTTCAATATTCCTTAAGTTATATTCCATTTCAACTTTATTTACATCATTTAATTCACTTGATTATTTAACTTTGATGCAAAGATCGATTTTTTTTTTCAACTTCACTTAAGTTATTCCATTTAAACATCATTTGTTAATCAAACTTAAGTTTTACTTATCAATTCAATTCGGATTTTAAATTCCAAAGTAAATCCTATTTAACTTTTACTTAAGTCAAATTCATATCAATATTCAAATTCATATTCCATTTTACTTAACTTAATTGTTTAACCACTTCAACAACTGGTTTCACTTACATTTTCCCATTCTATAAGTTATAAAACTTATTATTCAACTTCTAACTTATATTATAAGTTCAAAACTTATTTCGCTTATACTTATCAACTTCAAGTTGAATTTTAATTTCAAATTGATTTATTACAACAAAACTTCAATTTTAGATTCATTATTGTAGCAAATCCATCACATAGAAACTCGAAAATGATACTGATGATGCTGCAGTCATCACCCTTATTATTTCCCAGTGACAATAGTGAAATCAATGCTAATTATTCTTTCAAAAAGTTTTCTTTCTATTCATAAATCACTTTTATAAACCTTTTACTTATATAATTTTACTTCTTATATACATACATGATTATCTTACAATTGTAAATCATTATTAATTATTATTTCATCTTATGATTCATTGGTTTATACCATTATTCTTTTACAATAGTTGCTTTTATTAGCTTATTCAAACAACTTTTAATTATTTTATATATATATATATCATTTACAACAACCAAGCAATCAATTATATACACACTTCAATAATTCCTGAAAAATTATTTTCTCTTTATATATAAAATATAATCGAGGTAAAATTATTTCATTTACCCAATTTAAAACAATATTGTGTCGAATTGTTCTATTCAAGTGTTTAGGAACCCCTTCGATTCAGTTTTCGAGGCTGCGCCGACGAAGGTTCATATACCACTCAACAAACCAATCATCACAATATAAAACAATTTTATACTCACTAACAAATACGCACTCATATCTATTATTACACTCACACTCATTCTAGAGTACTGCTGACTCTATCTCTAATGAGTAACACCCAACAGAGCAGGTTGTCGCTTAACCATAAGCTCTGATACCAAATGTAAAGAACCTCATTTCCGTCAGCAGTAACCGGTAGGCTTTTCAACCATCCCAGCCCCACCGTGGCTTACACTGGTACCCCAGACCTTGCTTTTACGGCCAGCCTCTCGACTGTCACGGCTTACGCCTAACCAACCCCGTAAAGAGGACGTGTAGGGGTAAGAGTCTCCCGTTCGCCACCTAACGCAAAGCGAGAACCCCCCATCACGTTTCACCTAGATAAGCAAGTCTGGTCCGGGTTCGAACAGAACCGAAGGCACTTCCAAAGAAGCCCTTGCAATCCGGGTATTCACAATCCCGATAAAATTTCCCATCACAAAGGAAATCTCCATATCGTAGCTAACGATGCGGAGACAATCGATAGGTCATCCTATCGTTTTCACAAATACCCGGTCTTCAACACCGGTCTTCAAATGTAATCCAAACGACGTATCGCATATTCGGAATGGGATATATGACACAAAGGTCCTCTCCCGGCTAAACCGAATAGCGAGCGCTTATTTTAAAAATAAGTGTGCATTCAATTCCAAACAAACACAATCAATACCATCCAAGGGTAAATATTGATAGTCGGTTATTTAACTATCAATAAAGATGCGCCACATCATCAGATTCCAAATAAATTTCCAAAATTATTTAATCCCAAAAATATCTTCACAAGATATATATATATATATATACACCATTTCCAAATAATTGCCCCAGTTATTTGTTTTACCAAAACCACTTCACGATAAAATTTTCCACACTTAACCAATTGAAAAACCAATTTTCAATTTACCTTTACCATTTGAAAACCAATTTTCAAATTACATTAACCATTTGCAAACCAATTTCAAATCACCTTAACCATTTGAAAACTAATTTCAAATCACCTTAACCGTTTGAAAACTAATTTCAAATCACCTTAACCATATATACCTTTTGAAACAAATTTCAAACCACCAAATAAATCTTTACCGATTTAAATTTAACTTACGTTTCAAATTCGTAAATTATATCCCATACTTAAAAATAAATCAACATTTATTTTTAAACAAATTTCCCTTCATATAAATTCCAACGTGAATTAAATCCCAAATACCCATTCATATTTGATTTCAAATCGATTCCAAAATATTCGCTTACACTTTTACCTTTAAAAGGTGAATTCACAAAAACGTTCCATTCCATATTGGAAAATCATTTCTAAACTTATTTTAAAAAAAAAAGTAATTCACAATTCAATTTATTTTCAACAATTCGAAAATATTCCATATGCTTAAACCATAGTTAAGTATTAATTTCATTCCTTTAAAGAAATATTCTTTTATTCACATTTATTTGGGTTAAAAACGAATGTTGCGTAAAACATCGTTACGACAACCCAAAAACACTAGTATATGGATTTGAAATTAAAAATAGATATATAAATCCAATACTATACCAATTATCCCCTTCTGTTTCTCGAAAACGTCTATTTCAACAATTAATGTTGAAATCTATGTTTTCAATACTCAATACATTTTAAAACACCTTTAATTCGTTTTAAATTCCATTTAAAACATTCCTTTCCCAAAAACAAACCCATTTTATTTAATAACCTATTCAATATTCAAAATAGTGAATATAGCCCACTTAACAAATTCCCATATTTCAATTTATCAAATTCGATGGATTTCAAATTTATAAACATAGTTTATAACTTCCACTTCTATTATAAACCCCAATTTTATAAATCCCTTTATTAATCCGATGCAATTTACATAACCCAATTTCATACCCAAAAGCCATATTGTAAGTTAAATACTTATAATATTATTTATTTACCAAATCGTTCCTTTGAACTTCACCAATTTAAAATCTTATCACTTACAAGATTTCTTTATGGTTTATAATAATTTCAACTAATGAAATCTTCATTTATTAACAATTTCTATAAAATTCCCCTTTTTAATGCCCAAATCCATTTCTATAAGTTAATAACTTATAAATTTAAAATTTTCCAATAACCATTCGTTTTATAAATTTCACATTTATTAATCTATAAATCCTAGTGAAATTCATGTTATACATCAACTTAACACTTTATAAATTTATTCTATAACTTCAATAATTTTTTATTTAAAAACATCCATTTATAAAATCCTTTATATAAACCATTAATAATAATAACTCCCAAAAACCCAAATTTAACTATTTTATAAAAACCTATTATTGTTAAAAATTTCTTTTAAGTTATATTTTATAAAAATATAAATTTTTAAAACATAAAATTTTATCCATCTATTTATTTTAAAATTTAATCAATTCAAAATTTTTAATAAACCATATTCTTTGAGAAATCACTTTTAAATCCCTTTTAAATTCAAAAACCGTATTTTTTAAATTTTTAAAAATTTGAATCCGATGATGCAACAACATCGAATGGTCAATCATGGGAATAACATCATATATCAATGTGATTATCAACAATCAACATAATATTCATAAACAAATAAATATGTGAGGAATCCAGTTGGATCCCTCCAACCTGTTACCCTGCAACCACAGACGTTAGCACAATACCAATTCCACTTCAAGGTGGAATATCGCGGTATATGGGATTTTATAAATATCCGCTTAATAACGGCGCAATAGGGTCTCATCCGCTATACGAGGCGGGAAATCAAATCCGATATATACATATGCCAATATATATATATCGCTATATATAGTATATGTCCTATTATATCTACTACCACAATCAATCAACAATTATCAATCAATATTAACTATTTAAAATTTTAAACAAAACCTTTCGATTGAGTGAGGAGTTCTCACCTTGATTTTGTTTTCGTTTTCGCGTTCGTTTCGAATAAAATTAAACGAACGTTTAATTTTACCCGAAATTCAAACGAGCTCCAATCGACTCCAAACCAGTTGCATTGCGAAGAGCTCGGCGATACGAAGCCAACGCAAAAAATCTCGTTCAATTTGGACCTCGCAGCAAAAAGTTATCACGTTTTAAAGATTGAACGAATTTGAATTTTGAATTTAAACAAAAAAATTAAAAGAAAACACCTCACCCCCTCTTCACGCGTGCGGGCCCCATGCTCTCCCTTCTTCCCGTTCGCATTTCTCCTCCCAGGTATACACGCGCGCACGAGAAACCCAAACATCCACACCTAGGGTTTGAATTCGCGACCACCACACTCGCCTTTGCATCGATCAGAGAGCGCCACCTCGTAGCCCACGACAAGAGCCACCTTCGGCCAGAGCTAGGCCAAACTCGGCCCCCTCCTCCACCTTGAGGAATGCACGAAACGCACGGCCTTTGTGCCCAAATACCCGTTGACCCAAAGCTCCGAACACGATCTCAACCGTTGAACTTGTAGATCTTAGAGTCCTCTACGACTTTGCAGTTGATAACTTCTTGAATCGATGCGCGGATTATAAGATAATTGGAGGAGAATTCGGGTGATTTCTGGCCATTGGAACATTGGGGCGGCGGCTGAGCATATGGAGCTAGGGTTTTGAAAAATATTAAGAGATATATGTTATTAATCTTATTTTAATAATAAAATTCTCTTTTTAATAACTTATGCAAACGAACTCCAATCTACGCGTTCCGACAGGCGATTCTAAAGTTTTTCCGCGTTCCGGACGCAATGGAACAGGTTTCGTAAGCTAATTCGGAAGTATGTGAGAGATACGGCAATAAACAGTCGATTTAAATTTAAACCGATTTAAGCGATTTCTAGGCGTTTTGGCTTGTACCGGACAAACGACAAATCCAAATGACTTGAAATTTGAAATCTTACAATAATATCACATTACGGATCCGATGAAACTGGTTTCGTCGAAATCCGAGACCGTTTGAAAAATGGCTATTTTAACTCGCTAAATTAATATTAAAACGATATCGATGCGTTTCGAGCTGCCACGGTCAAACGACAACTCCGTTTGCTACGAAATTTGAAATCCGATAATAATTAACTATTACGGATCCAATGGAACTCGTTTCGTTCAATTCCGAGACTGTTCAAAAATTGGCTATTTTTCAGTCGATAATTAAATATTAAAATATTCAATTTTTACAAATTAACTCCAAATTCAGTTTTACAAGTTCTAAAATATTTCTATAACTTTAATATGATAAAACAAAATTTTCCAAACCATTTCCCATTATATTTAACCCAATATCTAATTATTTGTGGAATTTCACTATTAAATAAATCGATTTAATTGCAAAATTAAATCCAAAATTCAAAATAAAATTTATTCGACTCCAAAAATTCACTTATTAATATTTAAAATTAATTAAATATTCAAATTTAAATTATTAAAAATTCTGGGTCGTTACAAGTTATGAAAATTAAATTGTTATGTTCTCATTAGTTTGGTTTTTGGGTTCAGTAGGTTTGTGATGATTGAAGTGTGCTGTCAAATTAAATGCAAGATACACATATTGACAATTGAAGTGTTCAGTTCAGAAACGAGGCTCAAAATTGATAAAGAAACGATATATTCATATTATGTAACTTAATATAAATGGTGTATAGAAATGAGTTACTTATGGTCTTATTGTCAGCTTTAATTTGATCATGAAAAGAATAAACAAAGTTGAGGTAAGTACTTTATTAGGATGCAAATTACCCTTAATTGCTCTATCTTTTATTATGTAACAATATATGAGTATTTATGCCCTGTAAATAGTAATTGCAAATCGTTGAGTTCTTCTTAATTTACCAAGGTTATAGTCACTGTAAATTGTTAAGTTATTTTTTAGTATTTATATATCCATCACTCATATTAACTTTGAAACTGGATATTGATTATTTTTACAATTATAAATGTACATGTCAAAAGAATGGAGAAATTTGCAAATTTACTTTACATAACACTGATAAGTCAATTTAGATGTGTATAACAATAAGTATAGGTCAACAAATATATGACTATGTTTCAATAGTTCATATATGAAAAATCAAGGTATCTAACAGCAAAATGGGCATGATCTAAGTTTGTAAATCATCTTACTTAACTATAAGATAAATAATGTTCTAAATAGTTTGGCTTTTGTTGTCTGTTCAATATCAATATACAGTCTCAGCTTTTTCTGGTAATATAGCAAACTTTTTGCTCAGTGATTAATTATGTTTTGAAATACTAAAATTCATGGCTAAACCATTTTTTATTACATATTCAGGAATCGGTACTTTTCTCAGTGTCAGTAGGTGAAAACATTGCATATGGGCTACTAAATGAAGATGTTTCTAAAGAAGATATAATAAAAGCAGCTAAAACTGCAAATGCTTATGAATTCATTATATCTCTTCCTTAGGTTCACAAAATATTCATTCACGAAGAAATAAATATGTAGTTCTTTTAGTTTTTTTCTTTCTTTTTACTGAAGGACGTGTCATTAATGATGAAGGGTTATGATACTCAAGTTGGTGAATGTGGAAGCCTCTTTAGTGGTGGGCAGTGACAAGTAACAATGGGCTATGTTATAATACCAAACAATCTATCATTGGAACATATTAAGAAGTACGTTGTGATTAGATTTCGGTTATACTATTGCGATCAGTACGAGTTAAAAGCCAGTGTAAAAATATTCTTACAATTAACATGCTTTATAGGTATGTATATGCATAGCAACTGTAGCAAGATCTACGCTCTATGGATTCGCCGGTCTCATTACTCTGTTCATTGTATCAAATTTGATATGATATTTTATATGTGTATAAGCGCTCGATATACATTTTGATGTGGTATGTAGTTATATGAATTTTAGGTGTAATTATAGGCATTATTTGTACAATGCGCTTTCAGTGCTAGGAGTTGAAAGAATTTAGAAGCAGGTGCTTATAGAATCAATTTTTTGCACTGACCACTTGGAAAAGTAACTTTTTCTTCATGTGATTTATATTCTCTTAGATTATGTGAGTATGTGATAACTCTCCATTTAATCAGCATTCTTTTTCTCTTGAAAAGCACCAGATACTTAAGATAGATCGAAATAAAATAAGTACAATATTGTTAGGCTTGAATCTCCAATGTGAGTCTCTGGGCTAAAAGGATGAATCCAAAAATATGTTTGAAGTATTAATTAGTTGTTCATTCAAATTAAAGCAATTTATCTCTTGCACGGTATGTTGTAACTGATTGTTTAACTAATTGTAGTTTGCACTGTGTTGAGAACAGCTACTAAAGTGGTAATATATATAATGTATAATTTATATGTCTTGAGTTCAAATCCAGGAATTCAAAAACAAAGTTCTGCACTTTTGTTTGACCACATATATATGGAGCCGTCCTTCTTTATTTTTATTTTCCATTTTTTATCATATTTGCTTGCATTTCAAGTAATTTTGAACTCTGACTTCCATCCATTTTTATCGAGTTTTGAAATTCTGTCAAATGTTTATGTAAATCTTCTTTCGTTAACTGATTTAAATACATTCATTAGTTGAAATGGTTGTTTGATTACCTATTATGGTGTGTATCTTTTATGGCAAAGTTTTGTAGTAACCATGACATGTTTTTCATTCATGACAACTAATATTAAAATTATAAAAGTGGATCAGGTTCGAGATAGGCAATTTATCTTTGAATAAATCATCTTATTTGACAAAGATTTTGGGATTTTTTTATATAAGGTTTTAGGATCAGGTTCATGGTTTTTTATATGTTTTGGACTCATTTGAAATTTCTCATTTATTGTAATTGAAATAATAGATTTTTTTATTTCGTAAGCATTTAGTTATCATGTTCTTATTGATAACTTTTGGCTTTTATTTATTCTACGTTCTACATATGACAAATCAAAAAAACGCTTTTATAAGATTTACCTATATTTAGTCATTTATTCACTTTTCGCTACAGGTATAAAAGTGGAACTGCCTTATATGAGTATGCTTCTAAACATTATGTTTTGAAAGTTCTTTCCTTAATTTCATCTTTTTTCCTTGACTCAACTCTAAAATAAATCAAATTGTTCATTAAGTTGAGTTAACATCAGTATATATCTTTAAAAATGTGATCTTCATTAAGAGTCATCTGGATGTTTATGAAGAGAATTTTTGTGTTTAATAAACACCATCATTGTATTACTTTCATTTGTATAAAGAGGTTTTAATCCGAGCAAAAACAAAATGATATAAAAATATTGTCATTGTGTTTTAATAGTATGCTATAAAAATATGGCTCAGTGATCAAATGCAGGTCCACCTGGACGTGTATATATACTCGTTGAACATAATAGCAACATCCTTGTTTATTGTTGTGTAGTTCCCTAATTGATGATATGCAAGCTTCGAGGGGTTGATGGCTTGGACCTGAGGATGGCATCGACCTCGGTCCTAGAAAGAAGTTGAAGCAGATATTTATAAGCATATATGCACGCCTAGGTGGGCCTGAATTTAATCACAATGTGCATGCATTTATAGTTGCACCCCAGTAGTAGATTTGACAGTGTCATTGCTAGCATAAACTAAATCCAGATTAGCACCCGAGAAGATCAACACAATTAAGAACAGTCATAAAACCAATTTTTTTATAATACAGAAGTTTTATCATTCTTTTCTTTTCTTTTAGTTTATTTTTGTACTATTGGTAATGAAAATAATACTTGTACTTGTACATGCATATGCATATGCTCTTTTAGACTTTTAGCTAATGTAGGCTCTGAGCGGAAATGTATCCGAATAAATGATCACTTCACAACATGGCTTCATCTCTTCTTCTATTAATAATGAGAATTCAATTAATAGGATTTCCATTTTGTCATTTTGAAAATTTGAACATACCCTCATTCATCAATAGAATCTAACCATCAGTTTACAGCCTCCATCATAATACCATTTTCTATCATCCATCAACGAAATTTCACTACCAATTTGCTACCAAGAAAACTGTTTTAAATAAAAGTGTAGTGACTACGAAATCTTTTGTACTTATAGCATACATCCATCAATTAACTTTTTATTAAAAAGAAATCTCCAGCTATTAGATGCATACACCGACACATGTATATGCAGTTTATACTTATTCATGGTATAACTTTAATCAACCCAATCTTGAGTGGCAAGAGGAAAAACAAAAAGCATAGTTAAAATAATCAAAATGCTCCAGAATTTTCAAACAATCAAAACCATAAGGATGGAATTTACATTATTAATAGTGTGTGTGTGTGTCTTTTTTAAGGACACTTCGTTTATGAATTTATGTTTAAGAATAACATATCCATACACCATTTACATAAGGTATGATAAGAATTTTATTTGCTCAGGAATCAAGTAAATGTCAATATTGTACCAGTTTTGGACATCCCCAAAAGTTCTGGGCATTTGCAAAAGTAGGGATTCTGAAGTCAAATGTGCATGAGTTACGAATGATGGTAAAATGGACATTGACTCTCAAAACACTACAAATACTAACAATCATCGTAATTTGAATGTCTTCGGTAGTAATACACAAAATGATATCTCTACTCTTGAGTGTAATAATGACGATCAACAAACTAAGAAAACAAATATTAAGAGTTATGAAGTCCATGGTCCATCAATTAAAATATAATAATCTGATTATTTAAAAAACAACCTAGAAAGTAACACGAATAATATAACAGTTTAGTTGAAATCGTTGAATTTAGAAAATACAAAGATTACTCAAGTGATGATATAAGAGAATATGAATAACAATCCAGTTGAATTAGGTCAAAGGAATGATCCATTTGCAAATGGCTTGTCCTTTGACCCATTGCATGGCCATCCCAAGCAAGATTTCTACCACGATTTTGCTTGAAGTCTATAGATCCAGACCCACCATTTACCCCTTCATTTCTACCGTGAGTTTACCTACAAATAGAAATACAACTGAACCAAAAAAGGATCAATTCTTGTACGCAAGATAAATAATTAAAATAAGGATTTTTTTTATTTGAATTAGATTATGATGTGATCTAATTTTTATCAAAACCTTAACACAAACTTTTTTGTGCAATACAAAAGGATGTAAATTTTAGTGTAGCATATAATTTGAGTACACAAATTTCATAAGTTATAAGTAAACCATCTTACAAAAATATCTTCTGACATATGAAAATATTAAAAAAATTCAGCTTTATATTTGTTCCATAATACAGAACTAATGTAAAATCAAGTAACTTTTTTATATTTAAATAATAGTTGTTCAAAATAATACTAAATTTGATATGTTTTTCCTCGATCGACCGTAAAGTAAATTGATGTATTCACATGGAAGCTATATGAACTAAATGATTCAAGCCATACCATTCCATGCCATTTTGGCAGTTGAATACTGTTTAACTTTTGTTGCTTCGATGGTCGACTACCATTTAACTTTTCCAAATTTACAAAGATAATGTCAAATATTGCTTAAAAAACATGTATGCTCTTTATTATGGATCTAACTGCATTTAAAAAACAACTAAGCTAACTAATTTATATTTTATTTTTGTGACTTTATTAAGGTGTATACCTACATTAACCCCTGCTATTTGTCAGATAGGGTAACTTTTTTTTCATATATCATATTTTACAATTTCTAAAATTTCAGGCAAATAGTCCATGGATAAAGTTTCTGGATTATTGGAAGGTAGATGAAAGATTGTTCTCGTCATGAAAAGTTTGACATGTTAAAGATTTTTCAAGTAAAGTTCATTCTTACTTCTTTTTAGTTGTGCCAGCTATGGTATTTCAATATTTCATAGTTCAAGATTATATTTTTCACTACTAATTTTCTGTTATTTGAACCCAGTCCTCCGTTTATCTGTAAACTGCAATTGGTCATTTCTACTATCTTGTTTGATTTAATCAGCTTCCGTCCTCTTGCAATTGCCAAAAACTGCATTCACCGGTTTTCAATTCCAGATTTGCAACATGTTTCTTGCTGTCATTGGTTTGTGCATGCCACTTAAAGTTCATTTTATATAATATTTTAGCTGATAAAAAATATATGAAAATATGTAGAGTGCACCATTACCTCTACTTTAAGCTGGGTAGGAAAAAATATTTAGACTTTATATATGGTGATATCTACACTCTTGTTCAATGAACACATTTTCTTCCTTTGTATACAATCTGTTACATGATTAACATATTTATTAATATTGATGCGTATTTTAATTTATTTTTCTATCCTATCTCACTACTTCATTGTTTCACTTAATCCTTTACAACTTTCTTTGTACAGTTCTTTTCAGAGGGGATGAAAGCTCATTCTCTGTAACTCACCTCTTCCACTAAGAATATGAACACGCATACGTATTCCACCAAGAATATGTACAACTAAACAAAGATAATTTACATATAATTGTGAATTAATTTCTTGCTTTTACATTTATGCATGTGTACAGAACTTTGATTCATATTGCACAATAGTTCTTTATAAGTCACTCTTTTATCCATATATATGGCTTAGAACTCATAAAATTTCTCATCAGACGACAAGCACCATTGTCCAAGTGGTTAATTGATTCGGCTTGGCCCAAGAAGTCACAAGTTCGAAACTTGCTTTCGAACGTTTATTGACATTGGATATGTTGTCCCATTGATTTGTTGTATATAAAGTACCATTTCAAAAAAAAAATCTCATCAGATATTACCTTAATATCCCAATATCTCAAATATCATTTGTGAACACAAATAAATTTGTCAATATACAATTTCACTCTACATTATAAAATTTTTAGGCAATAAACATGCGAGAAAGAAGAACATAAAGAAAAAAAGACACAGATTAAGCTGTCAAAAAAACGATCAACTTCGACAATATAAAATATCAGGCTTTTCCCAAGGAGAAAAAAATTGCAAAAAACCATCAGGTCCTTTGACTGCTCAAAAAAATCCATTGACGCATCGACAGCTCAATCGAGCTGAATAATGATTAGCTCAACCATAACACATTGCATATGACCTTTTCAACTCCGCCGCTCCAACTCTGCAGCGCATCTCAAATCCACTGCAATTCCGACATCTCAATTCTGTTGCAATTTTGGTAGAACGTAACTTGCAGTTTTAATATGCATATCTAATTTGCATATACAGTTTGTTGAAATTATTTAGGAATGTCTATCCTTTGGTAACTTTGGTTGAAGGCTCCTTGGTTCATTTTCTCAATCTATCCCATTACTTGAGGGTGAACCGTATTCAACTTCACTTTCTTATCAAGAATGTCGTATACACTTTTCAATATTCACATATCCAATTTTAAAAAGTTTATGTTTACATTTGTAAATTTTTAGGACCGTAATATTATGTCTTTTTTAAAAATTAATGAAAATTGTGAGAAGCCTCATCAACTTTCAATTTAATCTCTTTTCTGTTGAATGTTTTGTCAAACAATTCAAAATTCTGTTTTCAGTATAATTAATTGAATACCGACTAATCTTTAAGTGCTTAAACTTAAATTCTACGTACGGATATAATTTGGAATGACTATGAAATTTACTTTGACATACAGAATCTTCATTCAACCAAATCCTAACACGTTCACAGATAATACCATGAACCGATGCACAGTTCAAACTCAATGCGCCTAATGAAGCCCTACATTTAATTTAAGGACATTGCATATAAGATTGTAAATGGTTTTTTATCAATGGTCAACTGGATCGCACTTAATAGTTAATTTAAGGACATTATAAGTGTACTGCAGAAAATAATTGGCATGTCCTCACAATAGATATGACTCTAATTGTCGGTAAACTACATAACAAAAATAGAACAGAGCCAACATATAGATGGTCTTATCGTATGTCAAAGAACCTATAACATATTAAGTGTACATGAAGAAGGAAAAATAGGACACAAATCAATTGTGTTTACAGATTTATAGTTTATTAGCTAGGGTTGAATCTGAAACTGGGGTGTGTATGCTATATGTAGTATTTTATTTAATATATAGTTAAATATTGATTGTTTTGAATTATACTGACTACTATGAAAGTAATTTTTTTATATCCTACATATATCTCACATCCACAAATAAGTACAATATATAAATATAAAGGCATATATTTGTAACAACTCATGTGCAATATATGAATATATCTCTACAGAAATAAGGTGGGGGAATATTTAATAGTCAATGGTTTCTATAAGCTATACCTATTAGTTACAAAACATGAATTACATGTGAAATCTGTAACATCATGCTTGAGAACTTAAGGATCTAAAGAGTCAAGATATGTAAACTTCAATTTCTGGATCTTTAATTCACATAAGGCCTTGTTCTAACTATGCATGACCTTTAATGTATTGTCCAAAATGGATATTTGTTTGTTATCTAATTTTTAACCATCAAAGACAATTAACAGCGACACAAATTGTCCTTGACAGACATAAGTAAATTGGGATGACTTATTTATCCAACATTAACAATAAAATAACCAATAAAAGTTCCAGTAGCATTTCTACTAAAATAATCAGTTTACTTAACCTCTCAATTATTCTTTTTCTTCCCATCATGACATACTGATCAACAAAGCAATCAACAAATTCATCGTGGTCTTTAAAACAATTCTATAAATGAGTGAATGGAAGTATTGGAAATATGTATCCAACCAATCAGCCAAACTTTAGGTAGCCAAATTTCAGATCTATATCACTTTAAATCTGTATGCTATAAATTTAATGAACATTGCTTACAAAATACAGCTACAGAATTAATCCACAGATAAATCCAACCAAAACAAAAAAAGACCACAATTATCGATAAGCAGATTAGGAAATAAAAAGTAACCTCAAACGTTATTAAAAAAATCGTTAACTAAAAAATTCAAAGTAACTAATGAAAATCAGTCAATATTTACATGAGATCGAAGGTTAATGGATGTTGTACAATGATGGTTGAGGCTAGACCATTATCGAACTCAGGAACCACAGTTTCATGGTTTGACCTTAGTGTTGATCGATTTATAATTGATATATCGACAATTGATAATAAATGACAGAAGTTGGAGAAGACTGAATTGAACTAACCCTAGCATGTTTACGGAGCCGCGAAGTTGAAGAAATAGTCTTACGTCCTTTTGCAATCAGGTAGGTTGGAGAGTCATGGTTTGCTAAGTTTTTGGAAGACATGCCAGAGCAGAGTAATGATCAAGATGGATGCAATTACGAAGATGTATGGAGGCGATTTGAGGAATGAATCAGGGCTTTGAGATGCCATTTTCAAAAATCATAGGATTCTGATTCAAGGTTTCTCGAAGTATTTTGGAACAAATAGGCGAACTAAAACAAAAACGAAAAGGGTAGTTCAAAACGAAGGTAACTCTAATCTACAAAATCGATCGATTGCAGACAACATCGCAGTGGATGAAGTATAATTTCCAATAAGGGACAACTTAGGTGATCAGACGATGGTGAATGTTTGGCGTTGATAATGTATTAGCAATGGAGGAGGAGGCAAATCGAATAGCTTCTGATGTAGGGTTTCTTAACAACAGGCGAAACTGAGGAGGAGGAGGCCGCTATGTGTTGATCATTTCGCGATGAGTAGGTTTCGAAACGAATTAGATGAGAAAGAAATGCGAACAGAAATGAAAAAGGGCATTTTCGGAACTTCGCAAAGACATGGTTGAATCATGTAGACGGAACTTTTATTATTAGTAGTAAAGATGAGGTAGCAATGTTGATTCTGAGGAGATAGTGGAGTTGACATGTAACTGAAAAGCTATGTAGTTTTCATAGGGATCATAGTTTGGATTTTAGTTGGACGGTGATGCAAACTTCGAGTGCAGTGCCATTGCAATCTTGGAGGAGGTAGTGATGAAAGTCACATGGAAGCATCGGCACAGACCATGTTTTCTGTCGATAGACGTATCACTTGAGTTTGCTTTTATTTATAGGCAATGCCTGCTTGGTCACTTCTTGAGCAGATGACATTTTTATTTGCTTCCTACTGCATGTGGTTTATGGTGTCAATGCAGTTTTCTTCTAGAGGCTGCGTTACTCTTTTTTGATTTACTTTGTCTGATGTAGTGCTCATGGTTTTTGCACATTGTTGATTGCATATGTATACATATTCGTCTGAGAGTAGTTTGCTGGGTTTTGGAGGTGTCTAGTTTGTCCAGTTTCTGCCTTTTGGTGATCCCATGACTGAATTCTCCTTTTTTTCTTTCTCCCTTTGATTATGCAGTTCTAATTATGCTATATTGTCGAGTTACGTTACATATGTTTAGAAGAGAAAATTGGTTGTAACAGTTTCTAGTCTAGACAATCAAGGACATGATATTGAAATATTCATTGAGATTAGTGTACGTAAGGCTTTCCATTTGATGGATGGTGAATTACCCATAACAATTGGAGGCACCAAAATTTACATATTTTTGGCTGTTTGGAACAATTACAGAACAAATCAATGATAATCTTCTATTGCTTAAATGTCAAATGAAAGTGTAGGATCGATTTCACCCTAGAAGGGGGGTGAATAGGGTGACAGTATTAATTATAAAATTAATTGCGGAAGCTTATAAAATTATTTCAACACAGATCACAGATTAATAGCAGCACAAAAAAATAGCAGAATAATAAAATGCAGAAATAGAACGACACAGAATTTACCCAGCTTCGGCAAAACCCTGCCTACATGCTGCCCCTAAGGTTTCTACTAGAAATTAGATAGTCAGACGCTTACACACGTAAACTCGCGACACTCGCTATCGACTAATCCTAACTCTACGCTCAAAACCCTGCCACAACTCAGCCACTGAGTTGCGAATTCTCAAACTACGCCAAGTAGTTTGTCCCCTAGTCACACGACTAGACAATACAATGGTTAAAAAAAGGTTTTTTTGAAATTAAAACAAATAAAAAAACTAATATTAAAAACCTTTTAAATCAAAGCCCTAAAATTTAAACTCAATCCCTTTTAAAATAAATAAGCTGGCCCTATTCTCTATTCCTTTTTATTTTAGCCCAGTCCTCTTCTTATTTTCGTGAGAAGAAAATATGGTGGCTTCAACTTCGTTCTTTCTCAGATCAGTAATTAGGGCTTTGAAATAATATTCAAAGCCACGCCTTTGTTGATCGATTAATGGATATTTCCGTGTGCTTCGTTCTTGGTTGTTCGCTCTTGGCCGCTTCTATTTGATCGACTTCCCTGTTTGCTTCAGTATGTAATTTCCCTTTTTGTGCTTTTTTGAATTTCGTACTCGAACTCTATAGTTTTGAAATTGCCAATGATGATTGTTTATATATGAGTTCGATCTCCTTGAATTGCGTTCTTCTGATTTGTTCAATATTTAGCTTCGGCCATTCGATTTCGTTTGGATGTTTGAGATTGATTCTGACTTCTTCAATTCGTATATATTTTGATTGCTTGACATTCACGGCATTGATCGATTTCGTGATGACCACGGTTTCGAAATTGACTTGTTCGTTTGAGACGATTTCGACTTGTTCAAAAACGTATATTTTTGATTTTGCTTGGTCGACTCGGTTTAAAATACTCGGCTTTGAAATTGTGATGATAGACTATGTTTTCGTGATTTTCTCTGACTTGATAAGATTGTATCCTTCCACGGCTTGACTCTTCGATGTTTCATCTGTTGACTTTGACTTGTTTACTTCGGCTTTGACTCTGGTTGTTACTGCATTCATGGTTTTGCTTCGACCACTGTCTTGCATTTTTGCTTGAGTACCTTTGTTGTAGCATGCACTCTGTTTACCTATGTACATGCTTTACTGCATCTTCAATTACCTGTTGTACATGTAGTGAATTGATTCTTGTATCACTTGTGTCACTAGTGTACTTGAGTCAGTGGTTTGCTTGACGAAGAGGTTGAACCTGTTAGTCGAGCTTGCATACTTCATGTTGCCTTGGCTCTGCATATATGTATGATTGCATCTTGATGCAATCTTTATGCACTTGATTTGCCACTGCTGTGTCTTTTACTTGGTCTGGTTTGATTGCTTTTGAATTATAGCCTCGAGCTTGCTTTTGATGCATTTTGTTGCGGCATGTACTTGTACATCTCCTTCTGGAATAGTTTGAACTTGAATCTGGTTCATGTTACATTGATGCTGTTATGTTGGTTCAATAATATTTGATGTGTTTAACCATTTATGTGGTAGCTGGACTTGATTATTTGAGCATTGTTTGGATTTGCTCTACTAGTTCATTGTGCAGTATTTGCCATTCACTGTTGCCTTATTCTCTGTTCATACCTGCATCATGCTTGGCTTTGTGGTCTGATTTCACTTGGGCTTGTAGTTGATGTTTACAATTGTTCGACCTGGCATTTGTTTGCTGTTATGTTGGTGGCATTGTGCCTTAGCCTTGCTTGTGCATTGCCCCATACATATTGTCACTGTTTGACATAGTTTGGATTCAGGCTTTGACTTATGTCACTGATTTTTGGTCAAGACTTGTTTTAGTTTTCGAGACCGGTTTTCCATACTTGCACATTTTTAAGTCCACCTGTGTTGAATCCAGTTTTAAAACTCGGGTTTGACCTTGTGCTGATGTCGAGACTTTATTTATATTGCACCTGAATTGAACCCGTCTTTTTATTTGGGTTTGACCTTGTGCTCACCTGTCCCTGTAGCATTATCAAGTGTATATCGGTGTGCACGGCCTTGTGGCATATACAGTGATACACTGTATATGTCACAAGTTGTTCGTGTATGACGAATTTAAATATAAATGATGACGAACAACCCAAATAACTGAGGCAAATTTTATTTTCAAAATTCACATTTTATTTTATATTGCAAAAATATTTCTTTTTCAATTTTACTGCGTTAGTGAATATTTTTGCAGATTGCTCAGATGCTGGATTCTAACTGGAATGAAGTTGAAGATAAAATACGAATTGAGTGAATGAGTGATGTGTAGTGAGGTTAAATGTAAATATGAAATTGTGATGTATTTGTAATCAAAATTGTATATGTATAGTGAGAGCTTGAATTTGTACTATTCAAAATTGTAATAAATATTTGTTTGAATAACATTTCTGTTTGAATTCAAATTCTGTGTTATTTAATTTTATTCAGAAAATATTTATTTAATCTATAAAAAATAAAATAGTGCATTAACAAATACATTTAAACAAATGCATATATGTTTATTATCATCAAACAAAAATCATATAAGCACATATTCAACAGAAAGATTGTATGTGATGATATGCAGTATTTTTCTTATGGGAATACTGTGATTCTTAAGTTTCTAAACTATACTTTGATTGTGGCTAATCATATGACAATATGGTCGTATTAAGGCCATAGTTAGGTATAAATTGAACTACCTCAAGTGATGTACTATTCAAGAGAGGATCTATATCCTTTGAATAGAAGGTTAGTATCACCATAATTAATAGTTAAAGTCTTTGGCTAGAGCAAACTGATCAATCAATAATTGTTATCATATTGAACCATGGACTTTAATGTTGGACTTCGCAATTAACTAGGGATATTAATAAAATTTAGCCATTTATAGAGCTCTAAATATCTAAAAGTTATACATGACAAAGAGAAAACATGCATAATATATCGCTGCTTAAGGGTGTTGCTTTAAAAGATAAGAAATTGGATTTCGCCTAGATAAGCTGTAAATAGCTAAACTCATGTCAACTACCATGCATCGACAAAGTTCGTACAAACTTTAATATTTAAATAGTTTAAATATTACCAGTGGCTAAGTTCACACCCGGGAATCACACAACTGTAACTTACAGTTTGTGACTAAAAATAACTTATGGAAACATAAAAGCTATAATTATTACCACAAAAATTTAATATAATGGTTTTATTAATAAACTTATTAATATTTTTCATTATTACTGATGGGCCTAAAATTAATCAATAAAATATATAATTTTATTTATATGTATAATTTATTACTTTCTAGGCCAGAATAATGATTTGTATATAATATATATACATATATATAAATATAATTTTAGTAGATGTTTTTTCAAATTGTTTTAAAATTAGGTGGACCAAAATATATATAATATGAATTATTTAATTGGGTTTAATTAATGTGAATATTAGGAACACATCCCTAAAAGCAATTAATTCACTAAAACTCCTCCCGCAATAAAACATACTTTACAGGTCCCTGTTTTTCATTTTGCCTGTTTTTTCCCTAAAATACCCCTCCGCTTCTTGCATGATTAGTTTTAATAACGAGCTTATCTTTCTTGATTTCATCTTCTTCTACATTAGCGAACTTATCTTTCTTGATTTCATCTTCTTCAATGGCAAGCTCAGTTTTCTCGATTTCACTGCAAAACTGCAATTATACACAATAGTTGTGGAAATGTCTGCAATTATATGCAATAGTTGAAGACATTTCTGCAAGTATATGTAATAGTTGCATTTCTACAACTATATGCAATAGTTGCAGAAATGTCTGCAACCATATGCAATAGTTGCAAACATTTCTGCAAAAATATACCATATAGGTGCAGAAATTACTGCAATAATATAAAATTGTTGCATAAATTTTTGCAACTATATACAATAGTTGCAGACATTTCTGTAAGAATATGCAATAGTTGCAGATATTTCTACAACTATACCATGTAGTTGTAGAAATTTCTGCAACTATATGCAATAGTTGCAGATATTTCTGCAAGCATATGCAATAATTGCATTTCTACAAATATGCAATAGTTGCAAAAATGTCTGCAATTATATGCAATAGTTGCAGACATTTCTGCAACTATACCATATAGTTGCAGAAATGTCTGCAATTATTTGCAAATTTGTAAATTTGAAAAAATATCGAAAATGTTCAAATTTTGTTGAATTATCTGCAAATATATGAAATAATTGCACATAGAAATAAATTATAATTAGTGGTGGACTTTGCAGTTCCAACATTAAGTTAGAAAATTATTCTCTCATACGTGAAACCGATAGTGTAAGGTGTATTCAACTGGTAGGATTATTGAGATGAAAATTTATAATTTTTTTGACAAAAAATAATTTTAGAACTTTTTAAATAAGTTGTTTTAATTTTTTTTATTAAAATCATATGTTTGCACTATATGTGCATGGCTTGTGCATGTTCGTATACATCAATATTAATCAAGGTTAAGTGCATAAGATACAGTTCATCTCGTGGCGACAATGATTATGCTCAACATCAGACAGAGAGTCGAATCTTAGCCCAGATGCAAGAAGCACTAATGAATGTGATGTCATCGAAGCCAATTTGATGTTGATTGGAAAACATTAGGGATTTGGTAGTGAGCATTGAGGTAAACCTTCAGAACGCCATTGAAATCATCTCAGAAAGGTCGTTGAATTGTTGGCGGTCGCGGCCTCAACCATCTTGTCAAGCGATGGCGAAAATGGTCGAAAGTATCAACTTAAGTATCGAGTAAGTTACTAAAGCAGTAAGGAATTTTTGTATAGAAGTCCCTATTAATTTTATTATTACACTAATATTGTCTGCAAAATAACCCTATAACTTGTAAACATCTTAACTCTCACATATGAAATTCTTTTTACACACAAATTCTATTATTGGGTTCATAATTGAATTCTAAACACATTGACATCATCTGATAGTAAATTGTACACTTATTTCTAGTTGTGCAAATTAATTATTATAATATTAATATTATCGTTAAATATTTACACATCAACACCATTAATCAAAGTTAATAGATTAAGACATTATTTATCTGGTTCAATTATATGATATTCTAATCCAGGCGAATTTTAAACATTAATTTTTAAAATATTAAATTTGAATATGTGATATTTGATCATTTATATTAAAATAATTTTTATTAGCTACCATCATTTAGATATTACATATTCAAAATTAAAAACTATGTATATGTGTGTGAGATTGTATATGAAAAATATTTTATTATTAGTTTAAATTAAATATTTAAAGAGATATATTTTGTTTGATAACAAACTATTTTGTTAGATATTTTGAATAAATGATGACATAATAAATCAGATTAACACTATTAGTATAGTGATAACAAAAAATATCTTAAAATTTATATCAAAACCATCCAATATAACATTGAATATGATTTAATATTATCGACATTATTCATGATAACACCATAAAAGGTCTAACGGATAATGAACTAAAAGTGAAATTTTTTGAAATTTCCCTCTTTTGTTGAACTACTCGATGAATTTTTTATTGAAGTTTTCTCATTTTACCTTACTTCTAACCCACTTAACTTAATATAGAGAGCATACACTAGTCTCAAAAAAATGTACAAATAACCCACTCTCTGTACATCTTGATTAGGAATAATTTAAAGATAAGTATATTATTTTCGATTCAAAACTCATGATTACGAACACATTCACTACTACAATCGATTAAATAATTTTTCTAAGAATTTTCTAATTTTATTTAATGTATTCATCTCATTACTTATAACACAATACAATAATACATACATTAGAATACAAAACCAAAATACTTTTTATTTTGAACAAGATTTTCATATAAGAGTTAAGTCATATAAAAAATTATATATATATTTTCTCCTTGGACACAGCCTTAAGTTTGTCAAATAGTAGAATTACTATTATTATTACTTTGTCCTGTCGGTGCAGGGATAGAGTAGGTTGAGGTATTATGGTAGTAAAATCATATCGACCCCTGCTCATATTAGAATAGCATGTTATAATATGTGTTGTTTAAATAGTTGAATACGCTACTATGTATTACCCTAACTTGTTGGTGTAGGGATAGATAGGATGAGGTATCATTACTATTACTCATAGACCCTTGGTCGCGTTTTTTAGATGTATAAAGATTTCGTGCATATACGGTAATTAGAGATAGTCCCCATATAAGAATTTTGTTTGATCCTTGTTTTCTTTATCGTTCCCTTTTGGATAACTTTTGGTTACTCTCACGAGTAAGCCAAGAGTAAAGTATTTGAAGACATATTAGCAGGACAATGAATCTTCATAAGCATGGAGACTATGATGTTCAGTTACTAATTTATTTTTTTATGCACTATAGATATTATTTGTATATGAGGCCAAGTTCTGTATTTGATTTATCATTCGATACTAAGTTCGCATTGAGATGGTGTATTCCGATTAGATTGTTACATCTCATATCACGTCTTATATAGATGTCTCTCGTATTTTCTATGCATGTATATTGGTATGATGTGTATTATTATTCCATTATGAGATTATATTGATATTCAAGCGGGCTAGTTTGGTCAAATTTTACAAATGGTTTTATCATTTACGGTACTCAAAATCATGTAGTTGTTTAGCATCGATTCAAGCTATCTTAAATGGCGGATTGTTAGACGGTAGCCACTCATGCACTCTAATGTTGGTAATGATCATATTAAATATAAACACTATTAAAGTTTTTGCAAAATAATGAATATAAGAAATATATATTTAGAAGTTCAATATTTTAAAATATGTACAATTGAATTTAAATTTGTAAAATTTTAGGTTCAAAATTGAAATATATACATTTCTACTAATAATTTCAACTTCTAGTTTGTAAAAATAAAATAAATTGTTCATAATTTTTAAATTTTAAATTCTATTTTGAATACAAATGTATGACTGATCAATCAACCATTAAGACTCTTTAATAAGACAAATATTGTTCATAAATGTATAAAGGTACATGAATAAAATACTAAACATATGTTATAAAACGTAACCATGATGAAAATATATTTAAACAGAACCGTAGTATCAAAACTAAGACAAAGAGTTGAACAAATAACAGATATATGTTTGTATGTGAAGAATATATATTAACAAAGTCATATGGTATTAAGATCATGAAACTGAACATGTACGAATAAATGTAGTTTTTGTTACAATCAAGATATGAATTCGTGACCATCTGAAGTTAAAAATGTGTTTTTAACAAGACCATGATTCCAATTTGCGATCTCCTAAAACAATTTTTAAGTAAGATTCGAACTTGAAACCGGAGTCATTTTTAAAGTTTGCGTTCATAAAAAAATGAGACTAAAGATATTAGAAAAATTAGTTCAAAGATTATTGTTGTTATTTTATTGTTGTTACTATTGCAATTATGAGCACAAATAGTGTAACATAATGGTAAAACATAAGATCTAGTGTAAGATGAGGATTTCAATACCAATAGGTGTACTAAATTGTTGCATTTGCAAAAGTTGGTCATGTTTCAAAATTGGTGCATAATTATATAAGAGAGTGAGTGTGTGTATGAAGTGACAAGAGAGAGAAAATATAATTGTTTAGATTGAAACTTGTGGTGGAAATTAGGAGGATTAGAGGTGTAGCCAAGTTGAGATGTAGCTAATCCTTACCCGTTTATACACGCACGTGCACTTAATATTTTTGTAGAAATGATTGTTACGAAATTTAATGCAATATTCGAAATGGAAAGTAGCTGAATCTTTAAAGATGTTTTAATGAAAAAGTGTAGATAATGGATACTAAAATATAGATGGAATTAGTTTAACGGAATACCCCAAGATCGATTTTAGACCGAAGAACACAAGTACTAAAGTCAGGTTTGAAGAACAATTAGTGCTATATTAATATATAGCATTAGCTAAAATAGAATGCTATATTAAACTAGCATCAAGTAAACATATATAATGCTAAACTAAACTAGCATCGGATTAAGTACAATAGATGAACTAATATAACAATCGCATTTTTGCAGCTAAAGAAATGCTAAATTAATATATCATTACACATCTATAATATGTAAAGTTCATATAGCTTTGCAGATATACAATGCGAAGTACGGTTATAATTCATTTTCATAGTTCATATGCTATTCTTTTTTACATAAATGCTATATAAATATAGTATGCAGTGTCATTCGGACTAAATTTTAAAACTTCCGTTCTTCCTTCAAAATTGAAATTGAAGTCTTCTATTCTCCCAATTTTCCTAAGTAAAAAAATCGCCAATCAACCATTACCTTTTGCTTTCCTATGTGATGAATATCCCGACCACTCATTTCACTTTTATTATTTCCAATGAAATGATAATCAAACAAATGAAAGCAATCATCCTCGTAATTCTAGATTCAAATAAATAAGATCGGCTATATTGATTTTTGATCATCATGAGGTTTCAATTAAACATGTCTTTAGTGAAAATTTAATTTTAATTCACCGTCCGCATTCAATTGATGAATGACTGATCGTGATACAATAGAGATTTCATATCCTATTCGCTAGCAGTCTTTCTTTTCTAATGAAAATTTAACGCCTGAACTTCAGATGAAAACGTAAAGTCCGAATTTGAACCAGTTTACTGTACAATGGGCCTGTTAGTCCAATAAAAAATTTCATGCGTTGCATTTTATCTTAAGTGAATAGGTGTCTATGTTATATTCGGTAACATTACAAATTTGGAAACTTTCCGTATATATCTCTGCCAATTCAAAGGTTATAAATTGAGATTGATTGACACGCAAGATCATTAGTCGCAAGATCATTAGTCGCAAATCAGTACCTCTAACAATGGTACTTTATCCCCCACCCCGCCCCACCCTCTTTTATTTTTTATTTTTTTAGCCATTCTTTTTGTTCCTTAATGAATTAACTAAATAGAAATCGTTGTTGCAATTTGTTCATGCATTATATCATGCTCGTTCACATCTAATTCCAATATCGTATTTAGTTAGACCTTGACTTTATTAAGAAATGATCCTGTTTATTACCTCTTTTATATTTGAAAATTTGGGAAGTATATTTCTGATTTTTCATGGAGATAAAAAAAAGTATCTTTTTTTTTTGTTTGAAAAAGGACTTAAGCAGGTATATTTATGTTCATATCTTAACTCGAGAAGTGCTACATGTTTCAATTTCATATGTAAGGGGATAATATAAAGACTTTGCACAATTTTTTTCTTTTTTTCTGACATATATATAAAAAATGCAGGCATTCTCAAGGCGATACCGCTGCAATTCAACAACCAAAGTAGAAGTGGAACAAGGCAACAAAATTCTGCTCCCTTCATCTGCTCTCGTTTCCCTTTTATCGCTTGATAATATGAGGTACCCAATGATGTTCCAACTGGTCAACCCCAGCACCAACAAAATGGCATACTGTGGAGTCCTTGAATTCACCTCAGAAGAAGGAACCATTACCCTGCCTAAATGGATGATGCAGGCCTTGGATTTGGAAGATGGAGGAATAATGCAGGTGATGAACGTGGCTCTGGTGAAGGGCACATACGTGAAGCTGCAGCCCCACAGCAAGGACTTTCTGGACATTGCCAACCCCAAAGCTGTTCTCGAGAAGACCTTAAGGAATTATGCTTGCTTGAATGCGGGTGGTAGTATAGTGATATACTACAATGATAGGAGTTATCATATTGACGTATTGGAGACTAAGCCTCGTGATGCCGTGCATATTGTTGACACTGACTGCGAAGTCGACTTTGCACCTCCTCTTGATTATGAACCGCCCCAGAACGAATATAAATCAGCTTGTATGAATGAAACTAAGTGCATTACTTCTAAAAGCAATGGGAAGCTTCTCTTTGGTTCTGCAAATGCTGCCAAGAATGGATCCGAGGTTAATGGAGCTGAAACTGTGAAGAAAGAAGGTAGTAAAAAATTTCAAGCTTTTACTGGAAAGAAATACACTCTGCGGGGTTGAATATTGTGATATGATTTCATGCTTAAACGTATTTTCCAGCCGTGTATTACTTGAAATTTGAAGTCGAGATTTTAATATATGGTAAGTGGTTTTTTTTTTAATATATGGTAAGTTGTATTGATTTGAATGTAAAAAGTAGAAACATTCATGTTTGCGGTGAGAGAGTTTTCATATTATCTTATCACATGATTTAACACGTAAAAAAACTATATTATTTTATATCAAAATATTTTCTGAAAGTTGAAGAAACTTAACCGAAAACTGTAAGTATGGTTGTCAACGGATGCTTTTGAATACAGATAGTGACATATGCATATCCAAAATCATTTTCGGATATCGGATATCCGTATCCGCTTAATTTTCGGATATTGGATATAATATGTTTATACGTTGATGACATGATGATATTTGATTTCAATATATCCTATGTGAAAGAAACAAAGAAGTTTCTATCTTTTAAGTTTGATATGAATGATTTAGGAGACGCTGACGCAATTTTGAGAATTAAAATTATTAGAAAAGAGGTGAGTTGTTACTAACACAATCTCATTACATTTAGAAGTTTTTTCGAAAGTGCGGTCATTATAATAACAAACCAGCACCTACTCCTTTAGATTCTAGTATTAAATTAGAAAAGAATATTGAACGTAACATTCTCAACTTGAGTATTCCAGTATTATTGGGAGTCATATGTATGTTATGCATTGCACTAGACCCAATGTAGCACATGATATAAGTATGTTCTGTCGATTTACGAGTAATTCAGGGTTCGAAATTGAAAAGCTATTTCCAGAGTTTTAACATATTTGAAAGGAACCATTATACCTATGGTTTATCTTATAAAAGATATCATGCTGTAATAAAAGGATATAATGATGCAATATAAAATAATGTAGAATCCAAATTTAAGCCTACAACTGGATGGATCTTTACATTAGGAGGTGCTGCGTCTTGGGTTTTCGAAAAACAGACCTGTATATCTGAGTCAACAATATTGTCAGAGTTGATTGCATTAGCAGATGCATGTAAGAAAGCGGAACGGCTTAGGAATTTATTAATAGAAATCTCATTATGGAAGAAGCCATCTCCAGCAGTCTTGGTTAAATGTGATAATTAGGCTACAATATACAATATTTCTAATAAGACATATAATGGAAAGTCTAGATATGTGAGTCTAAGACATCAAATGATAAGACAATTACTCAAAATTGGAGTAATAACTGTTGATTACATAGAAACAAATAAAAACTTGGTTGATCCACTCACAAAGAAACTTCCAAAGGCATTGGTTTCTATAAAATCAAAGAAAATGGGAGTAAGCTTTGTGAATGAAGGTTGATCATACTTAACAGAAACCAACTTATGTTTTGAAAAGGATAGACAAAGTTCAATGGGTACCAACAAGTTAAGAGAATTATTATGGAACACTAAATCAATAATATCATAGTATTTAGTGTTGGATTCTGCAAGAATAAAGGATGGATAATATATCCTTAATAAGTCTAGTTACCTTAAAAATGTGTATCATAGAAACACCTTAAAAGAATTACCTATATGAGTATGGAAATCAAGATGTTTCCTAAGAAAGTAAGACTGCTTCCTGACGTAGACTCATGAACCTAGGATTAAAAGCACATGGCCATTAACTTGCTGAGCAATACAGAACACTTTACCTAAGAAAATCAACATTGTGATTGTTTCGGTTTTATCATAAGGGATATTTGGTTCAAGATTCGTTTATCATAGAATATCGATAAAGCTTTGAATGGTTTACACTAAGTAAAGGTTCAAATCCAAAAAATATCTTTTATTTATGTGTTGGTTTTCACAATGATGCAATTCTTGATCTTTGAACTATGTTTGGCTTGATCCCACTTGGAAACGTAGGTAATCACTCAAGTGATGCAGTTATTCCAGTTTTTAAACTTAAAATGTTTTTTAAATCATCCAAAATTAAAAATTAGGGGAGAATGTTGGATATTTTCAAGTTTTCCCTTTGTTTTTGTTTTCATGAAGAGAGAAGAAAGCAAGAGGGAAGAAAGTGTTAGGAACTGGAGATAGTGGTTTTGATGACAACAACCTTTATAACTTATATTATTATAACTTATATACTAACATTATTATCTAGATATATATGAACGTAATTATGTAGGATATATGTAATGCAGGTACTGATTATTGAAGACTGTACTATATAAAGATCAAGAATGAAGAAATCAAGTATAAAGACTCATGAGTATCAATATCAAGATTTCAAGATTAGTGTCTGGTTTTTCTTAAAACTTCATAATAGCACAGAAATCTTCATTCCGAATTTCATTTGGGATGGAACCCATTTCTGCCTTCTTAGTGGCTTACAAACCCACGACAAAATCTTACAAACCTACGACAAGTGGCTTAAAACCCACGAACATCTTGGTTTTGTACAAGTTCTCGAGTCCTGATGTGATGAGATATTCTACAGGAAGATGCTTGCAAAACTACTTCAAAATGATTTTTCAAAATGATTTTCAAAACTGTTTTTCAAAAATATTTTAGCCTTAAAATTATCTTTTCAAATAATTTTCAAAAAGATGTGTTAGCCTTAAAAATATTATTTGTTTTTGTTTTAAAATAAACTCTTGTTTTAAACTTCATATTCAAAACAAATTTTACACTATTTTTTAACTAGCGATGTCGACATCATGGGATACCCCATGTCGACATAGTGGCCGTTGAATTCTAAAGTTTCAATTTTCAAAAGAAGTGTCTATTCGTTTAAACCTCTTCACGAATAGTTATGACCGTTGGTGCTTTATACATAGCTTTCACAAACAAATTTTTTAACTAACTAATTTCTTATTTTCTTCACTCCTTCTCCACAAATCCATATTCTATAATTTTCATATTTTTAAGATCATGCCGAAATTCTGCCAAATTCTCAAGTGAATCAAATTAAAATTTCATTCTTGTTTGATTCTTTGTCCTCCCTCGAAGATCAAAGTGCTATTCAAAGTTATAGGATCAATTTGTAATCAAAAGTTTATCGAGTCTCTCTATAAGGTGTGGTTGTGCCTAGAAATCAATTGGGTGATCTTGAGTCCCGTAAATCAAGAGAGTTTGCTCCGGACTCGTGAGACAGGAGGGTACCTCAAGGCCTTTAGAAATTGAGGATTGTAATCTCGACATTGGTATAATAAAAATCTATATGTGGTGGTTTGCTTTGGTACAGGACTGGATGTAGGGTAACTACGAACCAGTATAAAATCTGGTGTGTTCTTTCCTTTTACAGTTTTTTATTTACTTTATGCATCAGTGTTTGATTCTGTGAATGTTCTATGATTAAGTTCTGCATTTGTTTGTGTCATAATTCTTAAATTAGTCCATATAAGTCTTATAATCCATTAAACACTATTCACCCCCTCTAGTGTTAAATTAGCCTTAAGATCCTTAATCCGATGTCCCTTTCAACTGGTATCAGAGCATTTGTTTTCATAGTTTTCATAATCTGAAACTTGAAACGTTAAAAATGGCATTTTTAGGAAATTTTGTTAATACTAGTTTGAATTTATGCATTTCATCAAAATATCATAAGTCTGCATATAGTTTTTATGAAAAATCAAGTTATTTACCGAATTGGTTTGTTATGCAGGAACAGACATGTTACATGGCATCTGAAGAATCAACAACCAATGGACAAACTGTGCAAATTGAGAAAGATAAATGGATACTTGATAATGGATGTTCAAGGCATATGACTGGAAATTCCGAGATACTCAATGACATTATATATCAAGATGGTGGATTGGTCAACTTTGGAGATAACTCAAAAGGATATGTGATTGGAATCGGCAATGTTAATTTTTTGTTGATGACAAAGGGGGAGAAGTTATACATAAAATAATAAGCTTGGAGTAAGGGGGAGTTGTTGGAGTAAGGGGGAGTTGTTGGTGTAAGGGGGGGTTGTGGTATGATCGAAATGGTAAGTATATATTTTATAAGGTTGTCATCATCAAAAAGGGGGAGATTGTTAGAAACTGGATATAGTGGTTTTGATGACAACAACATTTATAACTTATTTTATTATAACTTATATAAAAACACTATTTCCTATATATATACATGAATGTTATTATACAGGATATATATATATAAGGCAAGTACTGATTATTGAAGACTGTACAGTATAAAGATCACGAATGAAGAAATCAAGTTTAAAGACTCATGAGTATCAAGATCAAGATTTCAAGATTAGTGTCTAGTTTTTGTTAAAACTTCATAATAGCACGGAAATCTCCATTTCGAATTTCTTTGGTATGGAACCCATTTCTACCTTCTTTATGGCTTAATCCACGATAAGTAGCTTACAAACCTACGACAAGTGGCTTACAAACCAACGAACATCATGGTTTTGTACAAGTTCTCGAGTCCTGATGTGATGAGATATTCTGCAGGAAGAAGCTTGTAAAACTACTTCAAAATGATTTTTCAAAATGATTTTCAAAATTGTTTTTCAAAAATATTTTAGCCTTAAAATTATCTTTTCAAATGATTTTCAAAAGGATGTTTTAGCCTTAAAAAAATTATTTGTTTTTGTTTTAAAATAAACACTTGTTTTAAACTTCATTTTCAAAAAAAAATTTACACTATTTTTTAACTAAGGATGTCGACATCATGGGATACCCCATGTCGACATAGTGGCCGTTGAATTCAAAAGTTTCAATTTTCAAAAGAAGTGTTTAATCGTTTAAATTTCTTCACGAATGGTTATGATCGTTGGTGCTTTATAAATACCCTTCATAAATGAATTTTTTAACTAACTAGTTTCCTATTTTCTGCACTCCTCCACAAATCCATATTCTATAATTTTCATATTTTTAAGATCATGCCGAAATTCTGCCGAATTCTCTAGTAAATCAAATTAAAATTTCATTCTTGTTTGATTCTCTATCCTCTCTTGAAGATCAAAGTGCTATTTAGAGTTATAGGATCAATTTGTAGTCAAAAGTTTACCGAGTCTCTCTATAAGGTGTGGTTGTGTCTGCAAATCAATTGGGTGATCTTGAGTCCCATAAATCAAGAGAGTTTGCCCCGGACTCGTGAGGCAGGAATTCTCAAGGCGATACCGCTGCAATTCAATAACCAAAGTAGAAGTGGAACAAGGCAACAAAATTCTGCTCCCTTCATCTGCTCTCGTTTCCCTTTTATCGCTTGATAATATGAGGTACCCAATGATGTTCCAACTGGTCAACCCCAGCACCAACAAAATGGCATACTGTGGAGTCCTTGAATTCACCTCAGAAGAAGGAACCATTACCCTGCCTAAATGGATGATGCAGACCTTGGATTTGGAAGATGGAGGAATAATGCAGGTGATGAACGTGGCTCTGGTGAAGGGCACATACGTGAAGCTGCAGCCCCATAGCAAGGACTTTCTGGACATTGCCAACCCCAAAGCTGTTCTCGAGAAGACCTTAAGGAATTATGCTTGCTTGAATGCGGGTGGTAGTATAGCGATATACTACAATGATAGGAGTTATCATATTGACGTATTGGAGACTAAGCCTCGTGATGCCGTGCATATTGTTGACACTGACTGCGAAGTCGACTTTGCACCTCCTCTTGATTATGAACCGCCCCAGAACGAATATAAATCAGCTTGTATGAATGAAACTAAGTGCATTACTTCTAAAAGCAATGGGAAGCTTGTCTTTGGTTCTGCAAATGCTGCCAAGAATGGATCCGAGATTAATGGAGCTGAAACTGTGAAGAAAGAAGATAGTAAAAAATTTCAAGCTTTTACTGGAAAGAAATACACTCTGCGGGGTTGAATATTGTGATATGATTTCATGCTTAAACGTATTTTCCAGCCGTGTATTACTTGAAATTTGAAGTCGATATTTTAATATATGGTAAGTGGTTTAGTTTTTTTTTATTTTTTTATTATCGTTTATATGATCTATTTCGTTACCTTTTCTATTTTATTTCAAGAAAACAGCATCCTGTATATAGATATACTGGAATTATCCGATTTCACTGTATCTTTAACTTACTGAACAAATCATTAGATATAATAAATGAAAACTTAGAGAGGTTCAGTATCATAGGTTCTAGAAATGTGTGGAGATAATATGATTTCAGTCATGTATTTGATGGCACGCATGTAACTGGAATATAGGATTGACTTTAAGGACTTTATTTTTGACAGGGACAAGTTGTTGCATTGATTTGAATGTGAAAAGTGAAAACATTCATGTTTGCGGTGAAAGAATTTTCATATTATCTTATCACATAATTTAACACGTAAAATAAGTATACTAGTATAACCGCACAACGGTGGAGAAACCGACCGTTCGATTATATAACTTTGATAAGAAATATACATTTATATTTTTTTTAATATTACTTAAACATTAAGTGATAATATGTTGGAAAAGAATAAATTGAGATTTGAATCTGAAAATATGAATTTCAAATTTAAATATTAATCAAAGCATTCAAAATTGTCGATTTGAAATTGAAATTTTAGAATTTGAAAATCATAAATGATTTGAATTTGGAATCTTTGATGCGCGAAGTAAAAGGAGGAAATTTAGGTAAACCGCGATGAGACAAGATCCATGTTTTTAGGGAAACCGCGATGAGACAAGATCCACGTTTTTTTGGCTTCGAAAAAACTGATTTCGGCCAGTGACAGCAAGCAAACCTTCCTAACAGTCGGTTTGATTATTTTATTTCAGAATATTATCTGAAAGTTGAAGAACTTAACCGAAAACTATAAGTAGGGTTGTCAACAAATACTTTCAGATACGGATAGTGACATATCCATATCCTTATCCTTATCCAAAATCATTTTCGTATATCGGATATCCATATCCGCTTAATTTTCGGATATCGGATATAATATGTTTATACGTTGATGACATGATAATATTTGGTTTCAATATATCTTATGTGAATGAAACTAAGAAGTTCATATCTTCTAAGTTTGATATGAAAGATCTAGGAGAAGTTGACGCAATTCTGAAAATTAAAATTATTAGGAAAGAGGGGGTAGTTGCTAACACAATCTCATTACGTTGAGAAGTTTCTTCGAAAGTATGGTCATTATAAGCATGTTACGTCGATTTACGAGCAATCCAAGTTTCGAACATTGTAAAGTGATTTTCAGAGTTTTAGCTTATTTGAAATGAACCATTACCTATGGTTTATCTTACAAAGGATATCCTGCTGTAATAGAAGGATATAATGATGCAATCTAGAACAATGCAGAATCCAAATTCAAGTCTACGACTGGATGGATCTTTACATTAGAAGGTGATGCGTCTTGGGTTTCCAAAAAACAGACCTGTATATCTGACTCAACAATGTTGTCAGAGTTGATTGCGTTACAGATGCATGTAAGGAAGCGGAATGGCTTAGGAATTTATTAATAGAAATCTCATTATGGAAGAAGCCATCTCCAGCAGTCTTGATTAACTATGATAATCAGGCTACAATATACAATGTGTCTAATAAGACATATAATGGAAAGTCTACACATGTGAGTCTAAGACATCAAATGATAAGACAGTTACTCAAAAGTGGAGTAATAACTATTGATTACATAGAAACAAAGAAAAACTTGGCTGACCCGCTCACATAGATTCTTCCAAAGGCAATGGTTTCTATAAAATCAAAGAAAATGGGAGTAAGGTCTGTGAATGAAGGTTGATCATCCTTAACAGAAACTTATGTTTTGAAAAGGATAGACAACGTTCAATGGGTACCAACAAGTTAAGGGAATTATCATAGAACACTAAATCAATAATCTCATAATATTTAGTGTTGGATTCTATAAGAATAAAGGATGGATAATATATCCTTAATAAGTCTAGTTACCTTAAAAAGGTGTATTGTACAAACACCTTAAGAGACTTACCTATATGACTATGGAAATCAGGTCGTTTCCTTAGAAAGTAAGAGTGCTTTCTGACGTAGACTCATGAACCTAGGATTAAAAGCACATGGCTATTAACTTGCTAAGCAATACAGAACCCCTTACCTAAGAAAATCAACATTTGTGATTGTTTCGGTTTTATCATAAGGGATACTTGGTTCAAGATTCGTTTACCATAGAATCTCGATAAAGCTTTAAATGGTTTACACTAAGTAAAGATTCAAATCCAAAAGATACCTTTTATTTATGTGGTGGTTTTCACAATGATGCAATTCATGATCTTTGAACTATGTTTGGCTTGATCCCACTTGGAAACGTAGGTAATCGCTCAGGTGATGCATTATTCCAGTTTTTAAACTTAAAATGTTTTTTAAATCATTCAAACTTAAAAATTATGGGAGAATGTTGGATATTTTCAAGCTTTTCCTTTGTTTTTGTTTTCATGAAGAGAGAAGAATGCAAGAGGGAAGAAAGTGTTAGGAACCGGAGATAGTGGTTTTGATGACAACAACCTTTGTAACTTATATTATTATAACTTATATACTAACATTATTATCTAGATATATATGAATGTTATTATGTAGGATATATGTAAGGCAGGTACTGATTATTGAAGACTGTACTGTATAAAGATCAAGAATGAAGAAATCTAGTATAAAGACTCATGAGTATCAACATCAAGATTTCAAGATTAGTGTCTAGTTTTTCTTAAAACTTCATAATAGCACAGAAATCTTCATTCCGAATTTCATTTGGGATGGAACCCATTTATGCCTTCTTAGTGGCTTACAAACCCACGACAAATAGCTTACAAACCTACGACAAGTGGCTTAAAAACCCACGAACATCTTGGTTTTGTACAAGTTCTCGAGTCCTGATGTGATGAGATATTCTACAGGAAGACGCTTGCAAAACTACTGTTGATACGCTAAGATTTTGATCAATGACAATGTGCTTCAACAAAAAGGAAGAGATATGTGCAAAGCTAAAGAAAGAACGATGAAGACCAAGGATAAACATAAGTATGATTTTATATAGGTCTTAGTTTAGATTTATTGTTAAAATCTATCCTCAAGAGACTTGCACAAACACTAGAACACATTTTATAAATTTCATTTTTTAATAAATATTCACTGTGCATAATTTAATAGTTCAGTCGACTGAACATGGATGACCAATCGACTGAACCTGTTACACATATACAAACATGTACAGTTTCAGTCGACTGAAACACCCTGCTCAGTCGACTGAATTTGTTCCTGAAAATTTTACTTCATATTTTCAGTTGACTGAATTCCCTGTTCAGTCGACTGAATTTGAACCTGCGAATTTTCTATGAATGGACACCTTCTTCCTCCCAAGAGTTGCAACCATTCTCCGATAGAAATGGAAGCATCTCTTGTCTATACCCTTAGCCAACAGATGCACCTCTTCTACAATTATAAATACATGATTCTAACATCTTCAATTTACCGAATTCTCTTGCTTTAATCTTACTATTTTCTTGATCATATTATCTAGAAATTCTCAAAGCAATCACAAATCTATTGCTTGAATCACTGCTTTGTTTTTAACATTCTTTTGATTCATAGCAATTCACATTTCCTAAATCTTCACAAACACATTGCATACTCTGGAGGATAAGATTATAGGAATATTGTACTACATTAGACTCATTAGTGTTGACAAGAACACAACAAGTCGAATATTATTTTTAGTAGTTGAGTTGAAGTCCGCTTCAGTAGTTGAGGAAAGAAATCCCGTTCGGTTGTTCGGGTAAATTGTAAACCTATTCCTCCGGGTTAAGTGAGGGTTTTAGTTAGTGGAATTCCTAAGTGAAGCTTAGGGACTGGACGTAGGACTAGAGGTCCGAACCAGTATAAAATCCTGTGTCTACCTTACTTTTACTTACTTTATCTACCTAGACTATTCCGTTATTCCATATTACACGATCCTACCGCATAGCCTCTTTCAATTGGTATCGGAGCAAGGTTGTCCTATAACCATAACACCGTTATTAGACATATTGATAATATGGAAAATAACGCAAGTACAAGCACAACATCTGCCTATAGTTCTACATTTGCGGAAGGACAATCTACCCAAAAACCTCCTCTATTCAATGAACTAAACTATAACTATTGGTCTACAAGGATGAGGATTTATATGCAAGCAACAAGTTTCGAAGCCTGGAATGCTACTCAAGCAGAGTTCGTTGTACCCACAACCGATATCCTACATGGACACAAACTCAAAAGAACGAAGCTAGTGCAAATTCCAAAGCTATGAATATGCTATTTTGCGTCCTGGATAGGAACGAATTCAACCGCGTTAGCATATGTACTACTGCATATCAGATATGGGAAACACTTAAAGTCATTTATGAAGGCACAAACAAGGTTAAACAAACAAAGATATCCATGCTGAAGAACCAATTCCAAAACTTTAGAATGCGACAAAATGAATCCATCAATGACATGTACTCGAGATTTCAAGACATTCATCATGCTTTAATCGGACTAGGAGAAAAATACACGGATTTTGATATTGTGTCTAAAGTTCTAAATTCACTCACTGATGAATGTGAGAGAAATGTACTAGCAATTGAGGAAGCAAATGATCTATCTACAATGAAACCAGGGGAATTGATTGGAAATCTTATGTCGTATGAAGTAAATATGCAAGCTAAGAAAGAAAGAATGTGCTTTTCATGCAGAAAAGGAAGAATCAGAGTCTGAAGATGAGAATTTAGCATTTATAGCCAAAAATTTCAAGAAATTCTTAAGATATAGAAAAGGAAATAAAAACGGATTCAATAAGAATTTCTTGAACAAACCTACGTCATCGAATATAGAATGTTTCAACTGTCACAATAAAGGTCACATGCACAAGGATTGCCCAGAGCAAAAGAAGGAGAATCAGAAAGCTCTCAACAACAAAAACAAGAAAGAGAAATTCAAAAAGAAGGCATTCTCTGTAACATGGGATGATTCAGATTCATCTTCATCCGAAAGTGAAAATGATAGCGACAATGAACAGGCAAATGTATGCTTCATGGCTCAAGAATCTGAAGTAAGTAATTTAACTTTCAATGACTTAATTGAAGTAAACTCTGAACTTTTGAGCACAATAAAAATTCTCAAAAAGAAAATCAAGAAAACTCGTGAAAATCAAAACAAAGCTGAATTTGAAAGGGATATGTTAAAAGACGAAAAGAAAATTTTAGAAGAAGAACTTGAAAAAGTTCACGAATCTCATTCAAATTCGGAAACTCAATTATCACTTTTAAGTCAAGAAATTGAAACTCAAAAGACAAAGAATGATATAATTGTTTCTGAAAATCATGAGTTAAAAACTAAGATTAGATAAGTTAAGTTAGAAAATAATAGTCTTCAAGCTAGATTAGATAACATCACTAAAAATGTTTCTAACTTTAACAAAGGAAGAGAAAATTTATCTAAGATTTTAGAAAATTCTCAATCCTCTTCAAATAAACATGGATTAGGATATAAAAAGGAGTCAAAAATTCCTAAAAAGGAAAATACAAATTTTAAGAGGAATATTGATTCAAAACGACAAATGTTATTAAGAGAACCTATTAAAACAAAAGTAGAATCCAAGATAGTCAAAATTTGGGTTCCAAAGACTAACAATATTTTAATTAGGAATAAATATATTAAAACATTTATGAATAGTGTTCATTATAATAAAAACTATATTTATAAAAAGGATACTAAACCAAATTGGGTTTGGCTTCCTAAGTTCTAACTTTTTAGGACCCTATTAAAAGGTGGGTACCAATAATTTTGTATTTATTTTCAGGTCCCACTTAAAAAGAAGAAATGGATACTAGACAGTGGTTGCTCAAAACACATGACCGGAGACAAAGATATGCTTACAAACATCAAATACTTTGATTGTGGCTCGGTTACCTTCGGAGATAATTCAAAAGGCTATATCACTGGCAAAGGAGATGTGAACAATTACGGTACATCAAATTTACCTTTTATAACAAATGTTTCATTAGTTGAAAATCTAAAACATAATCTACTTAGCATAAGTCAACTTTGTGACAAAGGCTTTAAAATAACTTTTCGAAAAATAAATGTAGTATTTTTGATCAAAACCAAAATCTTGTTTTTGAAGAAAATAGAGATAGGAATATTTACGTTCTAAATATATCATAATACAAGTATGTGTTTACTAGCCAAAGATAATGATCCTTGGTTATGGCACAAAAGATTTTGTCATATAAATTTTAAAACTATTAGAAAACTTTCCAAAAATGAATTAGTAAGAGGTTTACCCAAAATAAACTTTAAAATAAAAAATCTTTGTGATGATTGTCAAAAAGGAAAATTAACGAAATCATCTTTCAAATCTAAGAAAAATATTTCGACTTTACAACCATTAGAATTATTACATATGGATTTATTTGGACCAACACAAGTTCAATCCATTAATCATAATCGATACGTGTTTGTAATAGTTGATGATTTCTTAAAATATACATGGACTATTTTTATGAAAAATAAAAGTGATACTTTTGAGCATTTCAAAACTTTTGTCAAAAGAATTCAAAACACTAAATATTTGAAGATTAAAATTATACGAAGTGATCATGGAGGAGAATTTGAAAATGAAGCTTTTGAAACTTTCTGTAAAAAGAAAGGAATAAATCATAATTTTTCATTTCCTAGAACTCCTCAGCAAAATGGAGTTGTAGAAAGAAAGAATAGAACATTACAAGAATGCGCAAGGACATTATTAAATGGAAGTTTTCTACCAAAACATTTTTGGGCAGAAGCCGTAGCTTCTGCATGCTATGTATTGAATAGAATATCAATTAGACCGTTAACTAAAAATACTTCATATGAACTATTCAATAACAAAAAGCTAAATATATCTTATTTTAAAATATTTGGATCAAAATATTTTATTTTAAATACAAAAGATCAACTAAGTAAATTTGATCCAAAAGCCGACGAAGGAATTTTTGTAGGATATTCAGAACGAAGTAAGGCATATCGAGTATTTAATAAACGAACAAACGTAATCGAAGAAACCTTACATGTATCTTTTGATGAGAATTTCAACAAAGAATTAAGTATAAAAGATGGTGAAGAATTTATAAATATAGAAAATACAAATCTTGAAAATTGTAATAATGAACTAAGATCGTCACCAAGAATATTACGAGATCACCCTACTCAAAACATAATAGGTGAAATCAATTCTCAAGTTAAGAAAAGAAATCAACTAAATCAAATGGGACATGTAGCTTTCATTTCTACAATAGAACCTAAAAATCCTAAAGAAGCATCAACAGACGATTACTGGATTATTGCAATGCAAGAAGAATTAAATCAATTTGAACGTAACGATGTTTGGGAATTAGTTCCCCGTCCAAATAATCAATCTGCTATAGGAACAAAATGGGTTTACAAAAATAAAATAGATGAACAAGGTAATATAACTAGGAATAAAGCTAGACTAGTAGCATAAGGATATAATCAAGAAGAATGTATTGATTTTGAAGAAACTTTTGCTCCCATTGCAAGACTTGAAGCAATACGTATTCTATTAGCCTTTGCATGTTTTCACAATTTTAAACTTTATCAAATGGATGTTAAAAGTGCATTTTTAAATGGTTTTATAAAAGAAAATGTATACGTAGAACAACCTCCTTTATTTATACATGAAAAATATCCAGATCATGTATATAAATTAAAGAAAGCACTATATGGTCTTAAACAAGCACCTCGTGCTTGGTATGAAAGACTTAAAAGTTACTTACTAAATTCAGGATTTCAAATTGGAAAAGTTGATCAAATGCTTTTCATTAAAAATACTACTAAAGATATTTTAATAATTCAAGTATACGTAGATAATATTATATTTGGTTCGACAAATGAAAATTTATGTAAAGAACTTTCAAATATAATGACTAAGGAGTTCGAAATGTCTCATATGGGAGAATTATCATATTTTCTCGGGCTTCAAATTAAACAATTAACAAATGGAATTTTCATAAACCAAGAAAAATATTGTGCTAATCTAATTAAATGTTTCGGAATGGAGAACACTTTTGCTAAACCTACTCCTATGAGTACCACTACTCATCTCGATCGAGATGAAAATGGCAAAAGTATAGATCAAAAATTGTTTAGAAGTATGATAGGTTCCTTACTTTACTTAACTGCTAGTAGACCAGACATAATGATGAGTGTATGTTTATGTGCACGTTTTCAATCTAATCCTAAAGAATCACATTTAAGAGCGGTAAAACGAATTATGCGATACCTTAATGATACTAAAGATTTTGGTCTTTTCTATCCAAAAGAGTGTCCATTTGAGTTAGTATCATTCAGTGATGCTGATTTTGGTGGATCTCGAACAGATAGAAAAAGTACAAGTGGTACGTGTCATTTCATTGGAAAATCACTTGTATCTTGGTTTAGTAAGAAACAAAATTGTGTTTCGCTTTCCACGTGTGAAGCGGAATATATATCAGCCGCCTTAGCATGTACTCAAGTTATCTACATGCAACAAATGCTTAAGGATTTTAATATAAATTTAGCAAACTCTATAATATATTGTGATAATACAAGTATAATAAATTTATCTAAAATTCCGGTTAATCACTCTCGTACAAAACATATAGATATTCGTCACCATTTTTTACATGACAATATCGAAAAAGGAATCATAAATTTAGAACATATTTCTACCGAAAATCAAATTGCCGATATTTTTACTAAACCTTTATTAGAAACTCCTTTATAAAATTACGACGAGAATTAGGAATAATCTTTTGTAAAAATATTTTATAGAGGAAGTTATTAAAAAATAAAAAAAATAAAAAAATTTCAATCGACTAAATCTATATGCTCAGTCGACTGAATTAAGAAAACTATGACTTTCAATTTATATTTTCAAATAATGATACATAATAAATACTAATATAAGGGTTATCTCTAATCCATACATTTCTAACTGATTTATTTTAACCATTAAATCTTTGATTGGTTAAAAACTTTAATAAATTATGACCACAATATTTTTAGAATATTCATCCTATAAATACATGGTTAAACATTTTTATTTTCACAACTCATTTTCATTTACAAAAGATTGAAAAGTCGATATAAAAATGTCCTCAAACAACTCATACTCCCCAATCAACATCACCTCTTCAGTCGATAACTCACCAACATCACCAAAACTTCCTACTCCAACACCAAAGCATGAGCCAGTCTATAAATGGGACAACTATCGAAGTGGCTACACACCGGAATCGAAGAAGGCTAAAGGTGGTCTTTTTATCTCACCAGATACAAAAAGAAAGATTGATGAGATTCATCACTTTCAACAACAACAAATTGATCTTCAACGAGAATTATATTTCGAACAAAAAGTAACGGCTAAACGATTAAGCTTCCTAGAGCAAATCGGTTTACGTTTTTGTGGCTCAAAGAAAAAAGAAGTGATTGAGCCTCTACCTCGACCAGTTAGTTCGTATGAACCATCTTCGTCATACCGTACACCAGCCGATCCCGTGAATCCTTGGATGTCGCTAAAAACTCCTCAATATAGTCCAAATTCATGGGACAAAAACTATATGGCGAATGAAGGAAATAAAACGCAAAATAGTCCATCTCCAAAGAAATGATTATTTCGGTGGACAAATCATGTTGTTATATTGTATTATAACTATACTATTGAAAACATTTATTGAAATTTTTTTAAAAAAAAATTTAGAATTCCAAAAACTCAAGGTTCAGTCGACTAAACCTTACTGCTCAGTCGACTGAACACTAGGCAGAAAACAACTATACAATAGTTCAGTCGATTAAAACCTCTGTTCAGCCGACTGAATTTAACACAAATTTTCGGCCGAAATTTCAGTTGACTGAACAGACTTTTTCAGTCAACTGAACGCCAATTCCCAGGCAACTTTTTCTTTTTATCTACCAGTTTTCACCTTTTTACCTTCACTTTATGCATTGCAAAAGTTCCCTCTTCCCCATTGTTTTCCAAAACCCTATTCCCCTAACCACAAATTACTCTCAAATCTCACAACAAAATGGCCCCAAAAATATCAAGAGCTTCTTCTTCTTCAACCTCCAACCAATTGATGCTCAAATTGTACAATGGCTCTATGATGGAGTAGCTGTAACGAGGTGGAATAAAATGAAGAAATCTCGTATTTCCGAGCACTCCTTCATTGATTTTCAAAGCCTTCAGACATACAACATCCAAGCATTAACGGATCGGGCAGGTTTAACTTCTCTTTTGGATTTAAAATGGAATGACATGCAATAAATCATATCATGGTCAAACTATTTTATGCAAATCTTAATCTTGGACACCAAACTCCAAGAAATCCAAATGATAGTGTTTGGAGTATGGTGTGTGGGAAGAAAGTTTGGTTCTCCTTAGATCGAATGGCACACATCTTAGGATCACCTAATGTAGGGAGAAAGCTTGATGAGGTAGAATTCAATCCACAAATTCGAGATAACATAAACCATCAGTTTCTGGATGATAATGTTAATATTCAAGATTTTAAATCCACTTCCCTACGACCTAGAGCTAGAATCATTCACAAAGCTCTTATGAGAACAATTACTCCACAAACAGGTTCATATGAACTTGTTTACCCAATCAATTATCGAGCTCTATACGATATTTGGGGCAATATTCAAGTCAATTGGGTCCAACTAATCCTTGATGAGTTTCTCACATTTAATAATGGAAAAATGCGAACTATATATTTTGGAGAATATATCATGAGACTTCTCCTCAATGTTGATACGCCATTACCCGAGTCCGAAAATACAATGGTCCATCAAATTAACCAACGGACAATAAGCCTTATGCAACTCCCGGATAGACCTCCTCGCATCATATCTCTTGCCGAATGGGAAGCTAGGCATCAATAACAACAATAACCTCCACAAGCGCAACAACCTCCACAAGCGCAACAACCTCCACAAGCTCCAAATGAAGAACCTTTCGACCGAGAAGATGAAATTCGTATCATTGAGCCAAGTTTTACTACCAATCAATCGTTAGGAATTTTGATAATCGCCTCAAGAAGGTAGATCACAAACTTGATAAAATTAAAGGATTCTTCAATAAATTATGGGATGCCATCTCATGCTCAACTTCCACTACCGCTTCAACATCACGCGGTAAGCGTCTGGCACCTACTTTCACATGGACATCATCCGAAGAACATACAAGCAGCAGCACGAGTGGCACTAGTGGTGGTCAAGGAGGAAGTTATAGTCCTCCCACAGGTTGACCCGTTATCCGCGAACCAAGGGGAGGGAGAGAAGCCTCATATGATTGGGACAAAGATGAATAAACTCTTTTATGGTTTTTTTATTATTTCAAAAACACTAATCACAAGGCTTGTATAAATGTTTCATTCATGCTACATTTTATGTTTTATTCATTCATGCAACATTCTATATTTTATTTCTCATGCTACATTTTTATGCTATATTCTATGCTACATTCTTAAATGATAGACATGCATATCAGTGATTGTTTTGACAATATACTTCTGCGATTATTACTTCCTTTTTGTCGATGACAAAGGGGAAGAACTCTGTGTTATTGATCATGTTTTTGTAGAAAAGATAGTGCATATATTCAGGGGGAGGAAATAATCTCTACACACATGAGTATTATCATCAATCAAAAAGGGGGAGAATGTTGATACACTAAGATTTTGATCAATGACAATGTGCTTCAACAAAAAGGAAGAGATATGTGCAAAGCTAAAGAAAGAACGATGAAGACCAAGGATAAACATAAGTATGAATTTATATAGGTCTTAGTTTAGATTTATTGTTAGAATCTATCCTTAAGAGGCTTGCACAAACACTAGAACACATTTTATACATTTCATTTTTTAATAAACATTCACTGTGCACAATTTAATAGTTCAGTCGACTGAACAGGGATGACCAGTCGACTGAACCTGTCACACATATACAAACATGTACAGTTTCAGTCGACTGAAACTCCCTGCTCAGTCGACTGAATTTGTTCTTGAAAATTTTACTTCATATTTTCAGTTGACTGAATTCCCTATTCAGTTGACTGAATTTGAACCTGCAAATTTTCTATGAATGGACACCTTCTTCCTCCCAAGAGTTGCAACCATTCTCCGATAGAAATGGAAGCATCTCTTGTCTATACACTTAGCCAACAGATGCACCTCTTCTACAATTATAAATACATGATTCAATCATCTTCAGTTTACCGAATTCTCTTGCTTTAATCTTACTATTTTCTTGAACATATTATCTAGGAATTCTCAAAGCAATCACAAATCTATTGCTTGAATCACCGCTTTGTTTTTAACATTCTTTTGATTCATAGCAATTCACATTTCCTAAATCTTCACAAACACATTTCATACTCTCGAGGATAAGATTATAGGAATATTGTACTACATTAGACTCATTAGTGTTGACAAGAATACAACAAGTCGAATATTGTTTTTTAGTAGTTGAGTTGAAGTGCTCTTCGGTAGTTGAGGCAAGAAATCCCGTTCGGTTGTTCGGGTAAGTGGTAAACCTATTCCTCCGGATTAAGTGAGGGTTTTAGTTAGTGGAATTCCTAAGTGAAGCTTAGGGACTGGATGTAGGACTAGAGGTCCGAAGCAGTATAAAATCCTGGTGTCTACCAAGCTTTTACTTACTTTACCAACCTAGACTATTCCGTTATTCCATATTACACGATCCTACCGCGTAGCCACTTTCAACTACTTCAAAATGATTTTTCAAAATGATTTTCAAAACTGTTTTTCAAAAATATTTTAGCCTTAAAATTATCTTTTCAAATAATTTTCAAAAAGATGTGTTAGCCTTAAAAATATTATTTGTTTTTGTTTTAAAATAAACTCTTGTTTCAAATTTCATATTCAAAACAAATTTTACACTATTTTTTAACTAGCGATGTCGACATCATGGGATACCCCATGTCGACATAGTGGTCGTTGAATTCAAAAGTTTCAATTTTCAAAAGAAGTGTCTATTCGTTTAAATCCCTTCACGAATAGTTATGACCGTTGGTGCTTTATAAATAGCTTTCACACACAAATTTTTAACTAACTAATTTCTAATTTTATTCACTCCTTCTTCTCCACAAATCCATATCCTATAATTTTCATGTTTTTAAGATCGTGCCGAAATTCTGCCGAATTCTCAAGTGAATCAAATTAAAATTTCATTCTTGTTTGATTCTTTGTCCTCCCTCAAAAATCAAAATGCTATTCAGAGTTATAGGATCAATTTGTAATCAAAAGTTTATCGAGTCTCTCTACAAGGTGTGGTTGTGCCTAGAAATCAATTGGGTGATCTTGAGTCACGTAAATCAAGAGAGCTTGTCCCTGACTCGTGAGACAGGAGGGTACCTCAAGGCCTTTAGATATTGAGGATTATAATCTCGACATTGGTATAATAAAAATCTATATGTGGTGGTTTGCTTTGGTACAGGACTGGATGTAGGGTAACTACGAACCAGTATAAAATCCGGTGTGCTCTTTCCTTTTACAGTTTTTTATTTACTTTCTGCATCAGTTTTTGATTCTGTGATTGTTCTATGATTAAGTTCTGCATTTATTTGTGTCATCATTTTGAAATTAGTTCATATAAGTCTTATAATCCATTGAACACTGTTCACCCCCCTCTAGTGTTAAATTAGCCTTAAGATCCTTAATCCATTGTCCCTTTCAACTGGTATCAGAGCATTTGTTTTCATAGTTTTCATAATCTGAAACTTGAAAAGTTAAAAATGGCATTTTTAGGAAATTTTGTTAATACTAGTTTGAATTTATGCATTTCATCAAAGTATGATAAGTCTGCATATAGTTTTTATGAAAAATCAAGTTATTTACCGAATTGGTTTGTTATGCAGGAACAGACATGTTACATGGCATCTGAAGAATCAACAACCAATGGACAAACCGTGCAAATTGAGAAAGATAAATGGATACTTGATAGTGGGTGTTCAAGGCATATGACTGGAAATTGCGAGATACTCAATGACATTATATATCAAGATGGTGGATTGGCCAACTTTGGAGATAACTCAAAAGGATATGTGATTGGCATCGGCAATGTTAATTTTTTGTTGATGACAAAGGGGGAGAAGTTATATATAAAATAATAAGCTTGGAGTAAGGGGGGTTGTTGGTGTAAGGGGGAGTTGTGGTATGATCGAAATGGTAAGTATATATTTTATAAGGTTGTCATCATCAAAAAGGGGGAGATTGTTAGGAACGGGATATAGTGGTTTTGATGACAACAACCTTTATAACTTATTTTTTTATAACTTATATAAAAACACTATTGCCTATATATATATATATATATATATATGAATGCTATTATATAGGATATATATATAAGGCATGTACTGATTATTGAAGACTGTATAGTATAAAGATCACGAATGAAGAAACCAAGTTTAAAGACTCATGAGTATCAAGATCAAGATTTCAAGATTAGTGTCTAGTTTTTGTTAGAACTTCATAATAGCACGAAAATCTTCATTTCGAATTTCATTGGAATGGAACCCATTTCTACCTTCTTTGTGGCTTAATCCATGACAAGTAGCTTACAAACCTACGACAAGTGGCTTACAAACCAACGAACATCATGGTTTTGTACAAGTTCTCGAGTCTTGATGTGATGAGATATTGTACAGGAAGAAGCTTGTAAAACTACTTCAAAATGATTTTTCAAAATGATTTTCAAAACTGTTTTTCAAAAATATTTTAGCCTTAAAATTATCTTTTCAAATGATTTTCAAAAGGATGTTTTAGCCTTAAAAAATTATTTGTTTTTGTTTTAAAATAAACTCTTGTTTTATACTTCATTTCAAAACAAATTTTACACTATTTTTTAACTAAGGATGTTGACATCATGGGATACCCCATGTCGACATAGTGGCAGTTGAATTCAAAAGTTTCAATTTTCAAAAGAAGTGTTTAATCGTTTAAATTTCTTCACGAATGGTTATGATCGTTAGTGCTTTATAAATACCCTTCACAAATGAATTTTTTAACTAACTAGTTTCCTATTTTCTTCACTCCTCCACAAATCCATATTCTATAATTTTCATATTTTTAAGATCGTGCCGAAATTCTATCGAATTCTCAAGTAAATCAAATTAGAATTTCATTCTTGTTTGATTCTCTGTCCTCTCTTGAAGATCAAAGTGATATTTAGAGTTATAGGATCAATTTGTAATCAAAAGTTTACCGAGTCTCTCTATAAGGTGTGGTTGTGTCTGAAAATCAATTGGGTGATCTTGAGTCCCATAAATCAAGAGAGTTTGCCCCGGACTCGTGAGACAGGAGGGTACCTCAAGGCCTTTAGAAATTTAGGATTGTAATCTTGACATTGGTATAATAAAAATCTGTATGAGGTGATTTGTCTTGGTACAGGACTGGATGTAGGGTAACTCCGAATCAGTATAAAATCCGATGTGTTCTTTCCTTTTACTGTTGTTTATTTACTTTCTGCATCTGTGTTTGATTCTGTGTTTGTTCTATGATTAAATTCTACATTTGTTTGTGTCATAATTTTTAAATTAGTCCATATAAGTCTTAGAATCCATTAAACACTATTCACTCCCCCTCTAGTGTTAAATTAGCCTTAAGATCCTTAATCCGATGTCGCTTTTAGAAAGAAGAAAAGCAAAGTCCCATATTTTAGGATATTGGGAACCATACTTGTTTAAGTATGGGACTCTTATGAGAGAGTTGTAGCCTTTGGGCTCCCAAATGTGTGCTTTGTTGAGAGGAGGGAAGTCATGCATAACCATCGTGCGCGCGTGCAGCCTCCGCTGTCCTTCCGACCGTCCAAACCGGGTACAAGTCAAATGATAATAACTTTTTTGGAAACATAAATGGGCCGAATTTCAGCCCAGTTCTAGAATTTAATCAAAGTGGGACATTGGAAAGGGCACTACCATAAAATAAATGGTCCGAATTTCAGCTCGGACCCATAATTTAATCAAAGCTGGACATTGGAAAGGGCACGACCGTTATTAACGGTTACTAACCGAACGGATACGAAATTTAAATGGGCATGACCGTTGTTAACGGCTCTTAACCGAACGGACGCGACCCATGATGAAAAGACACCTCCTCGTCTCTATATAAACGTCGGCCAAAACAATTATTCACAACAAAAAATAAAATAAAATAAAACCTCCTTCTTCTTCCCACGCAAATCTGCAACACCATTAGAGTATTACAGAATGCTCTGATATCAACGGATTTGTAACGCCTACAAGGAGTAGCAAATCCAATCAAATTTATTACGCTCATGCGGCGTTGCAGACTACATTTCATTTCTTCGCTCTATACTACCTCTGTATTTTGCATCGTTTCAGATCGGAATAAAGTGTTTTTGACCAGATCAAAAGCGTACAAATTTTGAATCTGGTTACCCTGTTCCAAGGCTCCATTGAATACTGAAATTTGATAGTTCGATAACCTGTTTGTACCTGCTGGGTTGAACTATTGTCTGAAAGAATCTATTCCATGGATCCCTGAAGTCAAAAGTACGGCATTATATTCGTAGGATTCGAATCAAACCACAACTTTGTGTAATAATTTTCATACAATAGTCTGCCACCATGGAAGGTTCGAGCGCCCTGCAAGTCATGAATCAGCATTTAACTAGATTGGAGAGGTTTGATGGAGACAATTTTACTCGTTGGCAAGAGACAATGAAATTTTTCCTGATCACCGCTAAATTGTTCTACATTTTGGAAGATGGCTTAGAAGTAATATCCGACGAAACTAACAAATATGACAAAGCTTTATAGGCAAAACGTGCAAAGTGGAATGAGGATGATTTTCTATGTAGAGGGCACATTTTGAATGCATTGTCTACTCCTTTCTATAACGCACATAGGACTTTGAAAATTACAAAGGCACTTTGGGCTGCACTGGAAAGAAAATACCGCATATCCGAGGCAAGTATCTAAAAATTCCTTATTTGCAATTTTATGAATTTCAAAATGGTTTCCAATAAGTCCATAGTTGGACAAGTAAGCGAAATCCTATTGTTGGTGAATCAACTTAAAGATGCTGGAATAAATCTCCATGAATCTTTGTTGTTGAAGTTATAATTTCAAGACTTCTAATTCTTTGAATGATTATAAGAAAAAATTAAAACATGCAGAAATGGATTATGACTTAAACCGTTTACAACGTCATCTTCACATTGAAGAGGGCTCTTGTAAACCTGAACTAGATGATAATCCGCAAACCGAGTCTCATTCTAACGCAAATAATGTTCAAATTACTGACAAGCTAAAGCCTAAGATTGAGACATAGTTTAAGAAGAAAAATTCTAACAACAAAAAGAAAGGCGCTTGTTACATCTATAACAAGCCCGGTCACTATGCCCGAAACTGCGGTTAACAGAAAAAACAACAAAAGGTGAATGTGGTCGAAGACTCGCTTGTGGCTGTAGTGCAAGAGGCGAACTCCGTTAGTGAAACTGATAATGATTTATGGTTTGATACTGGAGCAACCATTCACATTTGCAAAGGCCTAAATCTGTTAATTAGGAAGAAAATAACGAAGAAGCCGACAAGGTTACTGGAGCAAATAAGGTTCCAAGAAAAGTTTTGGAAAAAAGGCACTATAGAACTTGCATTTACTTCAGGAAAAGTTCTTACATTAGTTAATGTATTTATGTGCCTGATATGTGTAAGAATTTGGTCTCCAAATACCTTCTTAACTAAGGAGGATTCAAGATAGTGTGTGAGTCTGATAAGTTAGTGTTGTCCATGTAAGGCAAATTCATTGGACATGGATACTCTTATAACGGCATGATTAAGTTGAATCTAATAAAGTAATCTTCTATTTATATTGTTGATTCTGTTAGTTTATGGCATGGTAGACAAGGATATGTTAATTATAATTCCCTTAAAAATATGCATAAAACAGGATTAATTTCTTATTGTGATTTCGATACTATCTCTAAATGTGAAATATGTGTTCATGAAAAAATACACCGAAAATCCTCCAAATCTGTAGAAAGGAAAACTGGCTTGCTTGATTTGGTATGTAGTGCTGTGGGTGACTTAAAAAGTCACATATGTGTATCTAATGAAAACTAAAGATGAGGCCTTTGAGAAATTTAAAATTTACAAAGCAGAGGTCGAAACACAATTAGGATTTAAAATAAAAGTGTTACTTTCAGATCGTGGTGGTAAATATTTCTCAAATGAATTCACCTTATATTGTAAACAATATGGTTTAGTTCACCAATGCACTGCCCCATATACACCACAATAAAATGGTTTTGTTGAAAGAAAAAAAAGAACTTTACTAGAAATGGTTATGCCATGCTCATAAATACAAACTTACCTTATAACCTATGGAGTGATGCTATGTTATATTCATGTTATATTTTAAATAGAGTACCACTTAAAAAGAATAATGTTTCCATTTATGATTTATGGTTTAATGGGAAACCTAATCTGATAAGACTTAAAGTTTTGGGTTGTTTAGCATATGTTAGAGAACCAGACCCTAAATGACCAAAGTTAGAAAATAGGGTATTTAAATGTATTTTCATAGGACATTCACTTAATATTATAACTTATAGGTTTTTAATTCTTAACACCTTAGAAGTTATAGAATCCGTAGATGTAGAACTCTTTGAAAATCAAACTGTTGAGATTCCAATTAGATCATCTAGTTCGAAACCTAATACGATTGATGATATCAATGTCGATGACTATGCTCCAGCTCAAAACAGCAAGGAAGTATTGGTACTAGCTAATAGTACTAAAAAAAGGAGAAGCAAAAGAGCAAGAATAGTGGAGGACTATGGTCCTGACTTCATTACATATCTTATAGAGGGCAGTAAGGACGAAGTCCTTAATGTGACTAGATATGTCATGAACGTCGATGATGACCCCTAAACTTATTCTGATACTATGAGTTCCAGAGATTCAATATTCTGGAAAGAAGCTATCAACGATGAAAGGATTTCCATACTATTAAACTAAACTTGGGTTTTAACTGATTTACCTCCTGGTGCTAAACCTATAGGATGTAAATGGATATTTTAGAAAAAAGTTGAATACAAAATGGATCCGTTGATAAGTTTAAAGATAGATTACTTGCTAAGAGATATAACCAAAGACATGGAGTAGATTATTTTGATAATATGCTTAAGTTGCTCACATATCTTCTATACGTTGTTTAATAGCGCTTGCATCAAATCATAAATTGGTTGTACATCAAATAGACGTAAAGTTCGCTTTTCTAAATGGAGATTTAGAAGAAGAGATACATATGGAACAACCTGAAGGTTTAAAAACCCCAGACCAAGAAAAGAAAGTTTACAAATTAGTAAAGTCTCTTTATAGCCTGAAGCAAGCTCCTATGATATGGCATGAGAAGTTTGATAAAAAAAGAAATGTTATATGGATTTATTGTTAATGATGTTGATAAATGTATTTATAGCAAATAGGACAACAACGATTAAGTTATAATATGTTTATACGTTGATGACATGCTAATATTTGTTTCCAATTTATCATGAGTGAATGAAACTAAGAAGTTCATATCTTGTAAGTTTGATATGAAAGATCTCGGAAGAAGAGAAACTTATATACATTTGTATGGTAACTTAAACTTTTTTTTTATAAAATTCAAAATCTAGTGTCAATTTTCGGGCGTCGAAATCCACCCGACTGTTACACCCTTACACTTCCAACTCCAGTGGAGGTGTGAAACTTCGTAAGAAAATCTTTTTGGGAGATGACCATTCCAATCTCTATCAGTGTAGGTCTCCTAGGAAGGTATTATATGGAGACCACTAATCTATAATGAGGATTCTTGTGTAGAAAGATTTATGCAACAATGCAGTTCCTACGGTGACGAGAAGCTGCGCCACTCCTACTGGACCATATGTTGTATGGTTGAAGTCGTATACTAGCTTCGACTTAGTTTCAAGGTCTCAAATGAAAGACCCGTTTTGTCATATACTATTTTGAAGATAACATTCACATAGCTCTCTGAATCTACAAAAAAAAAATTCATTGCACAGTTGGAGATATGCACGGTTATCACACATAGTTCATTGTTTAATACACGCTTCTGTTACATACTTCTCCTATGCCTGTTTTTATTTGGCCCTCCAGGTGGGGTCCTCCATGTATAGAATTGATAAGGGTATTAGGATTTCCCACTAGGTCCTTATAGGGGCTAGGATACTAGTTATATGCATGAGTGATTAGAGTGTATTTTTGGTAATTTCCCAGATAACCTTCCTAAATGAGCCTTTTAATTTCATTTTTTATACAATGGTAGTTATTTGTATAGTTCTCGTCCACTCGGTGGAACCTATAATATGTACTGCTTTTGTTCGTTTTGGCTTTCTTCCCATTATTTAGGATGTTGTATGCTAATTCCACTTCGATGGTTCGTAGATCTAGCCCAGAGAATGAGTGAGTGGTTTTTTGTTGCAAAATTAAATTCTTTTGGTCTTTTTGCGGGTGGGTTGTCATATGCTTCTGTTCCTCGCTTTCTGTGACGCCCCACCTCTATACCATGCTAGCCAAGAACACTACGGAGTAATGTCGTCAACTAGCGCAGAGAATAAGGCTGTTGAGGAGCGACCATCCGTGTAATGGCTTTGTGCGAGCATCGATATGTCGGATAGTATAACATGCATTTTCTTTTCAAGAAGGTATCCGACATGCCGATGCAAACTCAAAGCTACTACACAGCGGCTATAATATCTTCGGAAACAAATACAGAAATATCATAACACAAATCAGTCACAGATAATTCATATCACAAAGGCGGAAAAAGATATGAATATAACACATGAAAGTGTACATCAGAGTAGTGGTCAATCAAGATCCACAATATCACAAAAGAATAGTTACAAGAGCTTCACAAAAGAATAAGTATACATCAATGAGTCTATATCTCAAATGCATACAACCAAAAACTACTAATCTAAGTAGTTAGCCAAAAGTCAGGATAATAATCCCAGATGAGAAGTCAAGCAGAAGCACCTGCAATATCTCGGTCTGATCCAAGTATTATTTAATAAGAAAATAATAAACGGATCAGTCTAACTATAAATATCAGATAAAATAATATAGAATAAGAGATATGACAAAAACGTATAATAACCATAATGCCATACTGTGATAAGTATGTAATTGAAAATCAACTATGGATTAATCAATATCACAAGAATCTTCTCAAAGATCAAAAGAATGTCATACTCTTTATTTTTATTCACCAAACCATAAATATTGACAATTATATCAATGCCAATCACAAAAGTCAATGACACACAAATTCACCAACGCACAAATCTTGATAAAACTTATCAAATGTAAATCACTAACACAAAACGGGAGTATGAAAACTCACCAACACGTGTATCATAAAATGGAACACTATTCCATGGTTGCTAACCATAAGTTTTGATCCGGAGCTCCACGAAACGGCCCGAAGACCATGGGTCGCTACCCCACCAATTTTGTGTCGAAACTCCACAGAAACGGGATTTAGTCTCCCTCGCAGACAAAGATACATCGCACATTACTAGTCTAAATCACAAAAATGATCATCATCGATCACAAGAAGTGTCAATTACAACAAGCTAGTAAATATATGAGCTTAGCTTCATGTCCCATAACCACTAGCTTAACTTAAATATTTACGAAAAAATTGTAGATTTCCACTCGAAAATTGTCACGAGAGATTCAATCGAACAAGTCCAAGAATTAACCGACGAAGTAAATGCAAGCGTTTCATACCACTTGTTTTACTATGCCGTTTAATTAGATTTCTCATACGAATGAGGTAAAGGTTTGTATATGCTAGTAGATTGGAAAACGGTTTAAGAAACGAGCTTTGTAATAAAATAGTGTTGAAATCGTTTTGATGAAAGAATTTTGATATTTACTACTAGTATTGAAAACCTTTATATTTTTAAAAGTTACAAATCACAAAAATGATTGTAGAAACAATCAATCACTAAAATTCACATTCGAAGACGTAAATAGAATCCAAAGAAATCGATTCTGAATCCATCAAAATGGAAATACCCAAAAATTCCAAAAATAGAAGTTATCAAAGTCGACAAAGGTGATAACAACTAATCGGAGAAGAAGAATCGATTAAAGATTGAAAAAGCAAAGCAAAATGAGCATAATAGGAAAAACAGGGAAATAGGAGCAGGTCGGTTGACCGGACTTCCTGAGTCGATCGACCAAAAATAGGCCCGAATGTTTCGGCTACAGCTTCGGTCGGCCGACCCAAGGGATTCGGTCGGCCGAACTGCAATTTCTGCAATTCCTACCCTATTTAATATAAGTGCAAACTCTCACTCGATTTGCAACCGGTGGAGCAATGACGCTAATAGTTTATGCCAATCGACTACCCGGCCCTATATGGTCCTCGATGCATCACCAAAAGCATGATCAAACAACATAGCTATGATTTTTAAAGATTTGAACCCAAAACACTAAAAATTGGAATATTCACAAAACCAATCCAAATCAAAATCAAATGCACATGAATAAGTATTAGGAATTCACACCTAACAATCAAAGATAATCATAGACTTAGATGTGAGATAAAAATCTCACCTTTTCACCAAATCAATGAAGGAGAAACTTGAAAGCAAAGGAAGAATCAACCACACTCCAACACAACCCAAATGAGCTTGAATCTAAGCTCAAAAGAAGAACATTCTCAAAGTTAGGTTTAGGAATTTCTGAAATTGAAAGGAGAATGAGTTGGAGAAGAAGAAGATGATGCTTACCAATAGCTTCTCTTTGGATTTGGAGCTAGAACTTGATTTGCAAATGAAAACTAGGGCTTGGAATTTTAATTTTCCATTCCTCTCTCCATTGTTGCTAAAGCTTGAGTATTAGGAAATATAAATGAAGTAATGAAGAGAAGAGGGGTGAAGCTTGGGTCTAATGGGCTGAAACAAAAGCAAAGCCCTAAAGAAAATGTAGCAAAAATCAACTTACTCCAAACATATCGAAGCTTATACTCAAAAAGGTTGCAAACGACATTTTGAACTCAATGAAAGTGGTCTTGAGTCCTAATTCGACCGTATGCAAAAAGTAACTTTTTGGACTATAATCCGACTAACGATAAAATATTTAAATACTCAATCATAAAATATGCGGGTTGTTACAGACTCCCCTCCTTAAAGAAATTGCGTCCTCACAATTTTAAGAAGAAAATATATAGTAACAACCATAAAAGCATATTCAACACAAAAGAAATTTAAAATAAGAAGTTCACCTCAAAGAGCACGAGAAAGTAAGCACGGATGTGTTCGCTCGATGAATTCTCTAGATTCCCAAGAGCAATCCTTAAGATTTGAGGACCATTGAACTTTAACAAGAGGAACATCTTTATTTCGAAGGCGTTTGACCTCCGAAACAATAATACGAATAGGATGTTGCTCATAAGTTAAATTAGGCGAAACTTCAATTTCTTCCACAACACCGGGTTCAAGAATAGAATCGGAATCTCGAAGGCATTTCCGTAATTGAGAAACGTGAAACACGTCATGAATGGCAGAAAACTGAGCCGGTAATAAGAGGCAATAAGCCCGGAACCAATACGTTCGGTGATAGGAAATGGACCAATATATCGTGGTGCTAACTTTCCCGATCGACTGAAACGCACAACACCCTTCATAGGTGAAACACGAATAAACACAAGATCTCCCACAGAAAATTCTAATTTCCTTCTCCGGTTATCGGCATAGGATTTTTGTCTAGGGCTTCTTTCATCCTATGACGAATAAGGTCAACCTTTCTGTGGAATCACGAATAAAATCTGAAACTAAAACCAGCTTCTCACCGGCCTCAAGCCAACAAGAAAGAGATCGGCATGGTCTTCCATAGAGTGCCTCGAAAGGTGCCATACCAATACTAGATTGGAAGCTATTATTATAGGAAAACTCAATAAGAGAAATATGATCTTCCCAACTTCCACCAAAATCAAGAACACATGCACGAAGAAGATCTTCAAGAGTTTGATTCACACGCTCGGTTTGTCCATCGGACTGAGGATGATAAGCGGTGCTAAAATTAAGCTTCGTTCCCAAAGCTTTTTGAAGACTCTTCCAAAATCCACTAGTAAACAATGGATCACGATCACTAACAATAGAAGCAGGAACTCCATGTAATTTAACAATCTCTTTAATAAAAAGTTTGGCCAAAAGAGGAACGGTTCGATTGGACCGAACGGGAATAAAATGGACGGATTTAGTAAGTCTATCAACTATTACCCATAAGCTATCATGACCTGAACGAGAACGAGGAAGGCCGTCTATAAAATCCATGGAAATTTGGTCCCACTTCCAAATTGGAATTTCTAAAGGTTGCAATAACCCACCGGGCCTTTGATGCTCGGCCTTAATGAGTTGGCAAGTCATGCAACACTTAACAAAGTTAGCAATATCAGATTTCATTCCCTCCCAATAATAAAGTCGCTTCATATCCGCGTACATTTTACTACTACCGGGATGAATGGTAAATTTCAAACGATGAGAATCTTCTAAAATGTCTTTAAGAAGATCACTAATATTTGGCACGATAAGTCTACCAAATTTTCGAATACCGCCACGAGAATCAATATCAAAGTCTTTCAAACCTTCAATATCAATTTTATCCCTAAAATTTTGGCCAAGAAGAGCCAATTCGGGATCTAGCTTTTGAGCTTCAAAAATGCAGTCTAAAAGAGAGGGATGAGCCTCAATGCTACATAAAACAAGCGATGAACATAAATCGGAAACACGATCTCTAATCTCACAAGTGGATAAAATCCTGAGATTATTCCATTCGGATATCATCATGGAAACAACCGCTTGTTACTTGCGACTAAGGGCATCGGCAACACGATTTCCCTTTCCGGGAGTATAAAGAATATCAACATCATAAGATGCAATGAATTCGAGCCAACGCTGTTGATACAAATTAAGTTCCTTCTGGGAAAATAAATACTTCAAAGATTTATGATCGGTATAGAGAACAAATTTCTCTCCCAAAAGATAACGACGCCAAATTTTAAGAGCAAAAACAATAGCCGCGAGTTCTAAATCATGAGTGGCATATCTAGACTCGGCTGGCTTCAATTGCCTAGAAGCATAAGCAATAACACGTTCTCTTTGCATAAGAACGGCACCTAAACCAATGCGACTAGCATCGGTATAAACAATAAAATCTTGGTTTTCTTCGGGAATCACAAGAATAGGAGCATCTGATAGGAGTTCTTTTAATTTCTGAAAAGAAGCTTCACATTTGTCCGACCAAATGTATTTAACACCTTTCTTAGTTAAGCTAGTAAGAGGCACGGAAATTTTGGAAAATTCCTTTATAAAACGACGGTAATATCCCGCCAATCCGAGAAAACTACGAATCTCCGTCACACTCTCAGGTCTCTTCCAATTTTGAATCGCTTCAATCTTTGAAGGATCCACGGAAATTCCGGATTCGAAAATAATATGACCGAGAAACTTCACACGAGATTGACAAAAGTGGCATTTAGAGAATTTTGCTTTTAATTGATTGCTCCTAAGAGTTTCCAACACAATCTGGAGATGTTTTTCATGTTCCTCCTCGGTTTTTGAATACACAAGAATATCATCAATAAAGATGAGAACAAATCGATCGAGAAAGTCTGTGAAAACTCTATTCGTAAGGTCAACGAAATAAGCCGGAGCATTCGTTAAACCAAATGGCATAAGAAGCCATTCATAAGATCCAAAACGAGTACGGAATGATGTCAAAGGAATACTATCCTCTGCAATACGAAGCTGATGAAAACCGGTAGGTAGGTCTAATTGTGAAAAGACCCTAGCACCACTAAGTTGATCGAATAGATCATCAATCCAAGGTAAAGGATATTTATTTTTGATAGTAAGATCGTTAAGCTTGCGGTAGTCAACGCAAAGCCTAAGTGTACCATCAGATTTCTTCACGAAAATAGCCGAAGCTCCCCAAGGAGAGGAACTAGAGCGAATAAATTGCTTCGTCTCCAATTCGGATAATTTTTTGCGCATCTCCTCATTTTCCTTATTGGACATACATTAAGGAGGACAAGTAATAGGTTGAGCTCCAGGGATGAGATTAATTTTGAACTCAATTTCTCGCTTAGGTGGTAATCCTAAAACGGGCTCAAATATGTTGGAAAATTCACGAACAACGTGAATAAGAGATATAATATCTTCCTCATCATCATTATCATCATCATGAGGATTTAAAGAATACAAAGATGCAACCAAGCTGGAATCTGAATCTTTAAGGTCAATAGAAATCTGCTTAACAGATTGAGGATGTCGAAGATGAATAGTCCACTCAGGGCATAGGATTTGGGCTTCATAACGGTTAAGCCAATCCATTCCAAAAATCATTCCAAAGCCTAAGTAACGCATAACATGCAAATCTGATCAGAAAGAAAAATCACACAAAATAATCTCGACATCTTTACACAATAAACTGATTATTGCGGATCCACCAACCGGATTCGCAATTCTCAAAGAAGTCATTAAACACATAACATCCAAAGAAAAAGTATCAACAAGTTCTTTTGAAATAAAAGAATGGGACGCACCCGTATCAAAAAGAACTCGAATAGGATGACTACGAAATAAAATAATGCCAAGGATAGAATGAGAAATACCATGACCACGAGAAGTGTTACTAGGAGTTTGCACCACATTAAGCTTTCCCTCCTTCCTGCCTTGAAGTTTGGGACACGAAGATATATAATGGTCCAGGCTTTTGCAATAGCGACAAGCACAGGGCTTTGGACACTTATTCGCATAATGGTCCTTAGAACCACAGTTATAGCATTGCCCACCACTAGAGGTAGAAGTCTTAGTTGCTGGAGAGGCTTGCTTCCCTCTCTTATTGTTGGGATAAGAACCTTTGAACTTATTAGCCCTTTTCTTGCTGGTGAAGTTCGGTTTAGCACTCCCAACCTCAACATAACTTACTCTATCAGCCTCTTCAAGTCGAAGAGCGATATCAATGAGTAGATCAAAAGAAACTTCTAATTTTAGAAGTAATGGCTTCTTGAGATTTTTTTTCAAGCCATAGACAAATCTTTGGTTCTTTTTCAATGGGGTGTTTATGTATTCGACCCCGTATTTAGAAAGTGACTCGAAGGATGCGACATAATCTGCCACAGGGGATTCACCTTGCACAAGGTCAATGTAACGATGAGCCAATGTTACTTTCTCAGCTTCTGGCATAAATTTTAACTCGAAGCGTTCTCAGAATTTCTCCCAAGTAAGATCCGCTTCAACTATTTCAGAAATAAGAAGCTCATACCAATCTAATTCTCTTTTTTGGAGCATACTAGAGGCCACCTTAACTCGGTGAAGATCAATAAGGTTCATGCGAGAAAAGATTCGATCGCATGCTTTGAGCCAAGCTTGAATTTCTATAACACTCTCGGTGTAATATCCCGGAATTTTTAACAATATCAATTTATTAATCTGTGATTAAAATTAAATTGATATTGATATTCTGTTAATAATTATTCAGATAGATTTAATAATCTTCTTTAATAAATATTTAAATTGGTTATTTTATCTTTTAAATGATAATAAATGGATTTCTATTTACAATATAAATATATGATTTATATTTTAAATAGATTTGTATTGTTTTAATTTCAATAAGTAAAGCATATTTTCTAGTTTTTATAATTTGGAAAATTTGTTTTATTTAATATTTAAGATTTTCAAAAGTTAAATAAATGATTTTGGTTTAAATATAATAAATGAACCATGTTTTAAAATTCTAATATATATACACTATAAATTGGAAATTTTGAAATTAATTTGCATTGAGTTTTTAAAACTATTTCATAAATAATAATATTAAATGTTTAAATTAAATTAGATTGAGTTTTAAATTTACAACAAATTCAACAAAATGGTTTCATGGCTTAATAAAATAGACATTTTAAAAATATAATTTCTTGTAAAATGACTTTTATAAAACAATATTGATATTGTATTTATCTTTATAAATAAGTTTTGAATAGAAATTGCAATTGGTTATTTCAAATTGAATTTATATTTATAACTTGATTTGAAAATAATTGATTCTTGAATTTAGTTTGAATCTATGTTCAAAAGTATAAATTTTAAATTGTTTAATTGTTTTAATTTTTAATATGTATAAGTTTATTTATAAACATGATTTGTTCTTATTTCTTTTGAAAATTCATACACATATTCAAATATAAACTAACAACTTAACTTAAGCTAACATACACTTTTCTTTGTAAATTTAAATGCTAATTACCTTTAAAAGAAAACAAGTGTTTCATTCTTTAACATTTTTTACATGTGTTCAAAAACTAATATACAATTTGACAAGTGTTGTAAAAATTGACAAGTGTTAATTTTAGTTTTTATTTTTCTTTGCTTTCATTAAAATCTGAAAATACATTGGTTTAGTTGCATCTCCATTCATATTGCACTTTTCATTCTCCTAAATCAAAAGAGAAAAGATCAAACTCATCTTCATATTTATCATAAAGGCCTGCATATTCAAATTTTACATATGCATACACAAATCTGCATATTCCAAAACCATGTTCTAATCTGCATTTCCTCAAATCCAAAAATCTGCATAATCTAAAACCAGTTCCCCTCTAATCCAAAATAAATCAAAAGCAATAACCTGAAGCAAATTGCAATCCATTTCTGTATTTCTAAACCTATTTGAAATTGAAGACCTTTGCATCTCTGTTTGAAAACTCCTTCAAGCCTGCATTTTTCTGCATTGTTTTCTGCATTCTGTTTTTAAGTCCTGGAATGGATTTGAAAACATGAAAGCATCTACATGTATTTGGGGGAATTAGCAACCGCATCTTCTACATCTGCATGCATATGGGAAACTAGCATCTGCATGCAAGTGATTAGAGTATGGATCATGAGCATTTCATCAAAGTTCAACTCAGATTTAAAAATCAGAGAAAGCACACCTGCATTTTTATAAAGTCTGCATTCTTTTCTGCAAATTTCAAAAGGGACAACTAAGCTCTGCATTAAGGTGAGTAACTTTAAATCTTAATTCTTTTTGAATAGGATTGCATGATGGATTTATTTTTGTTTTTGATAAACAAGTATTGGTGTGAATAAATGTATATAGGCTGTTGTTTATTTATTGTTCTGTTTTCTTGATTTTCAGGAAATTTTTTATCAAAACCTTATCTTTTAAATTTTAGTTTCTGATATGTTTAGATTTATAAAATAAGGTTATTAATTATCTTGAGTTAACTTTTAAAGTTTTAAGTTTAAAAAAAATATGATATAAAAACAGTATTATCCCTGTGGATACAGGTAACACCCTTGCATGATTGATTTTTTTTCAAAACTCAACCATATTGATATTATGCTTCAGATTCATAAATTAAAGTACTTACCATAACTTGATTTTTTAAAGCAAGAAATAGGATTTTTAGAGTTTAGTTTTTATAGCAGTTAGTACTTGAACTGAAAATGGAATATGTGCAATTTCTTGTGATTTATGAATTGAGAAATTCTGGAATTCTTCTGAGTAGTAGAGTAGGGTTTAGTGGTGCTTAGAAAATTCATGGATGGAAATGAATGTCATTGTGGAAGGTGCAGATCTGCAAAATTATTTTAAACCCTAGTTTTATTTGGTTTAAAGAATTGGTCATTTCGATTCATACATTGGATCGAGTGTCAAGATGTTTTGAGGTTTTATAGTTTGGCCGTAGTTGAGTTCATGGCCGGAGGGGTCGATCGTCAAGAGGTCGGAGCGGTGGGTTTTGGCCGTTGATAGGTTTTGTGCAGAATCCTGAAACATTTTTCCAGGTTTTGAATTTTGGGGTGGACTTTGATTCTCTGATTTACTGCTCGATTTGGTGATGATATTAGGGCTTCGATGGATTTCTGATTATGGTTTGATCGTCCTTGATGATCAGAGAGGGCGAGAATCGCCGTGCATATGCATGGCGACGAGTTATTCTGGTGAAGTATTTTTGGTTTGGGTGTGTTGCAGGGGAAGATTGGGGTTGCTCGAAGCAAGTAGATGTAAGACTCGAGGTAGAGCAGCATGAAACTCGAAGTAAAAATGTAGGTTTCTCGGGTCACTGTAAATTAACAGGTTTCAGAAAACCTGTTCCTTTTTTTTTAATCTGGGTTTTCTTTTTAAAACTTTTTATAATCTGTAGTTTTTGTTAAGGTAAAGTTTAAGTTCAAATTCAAATGCAAGTTTAAATTTCTGATTAAATTCAACTTCCAGTTTTAAAATATAAAATAAAGTTTTTCAGAAATTTAACTTAATTAACTATTTGTGTTGATATAATAGTTTAAACTTTTTAATAATGAGATTTTTAAAATGTGAGTAAGATTTAAAGATTAATTTGAAATCTGAAAATCTAAATTTAAAAATAAAGTTCAGTTTTAAATTTAAATAGAAGATTTAATTTGAAAGTTTAAACTAAGAATGAGTTGAAAATTTCTAAAACTTTGAAATGAATTTTACTTCAAATTTTATGATTTCATTTTAAGACAAACTTTTGTTTTGTCTTGAAATTTAAAAAGTTTTAAATTATTTAAAACCTTGATAAGTTTTAAAAATTATTCTATTTAAACTTGAATTTAAATTGAAATTTAAAGGTAATTTCAAAAGTACTTAGTTTTGAATTAAATTGTTTTAAACATAATTAGTTATGTTTCTTCTTGAAAATTTAAATTAAGATTAATATTTCAGGATTAATTTAATTAACAAGGTAACTAAAATTAATTTAATTAATTAATTGAATTTGGAATTAATAATTGATTAATGATTAATCAATTTATAATTAAGATCATTACTTAAATTATTAATTAATGATGAATGAATATTATTAATTATGTAATTAAATTTTAATCAAGGTTAATTTATTTGATAATTAACTTTAATTAATGAATGATTAAAGATAATTTAAAATGGTAATTAATTTAAGCTAATTACTTTATGAAATAATTTGAGAATGGTTAATGAAGTTCATTAACCAGGATTATTTAACAATTAATTAATTTGGTTAATTTTTTATAATTAATTAGATTAATTAATTTAATAATAATCAATTGTAAATGGTTTGACTATAATTACTAAAAGTAATTAAGAAATTAATTACTTAATGTAATTAATTTAGTTTAATATGATTGTTTATTTTTAATTAATTAAGTTTAATTAATTTTAAACACTTGGGTTTTATAAATAATTACTTTATGTAATTAATGATTTAGAAATTACTTAGTTAAGTAATTAATTAATAATTATAGGTTGTAATTAAGTGGAGATGTTTAAGAATGAAGTAATTTGGATTTAAATTACTTAATAATTAATTAAGGAATTAATTAAGTAATAAATTAAAGGATAATTAATTTGTTTAATATGGTAATTAAGCTAGATAATTACTAAATGTAATTAATCTGTGATGATGATTAATAATTATAAGTTAATTGCTTAAGGTAATTAATAAAAAGGGGATCATTATTTATTTTAAATAATGATGTAATTAAAAATGATTAATTATGATTAATTAACCAATGATAAGTAATTAAAGGTAATTAATTAATGTAATTAATTAAGAATTGATGTAATTAATTATGATTAATTAATTAATTGAGTAATTAAAGGTTAATTACTGTTTAGTTAAGAATAATTAATTTGTGAAATTAATTTAGGATAATTACATGAATGTAATTAAGGGTAATTAATCAAGGGTGATTAATTTAGATAATTAATAATAAATGATTAATTGATTGTAATCAATTAAATAGTTGGGTAAGCAAGTTATAATTTGATGAAGTAATTAATTTAATTTATTTTAAATTAATTCAAGATGGGGTATTTAATTTAATTCATTTTAAATTAATTAGAGGTAGAGAATTAATTCAATTCATTTTAAATTAATTTTATTATGGTATGAGTGAATCTTTGCTTATGTATGAATGGATGTCATTGATTGACTTGGATGCTTTGTGATCTCAGTAATGAGATAAATGGTATTGTGTGGTATGAAATGCTTGGATTGTATTGTGATGATAACATAGGTTATCTATTGTGATGGTGATATATGAAATATCTATTTGATATTGATAATGTGGGTTACCTGTTATGTGATAATGTTGATTATCAGTTATGATTTATAAGTTATCTATCTGTGTGTATATAGATACTGTATTAAATTGTTTTTAAAAACTTTAAAACGACTTGGACTTAAAAGACACGCTTTGGATTTCGATGAGACCGGGATCGGGTTTCCATATTTGGATATCCGAAAACCACATCGATTCCAAATAACGTTAGGTCGTGAATCAAAGTGGAGCTTTGTGAAGACTCGAGGTGTAAGGACTATAAGTCAATATAACTCTGTGGGTGATTCCGTAATGAGTTTGACGGAATAGTACTTATAGATTCGAGATGGTGGTTCAGAGTAAAAGGGTTATCGTCGTTAACTCTGAGGGTGATTCCAAAATGAGTGTAACGAGATAATGCCTTCGGTTTCGTTCGAACCCGGAACGAACTTGTATGGATTGAATGCTTTCAGAACATCGTCAGGTGGACGATGAGCATTCTATGTGATATGTCCTATAAAGGTAATCGTAGCCTCAAGCCTCATCAACCAGGAATTGCTAAAACAGGGGAGGTGCAGCAAGGCTTCGTGGGTCGCGCCCACTGGAGAGCAAGATTTACCCTTGTCTAGAAGTCCCTTTATATTCGGCTGTGTGGGTGGTTGCTAGCTACAACCACGGGGTTGTCTTGTTTGGAACTGTTCAGTAAGGAATGGGTCCGGCTTTGTGTTGCAGGGGAGCGGGCGTACTCCTCGGTACGTTGACCTAGGCCACGTACTGTGACAGGCGGTACCCCAGTAGCCCCGCCATTGTATGGAATCCAAAATCCAATAAGTGCCAACGGTTTTGATTGTATTACCCACTTTGTGGCTAGTAGCTGGAATTTAATCATGTAACAATTTCGGCTATTTCTTATTTATTTGAAAACCCTAGACCTATTATAATATCATCGGATTTCCTATCAAATGTTTTGGTTAGCGTAAGGTAAAAACTTTTCCATATTTATGTGTGGAAAGTCTTACGTGATATCTTTCTTTTCAAAAGATTTTTAAAAGTTAAGAAACTTTAACCTGTTACTCACACCAGACCCATGTCTGACCCGGAGTTTATTTTTGTTTTTCATAAACTCTTGGGTACTCAAATTTTTACGAGTGGCCAAGGGAATTCAGGTTAGGATTCAGGTTTGCTTTGACGAATTGTGGAGGAGCAAAAGGAGCAGGAGGCTTCTGCGTGTAGATATATATATATATATAATTTTCCGCTGTGTGTTCTTTGAGTTGTTGTTTCTTGTATTGTTTGAGTTGTATAACTAGACAGGTGTTTATAACTGTCTAGTATGTGTTGTATATCTGTGTACTCTGATATGGTTGTAAACTATGTAATGTATTATGTTATTAATATAATTTATTCGTTCCGCTGTGTAGATTCTGATGTTGTTTCTTTCTTCTCTTCTTTTTATTCTCTTTTCTATCCCTTTCTTTCTTAAAGATGATGCGATTTTCTATGGTAAGAAAGTCGGGTCGTCACATTTGGTATCAGAGCATTAGGTTGAGTGAATACTTAAGCTCTGTAGTGGTGTCTTTCTTGAGAGAGCGTTTTTGTAATTTTTAATATATATATATATATATATATATTTGTCTACCTATCTGTTGGGTTACCTGTTCAGGTTTTCCAATATAAGTTATAAAGGTAGATGGGGTAGTAGTGTGTGACACGACTACCATTGGTTGGAGTCTGATGTTTGAGATTGGAAGTGTAATTGTCGAGACTGTAGACCTAATACCGTCTCGAGTGAGTTTTGTAGTGATGAAGGACTTCATTGATCTCTGAAGGAAACCTGTTAAGGTTCGGAGTTCATTTCTGAAGATGATGAGTAGTGTTTGGATCTGTTGGTTGGGCAGAAGTGAGTGATGGTATTTTGATACCTTAGGAAGTAGTAGCTGCGTGATGAGATGCAGTGACTATGGATGTTCCCGAAGATGTTTTCTTTGGAACAAGTTAAAGAGGTGAGTCTGCTTCAGTGTTGTAGCTGTGTTCAACCGGTGTTTCTGTTGGCTTTGAGGTCCGAGTTTCTCGGAGAGCTTTGTTTTGGGAATCTTTGGCATCTGTGGCAGCAGTGCTGCTTGGAGTGTTCTCGGTGTTGGCAAGAGATCTTCTGGTTTAGCAGTTTTCTGAAGTGGAGTTCAGAAGCAGTTAAGTGGACCCGTTTCTTCGATGGGTTGGCTAGTTAAGTGTAAGCTGTTCTATTTGGTTAGGGGAGAACAGTTTTTCCTTGGATTTGGTTTGGGTGGTTCGCAAAAGTGACTTGCGATTGTTTGAGTGTTCTCTTGGGTTATCTGAGTTTTTCTGAATGTCTTCAGAGAAGTCAGAGTTTGGTTCGCATCTGGAGATTGAGCTTTCTCATCGACTGGGATTCCAGGAGTAATACCGGTGGTTCAGCTTTATAGAAGAATGGTTCCAAGAGTTGAGTTGGTGTAGCAGCTCGGAGTTTTGGAGGAACTTCTGAATGATTCTTATGGATTTGCTGAATCATATCTCTGGGGTGTGTTGTCCAGTTTGTGCTTGCGTTCTTCTTCAGCATTTTCTTCTACTTTGGATCAGAGTTGAGCAGCGGAAGCAATTTGGAAGTGTATCTGCTTTTCTTTTCCCGGACAGGAGAAGTGAGTTGATTCCGATGTTGAGGAGTAGAGTTTGGGTTCTTGGTTTTGGTTGATCTTAAGGAGACCATTTTGTTGAGTTGATTGGTCTAGTCTGTTTCAAGAAGCATCAGCGAAGGTTGAGCTGATCAGTAAGTTTGTTGATAGCCCAGGATCGTCTGAAGAATTTTGTGGATAAGAGTCGGAGGAATTTGGACTCTGAAGTCGGAGATTTAATTTTGGATAAGTTTTCTCCGATCAAAAGAAGCTATTAAATTAGGTAAGTCTGAGAAGTTAGCTCTGAAGTGTTTTGGATCTTTTCTGTATTCTTGGAGAATAAGTGTTTGGTCTACAGGATTGGATTGCCAGTTTGGATAACTGGGATTCGATGAGTTTCACATATCTCTGAGGGAGTACGTGTATGATCTATCTCTGGTTGCGAAACCAGCAGTTCTGGAGTTTTGGTTGTTGAGTCAAACTCGTTTGTAGTCTGATATCTTGTCTAGTGTTATAGATATAGTTGTATAGGAGCTTTGTAGCTTCATAGTATTGTTTGTTTGGATTCTCTAGAGCGAGTATCCCAGTATATATATACCTGGGGAAACTCGATGAAATTTTATCCAGAATTTGTCTGGATAATTAGATTTGTTTGATTGGTTGTTTTTGGTTGTTAGCATATGTTTGATATATAAGATTATAATATTACCTTTGTTTAAATTTCGAGGACGAAATTCTTTTAAGGGGGAAGGATTGTAATATCCCAGAATTTTTAACAATATCAATTTAATAATCTGTAATTAAAATTAAATTGATATTGATATTCTGTTAATAATTATTCAGATAGATTTAATAATCTTCTTTAATAAATATTTAAATTGGTTATTTTATCTTTTAAATGATAATAAATGGATTTCTATTTACAATATAAATATATGATTTATATTTTAAATAGATTGGTATTGTTTTAATTTTATTAAGTAAAGCATATTTTCTAGTTTTTATAATTTGGAAAATTTGTTTTATTTAATATTTAAGCTTTTCAAAAGTTAAATAAATGATTTTGGTTTAAATTTAATAAATGAACCATGTTTTAAAAATCTAATATATATACATTATAAATTGGAAATTTTGAAATTAATTAGCATTGAGTTTTTAAAACTATTTCATAAATAAAAATATTAAATGTTTAAATTAAATTAGATTGAGTTTTAAATTTACAATAAATTCAACAAAATGGTTTCATGGCTTAATAAAATAGATATTTTAATGATAAAAATATAATTTCTTGTAAAATGACTTTTATAAAACAATATTGATATTGTATTGTCTTTATAAATAAGTTTTGAATAGAAATTGCAATTGGTTATTTCAAATTGAATTTATATTTATAACTTGATTTGAAAATAATTGATTCTTGAATTTAGTTTGAATCTAAGTTCAAAAGTATAAAATTTAAATTGTTTAATTGTTTTAATTTTTAATATGTATAAGTTTATTTATAAACATGATTTGTTCTTATTTCTTTTGAAAATTCATACACGTATTCAAATATAAACTAACAACTTAATTTAAGCTTACACACACTTTTCTTTGTAAATTTAAATGCTAATTACCTTTAAAAGAAAACAAGTGTTTCATTCTTTAACATTTTTTACATGTGTTCAAAAACTAATATACAATCTGACAAGTGTTGTAAAAATTGACAAGTGTTAATTTTAGTTTTTATTTTTCTTTGCTCTCATTAAAATCTAAAAATACATTGGTTTAGTTGCATCTCCATTCATATTGCATTTTTCATTCTCCTAGATCAAAAGAGAAAAGATCAAACTCATCTTCATATTTATCATAAAGGCCTGCATATTCAAATTTTACATCTGCATACACAAATCTGCATATTCCAAAACCATGTTCTAATCTGCATTTCCTCAAATCCAAAAATCTGCATAATCTAAAACCAGTTCCCCTCTAATCCAAAATAAATCAAAAGCAATAACCTGAAGCAAATTGCAATCCATTTCTGTATTTCCAAACCTGTATGAAATTGAAGACCTTTGCATCTCTGTTTGAAAACTCCTTCAAGCCTGCATTTTTCTACATTGTTTTCTGCATTCTGTTTTTAAGTCCTGGAATGGATTTGAAAACATGAAAGCATCTGCATGTATTTGGGGGAATTAGCAACTGCATCTTCTACATCTGCATGCGTATGGGAAACTAGCATCTGCATGCAAGTGATTATAGTATGGATCATGAGCATTTCATCAAAGTTCAACTCAGATTTAAAAATCAGAGAAAGCACACCTGCATTTTTATAAAGTCTGAATTCTTTCCTGCAAATTTCAAATGGGACAACTGAGCTCTGCATTAAGGTGAGTAACTTTAAATCTTAATTCTTTTTGAATAGGATTGCATGCTGGATTTATTTTTATTTTTGATAAACAAGTATTGCTGTGAATAAATGTATATAGGCTGTTGTTTATTTATTGTTCTGTTTTCTTGATTTTCAGGAAATTTTTTATCAAAACCTTATCTTTTAAATTTTAGTTTCTGATATGTTTAGACTTATAAAATAAGCTTATTAATTATCTTGAGTTAACTTTTAAAGTTTTAAGTTTAAAAAAAATATGATATAAAAACAGTATTATCCCTGTGGATACAGGTAACACCCTTGCATAATTGATTTTTTTTCAAAACTCAACCATATTGATATTATGCTTCAGATTCATAAATTAAAGTACTTACCATAACTTGATTTTTTAAAGCAATAAATAGGATTTTTAGAGTTTAGTTTTTATAGCAGTTAGTACTTGTACTGAAAATGGAATATGTGCAATTTCTTGTGATTTATGAATTGAGAAATTCTGGAATCCTTCCGAGTAGTAGAGTAGGGTTTAGTGGTGATTAGAAAAATCATGGATGGAAATGTATGTCATTGTGGAAGGTGCAGATCTGCAAAATTGTTTTAAACCCTAGTTTTATTTGGTTTAAAGAATTGGTCATTTCGATTCATACATTGGGTCGAGTGTCAAGATGTTTTGAGGATTTATAGTTTGGCCGTAGTTGAGTTCATGGCCGGAGGGGTCGATCGTCAAGAGGTCGGAGCGGTGGGTTTTGGCCGTTGATAGGTTTTGTGCGGAAGCCTGAAACATTTTTCTAGGTTTTGAATTTTGGGGTGGACTTTGATTCTCTGATTTACTGCTCGATTTGGTGATGATGTTAGGGCTTCGATGGATTTTTGATTATGGTTTGATCGTCCCTGATGATCAGAGAGGGCGAGAATCGCCGTGCATATGCACGGCGACGAGTTATTCTGGTGAAGTATTTTTGGTTTGGGTGTGTTACAGGGGAAGGTTGGGGTTGCTCGAAGCAAGTAGATGTAAAACTCGAGGTAGAGCAGCATGAAACTCGAAGTAAAAATGTAGGTTTCTCGGGTCACTGTAAATTAATAGGTTTCAGAAAACCTGTTCCTTTTTTTTTAATCTGGGTTTTCTTTTTAAAACTTTTTATAATCTGTAGTTTTTGTTAAGGTAAAGTTTAAGTTCAAATTCAAATGCAAGTTTAAATTTCTGATTAAATTCAATTTCCAGTTTTAAAATATAAAATAAAGTTTTTCAGAAATTTAACTTAATTAACTATTTGTCTTGATATAATAGTTTAAACTTTTTAATAATGAGATTTTTAAAATGTGAGTAAGATTTAAATATTAATTTGAAATCTGGAAATCTAAATTTAAAAATAAAGTTTAGTTTTAAATTTAAATAGAAGATTTAATTTGAAAGTTTAAACTAAGAATGAGTTGAAAATTTCTAAAACTTTAAAATGAATTTAACTTCAAATTTTATGATTTCATTTTAAGACAAACTTTTGTTTTGTCTTGAAATTTAAAATTTTTTAAATTATTTAAAACTTTGATAAGTTTTAAAAATTACTCTATTTAAACTTGAATTTAAATTGAAATTTAAAGGTAATTTCAAAAGTACTTAGTTTTGAATTAAATTGTTTTTAACATAATTAGTTATGTTTCATCTTGAAAATTTAAACTAAGATTAATATTTCAGGATTAATTTAATTAACAAGGTAATTAAAATTAATTTAATTAATTAATTGAATTTGGAATTAATAATTGATTAATGATTAATCAATTTATAATTAAGATCATTAATTAAATTATTAATTAATGATGAATGAATATTATTAATTATGTAATTAAGTTTTAATCAAGGTTAATTTATTTGATAATTAACTTTAATTAATGAATGATTAAAGATAATTTAAAATGGTAATTAATTTAAGTTAATTACTTTATGAAATAATTTGAGAATGGTTAATGAAGGTCATTAACCAGGATTATTTAACAATTAATTAATTTGGTTAATTTTTTATAATTAATTAGATTAATTAATTTAATAATAATCAATTGTAAATGGTTTGAGTATAATTACTAAAAGTAATTAAGAAATTAATTACTTAATGTAATTAGTTTAGTTTAATATGATTGTTTATTTTTAATTAATTAAGTTTAATTAATTTTAAACACTTGGGTTTTATAAATAATTACTTTATGTAATTAATGATTTAGAAATTACTTAGTTAAGTAATTAATTAATAATTACAGGTTGTAATTAAGTGGAGATGTTTAAGAGTGAAGTAATTTGGATTTAAATTACTTAATAATTAATCAAGGAATTAATTAAGTAATAAATTAAAGGATAATTAATTTGTTTAATATGGTAATTAAGCTAGATAATTACTAAATGTAATTAATCTGTGATGATGATTAATAATTATAAGTTAATTACTTAAGGTAATTAAAAAAGAGGATCATTAATTATTTTAATTAATGATGTAATTAAAAATGATTAATTATGATTAATTAATCAATGATAAGTAATTAAAGGTAATTAATTAATGTAATTGATTAAGAATTAATGTAATTATTATGATTAATTAATTAATTGAGTAATTAAAGGTTAATTACTGTTTAGTTGACAATAACTAATTTGTGAAATTAATTTAGGATAATTACATGAATGTAATTAAGGGTAATTAATCAAGGGTGATTAATTTAGATAATTAATAATAAATGATTAATTGATTGTAATCAATTAAATAGTTGGGTAAGCAAGTTATAATTTGATGAAGTAATTAATTTAATTTATTTTAAATTAATTAAAGATGGGGTAATTAATTTAATTCATTTTAAATTAATTAGAGGTAGAGAATTAATTTAATTCATTTTAAATTAATTTTATTATGGTATGAGTGAATCTTTGTTTATGTATGAATGGATGTCATTGATTGACTTGGATGCTTTGTGATCTCAGTAATGAGATAAATGGTATTGTGTGGTATGAAATGCTTGGATTGTATTGTGATGCTAACATAGGTTATCTATTGTGATGGTGATATATGAAATATCTATTTGATATTGATATTGTGGGTTACCTGTTATGTGATAATGTTGATTATCAGTTATGATTTATAAGTTATCTATCTATGTGTATATAGATACTGTATTAAATTGTTTTTAAAAACTTTAAAACAACTTGGACTTAAAAGACACGCTTTGGATTTCGATGAGACCGGGATCGGGTTTCCATATTTGGATATCCGAAAACCACATCGATTCCAAATAACGTTAGGTCGTGAATCAAAGTGGGGCTTTGTGAAGACTCGATGTGTAAGGACTATAAGTCAATATAACTCTGTGGGTGATTCCGTAATGAGTTTGACGGAATAGTACTTATAGATTCGAGATGGTGGTTCAGAGTGCAAGGGTTATCGTCGTTAACTCTGAGGGTGATTCCAAAATGAGTGTAACGAGATAATGCCTTCGGTTTCGTTCGAACCCGGAACGAACTTGTATGGATTGAATGCTTTCAGAACATCGTCAGGTGGACGATGAGCATTCTAAGTGATATGTCCTATAAAGGTAATCGTAGCCTCAAGCCTCATCAACCGAGAATGGCTAAAACAGGGGAGGTGCAGCAAGGCTTCGTGGGTCGCACCCACTGGAGAGCAAGATTTACCCCTGTCTAGAAGTCCCTTTATATTCGGCTGTGTGGGTGGTTGCTAGCTACAACCATGGGGTTGTCTTGTTTGGAACTGTTCAGTAAGGAATGGGTCCGGCTTTGTGTTGCAGGGGAGCGGGCGTACTCCTCAGTACGTTGATCTAGGCCACGTACTGTGACGGGCGGTACCCCAGTAGCCCTGCCATTGTATGGAATCCAAAATCCAATAAGTGCCAACGGTTTTGATTGTATTACCCACTTTGTGGCTAGTAGCTGGAATTTAATCATGTAACAATTTCGGCTATTTCTTATTTATTTGAAAACCCTAGACCTATTATAATATCATCGGATTTCCTATCAAATGTTTTGGTTAGCGTAAGGTAAAAACTTTTCCATGTTTATGTGTGGAAAGTCTTACGTGATATCTTTCTTTTCAAAAGATTTTTAAAAGTTAAGCAACTTTAACCTGTTACTCACACCAGACCCATGTCTGACCCGGAGTTTTTTTTTTCATAAACTCTTGGGTACTCAAATTTTTACGAGTAGCCAAGGGAGTTCAGGTTAGGATTCAGGTTTGCTTTGACGAATTGTGGAGGAGAAAAAGGAGCAGGAGGCTTCTGCGTGTAGATATATATATAATTTTCCGCTGTGTGTTCTCTGAGTTGTTGTTTCTTGTATTGTTTGAGTTTTATAACTAGACAGGTGTTTATAACTGTCTAGTATGTGTTGTATATCTGTGTACTCTGATATGGTTGTAAACTATGTAATGTATTATGTAATTAATATAATTTATTCGTTCCGCTGTGTATATTCTGATGTTGTTTCTTTCTTCTCTTCTTTCTATTCTCTTTTCTATCCCTTTCTTTCTTAAAGATGATGCGATTTTCTGTGGTAAGAAAGTCGGGTCGTCACACTCGGATCCCTTGAATGGCCTTCCACCCAAATCGGTATTGTCTCTGCACAAGCGTGCAAAACCGGATCTAGGATGAGTAGGCTCAGGGATGAGTCCGGTAGCCTGAGCATTCTTCACAAGATCTAAAAGCTGCTGAGCAGACATGAATACTCCATCCTAGGGAGTAGCACTAGATTGACCGGCGTTGGGACGGCCTGGTCTAACCATTTCTCTTCTTTAAGAAAGAAAGAAGGAGAAAAGTTATTCTCAAAATAAATATCAAGCAATCTTGATAGATAAAACAAGGAATCATAAAGAAAAATAGGATGAATCGGTACGAAGACTCAAATAAAATCCTAAAGCACGACAACTAAGAAAGACTTAGGACATGATCCTTGCTAGATTATTCTATATTGTTTCAAAGTTTGTCTCTAATACCAAGCTGTGATGCCCCACCTCTATAACCATGCTAGCCAAGAACACTACGGAGTAATGTCGTCAACTAGCGCAGAGAATAAGGCTGTTGAGGAGCGACCATCCGTGTAATGGCTTTGTGCGAGCACCGATATGTCAGCTAGTATAACATGCATTTTCTTTTCAAGAGGGAATCTGACATGCCGACGCAAACTCAAAGCTACTACACAGTGGCTATAATATCTTCGGAAACAAATATAGAAATATCATAACACAAATCAGTCACAGATAATTCATATCACAAAGGCGGAAAAAGATATGAATATAACACATGAAAGTGTACATCAGAGTAGTGGTCAATCAAGATCCACAATATCACAAAAGAATAGTTACATGAGCTTCACAAAAGAATAAGTATACATCAATGAGTCTATATATCAAATGCATACAACCAAAAACTACTAATATAAGTAGTTAGCCAAAAGTCAGGATAATAATCCCAGATGAGAAGTCAAGCAGAAGCATCTGTAACATCTCGGTCTGACCCGAGTATTATTTAATAAGAAAATAATAAACGGATCAGTCTAACTATAAATATCAGATAAAATAATATAGAATAAGAGATATGACAAAAACGTATAATAACCATAATGCCATACTGTGATAAGTATGTAATTGAAAATCAACTATGGATTAATCAATATCACAAGAATCTTCTCAAAGATCAAAAGAATGTCATACTCTTTATTTTTATTCACCAAACCATAAATATTGACAATTATATCAATGCCAATCACAAAAGTCAATGACACACAAATTCACCAACGCACAAATATTGATAAAACTTATCAAATGTAAATCACGAAAATTGGTGAAACACAAATTCTAGAAATCGTCAATGGAAATCCAGAAATCACAAAAAGGGGGAGGCCTATCACAAAACGGGATTATGAAAACTCACCAACACGTGTATCACAAAATGGAACACTATTCCATGGTGCTAACCATAAGTTTTGAGCCGGAGCTCCACAAAACGACCCGAAGACCATGGGTTGCTACCCCACCAATTTTGAGTCGAAACTCCACAAAAACGGGGTTTAGTCTCCCTCGCAGACAAAGAGACATCGCACATTGCTAGTCTAAATCACAAAAATGATCATCATCGATCACAAGAAGTGTCATTTACAACAAGCTAGTAAATATATGAGCTTAGCTTCATGCTCCATAACCACTAGCTTAACTTAAATATTTACGAAAAAATTGTAGATTTCCACTCGAAATTGTCACGAGAGATTCAATCGAACAAGTCCAAGAATTAACCGACGAAGTAAACGCAAGCGTTTCATACCACTTGTTTTACTATGCCGTTTAATTAGATTTCTCATACGAATGAGGTAAAGGTTTGTATATGCTAGTAGATCGGAAAACGGTTTAAGAAACGAGCTTTGTAATAAAATAGTGTTGAAATCGTTTTGATGAAAGAATTTTGATATTTACTACTAGTATTGAAAACCTTTATATTTTTAAAAGTTACAAATCACAAAAATGATTGTAGAAACAATCAATCACTAAAATTCACATTCGAAGACGTGAATAGAATCCAAAGAAATCGATTCTGAATCCATCAAAATGGAAATACCCAAAAATTCCAAAAATAAAAGTTACCAAAGTCGACAAAGGTGATAACAACTAATCGGAGAAGAAGAATCGATTAAAGATTGAAAAAGCAAAGCAAAATGAGCGTAATAGGCAAAACAGGGAAATAGGAGCAGGTCGGTTGACCGGACTTCCTGAGTCGGTCGATCGAAAATAGGCCAGAATGTTTCGGCTACAGCTTCGGTCGACCGACCCGGGGGGTTCGGTCGGCCAAACTACAATTTCTGCAATTCCTACTCTACTTAATAGAAGTGCAAACTCTCACTCAATTTGCAACCGGTCGAGAAACGGCGCTAAGGGTTTATGCCAATCGACTACCCGGCCCTATATGCTCCTCGATGCATCACCAAAAGCATGATCAAACAACAAAGCTATGATTTTTAAAGATTTGAACCCAAAACACTAAAAATTGGAATATTCACAATACCAATCCAAATCAAAATCAAATGCACATGAATAAGTGTTAGGAATTCATACCTAATAATCAAAGATAATCATAGACTTAGATGTGAGATAAAAATCTCATCTTTTCACAAAATCAATGAAGGAGAAACTTGAAAGCAAAGGAAGAATCAACCACACTCCAACACAACCCAAATGAGCTTGAATCTAAGCTCAAAAGAAGAACATTCTCAAAGTTAGGTTTAGGAATTTCTGAAATTGAAAGGAGAATGAGTTGGAGAAGAAGAAGATGATGCTTACCAATAGCTTCTCTTTGGATTTGGAGCTAGAACTTGATTGGCAAATGAAAACTAGGGCTTGGAGTTTTAATTTCCCATTCCTCTCCCCATTGTTGCTAAAGCTTGAGTATTAGGAAATAGAAATGAAGTAATGAAGAGAAGAGGGGCGAAGCTTGGGTCTAATGGGCTGAAACAAAACCAAAGCCCTAAAGAAAAAGTAGCAAAAATCAACTTACTCCAAACATATCGAAGCTTATACTCAAAAAGGTTGCAAATGGCATTTTGAACTCAATGGAAGTGGTCTTGAGTCCTAATACGACCGTATGCAAAAAGTAACTTTTCGGACTATAATCCGACTAACGATAAAATATTTAAATAAAATATTTAAATACTCAATCGTAAAATATGCGGGTTGTTACACTTTCTATCGTATTCCACTGGTGCATTTCTTTCAATAGACATCCTGTTTTTGGTGATTTCACTGAGAACTGAACTCAGGAATTCTATCAATTAAGAGTTGGATCAGAGAGTTTGGAGATTGAGATCCGAAGAATTATGACAAGGCGATCGAGTAGAAGGCAGAGACCAGAGTGGAGTCTGCATGAAGGAAGTCAAGAGGCTTCCTCAGGAGCGAACCAAACTTCAATCTTCATCACCAAGGGCGAGATGGAGACGATGTTGAGAAGGCAAGAAGAGATGATCCAGAATTTGTTTTAGCAGATAGGACAACTTGGAGCGCAAAATCAAGGAGCAACTGAGTTCAGAACGGAGCAGGACCATCTGAGGCAGCACCAGAGCTAGGGGCACTCATCTAGAGCATGCAGACCCAATACCGAGAAGAACATAGGGTGGATTCGGGCATCATGGCATTGGTAGAGGAACGAAAGCTTAGCCAGAAGAATAGGTTCCAGAATTCCCTCGTGAACTCGGGGGGCTGGCCGAATGCAATGGACGAGGACTACAACTAGGAGGCAACGACAGATTGGCGGAAATGGTCAAAAGAGCTATGAGAGGTGCTCTGGTAAACAAGGACTTGGAGGATGTGTATAGGAGTCCTTTTACCACAACAATCAGGCGAGCTAGGAACCCACCAGACATTCAGCTACCATCATTGGATATGTATAATGGAAGGACAGACCCTACAGTTCATCTGACAAAATATATGAGGCATATGGAGGTGCTGGGGGCATCAGAGGAAGTTATGGCCCAGTACTTTCCATTGTACTTGGCAGATTTAGCAGCATTATGGTTTAGACAACTGGAGAGTGGATCTATCGGGACGTGGAATGATTTGACTGAAAGGTTTATGAGGCAATTCAGGGTCCACATTTCGAGACCTAAGAATGTTATGAGTTTGGCAACACTGAAACAAAGAGCTGGGGAATCTTTGAGAAGTTTTTTGACGCGATTCAATGCAGCTGCAGCATCGGTGGATCGACCGGATCCATCCATGGTCCTGATGGCAGCTGTGTCGGGCATAGCTGACGGTACATAATTCAAGAATTCGCTGATAAGAGATCCCCCTATGGATCTAGGGGAATTTTACCATGAGGCTGAAGGATTTCTACGGTTAGAGGACGCAAATGCCGAAAGAGAAGAAGGAGAAGGAATCGACGTTTATGCGATCAAAGGTGGAAATTCTCCTGAGAAAGGTGTAGGAACTAGCAAAGGTAAACGAAAGGCTGAGGATAACAATGATAGATCAGCACGATCACGAAAGGAACCAAGATTCACCTCATACACGGAGTTGAATGAGACTTTGGAGCGGATCTACCAGGACACCAAGGGACAGGTTCCTTATCGGAAGACGATGAGGAGAGATCCAACCAACAATGAGAAAAGGTCGGACAAGTATTGCTTATTCCATGAGTTGAATGGTCATAACACAAATGAATGCAAACACTTGAAAGACGAAGTTGAGGGGCACATCCGGAATGGTTTGCTATTACAGTATGTGAGAAGGAGGACCGCGATGGTGGACCAAGAACGACCACCACCTGCACCAACTGAAGACGGCTTGGGATCGAGGCGTCAGCTTATTATCAATTGAAAGAGATAATGACAAACGAGTGAAAAACTCCACATCGACATGATTAGGTTGTTCACACATGTACGGGACCGCGAACGATCCCCAGGCATGCTCTGATACAACTATAAATCATATCGATGTAGGTGTTTGCACTCTGACGTCACTACTTTGCTTTTGTGTTTTACTTCTTGTGTTTGGATTTGACTTTGTCGGACATTTTTTCTTTAAAAACTCTTCAGTTGAATGAATATTGGATTTTAATAATTCTGAGATGGCTAAGCTACTTACACATGTACGGAGTCGCGAATGGTCCTTAGGCATGCTCTGAGATGGCAGTAAATCGCCCTGACAAACGATCTAGGAACTCACCAGAACGTGAACCTGGTATCGATAATATTAAGTCACCCCTGGGCACACTAATTCGCCTCGAACGGCATCCGACCGCGAACGGTCACAATTCGCCTCGAACGGCATCCGACCGCGAACGGTCACAATTCGCCTCGAACGGCATCCGACCCGAACGGTCACAATTTGTCTCGAACGACATTCGACCGCGAACGGTCACAATTCGCCTCGAACGGCATCCGACCACAAACGGTCACTATTTGCCTCGAACGACAACTGACCTCGAACAGTCACAATTTTCCTGGAACGGCAACTGACCTTGAATGATCACAATTTGCCTCGAACGGCAACCGACCTCAAACTGTCACAATTCGCCTCGAACGGCACCTGACCTCGAAAGGTCACCATGCGACTCGAATCGGCACGGACGACCTAGCTCTTCCATAAGTCGCTCGCGACTTAGCAACTTAAGATAGCGCGAGTTAAGAAGTATCGAAGCACACGACCTAACCCTTAGGCATATACTTCGAGGGGCAAGTGTTAACACCGCTCTTTTTCACGGCTTAGCGACTCAACGACCTAAGAGAATAAGTGACTTAGCTGTCCAAGGAATAGGCGACCTAACGACCTAAAGGATAGAACGGTTTAACATGGCATGACTTAACTACTTAAGAAGCTCTAACGACCGAGCGACTTAAAAGCACCTACAACTCAACGGGTTAGCGACCTAGAAGTTTAATGAACACAGCGACCTAATGAAGACAGCGACCTAACGACCTAGCGACTCAGTAAAGGCAACGACCTAACAAGTTAAAGACCTAGCAAGCTTCAAAGTTCAGCCGCATCCATACTGCCTCTTCCATTAGGTCGCTCACGACCTAGGCAGGCCGAGATAACTCTTATACTACACATGCTAAGTCGCTCACGGCCCATATCTCGTCCAGGATTGCTTCATTAAGTCGCTGGCGACTTATGCTACCTCAGGATCACTCTTATGTCGCAATTCTTGTGTCACAACTCTTATGTCGCAACCCCTTAGGTCGCTCATGACCTATGACGAGCCTGACCTAAACCCAACCTCTCCTATAAATACCTCACCTGCTCCACACTTAAAGGGGGATTTTCCGGGAAGGCCGAGACTCTGCCACTTTGAAATTCAAGCAACTCGTTCATTCTCTAAGTCCTACAACATCATAACAACTTCAGAGATCAATTCCAGAATGGATGAAGCTTCTTCACTGAATCAGATTATAATGGATACACTCCTCTAATGGTCTTTTACTCATGAAGTTGACTCGATTCTACTTTGGAAGCTCAAGTCTTTGAAGTTTGTTGTACTTGAAGTTTAGTTGTAACAAAGTGTACTCAAAGATCATAATAAAAGATATAAAGTGGACGTAGGCTTGACTTTGAGCCGAACCACTATAAAAATTGTCGTCCCTTTACTATTTTCTGCTATTGTCTACTTATTTTTAATTCCCATACCAACGGGTGGTGCTTTCACTATATCATAACTCATCACCGGGGTGTTAGCGTATACTTTTTGCGTTAACACGTCCCTCAAATAATTTTTCCACTTTAGTGCGTATGTACCCATTGGCCCTTTCGTAGAATGCCTTCGTGCTTCTATATAGTTTTTTGCTATTTTTATTCCATATGTGTGTGTGTCCTTTAATCTAGAATGGGCTACCATCAACAATGCTTCCTCACTGGTAACCCCATTCCTCATTGCTTCATCGTTGAAGCATTTGATAAAAATGTGCAAGCTTTCATCTTCTCTCTACTTAACTGGGCATAAAATATATGGATTTGGGGAGCTTTCCCTTCCCGCATAGAACTGTCTATGGAAGTCTGTAGACAACTACACCTATGAATGCATTTCTCCTCACGAATATCTTCAAAATCATCTGGAGGCTGCTCTTGTAAGGTATATGGAGAACAATTAACAATGAGCTAGCCTTTCTACCTTCAAGATGTCCATACAATATTTAAATATACACAAGTGGATTCGGGTTTAACAACCTGTCATACTTTCCGATGGTTGATGCTTTAAAGCTATCAAGGAGGTCTGCCTCAATTATTGCCTCACTAGTTAAGGATAAACACTCCTACTTCCTTCCCTATCGCTCCATTCACATATCTTAGCCAGCTTCTCTATATGGGATTTAAGCTCTCGTTTCTCCTTGCCTTTCTCGTTTTCACATGACGAGCCACTTCTATAAGTTGAGCTAGCTTCATTCATGTTTGGTACTATTTGGTTTCATTCTTTTCTAAAAATAATGGATTGATATTGATGATTTTTCCTTGATGTGTGGATTTACAAGGACCTTATTCTTTTTCCTTGGTCCCAAGCTAAGTAGTCTGACATCACTGTCATTAAAGAGAGTGTTGTGTTTATCCCCTACTTGCACTTATTATGCAGCAGGGAGATGCTGGTAGTGAGCAGTGGAACTATGAGAATTGGACAACCTGGTTGGTTTTGGGCTATTAGCTTCTCAATGATGGTCATCCTTTCATTGATATGGGCTATGAAGGTATTGAGGATGTCAAGGATAGATTCAATGAATATTTTTCGTAGTGGACAGGGAATTTTGGAAGAGGAAATGAAGGGTTTATTTCTTAGCTTCACAGCTAAGTGTTTAGTTTCTTATTTAGGAGGGGTTGAGGAGTTTTTAGGTTGCATGATTACATTTACAGGAGATTGCCCTTCTTTTAGTGCCCAAATGTTAATAATATTTTTCCTCCCACAACATTAAATTAATTATAAAGAAATTGTGATGTTGAACGCTATTCGTAATTGAGAAATAACGAATGAAAATGGTATTAAATTTGCCTTATGGTGGTAATTCTGTCTCCATATGCTTACATAATTAGAAAGTTTCACTTTGACTATTTGTTAAAATGTAAGTCAAATTTACTTCTAATTGCGGTAAGTAAGTAAAATGCAGGAGAAGTAAAGGACATGGAAATTTACATGGTTAGGATTTCAAGGAATCCTACGTCCATATGTCAAATCTTTGCCTATATATTTATTTCTAGTACAAACTTTTTCTAATGGCAGAGAGCGTTCAAGCAAATTTTGTATAGATTGAAGAGAATGTTTCAAAAGTCCATTTCCTTACTATAGTAACATTCTATTTATAGTGATGTGATATAACATGGATGGCTAACCCATTTAATTCTTCATTGCTCCTTCACCATTTGATACCTCCACATGTCTTTAACCGTGGGCTCGATGTTTTATGCATGGATTGCTAACATGGATGAAGGCGAGGGAAAATTCTTTAGAATGGAAGAATTAGTTGAAGGTGAAAATTTTGAATTTCGATTTAGGTGGGAACATTAGACTTTGGGGTTCATTGGAGATTAACCTTTTATTCTCCCTGAAGACTACGCCCTACTAGTTATGACCTTGTGACTTCATGTCTCTTCTTAATTGGTTTGGTTCCCATCTCTACTACTAATAATGATAATTCGATGAACACAAAATTGACCGTGTCTTTTCGAAATTCCCATATTACCCTTCATATATTTTAACCATGCTTTATTGCTTCAGCCTACTTACCCAAACCTTAACAAACACTAACTCCAGATCCAAAACGATCCGAGATCTAGGCGATTCCATACCCAACTACTTCACCGAAAAGGATATTACGGCGCAATTCCACATCCATCGACATGCCAGTCCCAACGTCTTCTCTAACGAACCGCACAAAGGGTTGAATAGGCACTATTCTAGATCCAGCGTTAACTTCAACTTTGTCGTATGATTTACACTGTGGATTGATCGGCGGTCGGTTGAGGTAAGCTCACTGATCCGCAGTTCTGCATTTAACATCTATCGATACCATGTGTTTCTCATGCTTAATTTTATTTAGTAGTATTTCGATTTCCAACGTCTGCTCTTCCCATTCTTATAATCATACACTATGCTATATTTAGTACTTTAGAATTGATTTGGTTACTGCAGTTTTAAATTTTTATTTCATTGCAATTGGGCCTACCATATTGCAATTGGACCTACCATAGGACACTGTGCTATATTTCATTATAGTTTTAAAATTCCAGCTTTTTCCCAAATACCACAATTGTCTCAATGTTGTATTCGTAGAGTTATACGGTATTTCTATGGATACAGATAAAATGATTGCCGACAAAATAAGCTTGACATACAAATTTCTGGAGAAAACAACATTTCTATGGATTTTTACACATTGTCTGGTTGCAATTTTTCTAGCGGGTTAACTTTGAGTTGAATGCTATTTTTCATTTGCTTGATTAGTGATTGCAAATTGGTGATTATTTGTACTACCTTTTCCATATACATATGCATGCGTATATATATGTACTGCACATTTTCATTTTTAAATGGTTAGTTTTGTTGTGGTTTACCAACCAAATATGCTAAAAGGTGACTGTTTGTAGTGCAGTTCTATGGAAGACAAATATTCCAATTGAACTTTAATACAAGCAATTATTGGTGACATTCTTATAGCCATAGTAATACTTTTGGAAGAACCATTGTATCTGAATCACGGGTAAACATGTTTCTATACGATTAAGCTGGATAAATCAGTATTCCATATACATAAGTTTTGATTGGACTAGATTTTCCATTTCCTTGGATTGTCTTTCTGCAAATCAATTCGATAGTTAAAAACATATGAAAAAAAAGTGAAAAAACAGTAGTTCTGCTATTGCTAAGAATGTTTATTTGCCAAAACTTATAGGACATTGCTTTATTTTTTGAAAACCTATGTACAAACTTAATTGAATTATCAAAAGTCATAAGTTGTCACTGTTCTAAATGCTAATTCAGCTTGACAAGTTCTTTTTTTCCTTTCTGAACACCTTTTTAAATTTTTTTAAACTACAAACAATAGTAATAATTAGTTTGTTTCTTCATTTTTTAGTTATTTTCCTATACCTCTAACACAACTATTGTCACTCTATTGTTCCACATCTATACCAAATTTTTTATTAGGGTATTGCTCCATAAATTAGGTATTTCTTTAATGTTTTCATGTCTTTGTTAAGCCACTGCTTAGACAGCAACGCATGTACATGCTTAATAATATATGCATACATTATCTTCTTTTAAGGCATAAAAGAATAACGAAAATAAAAGTAAAATATATGTATATATTGAAAAGTATATAAATTTAAGCCTATCAAGGGATACTCGAAAAATCCAAAATAAGTTTGCATCCGTATCCGAAAAGCTGATCAATATTCGATATGCTGAAAAATGGATACGGAAGGTATCGACATCCGAAAATTATCCGTCTTTGGTCAAGATTATAGTTAATGTTTTGTGTATTTTAATATAATGATAAATATGTGTTTATTTTTTTTATTAAGTTAACATTTTGTATCATGTGAATCTAATGCATATTAGTTTCTCAAAATTATTTATTATCATCATATTTGTTTATTTCTCACAGTTTTATAATTAATTGGATTGAAAATTTTTAAGCTAAACCAAACATTTTATTTTTATTTCTCAATTTATCTTTCATTAGAGGATATGATAATTATCTACTATCTGTCCGTATTCATGAATGCGGATATCCAGTATCCGAAAATGGTTTTGGATATGTGGATGCTGATGCGGATATGACATTATCCATATCCGAAAGTATCTATTTATATTCCTATAAATGTTTGGGTGTTAGCTTATGAATATATGAGTTAAAACATACATATTTGTGCGAGTGTAAAACTACAAGTGTCTTGCACGGTAGCTATGAAAATTAATTTATTATGTCCACATTTGTCACAAGTTATGAAAATTAAATTGTTATGTTATCATTAGTTTGGTTTTTGGGTTCAGTAGGTTTGTGATGATTGAAGTGTGCTGTCAAGTTAAATGCAAGATACATATTGACAATTGAAGTGTTCAGTTCAGAAACGAGGCTCAAAATTGATAAAGAAACGATATATTCATATTACGTAACTTAATATAAATGGTGTATAGAAATGAGTTACTTATGGTCTTATTGTCAGCTTTAATTTGATCATGAAAAGAATAAACAAAGTTGAGGTAAGTACTTTATTAGGATGCAAATTACCCTTAATTGTTCTATCTTTTATTATGTAATAATATATGAGTATTTATGCCCTGTAAATAGTAATTGCTAATCGTTGAGTTCTTCTTAATTTACCAAGGTTATAGTCATTGTAAATTGTTAAGTTATTTTTTAGTATTTTTATATATCCATCACTCATATTAACTTTGAAACTGCATATTGATTATTTTTACAATTATAAATGTACATTTCAAAAGAACGGATAAATTTTCAAATTTACTTTACATAACACTGATAAGTCAATTTAGATGTGTATAATAATAAGTATAGGTCGACAAATATATGACTATGTTTCAATAGTTCATATATGTAAAAGCAAGGTGTCTGACAGCAAAATGGGCATGATCTAAGTTTGTAAATCATCTTACTTAACTATAAGATAAATAATGTTCAAAATAGTTTGGCTTTTGTTGTCTGTTCAATATCAATATACAGTCTCAGCTTTGTCTGGTAATATAGCAAACTTTTTGCTCAGTGATTAAGTATGTTTTGAAATACTGAAATTCATGGCTAAACCTTTTTTATTACATAATCAAGAATCAGTACTTTTCTCAGTGTCAGTAGGTGAAAACATTGCATATGGGCTACTAGATGAAGATATTTCTAAAGAAGATATAATAAAAGCAGCTAAAACTGCAAATGCTTATGAATTCATTATATCTCTTCCTCGGGTTCACAAAATATTCATTCACGAAGAAATAAGTATGTAGTTCTTTTAGTTTTTTTCTTTCTTTTTACAAAAGTACGTGTCATTAATGATGAAGGGTTATGATACTCAAGTCGGTGAATGTGGAAGCCTCTTTAGTGGTAGGCAGTGACAAGTAACAATGGGCTATGTTATAATACCAAACAATCTATCATTGGAACATATTAAGAAGTACGTTGTGATTAGATTTTGGTTATAATATTGCGATCAGTACGAGTTAAAAGCCAATGTAAAAATATTCTTACAATTAACGTGCTTTATAGGTATGTATATGCATAACAACTGTAGCAAGATCTACGCTCTATGGATTCGCCGGTCTCATTACTCTGTTCATTGTATCAAATTTGATATGATATTTTATATGTGTATAAGCGATCGGTATACATTTTGATGTGGTATGTAGTTATTTGCATTTCAGGTGTAATTATAGGCATTATTTGTTCAATGCGCTTTCAGTGCTAGGAGTTGAAGAAATTTAGAAGCAGGTGCTTATAGAATCAAATTTTTGCACCGACCACTTGGAAAAGTAAATTTTGCTTCATGTGATTTATATTCTCTTAGATTATGTGAGTATGTGATAACTCTCCGTTTAATCGGCATGCTTTTTCTCTTGAAAAGCACCAGATACTCAAGATAGATCGAAATATAATAAGTACAATATTGTTAGGCTTGAATCTCCAATGTGAGTCTCTGGGCTAAAAGGATGAATCCAAAAATATGTTTGATGTATTAATTAGTTGTTCATTCAAATTAAAGCAATTTATCTCTTGCACGGTATGCTGTAACTGATTGTTTAACTAATTGTAGTTTGCACTGTGTTGGGAACAGCTACTAAAGTTGTAACGACCCAGAATTTCTGTTAATTAAAATTTATATATTTAATTGATTTTAAATATTAATAAGTAAAATTTATAGGTCGAATAAATTTTATTTTGAATATCTGGATTTAATTGGGTATTTAAATCGATAATTTAATATTGAAATTACAGAAATAATTGTAAATTGGGTTAAATGTGATTGAAAATGATTTGAAATTTTATATTTAATCATGTTGGATTTAGAATGATGTTTGTGAACTTTTAAAATTGAATTAAAAGTTAAATTGTGAAAATTGAATATTTTAATATTTAATTATCGACTGAAAAATAGTCATTTTTCAAATAGTCTCGGATTTCTATGAAACTAGTTTCATCGGATCCGTAATGTCATATTATTGTAAGGTTTCAAATTTCGTGTCAATCGGATTTACCGTTTGTCCGGTGCAAGCTAAAACGCACAGAAATTTGATTAACAGATTTAATTTTAAATCGATCGTTTATTGCCATATCTCGCACAGATGATCGAATTAGCTTCCGAAACCTGTTCCATTATGTCCGAAACGTAGGGTAAACCCTAGAAACGTCAACCGACACGCTTCGTTTGGAGTTCGAAAATTTCGAGATGAATAGTGTTTGAGAAATTTTCTATAAAAGCCCCTTAAAATTCACTTTTGCAAAATGGAAACAAACCCTAGGGTTTAACAGAGCCAGCCGCCTCCATATACATTCAATGGCCGAAATCTATCCCCCTTCCTCCTCTAATCTCTTTCAATCCACCCAATATTATCGAAAACTTTCTGAAGCAAAGCTGAAGAGCATCGGATGAGCTTCAGATCCGTACGGGGTTGATCGTCATTGGAGCATTGTGGTCGCCAAATTTTGGTCGTGAACACGCACGGGTCGGCATGAATTTCGGGGCAAACCATGAGGTCGTGCACGTGCGGTCGACTGGTGAAGGTGGAGCTCGACGTTGGCTTCGTGGTGATGGTCGTTGATCGACTTGAAAACGTTCGTAGGGGGAGTATAATTCAACCCTAGATGGAAGCTTGGTGGGTTATTGCGTTCGGCAACAACCTGGAAGGAAGAAAGGGGATGCGCGGCCAGGATTGAAGGGAAAGAAATCTACGGCTAGGATCTGTTAGGTTAAAAATTATAATAGTAGAAATTGTATATATGTATATATTAAATTCGTTTAAAGTTTAAAATGTGATAACTTTTTCATACGAGGTCGAAAACGCACGAAACGAATTGCGTTGGGTTTGTATTGACGAACACTACGCAATGGAGCTGGATTGGAGTTGTTTGGAGATTGTGAGAATTTCGGGTAAAATTAAACGCGTGTTTAATTTTATTCGAAATAAAAGCTGAAAACGGAACTGAAAGCAAGGTGAGAACTTCTCACTCAATCGAATTGTTTCGATTTAAATTTTAAATAGTTAGATTTAAAATTGTTGATTGAATGCTTGGATGGTGATTGTTATCTATTGATGGTTAAAATAGACATTATGCGCCGTTATTAAGCAGAGGTTATTTATTAAAAACATATACCGCGAATATTTCACTGCAAAGTGAAATTGGTATTATTTATGTACTTGGAATTGATTTTCCCGCATTATATAGCGGATGAGACCCTATTGCGCCACATAATAGCGGATAATATTTTATGAATCCCATATACCGCGATAATTCCGTACTGGAACGGAATTGGTATTGTGCTAATGTTTGTGGATGCAGGGAAACAGATTGGAGGGATCCAACTAGATTCCTCACCAATATTTATTTGTTTACAGATATTGTGATGTTTGTTGATTATCATATCGATATATGATATTTGGATGTCGTGATTGACTATTGGGTGTTGTTGCATCAGCGGATCCATTTTTAAAGTTTAAAAATAACGATTTTGATCTTAAAAGGATTTTTAAAATGATTTTTCAAAGTATACGTTTTATTAAATTTTTGAATTGATTCATTTTAAATAATTAAAACGTTATAAATTTTTATGTTATAAAAATTAAGATTTTTGTGAAATATAACCAAAGGGTGATTTTTAAAATAAATAGATTTATAAAATAGTTAAAATTTGAATTTTTGAATTATTATAAAGGATGTGTATAAAAGATTTTTAACATTGATATTTATAATATATATACATATATATATAATATTTGAATTATAAAACGAGTTTATTAAGTGTTAAAATAAAGTATAAAATGGATTTCATTAAAAATTATAGATTTATAAATTGTGAAGATTATCAAATGAATAGATTTTTGTAAAATAAAAGATTTATAAGTAATCAACTTATAAATCGGATTTTGGCATTTTAATTGAGATTTTCGGATAAGTATAAATGGTTTATAGATGAGATTTATAAAATATATATTTTATAAATCGAAATAATGGAATTATAACAGAAGTTCTGTTAATGCTGAAATTGAGGTTATAAATGGAATTTTATAAGTAGTAAGATTTTAAAATCTTGTAAATTGAAGTCCTTATAAAAATATAAATGGGGATTCATAAACATTGTTTTATAAATCCGAAACCGACTTATTTTGATAAGTCAATTATTTTAGATTTTTAAAGGAGATATATACACGATTTTGGACGGTGGATAATCCTTTAAAACAAAATGTATAGAAAAATGTTGAATTTGGTTAACGAAGAATATTCACGATTTTTGGACAGTGAATAATATATTAAAGTGTTTGGGGAAGTGATATTTTAAATAGAATTAAAACGATTTGAATTTGTTTTAAAATGCATTAAGTGTCGAAATCATAGATTTCAACATTTATTGTTGAAATAGACGTTTTCGAGAAATATAAGGAAATGGTGGACTATAACACTGTTGTTATAGTAAATGATTTCCGAAAGGAAATGTTTTATATAATATTGGGATTTATATATTTATTTTAAGTTTGAATCCCTATACTAGTGATTTTGGGTCGTCGTAACGATGTTTTACGCAACATTCGTTTTGGCCCAAATAAATGTGTTTAAGTGAATGTTTTCCTTAAAGAATGAAATATATACTTAATTTCGATTTAAGTATATTGAATATTTTCCAAGTGTTGAAAATAAATGGATTTGTAAATTGCTTATTATTAAATAAGTATGGAAATGTTTTCCAATATGAAGTGAATATTTTGGGATTTTATCTTTTAAAGATAAATTGAAAATGAATATTAGAAATCGATTTGAAAATCGTAGATTCATAGACATTTTGGAAGTGTAAATTCACTATGAAATTTATAAAAGAAAGGGGAATTTGTTTAAAATTAAACGTTGATTTATTTTTGAAGTATGGGAATAAATTTACGAATTTGGAACGTAAATATAAAGTAAATCGTTAAGGATTTATTTAATTGGTTTAAATGAACCATGTTGAAATGAAAGTATTTCCGCGTAAGGAAAATGTTTGAAATTTGTTTTCAAAAGTGGTAAAGGTGAAAAGTGATTTGAAAATTGTTTTCAAATGGTTGAAGTGTGGAAAGTATATATCTAGTAAAGATATTTTTGGAAAATAAATAATTTGGGAAATTATTTGGAATTGGGTGATGTTGAACATGCCTATTGATAGTTAAATAACCGACTATCAATATTTACCTTTAAATAGGTATTTGTTGTGATTTGTTTAAATTTGAATGCTACACTTATTTTTGAAACAAGCGCTCACTATTCGGGTTAGCCGGGAAAGGACCTTGGGGTCGTATAACCCATTCCGAATATGTGATACGTCGTTATGAATTGCACTTGATGACCGGTGTTGAAGACCGAATATTTGTGAAAACGGAAGGATTATCGTCGAATGTTTCTGCATCGGCTGATCTCCGATATAGAAATTTATTACCCTTTGTGATGGGAAGTCCGGTCGTGATTAGTGAATATCCGGATTACAAGGACTTCTTTGGAAGTGCCTTCAGTTCCGTTCGATCGCGGAACGGACTTGTATGGATGTGTGTCTGACGTTACAATTTGAGATGTAAAGCTGGTTTCTATCAAATATATTTCCATTGGTGGCAGAGAATTTATTCTCTTAGCTTAACACCCTTAGAGGTTATGTAATTGATGGTTACTAGTGATACATTCCCAAATTGGTAATGTGGCATATGAAGTGCTTTTGAGCATTTGATGATCAAAGCACAGCTTTTGTATAAAGCGTGGCTTTGTGGACGAGACTTCGTCAGACCTCACACCCCGAAAATGGTCAAAACAGGAAGGATGCGGCAAGGTTATTAGGGGGTAGCGCCCCTTTAGTGTATGTCATTCCTTCTGGATAGAGGTGGTATCATAGTATGGAGCCCAGATACTTAACCTATGTTGTTGCTACAAATTTATTGCTTTGTGGTTGTTGGAAATCGAGGATCCTCGGATATAGATCGGTTACGATCGGAGAATGGCATATTCGTGTCAGTAGTTACCCAGTTAGGGGTAACCCGGCCTTGTGTTGGCAGAGATCCGGTTAGGTTCTCGGGTCATCTTTCCAGAGGCATACCCATGTGGCAATGGAAAGTTCATTGGCCTGACCATTTGTTGGAAATCCAAAGAAACAGTACGATCTTGTACGGTTTTAGTTGTAGAACCCATCATTCACTTATGGTGGTCACCACTGTTTGGATGGTAGCTATAGTAGGCATAAGTGCGAAATGCCTATGCTGGCTAAGATTTATATCTTTACTTTTGAAATGATTTTTCCTACACTATGCACTATTAATAATATCAAATGTTTCTTTTTTTTAATGCGTATCAAGCATCTTTGACTATTATAAGGAGAAATCTCCTCCGATTCTGCGTTTGCATTGTGTGTATGCGCGGGAGGCCTTATGGTAGTCTCATTTTCTAAAAAGCATTGCGAAATCTATTTTAAAATTATCCTGTTCTTTGTTTTAAAGATAAACTATTTTAGTTCTCACACCAGTCACATGACTGACTCGGAGTTTATTGTTTTCCTTCCTAAACTCTGGGTGCCCACCAATTTCCACACGGGCAGTCTAAAGTTAGGTTATCAGGATATTCTGGAATTCAGGAGTTGCAGGAGGCATGCTGGATGGCATGGCGTATTTACTAGTATATAGTATTTATTTTCCGCTGTTTGTTGTTGTACACTCTGATGATGTAATGTAATATGATGTAATGTAATAACTGATATAGTTCTTTGTTTAAAGATTATTCATTTATCTATTATATGTTGTTCCACTGCGATTATGAGATTCTGATATTGTTTTGTTGTTTTCTTTTTCTTTCTCTCTTCTTCTACCCTTTTCTTCTTCTTTAACCATAACGGTATGGTTTTCCGGCATTCGATTGCTCGGCAGTTGATACAGTGGACGTATTGATGTCGGTTTTCGAGCGACGAAAAATCGCGATCGTCCTTACAAAAGTGGTAATATATATAATGTATAGATTTATATGTCTTGAGTTCAAATCCAGGAATTCAAAAACAAAGTTCTGCACTTTTGTTTGACCACATATATATGGAGTCGTCCTTCTTTATTTTTATTTTCCATTTTTGTTATCATATTTGCTTGCATTTCAAGTAATTTTGAACTCTGACTTCCATCCATTTTTGCCGAGTTTTGAAATTCTGTCAAATGTTTATGTAAATCTTCTTTCGTTAACTGATTTAAATACATTCATTAGTTGAAATGGTTGTTTGATTGCCTATTGTGGTGTGTATCTTATATGGCAAAGTTTTGTAGTAACCATGACATGTTTTTCATTCATGACAACTAATATTAAAAATATAAAAGTGGATCAGGTTCGAGATAGGCAATTTATCTTTGAATAAATCATCTTATTTGACAAAGATTTTGGGATTTTTTTATATATAGTTTTAGGATCAGGTTCATGGTTTTTTATATGTTTTAGACTCATTTGAAATTTCTCATTTATTGTAATTGAAATAAGAGATTTTTTTTATTTCGTAAACATTTAGTTATCATGTTCTTATTGATAACTTTTGGCTTTTATTTATTCTACGTTCTACTTATGACAAATCAAAAAAACGCTTTTATAAGACTTACCTATATTTAGTCATTTATTCACTTTTCGCTACAGGTATAAAAGTGGAACTGCCTTATATGAGTATGCTTCTAAACATTATGTTCTGAAAGTTCTTTCTTTAATTTCATCTTTTTTCCTTGACTCAACTCTATAATAAATCAAATTGTTCATTAAGTTGAGTTAACATCGGTATATATCTTTAAAAATGTGATCTTCATTAAGAGTCATCTGGATGTTTATGAAGAGAATTTTTGTGTTTAATAAACACCATCACTGTATTATTTTCATTTGTATAAAGAGGTTTAATCCAAGCAAAAACAAAATGATATAAAAATATTGTCATTGTGTTTTTAATAGTATGCTATAAAAATATGGCTCAGTGATCAAATGCAGGTCCACTTGGACGTGTATATATACTCGTTGAAAATAATAGCAACATCCTTATTTATTGTTGTGTAGTTCCCTAATTGATGATATGCAAGCTTCGAGGGGATGACGGCTTGGACCTGAGGATGGCATCGACCTCGGTCCTAGAAAGAAGTTAAAGCAGATATTTACGAGTATATATGCACGTCCAGGTGGGCCTGAATTTAATCACAATGTGCATGCATTTATAGTTGCACCCCAGTAGTAGATTTGACAGTGTCATTGCTAGCATAAACAGAATCTAGATTAGCACCCGCGAAGATCGAGACAATTAAGAACAGTCATAAAACCAATTTTTTTATAATACAGAAGTTTTATCATTATTTTCTTTTGTTTTAGTTTATTTTTGTACTATTGGCAATGAAAATAATACTTGTACTTGTACATGCATATGCATATGCTCTTTTAGACTTTTAGCTAATGTGCGCTCTGAGCGGAAATGTATCTGAATACATGATCACTTCACAACATGGCTTCATCTCTTCTTCTGTTAATAATGAGAATTCAATTAATAGGATTTCCATTATGTCATTTTGAAAATTCGAAATACCCTCATTCATCAATAGAATCTAACCATCGGTTTACAGCCTCCATCATAATACCATTTTCTATCATCCATCAACAAAATTTCACTACCAATTTGGTACCAAGAAAACTGTTTTAAATAAAAGTGTCGTGACTACGAAATCTTTTGTACTTATAGCATACATCCATCAATTAATTTTTTATTAAAAAAATCTCCAGCTATTAGATGCATACACCGATACACATATACGCAGTTTATACTTATTCATGGTATAACTTTAATCAACCCAATCTTGAGTGGCAAGAGGAAAAACAAAAAGCATAGTTAAACTAATCAAAATGCTCCAGAATTTTCAAAAAATCAAAACCATAAGGATGGAATTTACATTATTAATAGTGTGTGTGTGTCTTTTTAAAGGAAACTTCATTTATGAATTTCTGCTTAAGAATAACATATCCACACAATTTACAAAAGACATATCCATGCACAATTTACATAAGGTATGATAAGAATTTTATTTGCTCAGGAATCAAGTAAATGTCAATATTGTACCAGTTTTGGACATCCCCAAAAGTTCTGGGCATTTGCGAAAGTAGGGATTCTGAAATCAAATGTGCATGAGTTACAAATAATGGTAAAATGGACGTTGACTCTCAAAACACTACAAATACTAACAATCATCATAATTTGAATGTCTTCGGCAGTAATATACAAAATGATATCTCTACTCCTGAGTGTAATAATGACGATCAACAAACTAAGAAAATAAATATTAAAAGTTATGAAGTCTATGGTCCATCAATTAAAATATAACAATCTGATTATTCAAAAAACAACCTAGAAAGTAACACGAATAATCTAACAGTTTAATTGAAATCGTTGAATTTAGAAAATACAAAGATTACTCAAGTGATGATATAAGAGAATATGATTAACAATCCAGCTGAATTAGGTCAAAAGAATGATCCATTTGCAAAAGGCTTGTCCTTTGACCCATTGCATGGCCATCCCAAGCAAGATTTCTACACGATTTTGCTTGAAGTCTATAGATCCAGACCCGCCATTTACCCCTTCATTTCTACCGCGAGTTTACCTACAAATAGAAATACGACTGAACCAAAAAAGGATCAATTCTTGTAAGCAAGTTAAATAATTAAAATAAGGATTTTTTTTATTTGAATTAGATTATGATGTGATCTAATTTTTATCAAAACCTTAACATAAACTTTTTTGTGCAATACAAAAGGATGTAAATTTTAGTGTAGCATATAATTTGAGTATACAAATTTCATAAGTTATAAGTAAATCATCTTACAAAAATATCCTTTTCACGTATGAAAATATTAAAAAAATTCAGCTTTACATTTGTCCCATAATACAAAACTAATGTAAAATCTAGTAACTTTTTATATTTAAATAATAGTTGTTCAAAATAATACTAAATTTGATATGTTTTTCCTCGATCGACCATAAAGTAAATTGATGTATTCACATGGAAGCTATATGAACTAAATGATTCAAGCCATACCATTCCATGCCGATTTTGGCCGTTGAATACGTCTTAACTTTTGTTGCTTCGATGGTCGACTACCATTTAACTATCCAAATTTACAAAGATAATGTCAAATATTGCTTAAAAAACATGTATGCTCTTTATTATGGATCTAACTGCATTTAAAAAAGAACTAAGTTAACTAATTTATATTTTATTTTTGTGACTTTATTAAGGTGTATACCTACATCAACCCCTGCTATTTGTCAGATAGGGTAACTTTTTTTTCATATATCACATTTTAAAATTTCTTAAATTTCAGGCAAATAGTCCGTGGATAAAGTTTCTGGATTATTTGGAGGTAGATGAAAGATTGTTCTCATCAAGAAAAGTTTGACCTGTTAAAGATTTTTCAAGTAAAGTTCATTCTTATCTTTTTTTAGTTGTGCCAGCTATGGTATTTCAATATTTCACAGTTCAAGATTATATTTTTCACTACTGATTTTCTGTTATTTGAACCTAGTCCTCCGTTTATCTGCAAACTTCAATTGGTCGTTTCTACAATCTTGTTTGATTTAATCAGCTTCTATCCTCTTGCAATTGCCAAAAACTGCATTCACCGGTTTCCAATTCTAGATTTGCAACATGTTTCTTACTGTCATTGGTTTGTGCATGCCACTTAAAGTTCATTTTATATAATATTTTAGCTGATAAAATTATATATGAAAATATGTAATTTGCACCATTACCTCTACTTTAAGCTGGGTAGAAAAAAATATTTAGACTTTATATATGGTGATATCTACACTCTTGTTCAATGAACACATTTTCTTCCTTTGAATGCAATCTGTTACATGATTAACATATTTATTAATATTGATGCATCTTTTAATTTATTTTTCTATCCTATCTCACTACTTCATTGTTTCACTTAATCTTTGACAACTTTCTTTGTACAGTTCTTTTCAGAGGGGATGAAAGATCAATCTCTGTAACTCATCTCTTCCACTAAGAATATGAACACGCATACGTATTCCACTAAGAATATGTACAACTAAACGAAGATAATTTACATATAATTGTGAATTAATTTCTTGCTTTTATATTTATGCATGTGTACAAAACTTTGATTCATATTGCACAAAAGTTCTTTATAAGTCACTCTTTTATCCATATATATGGCTTGGAACTCATAAAATTTCTCATCAGACTACAAGCACCATTGTCCAAGTGGTTAATTGATTCGGCTTGGTGCAAGAAGTCACAAGTTCAAAACTTGTTTTCGAACGTTTATTGACATGGGATATGTTGTCCCATTGATTTGTTGTATATAAAGTACCATTTCAAAAAAACAAAAAAAACAAAAAAAAATCTCATCAGATATTACCTTAATATCCCAATATCTCAAATATCATTTGTGAACACAAATAAATTTGTCAATATACAATTTCACTCTACATTATAAAACTTTCAGGCAATAAACATGCAAGAAAGAAGAACATAAAGAAAAAAAGACATAGATTAAGCTGCCAAAAAAAAGATCAACTTCGACAATATAAAATATCAGGCTTTTCCCAAGGAGAAAAAAATTGCAAAAAACCATCAGGTCCTTTGACTGCTCAAAAAAATCCATTGACGCATCGGCAGGTCAATCGAGCTGAATAATGATTAGATCAACCATAACACATTGCATATGACCTTTTCAACTCCGCCGCTCCAGCTCTGCAGCGCATCTCAAATCCACTGCAGTTCCTACATCTCAATTTTGTTGCAATTTTGGCAGAACGTAACTTGCTGTTTTAATATGCATATCTAATTTGCTTATACAGTTTGTCGAAATTATTTAGGAATGTCTATCCTTTGGCAACTTTGGTTGAAGCCTGCTTGGTTCATTTTCTCAATCTATCCCATTACTTGAGGGTGAACCGTATTCAACTTCACTTTCTTATCAAGATTGTCGTATACACTTTTCAATATTCACATATCCTATTTTAAAAAGTTTATGTTTACATTTGTAAATTTTTAGGACCGTAATATTATGTCTTTTTTAAAAATTAATGAAAATTGTGAGAAGCCTCATCAACTTTCAATTTAATCTCTTTTCTGTTGAAAGTTTTGTCAAACAATTTAAAATTCTATTTTCAGTACAATTAATTGAATACCGACTAATCTTTAAGTGCTTAAACTTAAATTCTACGTACGGATATAATTTGTTGAATGACTATGAAATTTACTTTGACATATAAAATCTTCATTCAACCAAATCCTAACACGTTCACAGATAATACCATGAACCGATGCACAGTTCAAACTCAATGCGCCTAATGAACCCCTAAATTTAATTTAAGGACATTGCATATAAGATTGTAAATGGTTTTTTTTCAACGGTCAACTGGATCGCACTTAATAGTTAATTTAAGGACATTATAAGTGTACTACAGAAAATAATTGACATGTCCTCACAATAGATATGACTCTAATTGTCGGTAAACTACATAACAAAAATAGAACAGAGCCAACATATAGATGGTCATATCGTATGTCAAAGAACCTATAACATATTAAGTGTACATGAAGAAGGAAAAATAGGACATAGATCAACTGTGTTTACAGATTTATAGTTTATTAGCTAGGGTTGAATCTGAAACTGGGGTGTGTATGCTATATGTAGTATTTTTATTCAATATATAGTTAAATATTGATTGTTTTGAATTATACTTGTTTGCGTCAAAATTGACCACAAACACCCAAAAGTCGTGAAAGCACCCGTTCGCAGTCACAAATCACAAATTACAAATTTGTAGATAACAAAAATGATGGACATTCAACAGAAACAACAAAAAACAAGTAAACGACACAGGATTTATAGTGGTTCGGCGATCTTGCCTACGTCCACTTTGAAGTTTTCTATCTTTTATTGATATTCTCTTGATGATTACAGTGATTACAACAAGTTACAATGGACTATAGCTCTGAAACTTGAATGCAACAACGATGATAAGGTGTAGAATTGAATCCGGTAGAGTCTTGGCGCTTCCGAATTCCAATCCCCTTTCTTGAATGACCTGGGGATCTATTTATAGGCGTAGGAGGCTGATATTTCGCCTAAAAATCCAAGGAGACCACTTCTGGCACGTGAGGGGGCCCATACGGCCGAATTCTGGAGATCTGGGCCCACATTGGGATCGATTCGAACCTTGGTTCGAATCGATCAAGAAAGTGTCCAATCGTGATGAAACTTGGCGTGGACATTCTTCTATGTATACGCAACCTCCTGTGAAAATTTCATAGCATTTGGACTTGTAGATCTCGAGTTATGATCGATTCAAGTTGGAGTTTTTCGCCCCAGGGACCCGTTCGAATCGATATGGTTCGAATCCATAGGGTCGAATCCATGCTTCTGCACGTGAAAGTGATGACGTGGTGTGTATGCTTCGGGTCAATCCTCCTTTTTCTCCGAGTTTTTTGGGTCATACCCTTGGTTTTAGCCGCGTTTATTTGATGGATTCGAAGAGTTGGATTCGAAGGCACGCTTCCTTCGAATCGATGGAACTGGTACTCGTTCGAATCGATCAAAGCATTTGATCGATTCGAGGTTGCCTCAATTGGGGGATTCGAAGACGAGTTTTGGAATGGAGGGCTTCTTCACTTGCATGGATTCGAGGAAACTTTCCCCCGATGGATTCGAGCAAGGGCATACAAGGATAGATTCGACCTTAGAGCTTGCTCGATGGAGTCGAAGCAAGGTGTGTTCTGATGGGTTCGAACCATGGCTGACTATTGATGGATTCGAACCAAGGCCTTGTGGACGAATTCGAACCAATGCGTGGTTGATGGAGTCGAAGCATGGCCACTTGGATGGAGTCGAACTGCTTGCTTGCTCGATGGATTCGAAACAAAACCACTTCTCACGGATTCGAAGCAATATATACCTGATGGATTCGAACTAAGGCATACGAGGGTGGATTCGAACTAGGTAGGCGCGAGGCTAATTCCTTTCTGACCGGTGCGAACGCGATGGACACGAAGTAGCATGGAGTCGAACTAGATGGAGTCGAGCTGAGACATGGGGATGGGTACGAACTTCATGGATTCGAAGTATTCCAAAGTGATGGATTCGAAGTAGGTGGAGTCGAATCAATGGATTCGAACCAGACAAGGGCTATTTTTCTCATACTGAATCCATCATATTTTGAGCATACGAACTCGGATTGACTTGAAACTTGAAACGTTGGTTCTCGTGGATTTGCTAGCCATGTTCTATCAATTGTAGCCTGATCCAGGCTCAGACAAAATTCATCGATATCCATAGTGAAGTGGAATGCGACCAATCTCTGAGGCGAATTGTCTCTCGTTTTCGACCAATCCTTTGGTATCACGGCTTTTCCAAAAAGCGGGATAACATTTGCCCCCCGAAACATGCCTTGCGCCAGGAAGGCGAGTTTTGTAATGCCATGAGCTGAACGTTCATATCCTGTTGATGTCCTGCAAAGGAGGTTATAGTTTTATGTGACCTTAAATAACGACCGTTCAGGATCAAGATATTTAAGATGAAGTGCGACCGTTAATGGTCAAGCATCTGACTTCAAATGACGATCGTTCGGGATCGAGCCATTTGAGGTGAAGTGCGACCGTGCGCAGTCAAGTGGCGGACCTCAAATGACGACCGTTCGCGATCGAGCCATTTGAGGTGAGATGAGTTGTGCCGTTCGGGGCGAGTCGTGCCTGTTCGAGGCGAGTTGTGCCTGTTCGAGACGAGTTGTGACCGTTCGCGATCGTGTGCCGTTCGAGGCGTTTTTGTGACCGTTCGCGGTCGGGTGCTGTTTGTGGCGAGTTGTGACTGTTCGAAGTCGAGTGTCGTTTGTGGCGAGTGGTGACTGTTCGAAGTCGGGTGTCGTTCGAGGCGAGAAAGTGTGCCCGGGAGGGCTTGGTATTATCGATACCAGGCTCACGTTCGCGTGGGTCCCTGGATCGTTTGTCAGGGCGGTTTATCGCCATCTCAGAGCATGCCTAAGGACCGTTCGCGACCCCGTACATGTGTAAGTAGCTTAGCCATTTCAGAATTATCAGGATCAAATATCTATTCAACAGATGAATTTTAAAAGCAGAAATGTCTAAACAAACCAAGTTCAAATATCCAAATCAACATGAAACAAAAGCAAAGCAAAGATGTTAAAGTGTAAGTTCCCACTATGAAACAATCAATGATCATTCAGAGCATGCCTGGAGAACATTCGCGATCTCGTACATGTGCAAATGATTTAATTGTGTTAGTGGAAGCTTGCGACTTGTTCATCGTTATTTTAATTAATTGATAACCAAACGTTGTCCTGGTTCAGGGTTGCCCCTAGCTGATGTAGACGGTGGCCGCTCTGGCTCCACGGCTGAAGCTCGCCTCCTCACATATTGAAGGAGCATACCGTTCCTGATATACCCTTCCACCTCGTCCTTCAGATGCCTACAATCATTAGTATTATGACCATTTAATTCATGAAATACACAAAACTTATCTGATCTCCTTTCGTCAGAAGTTGGATCCCTTCGCATCGGTCTACGATAGGGAACTTGCTCTTTGGTATCCTGAAAAATCCGCTCCAAACTCTCAGTCAGCTCGGTGTAAGTAGTGAATCGCGGCTCCCTCCGTTGCCGTTTTGACCTGTCATCATAATCCTCAGCCCTTCGTTTTCCTTTATCCTTGTCTGAGTCCTTTTCGAGAGGCTTTTTGTCCTTAAGCACATAAACTTCTATTCCCTCTCCTTCTTCTCTTTCTGCCTTCGCATCCTCTAATCGTAAAAAATTTTCTGCCTCGTTGTAGAATTCCTCTAGATCCACGGGTGGATCTTTAGACAATGAAATTTTGAACTCTGTGCCGTCAGCTACTCCGGACACAGCTGCCATCACCACCATAGATGGATCTGCTCGATCCACCGAAGCTGCTGCTGCATTGAATCACGCTAGATAACTCCTCAAGGTCTCTTCAGCTTTCTGCTTTACGGTTGCCAAAGTCATCACATTCTTGGGTCTTGTAATGTGAACCCTGAATTGCCTCATAAATCTCTCAATTAAACCATTCCACGTTCCGATGGATCCATTCTCCAATTGTCTAAACTACAATGCTGCAATATCCGTCAAGTACAATGGAAAGCACCAGGCCATAACCTCCTCTGATACCCCCAGCACTTCCATATGCCTCATATACTTCGTTAGATGAACCGTGGGATGTGTTCTCCCGTCATACATGTCCAATGATGGTAAGTTGAAATCTGGTGGGTTCTGAGCTCGTCTGATTGCTGGAGTAAAAGGACTCCTATTAACATCCTTCAAATCTTTGTTTACCAAACCACCTCTCATAGCTCTTCTAACCATCTCCGCCAATCTGTCGTTGTCACCGAGATGCAATCTTCGTTCTTTAGTTTCAACCTGCCCCCCAAGTCTACGAGGGAATTCTGGGATTTGCCTCCTTGACTGAGCGTTCACTCCTCTGCTACTCCCAGGTTGTACAGATGCTCTCCTCTCTCTCTGGGATTGGGTCAACATTCTCCATGTGTGTGCCCCCTACTCCAGGTGCTACGTCGGATGGTCTAGCTCCGTTCTGAACTCCGGTTACTCCTTGATTCTGTGCTCCAAGTTGTCCTATCTGTTGAAATAAACTTTGGATCAACTCCTCTTGTTTCTTCATCATTGTCTCCATCTCGTCCCTAGTGATGAAGATCGATGCCTGATTCACTCCTGAAGAAGCCTCTTGACTTCCTTGGTGTTCACTTCACTCTGGCCTTTGTTTCTTACTTGTTTGTCTCGTCATGGTTCTTAGATCTAAATCTTTAAGCCTTCAAATTCAAATTATCCTGAATCAGCCTTTCTCAGTGAAAGCACCAAAATGTTAGCGTCAAAATTGACCACAAACACCCAAAAGTCGTGAAAGCACCCGTTCGCAGTCACAAATCAAAAATTACAAATTTGTAGATAACAAAAATGATGACATTCAACAGAAACAGCAAAAAACAAGTAAACGACACAGGATTTATAGTGGTTCGACGATCTTGCCTACGTCCACTTTGAAGTTTTCTATCTTTTATTGATATTCTCTTGATGATTACAGTGATTACAGCAAGTTACAATGGACTATAGCTCTGAAACTTGAATGCAACAACGATGATAAGGTGTAGAATTGAATCCGGTAGAGTCTTGGCGCTTCCGAATTCCGATCCCCTTTCCTGAATGACCTGGGGATCTATTTATAGGCGTAGGAGGCTGATATTTTGCCTAAAAATCCGGGGAGACCACTTATGGCACGTGAGGGGACCCATACGGCCGAATTCTGGAGATCCGGGCCCACATTGGGATCGATTCGACCCTTGGTTCGAATCGATCAAGAAAGTGTCCAATCGTGATGAAACTTGGCGTGGACATTCTTCTATGTATACGCAAGCTCCTGTGAAAATTTCATAGCATTTGGACTTGTAGATCTCGAGTTATGATCGATTCAAGTTGGAGTTTTTCGCCCCAGGGACCCGTTCGAATCGATATGGTTCGAATCCATAGGGTCGAATCCATGCTTCTGCACGTGAAAGTGATGACGTGGTGCGTATGCTTCGGGTCAATCCTCCTTTTTCTCCGAGTTTTCTGGGTCATACCCTTGGTTTTAGCCACGTGGTTATAACGTTATTATAACACCGCGGTCTTTTAAAATAACTTATCCTTTTAAAACCAGAATATAATATCCATTTCAAAATCATTTAAATATGATATCATTTTTTTATTTTCCAATATATTCTTTTCCAAAATCATAGGGTTTTCAAAGAAAAATACTTAGAAATCAAAACTCTTGAATATAATATTTTCAAATTATACTTCCTTGAAAATCATAACTTTGAAACAAGTTTCCATTTCTTAAATGGTTAAATATTAAATTACCTTTATAAAACAAGATAGCTTCTTTAGATTTCACAAATCAATTTCAAATATCGATTTAAACTTCCAAATACCATTTAAATTCTTATGTTCAAAGCTTTAAATATTTCACTATTTCAAAAACAATTCATTTGACAGATCCATATATATTAAATTCAATTACTATTTTTTTTAACTTGAAAACTTTATTTAATGAATTCAATATAATTTAAGAAACCTTTAACTTCACATGACTGGAAAATCTTTTAATTTATTATATATTCATTTAAATCAACCTGATATTCATTTAAATCACTCTACACAAAATCAAGTTATAAAAATCATATCCTTTTAAAATTCTAACTTTTCATTAAATTTCAATTTAACTTAATATTCATCTTCCAACCTTGTTCTCTTTTAAGTCAATAAAACTCCAGAAATTTAATTTTAAATAAATTCTTAATTGTATTTGATCTCGAAAATCAAACTTTATTTTATACTTCAAATCAAATTTATACAAAGCTTAAAAACCGAAAATTTACTATATATATAAATAACCCAATCAATATCCCATAAACCATATATATATAGCTTTACAAAACCATAGTAAAACATTGCAAAAATAATTTTATATATTTACCGCGGTGCCTGTATAAAATTTTCTACCCTATGATCAAGTGATACGGATGTTTATCATTTCAATCCGCAATTTAAAATAAAAAAATGCGGTTATATATCATTTCAAACCGCAATCCAAAATGAATGAAATGCATAGCAACTTGCAATTAATAAAATAAATCATCCATTCATCCATCAAATCATACATCCATTTATCACAGTCATCATCCAATTTCAAACAATCATCAATATATAACAGGTGATAAATAATGGTATCAATTATCAGTTTATACTCAAAATAAATTTAATAACTGTTAATTGGCAGTTTATATGCAAAAATAAACGTAAACTTAACTGGCAGTTAATATGAAATAAAATTTAACATAACTATGCCCGGTAGTTAATATGAAATAAATAAATTCTAACTGTCAAATTTATATGCAATAAATAAATAAATTTACAGTTATATTAAATAAATGCGTTTAAACAGAATTAGTGAATAAAACATGCCAAACAGTCATAAAAAAAAAATTCTACCCATATCTAAAATTAATTTAACAAACACAAGAAATTTTAGAAATTGTGAGTGGTATCTCATCTTTTAATTAAATTTAATGTTCAACAATATTACTCTTTATCTCATATGTTACAAATTTCAAATTTCCCTTTATAACTTTGCATTAAATCTCTTACCTAAATTAGAGGTTTCAATTTATTAATCACTTACCTTTTATTTCACTACAATAATTTAAACAATTAATTAATGGAAATTTAAGAATTAAATACCGGGTTAAATTTCAAATTATTTTGAAATATTAGATAAATATATTATTCTAACTTATATACCTCTAATTTGATTTAAAACAATTAAAAATTTATATCTTTTTCGAAAATGAATCTGTAGTAGAACTACTACAGTGGCCTTTCCCATTCGAAACTCGAAAATGAAAGTCGATGATGCGGCCGCCATCACCGAAATTATTTTCCAACGACAGAGAGGAAAGTACAAAACTTATTTTCTCAAAAATCTTCTTTAAAACGATTCTTTCGAATTATGTTAAATATCTATATCAGAAAATACTTATAAACAAAATTATTAATATATTTCAAAATCATTCAAAAGAAAAACCCCGGACTTAAGTTCTAAATTTCCAAATTTCATTTATCTTATTTTTCAATCTTATTTCTATTATTATTTACACTTTATTGCCTAACAATCAATCTATTGCAGCCAAATATAAATATCAATTGAAATTTTTTATTTTATATATAAAAATATAATAGGCAAAAAAATTTCATTCACCTATATTAAAAACAAATATTATGTCAGTCTGTCCTATTAAGTGTTTAGAAATCCCTATTGATGTCATAGCGTCCCATGCACCAACCGGAATTTATAAATACGAAACGGAACAGATTAACACAATATAAAAACCTTTTTATAACACTAACAAATACGCGCTCTCATATATATACACTCAGCGACTCCCATAGGGTATTACTACCCTATTAGTAAAGAGTCAAACCCCACAAAGCTAAGGTTTATCGCTAAACCAAAGCTATGATACCAGATGTAACGTCCCGCCTTTTCGCACGATTTAAACAGACACACATGCCGATTCAATCCATACGGAAGGGCGGATTGTTATGGGGTAAATAAGAAAAACAAGAAAGAAATAAAAGAAAACAGAATCTCGCAGCGGAAGGATAAAATATAATAATAAAATATACATTTTATAAATCTGTTTACAAAACATTCATATAATACATATCAGAGTTACACATACCAACAACAATGCAGCGGAACAGTGTGTAGTGCACTAGTATAAATAATAATAATATACATCTTCGTCTTCGTCCTCCAGAGCTAAATCTTCAAATCCTGAAACGCTCGGACTGACCCGAGCGAATTGAAAAGACAAAACACTCGAGTCAGAACTAAAAGATCTTATGTAAGTTAAATTAACAGAAATAAATATGAGTGCAGTAACTCAAGAGATGCTCGGGATTTACATCTCCTAAGGATCCGTTAAACTATTTACTATATAGTATATTGCGCTATTATAATAGTGTCTATTTATAAAATAAACTTACTTTTAAATAGCGTTAAGGCTTTACATTTTCCACCTTAACACAGTTATATATTCCCATAGTCTATACAGTACCGTAATCTCCCCCATACTGGGCGTCGTCAGAGGGCACTCCATAGGTATGGTACAAAACCAAAATCGTATAAGGCGCGCTAGGGTAGGTGACACGGCACAACTAGGCAATGCCAGGGTAGATATACCAATTGCTATCCGGACCGATGGAAACGCATAGCCGCAGCTACCGCCCACCTCGAACAACACTCCCAAATCAAAGGTGCGCACCAAAATAATCACAAAAGTAATAGAATGGCATACGAAGAAGTGCGTTCGATCAGAGGTGCTACCTCATTAATCCGAGAATCGCTCTTGTTTTGGCCACCTTATGCCAACTCACGGGAGTCGGGTCCACGTATTTACCTTAAAGGAAACGTCACCACCATCCTACTTCATTCTGGAATCTCCACCGCGTACACGGTTGTCAAAGTGGTTTCGGTATCGACAGAGAGTATGTCCATATCCGATCCCGGTCTCTTTGCCAACCAATCGTTATTATAACACCGCGGTCATTTTAAAAATAATTATTCTTTTAAAACCAAAATAAAATATCCATTTAAAACCCATATAAATACGATATCATTTATTCTTAAAACCCCAAATCAATACGATATCATTTTATTTTCCAATATATATTCTTTTCAAAACCATAGGGTTTTCCAAAATAAAATATTTAGAAATCAAAACTCTTGAATATACTATTTCCAAATTATACTACCTTGACAATCATAACTTTGAAACAAGTTTCCATCTCTTAAGTGGTTAAATATCAAACTACTTTTATAAAACAAAATAGCTTCTTTAGATTTCACCAATCAAATTCAAATATCGATTTAAACTTCCAAATACCATTTCAATTCTTATGTTCGAAAGCTTTAATTATTTCACCATTTCAAAAAAAACAAACTCATTTAAAAATCCCATATATATTAAATTCAATTACTTATTATTTAGACTTGAAATCTTTACTTAATGAATTCAATATAATTTAAGAAAACCTTTAACTTCACATAACTAGAAAAAATCTTTCAATTTATTTTATATTCATTTAAATAAACCTGATATTCATTCATTTAAATCATTCTACACAAAAATCAAGTTATAAAATCATATCCTTTAAAAATTCCAACTTTTTATTAAATTTCCAATTTAACTTAATATTCATCTTCAAATCTTATTCTCTTTTAAGTCATTTAAAACTCCAGAAATTTAATTTTAAATAAATTCTTAATCATATTGATCTCGAAAATCAACTAAATTTTATACTTCAAATCAAATTCATACAAAGCTTAAAAAAAACCAAAAATTACTATATATATATATATATATATATAACCAAATCAATATCCCATAAACCATATATATAGCTTTACAACACCATGAAAATCATTTCAAAAATAATTTTATATATATATATATATATATATATATATATATATATATATATATATATATACCGCGGCGCCTGTATAAAATTTTCTACCCTATGGTCAAGTGATACGGATGTTTATCATTTCAATCCGCAACTTAAAAATAAAAATGCGGTTGTATATCATTTCAAACCGCAATCTCGAATGAATGAAATGCATAGCAACTTGCAATTAATAAAATTAATCATTCATTCATCCATCAAATCATACATCCATTTATCACAGTCATCATCTAATTTCAAACAATCATCAATACATAACAAGTGATAAATAATGGTATCAATTATCAGTTTATACTCAAAATAAATTTAATAACTGTTAATTGGCAGTTTATATGCAAAAATAAACGTAAATTCAACTGGCAGTTAATATGAAATAAAAATTTAACATAACTATGACTGGCAGTTAATATGCAATTAAATAAATTCTAACTGTCAAATTTATGCAATAAATAAAATTAATTAACAGTTATATTAAATGAATGCGATTTCAGAGATAATGAATAAAACATGCCAAACAATCATAAATAAATTTCTACTCATATCTAAAATTAATTTAATAAACACAAGAAATTTTAGAAATTGTGAGTGGGTTAAAACACTCACCTTTTGAATTTAAATCGAATTTAAATTCAATTTAAACTCAAAAATTCGACGGTCTCCGAATTGGTCCAAACCAGCGTCAACAGATCTGGAATTTAATTACGATCCTAAAAAAAAATCTCGCGTGAATCGGACTACGTATGAGAAAGTTATTCGAAAATTTCGATTGAAACAAAAATTAAATAAAACAAAATAAACAAATATACCCCATCACCATGCCACGTCACAGGCCACGTCCTTCTTCTCAAATTCGAGCACGCTACAGCACCAATCAAAAAAAATGGACAGTACCAACAGATTACGCTCTTCGAGAATTATGACATATAATTTTTCTGGAATTTTCAGAGGAGTTTGAAATATATTTTTTTATTTATTTTTTTATTTTTATTTTGGACTGTAATTGGATCTAGAAATTTTGCAGCCATTGGAAGAGAAGAAGTTGAAGAAAAGAACACACAGAGAGAAATGAAGATAGATGGAGGCTAGGGTTTACACAGCCTATAAATAGACAAAGTGAAATAGGATAGGTGAGCACGAATCATAAACGCGCAAAACGGTTGTTGGCCCACCAGAATATTTTATATTAATTGGATACGTTACGAATTAGTAAATAAATTAAATTCTTCCTCAGACATTTACATTGAATTTTAAACGTATTTACAAATGTAAATTTAGATGCTTCATTTATAAGTTTCAATATAAATTCACAATTTCATTAAATTCCAAATTCATAGATAAGTTTCCATATCGTAATAATTATCTTAGATTTTTATTCATTCTCAATAGATTTAACTATTGTAAATTGACTAAGTTTTCATACTATAAAAATCCACATTTCTATGTATATATACATTTGAATTCCCTACTAAAATATTTTATTTATATTTCGCAATTACTTCCAATCCATTTTTTTTGGGCATCGCACTGTTACTAAAATAAATAGCCTATACCAACACTAATTATCATTAATTTGAAAACGGGTTACCAAATTTTGGATTTTATTAATAATTATTATTTATTACTTCATTGTTTATTCAAATTTAGACAATTTAAGATGTTTCTTAAATGCTGAGTACATTATTAACTTCAGCGTAAAACTTCAATTTTATTTTATCTACAAATTATAAATTAACTTTGCAGAAATCCTTTAGTTGACCTTTCATTTAATTATCCTATCTATTGGTATCCCATAGATGTGAATTCCTAAAACATCTCCGAATTCCAACTTTAATTTCAATCACATAAAATGTTCTATTTAGTTTCCAATAAATTCAATAAATTCAAATTATCATGTTCTAAATCCAAATGAATCCATATATCCTGCCTTCCATTCTTTTAATCTAACTAATTATCATATTCTGAATAAAGTTTACGTTATTTCCACCTATAAGCTACAAATAACAACGAATGTTGCATTTGATTTAGATTCTAAATAAATTGATGGGTAATAATTAATAATTCTCACTATTGCCCGATTTATTCCCATTCATGCTTAAATTACCACCAAACAATCATTAAATTTACCTATCTTTTATTGATTCCATAAAATCTATTTGCCCTGAGTTAGTTACTGCATTTATCAAATTCCAATTTCGCAATCACCTTAAATACATAAATTGGTATTGCATTAACATTTAAATTTATTAGCTTATGTCAACACTATTAACATTAATTGCAATGTATTACCAATTTTAGTCACTACCCTAACTACTAACTCATATTAACCTACATTATTCCCAAGAATTTCATTGCTTTTTTCTTATATTAAATTTATCAACCATATTAATTAAGGTTTTTTAAAAACAATTAAAAAAATTCCCTTTAATATATACAACTTAGCAACCTATTAAGCATGGTATTATATTTCACGTAAATGTACATTTAATTACATTTATTACAATGTTATCCGAATAAATTGCATGATCTAAGTATATAACTCCTAATATCCACCCACCTTGCCTTAATCCCAAATAACATACAAATTAAACTACCCTTAATTTCAATTAACCCTATCATTACTTTTTATATTCCAAACAAATAAATTAATAATAGGTTAATTGAATCAGATTTACAATCCAACTTTAATTATTTGCAAATTTTGTCAGTTTGGACCACTTGGTAAATTCAGAATCCTTTAACAACTTCCTACATTAATTTATTTTTGAATAATCCCAAAATTTTCAATATTAAAGTACAAATCCAATTTATCAAAAATTAAAACTTAAATTTCAAGGAATTTATTTATTTAGGTTTAGATCCCGTTATTCACTAAAATTGGTTGGTATTTATTTCATTCGCCTCTTTAATTGTATGTAAATTTCTCATAAATACACCTAAAATTTCATTTAATTCCAACTGCTTCCTAATTTCCATTTCTATGTCTTAACACACTCTATATTAAACTTCTAGACTTTGTATTACTTATCATATTAATGTAACCTTTATTTAGTGTATTAACATTTATTTCAATTCAAATTCTATCAACCAATTAAACATGTAACCTATTACTATTGCTTACAAATCAAAATATTGCACCCATTGTCATCTTCTGAATGGAATTAGTCTTTATTTCAAAACTTATCTAAATTTATATTGAGACCATATTTAATCCTCTTCGATAATATTAATCCTCAATTTATTAAATGGAATCAATATATCTTACATAACATGTTTTACGCATAAATTTTTAATTAATATTATTTCAACTTATTCCCCATATTCTCAATAATTACCTAACATAAATCTACGCTTAATTTATTCTACGTTCACACTTCCGTTACTCTCAAATCAATAAGCAACGTTCATATAAATAAATGTTATGAGAGTTTCCTATTTATTGCGATATTTTTATTTATTTATTACTGCATAACTTTACTTATTTTCTTTCCATCACTTTAAAATTAATCGTTAAAGTAACGCTTATCAATACGCATCAAATTATTTTAAAAGGTTTTGATTTTTTTAACAAATAAATTGACAGATTAATTAGGTAATGTATACGACTTGTTATTATACCCATAAATTTACACTTAACTAATTAAATGCCTTACCTATATTCTCTATCTTCCCATTATATTCAGGTACAATACTTACACCAAATTTTATTGAAAAATTTATTCATATTACAAACAAAGGCTTAAATTACCATTGTTAAATTTAGCGTTCAATATATATTTATCACCTTTTATTATTTCTACTAAATTTTTATTACAAAATTCTATTAAATAAATTAAATCGTCGAAATTTACGGGTCGTTACAGTTGGATTCGAAGGCACGCTTCCTTCGAATCGATGGAACTGGTACTCGTTCGAATCGATCAAAGCATTTGATCGATTCGAGGTTGTCTCAATTGGGTGATTCGAAGACGAGTTTTGGAATGGAGCCGGGGCTTCTTCACTTGCATGGATTCGAGGAAACTTTCCCCCGATGGATTCAAGCTAGGGCATACAAGGATGGATTCGACCTTAAAGCTTGCTCGATGGAGTCGAAGCAAGGTGTGTTCTGATGGGTTCGAACCATGGCTGACTACTGATGGATTCGAACCAAGGCCTTGTGGACGGATTCGAACCAATGCGTGGTTGATGGAGTCGAAGCATGGCCACTTGGATGGAGTCGAACTGCTTGCTTGCTCGATGGATTCGAAACAAAACCACTTCTCACGGATTCAAAGCAATATATACCTGATGGATTCGAACTAAGGCATACGAGGGTGGATTCGAACTAGGTAGGCGCGAGGCTAATTCCTTTCTGACCGGTGCGAACGCGATGGACACGAAGTAGCATGGAGTCGAACTAGATGGAGTCGAGCTGAGACATGAGGATGGGTACGAACTTCATGGATTCGAAGTATTCCAAAGTGATGGATTCGAAGTAGGTGGAGTCGAATCAATGGATTCGAACCGCACAAGGGCTATTTTTCTCATACTGAATCCAGCATATCTTGAGCATACGAACTCGGATTGACTTGAAACTTGAAACGTTGGTTCTCGTGGATTTGTTAGCCATGTCCAATCAATTGTAGCCTGATCTGGGCTCGGAAAAAATTCATCGATATCCATAGTGAAGTGGAATGCGACCAATCTCTGAGGCGAATTGTCTCTCGTTTTCGACCAATCCTTTGGTATCACGGCTTTGCCAAAAAGTGGGATAACAATACTGACTACTGTGAAGGTAATTTTTTATATCCTACATATATCTCACATCCACAAATAAGTACAATACATAAATATAAAGGCATATATGTGTAACAACTCATGTGCAATATATGAATATATCTCTACAGAAATAAGGTGGGGGAATATTTAATAGTCAATGGTTTCCATAAGCTATACCTATTAGTTACAAAATATGAATTACATCTGAAATCTGTAGCATCATGCTTGAGAACTTAAGGATTTAAAGAGTTAAGATATGTAAACTTCAATTTTTGGATCTTTAATTCACATAAGGCCTTGTTCTAACTATACATGACCTTTAATGTATTGTCCAAAATGGATATTTATTTGTTATCTAATTTTTAACCATCAAAGACAATTAACAGCAACACAAATTGTCCTTGAAAGACATAAGCAAATTGGGATGACTTATTTATCCAACATTAATAATAAAATAACCAATAAAAGTTCCAGTAGCATTTCTACTAAAATAATCAGTTTACTTAACCTCTTAATTATTCTTTTTCTTCCCATCATGACATACTGATCAACAAAGCAATCAACAAATTCATCGTGGTCTTTAAAACAATTCTATAAATGAGTGAATGGAAGTATTGGAAATATGTATCCAACCAATCAGCCAAACTTTAGGTAGCCAAATTTCAGATCTATATCACTTTAAATCTGTATGCTATAAATTTAATGAACATTGCTTACAAAATACAGCTACAGAACTAAGCCACAGATAAATCCAACCAAAACAAAAAAAGACCACAGTTATCGATAAGCAGATTAGGAAATAAAAAGTAACCTCAAACATTATTAAAAAAATTGTTAACTAAAAAATTCAAAGTAACTAATGAAAATCAGTGAATATTTACATGAGATCGAAGGTTAATGGATGTTGTACAATGATGGTTGAGGTTAGACCATAATCGAACTCAGGAACCACAATTTCATGGTTTGACCTTAGTGTTGATCGATTTATAATTGATATATCGACAATTGATAATAAATGATAGAAGTTGGAGAAGACTGAATTGAACTAACCCTAGCATGTTTACGGAGCCGCGAAGTTGGAGAAATAAACTTACGTCCTTTTGCAATCAGGTTGGTTGGAGAGTCAGGGTTTGCTAAGTTTTTGGAATACATGCCAGAGCAGAGTAATGATCAAGATGGATGAAATTACGAAGATGTATGGAGGCGATTTGAGGAATGAATTAGGGCTTTGAAACGCCATTTTCCAAAATCATAGGATTATGATTCAGGGTTTCTCGAAGTATTTTAGAACAAAGAGGCGAACAAAAACAAAAATGAAAAGGATAGTTCAGAAAGAAGGTAACCCTAATCTACAAAATCGATCGATTGCAGACAACATCGCAGTGGAGGAAGTATAATTTCCAATAAGGGACAACTTAGGTGATCAGACGATGGTGAATGTTTGGCGTTGATAATGTATTAGCGATGGAGGAGGAGGCAAATCGAATAGCTTCTGATGTATGGTTTCGTAACAACAGGAGAAACTGAGGAGGAGGAGGCCGCTATGTGTTGATCATTTCACGATGAGTAGGTTTCGAAACGAATTAGATGAGAAAGAAATGCGAACAGAAATGAAAAAGGGCATTTTCGAAACTTCGCAAAGACATGGTTGAATCATGTAGACGGAACTTTTATTACTAGTAGTAAAGATGAGGTAGCAATGTTGATTCTGAGGAGATAGTGGAGTTGACATGTAACTGAAAAGCTGTGTAGTTTTCATAGGGATCATAGTTTGGATTTTAGTTGGACGGTGATGCAAACTTCGAGTGCAGTGCCATTGCAATCTTAGAGGAGGTAGTGATGAAAGTCCCATGGAAGCATCGACACAGACCTTGTCTTCTGTCGATAGACGTATCACTTGAGTTTGATGGTTTTTTGGGTTTTGGAGGTGTCTAGTTTGTCTTGTTTTTGCCTTTTGGTGATCCCATGACTGAATTCTCCTTTTTTCTTTCTCCCTTTGATTATGCAGTTCTAACTATGCTATATTGTTGAGTTACATTACATATGTTTAGAAGAGAAAATTGGGTGTAACAGTTTCTAGTCTAGACAATCAAGGACATGATATTGAAATATTCGTTGAGATTAGCGTACGTAAGGCTCTCCATTTGATGGATGGTGAATTACTCATGACAATTGGAGGCACCAAAATTTACATATTTTTGGCTGTTTGGAACAATTACAGAACAAATCAATGATAATCTTCTATTGCTTAAATGTCAAATGAAAGATTGTATGTGAGGATGTGCAGTAGTTTTTTATGGGAATACTGTGATTCTTAAGTTTCAAAACTATACTTTGATTATGGCTAATCATATGACAATATGGTCGTATTAAGTCCATAGTTAGGTATAAATTGAACTACCTAAAGTGATGTACTATTCAAGAGAGGATCTATATCCTTTGAATAGAAGGTTAGCATCACCATAATTAATAGTTAAAGTCTTTGGCTAGAGCAAACTGATCAATCAATAATTGTTATAATATTGAACCATGGACTTTAATGTTGGACTTCGCAATTAACTAAGGATATTAATAAAATTTAGCCATTTATAGAGCTATAAATATCTAAAAGTTATACATGACAAAGAGAAAACATGCACAATATATCGCTGCTTAAGGGTTTAGCTTTAAAAGATAAGAAATTGGATTTCGCCTAGATAAGCTGTAAGCAGCTAAACTCATGTCAACTACTATGCATCGACAAAGTTCGTACAAACTTTAATATTTAAATAGCTTAAATATTACCAGTGGCTAAGTTCACACCTGGGAATCACACAACTGTAACTTACAGTTTGTGACTAAAAATAACTTACGGAAATATAAAAGCTATAATTATTACCACAAAAATTTAATATAATGGTTATATTAATAAACTTATTAATATTTTTCATTATTACTGATGGGCCTAAAATTAATCAATAAAATATATAATTATATATATATATATATATATATATATATATATATATATAATTTATTACTTTCTAGGCCAGAATAATGATTTGTGTATAATATATATACATATATATGTAATTTTAGTAGATGTTTTTTTCAAATTGTTTTAAAATTAGGTGGACCAAAATATATAATATGAATTATTTAATTGGGTTTAATTAATGTGAATATTAGGGACGCATCCTTAAAAGCAAACTTAATTCACTAAAACTCCTCCCGCAATAAAACATACTTTACAGGTCCCTGTTTTTCATTTTGCCAGTTTTTTCCCTAAAATACCCCTCCGCTTCTTGCATGATTGGTTTCAATAACGAGCTTATCTTTCTTGATTTCATCTTCTTCTACATTGGCGAACTTATCTTTCTTGATTTCATCTTCTTCTTTAATGACAAGCTCAGTTTTCTCGATTTCACTGCAAAATTGCAATTATACACAATAGTTGCAGAAATGTCTGCAATTATATGCAATAGTTGAAGACATTTCTGCAATGATATGCAATAGTTGCATTTCTACAACTATATGCAATAGTTGTAGAAATGTATGCAACTATATGCAATAGTTGCAGACATTTCTACAACTATACCATATAGGTGCAGAAATTACTACAATAATATAAAATTGTTGCAGAAATTTTTGCAACTATATACAAAGTTGCAGACATTTCTGCAAGAATATGCAATAGTTGCAGACATTTCTGCAAGTATATGCAATAATTGCATTTCTACAAATATGCAATAGTTGTAGAATGTCTGCAACTATATGCAATAGTTGCAGACATTTCTGCAACCATACCATATAGTTGCAGAAATGTCTGCAATTATTTGCAAATTTCTAAATTTGAAAAAATATCGAAAATGTTCAAAATTTGCTGAATTGTCTGCAAATATATAAAATAATTGCACATTTACTACAAATATGAATTTTTGGTATCAACAATGGATCTCATTTTAAATATCATAAAATTTGTAATTTTTTTGGTGAAAATGGTATGTTGATCCGATTTTTCTACATGAAGTTATACGGATTTGAAATGATTAAAACATAAAGGGTATTTGTGTCTTTTTGCGTGCGTGAATTTGAAAATTGGGACCGGAAATGTAAGTTCGGTTTGGGAAGGATGTTTTCTCTATTTTGAAACTTATTAGGGATGTGAGCCAAACTTACCCTTAATTAATTAAGTGGGATAAGATCTCATTTATATTGGGTCATACCTTAAACGGTGGATCTCGACAAGATATCTTATATAGCTCATAGGTTCTGCTATATACATGCCTAAATGTCTCGTTTGACATTGAAAGAAATTCATTTCCTCACCATAGAAATAAATTGTAATTAGTGGTGGACTTTGCAATTCCAACATTAAGTTAGAAAATTATTCTCTCATATGTGAAACCGATAGTGTAAGGTGTATTCAACTGGTAGGATTATTGAGATGAAAATTTCTAATTTTTTTGACAAAAATTAATTTTAGAACTTTTTAAACAAGTTGTTTTAAAAAAAAAATTAAAAAACATATGTTGGCACTATATGTGCATGGCTTGTGCATGCTCGTATACATCAATATTAATCAAGGTTAAGTGCGTAAGATACAGTTCATCTCGTGGCGGCAATGATTATGCTCAACATCAGATAGAGAGTCGAATCTTAGCCCACATGCAAGAAGCACTAATGAACGTGATGACATCGAAGCCAATTTGATGCTGATTGGAAAAAATTAGGGATTTGGTAGTGAGCATTGAGGTAAACCTTCTGAACGCCATTGAAATCGTCTCAGAAAGGTCGTTGAATTGTTGGCGGTTGCGGCCTCAACCATCTTGTCAAGCGATGGCGAAAATGGTCGAAAGTATCATCTTAAGTATTGAGTAAGTTACTAAAGCAGTGAGGAATTTTTGTATAGAAGTCCCTATTAATTTTATTATTACACTAATATTGTCTGCAAAATAACCCTATTACTTGTAAACATCTTAACTCTCACATATGAAATTCTTTTTACACACAAATTCGATTATTGGGTTCATAATTGAATTCTAAACACATTGACATCATCTGATAGTAAATTATACACTTATTTCTAGTTGTGAAAATTAATTATTATAATATTAATATTATCGTTAAATATTTACACATCAACACCATTAATCAAAGTTAATAGATTAAGACATTATTTATCTGGTTCAAATATATGATATTCTAATCAAGGCGAATTTTAAACATTAATTTTTAAAATATTAAATTTGAATATGTGATATTTGATCATTTATATTAAAATAATTTTTATTAGCTACCATCATTTAGATATTACATATTCAAAATTAAAAACTATGTATATGTGTGTGAGATTGTATATGAAAAATATTTTATTATTAGTTTAAATTAAATATTTAAAGAGATATATTTTGTTTGATAATACACTATTTTGTTAGATATTTTGAATAAATATGACATAATAAATCAGATTAACGCTATTAGTATAATGATAACACAAAATATCTTAAAATTTATATCAAAACCATCCAATATAACATTGAATATGATTTAATATTATCGACATTATTCATGATAACACCATAAAAGGTCTAATGCATAATGAACTAAAAATGAAATTTTTTGAAATTTCCCTCTTTTGTTGAACTACTCGATGAATATATTTTTTGAAGTTTGCTCATTTTACCTTACTTCTAACCCACTTAACTTAATATAGAGAGCATACACTAGTCTCAATGAACGTACAAATAACCCACTCTCTGTACATCTTGATTAGGAATAATTTAAAGATAAATATATTATTTTCGATTCAAAACTCATGATTACGAACACATTCACAACTACAATCGATTAAATAATTTTTCTAAGAATTTTCTAATTTTATTTAATGTATTCATCTCATTACTTATAACACAATACAATAGTACATACAATAGAATACAAAACCAAAATACTTTTTATTTTGAACAAGATTTTCAAATAAGAGTTAAGTTATATAAAAAATTATATATATAATTGCTCCTTGGACACAGCCTTAAGTTTGTCAAATAGTAGAATTACTAAAAAAAAATTGTCCTGTTGGTGCATGGATAGAGCGGGTTGAGGTATTATAGTAGTAAAATCATATCGACCCCTGCTCATATTAGAATAACATGTTATAATATGTGTTGTTTAAATAGTTGAATACACTACTATGTATTACCCTGACTTGTTGGTGTAGGGATAGATAGGTTGAGGTATCATTACTATTACTCATAGACCCTTGGTCGCGTTTTTAAGATGTATAAAGATTTCGTGTATATACGGTAATTAGAGATAGTCCCCACATAAGAATTTTGTTTGATCCTTGTTCTCTTTATCGTTCCCTTTTGGATAACTTTTGGTTACTCTCACGAGTAAGCCAAGAGTAAAGTATTTGAGGACATATTAACAGGACAATGAATCTTCAGAAGCATGGAGACTATGCTGTTCAGTTACTAATTTATTTTTTTATGTACTATAGATATTATTTGTATATGAGGCCAGGTTCTGTATTTGATTTATCATTCGATACTAAGTTCGCATTGAGATGGTGTATTCCGGTTAGATTGTTATATCTCATATCATGTCTTATATAGATGTCTCTCGTACTTTGTATGCGTGTATATTGGTATGATGTGTATTATTATTCCATTGTGAGATTATATTGACATATCAAGTGGGCTAGTTTGGTCAAATTTTACAAATGGTTTTGTCATTTACGGTACTCAAAATCATGTAGTTGTTTAGCATCGATTCAAGCTATCTTAAATGGCGGATTGTTAGATGGTAGCCATTCATGCACTCTAATGTTGGTAATGATCATATTAAATATAAACACTTTTAAATTTTTTGCAAAATAATGAATATAAGAAATATATATTTAGAAGTTCAATATTTTAAAATATGTACAAATGAATTGAAATTTGTAAAATTTTAGGTTCAAAATTGAAATATATACATTTCTACTAATAATTTCAACTTCTAGTTTGTAAAAATAAAATAAATTGTTCATAATTTTTAAGTTTTAAATTCTATTTTGAATACAAATGTATGACTGATCAATCAACCATTAAGACTCTTTAATAAGACAAATATTGTTTATAAATGTATAAAGGTACATGAATAAAATACTAAACGTAGTTATAAAACGTAACCATGATGAAAATTTATTTAAACAGAACCGTAGTATCAAAACTAAGACAAAGAGTTGAACAAATAACAGATATATGTTTGTATGTGAAGAATATATATTAACAAAGTCATATGGTACTAAGATCATGAAACTGCACATATACGAATAAATGTAGTTTTTGCAACAATCAAGATTTGAATTCGTGACCATCTGAAGTTAAAAATGTGTTTTTAACAAGACCATGATTTCAATTTGCGATCTCCTAAAACAATTTTTTAGTAAGATTCGAACTTGAAACTGGAGTCATTTTTAAAGTTTGCGTTCATTAAAAAAATGACACTAAAGATATTAGAAAATTTAGTAAGATATTTTTGTAGAGATGATTGTTACGAAATTTAATGCAATATTCGAAATGGAAAGTAGCTGAATCGTTAAAGATGTTTTAATGAAAAAGTGTAGATAATGGATACTAAAATAAAGATGGAATAGTTTAACGGAAAACCCCAAGATCGATTTTAGACCGAAGAACACAAGTACTAAAGCCAAGTTTGAAGAACAATTAGTGCTATATTAATATATAGCATTAGATAAAACAGAATGCTATATTAAACTAGCATCAAGTAAACATATATAATGCTAAACTAAACTAGCATCGGATTAAGTACAATAGATGAACTAATATAACAATCGCATTTTTACGGCTAAAGAAATGCTAAATTAATATATCATTACACATCTATAATATGTAAAGTTCATATAGCTTTGCAGATATACAATGCGAAGTACGGCTATAATTCATTTTCATAGTTCATATGCTATTCTTTTTTACATGAATGCTATATAAATATAGTATCCAGTGTGATTCGTATTAAATTTTAAAACTTCCGTTTTTCCTTCAAAATTGAAATTGAAGTCGTCCATTCTCCCAATTTTCCTAAGTAAAAAAATCGCCAATCAACCATTACTTTTTGCTTTCCTATGTGTTGAATATCCCGACCACTCATTTCACTTTTATTATACTATTCAGTCCAATGAAATGATAATCAAACAAATGAAAGCAATCATCGTCGTAATTCTAGATTCAAATAAATAAGATCGGCTATATTGATTTTTGATCATCATGAGGTTTCAATTAAACATGTCTTTAGTAAAAATTTAATTTTAATTGACCGTCCGCATTCAATTGATGAATGACTGATCGTGATACAATAGAGATTTCATATCCTATTCGCTAGCAGTCTTTCTTTTCTAATGAAAATTTAACGCCTGAACTTTAGATGAAAACGTAAAGTCCGAATTTGAACCAGTTTACTGTACAATGGGCCTGTTAGTCCAATAAAAAATTTCATGCGTTGCATTTTATCTTAAGTGAATAGGTGTCTATTTTATATTCGGTAACATTACAAATTTGGAAACTTTCCGTATATATCTCTGCCAATTCAAAGGTTATAAATTGAGATTGATTGACACGCAAGATCATTAGTCGCAAATTCTCCAGTTACGTTTCTTCTTCCCCTGGTCCATATTCACCTCTAACAATGGTACTTCATCCGCCCCCCCGCCCCTCCCTCTTTTATTTTTTATTTTTTTAGCCATTCTTTTTGTTCCTTAATGAATTAACTAAATAGAAATCGTTGTTGCAATCTGTTCATGCATTATATCATGTTCGTTCACATCTAATTCCAATATCGTATTTAGTTAGACCTTGACTTTGTTAAGAAATGATCCTGTTTATTACCTCTTTTAGATTTGAAAATTTGGGAAGTATATTTCTGATTTTTTCATGGAGAAAAAAAATATATCTTTTTTTTTTGTTTGAAAAAGAACTTAAGCAGGTATATTTATGTTCATATCTTAACTCGAGAAGTGCTACATGTTTCAATTTCATATGTAAGGGGATAATATAAAGATTTTGCACAATTTTTTTTCTTTTTCTTTCTGACATATATATAAAAAATGCAGGCATTCTCAAGGCGATACCGCTGCAATTCAACAACCAAAGTAGAAGTGGAACAAGGCAACAAAATTCTGCTCCCTTCATCTGCTCTCGTTTCCCTTTTATCGCTTGATAATATGAGGTACCCAATGATGTTCCAACTGGTCAACCCCAGCACCAACAAAATGGCATACTGTGGAGTCCTTGAATTCACCTCAGAAGAAGGAACCATTACCCTGCCTAAATGGATGATGCAGGCCTTGGATTTGGAAGATGGAGGAATAATGCAGGTGATGAACGTGGCTCTGGTGAAGGGCACATACGTGAAGCTGCAGCCCCACAGCAAGGACTTTCTGGACATTGCCAACCCCAAAGCTGTTCTCGAGAAGACCTTAAGGAATTATGCTTGCTTGAATGCGGGTGGTAGTATAGTGATATACTACAATGATAGGAGTTATCATATTGACGTATTGGAGACTAAGCCTCGTGATGCCGTGCATATTGTTGACACTGACTGTGAAGTCGACTTTGCACCTCCTCTTGATTATGAACCGCCCCAGAACGAATATAAATCAGCTTGTATGAATGAAACTAAGTGCATTACTTCTAAAAGCAATGGGAAGCTTGTCTTTGGTTCTGCAAATGCTGCCAAGAATGGATCCGAGGTTAATGGAGCTGAAACTGTGAAGAAAGAAGATAGTAAAAAATTTCAAGCTTTTACTGGAAAGAAATACACTCTGCGGGGTTGAATATTGTGATATGATTTCATGCTTAAACGTATTTTCCAGCCTTGTATTACTTGAAATTTGAAGTCGAGATTTTAATATATGGTAAGTGGTTTAGTTTTTTATTTTTTTATCATCTTTTATATGATCCCTTTCGTTACCTTTTCTATTTTATTTCAAGAAAATGGCATCGTGTATCGATAAACTGTATCTTTATCGATAAACTGTATCTTTAACTTACTGAACAAATCATTAGATGTATCAAAATGAAAACTCAGAGAGGTTCAGTATCATAGGTTCTACAAATGTGTGGAGATAATATGATTTCAGTTTTATATTTGATGGCACGCATGTAACTGGAATATAGGATTGACTTTAAGGAGTTTTTTTTTTTGACAGGGACAAGTTGTTGCATTGATTTGAATGTGAAAAGTGAAAACATTCATGTTTGTGGTGAAAGAGTTTTCATATTATCTTATCACATAATTTAACACGTAAAATAAGTATATTATTTTATATCAGAATATTTTCTGAAAGTTGAAGGAACTTAACCAAAAGCTGTAAGTAGGGTTGTCAACGAATACTTTCGGATACGGATGGTGACATATCCATATCCTTATCCGAAATCATTTTCGGATATCCCATATCCGTACCCGCTTAATTTACGGATATCGGATATAATATGTTTATACGTTCATGACACGATAATATTTGGTTCCAATATATCCTATGTGAATGAAACTAAGAAGTTCAAGTCTTCTAAGTTTGATATGAAAGATCTGGAAGAAACTGACGCAATTCTGAAAATTAAAATTATTAGGAAAGATAGGGGTTGTTGCTAACACAATCTCATTACATTGAGAAGTTTCTTCGAAAGTATGGTCATTATAATAATAAACCAGCACATACTTCTTTAGATCCTAATATTAAATTAGAAAAGCATATTGGACGTAACATTTCTCAACTTGGGTATTCCAGTATTATTGAGAGACTTATGTATGATACGCATTGCGCTAGACCAGACATAGCACATGCTATAAGCATGTTATGTCGATTTACGAGCAATCCAGGTTTCGAACATTGCAAAGCCATTTCCAGAGTTTTAGCTTATTTGGAAGGAACCATTACCTATGGTTTATCTTATAAAGGATATCCAGCTGCAATAGAAGGATATAATGATACAATCTAGAATAATGTAGAATCCAAATCCAAGTCTACGACTGGATGGATCTTTACATTAGGAGGTGTTGCGTCACGGATTTCCAAAAAACATACATGTATATCTGACTCAACAATGTTGTCAGAGTTGATTGCATTACAGATGCATGTAAGAAAGCGGAATGACTTAGGAATTTATTAATAGAAATCTCATTATGGAAGAAGCCATCTCCAGCCGTCTTGATTAACTGTAATAATCAGGCTACAATATACAATGTTTCTAATAAGACATACGATGAGAAGTCTAGACATGTGAGTCTAAGACATCAAATGATAAAAGTTACTCAAAAGTGGAGTAATAACTGTTGATTACATAGAAACAAAGAAAATCTTGGCAGACCCATTCACAAAGAGTCTTTCAAAGGCAATAGTTTCTATAAAATCAAAGAAAATGGGTGTAAGGTCTGTAAATGAAGGTTAATCATCCTTAACAGAAACTTATTTTTTGAAAAGGATAGACAACGTTCAATGGTTACCAACAAGTTAAGAGAATTATTATAGAACACTAAATCAACAATCTCATAATATTTAGTGTTGGATTCTACAAGAATAAAGGATGGATAATATATCCTTAATAAGTCTAGTTACCTTAAAAAGATGTATCGCAGAAACACCTTAAGAGATTTACCTATATGAGTATGGAAATCAGGCCGTTTCCTAAGAAAGTAAGACTGCTTTCTGAGTAGACTCATGAACCTAGGATTAAAAGCACACGGCTATTAACTTGCTAAGCAATACAGAACATTTTACCTAAGAAAATCAACATTTGTGATCGTTTCGGTTTTATCATAAGAGATACTTGGTTCAAGATTCGTTTACTATAGAATCTCAATAAAGCTTTGAATGGTTTACACTAAGTAAAGATTCAAATCCAAAAGATACCTTTTATTTATGTGGTGGTTTTCACAATGATGCAATTCATGATCTTTGAACTATGTTTGGCTTGATCCCACTTGGAAACGTAGGTAATCACTCAAGCGAAACAGTTATTCAAGTTTTTAAACTTAAAATGTTTTTTTAAATTATCCAAACTTAAAAATTAGGGGAGAATGTTGGATATTTTCAAGTTTTCCCTTTGTTTTTGTTTTCATGAAGAGAGAAGAAAGGAAGAGGGAAGAAAGTGTTAGGAATTGGAGATAGTGGTTTTGATGACAACAACCTTTGTAACTTATATTATTATAACTTATATACTAACATTATTGTCTAGATATATATGAATGTTATTATGTAGGATATATATAAGGCAGGTACTGATTATTGACGACTGTACTGTATAAAGATCAAGAATGAAGAAATCAAGTATAAAGACGCATGAGTATCAACATCAAGATTTCAAGGTTAGTGCCTAGTTTTTCTTAAAATTTCATAATAACATAGAAATCTTCATTCCGAATTTCATTTGGGATGAAACCCATTTCTACCTTCTTAGTCGCTTATAAACCCACGACAAATAGCTTACAAACCTACGACAAGTGGCTTAAAAACCCACGAACATCCTGATTTTGTACAAGTTCTCGAGTGCTGATGTGATGAGATATTCTGCAGGAAGACGCTTGCAAAACTACTTCAGAATGATTTTTCAAAATGATTTTAAAAACTATTTTTCAAAAGTATTTTAGCCTTAAAATTATCCTTTCAAATGATTTTCAAAAAGATGTTTTAGCCTTAAAAATATTATTTGTTTTCGTTTTAAAATAAACTCTTGTTTTAAACTTCATTTTAAAAACAAATTTTACACTATTTTTTAACTAGTGATGTCGACATCATGGGATACCCCATGTCGACATAGTGGCCGTTGAATTCAAAAGCTTCAATTTTCAAAAGAAGTGTCTATTCGTTTAAATCTCTTCTCGAATGGTTATGATCGTTGGTGCTTTATAAATAGCCTTCACAAACGAATTTTTTAACTAACTAATTTCTTATTTTCTTCACTCCTTCTTCTCCACAAATCCATATTCTATAATTTTCATGTTTTTAAGATCGTGCCAAAATTCTACCGAATTCTCAAGTGAATCAAATTAAAAATTCATTCTTGTTTGATTCTCTGTCATCTCTCGAAGATCAAAGTGCCATTCAGAGTTATATGATCAATTTGTAATCAAAAGTTTATCGAGTCTCTCTATAAGGTGTGGTTGTACCTAGAAATCAATTGTGTGATCTTGAGTCCCGTAAATCAAGAGAGTTTGCCCCGGACTCGTGAGACAGGAGGGTACCTCAAGGCCTTTAGAAATTGAGGATTGTAATCTCGACATTGGTATAATAAAAATCCGTACGTGGTGGTTTGCTTTAGTACAGGACTTGATGTAGGGTAACTCCGAACCAGTATAAAATCCAGTGTGTTCTTTCCTTTTACTGCTTTTATTTACTAATTGCATCAATGTTTGATTCTGTGATTAAGTTCTGCATTTGTTTGTGTCATAATTTTTAAATTAGTCCATATAAGTCTTATAATTCATTAAACACTATTCACCCCCCTCTAGTGTTAAATTAGCCTTAAGATCCTTAATCCGCTGTCCCTTTCAATTGGTATCGGAGCATTTGTTTTCATAGTTTTCATAATCTGAAACTTGAAAAGTTAAAAATGGCCTTTTAAGGAAATTTTGTTAATACTAGTTTGAATTTATGCATTTCATCCAAGTATCATAGGTCTTCATATAGTTAATTGGTTTGTTATGCAGGAACAGACATGTTACATGACTTTTGAAGAATCAACAACCAATGGACAAACTATGCAAATTGAGAAAGACAAATGGATACTTGATAGTGGCTGTTCAAGGCATATGACTGGAAATCTCGAGATACTCAATGACATTATATATCAAGATGGTGGATTGGTCAACTTTGGAGATAACTTAAAAGGATATGTGATTGGCATCAGCAATGTTAATTTTTTGTTGATGACAAAGGGGGAGAAGTTATACATAAAATAATAAGCTTGGAGTAAGGGGGAGTTGTTGGAGTAAGGAGGAGTTGTTGGTGTAAGAGGGAGTTGTGGCATGATCAAAATGGTAAGTATATATTTTATAAGGTTGTCATCATCAAAAAGGGGGAGATTGTTAGGAACTGGAGATAGTGGTTTTGATGACAACAACCTTTGTAACTTATTTCATTATAACTTATATACAAACACTATTGTCTAGATATATATGTGTGTGCTTGTGAATGTTATTATACAGGATATATATAAGGCAGGTACTGATTATTGAAGACTGTACAGTATAAAGATCACGAAAGAAGAAATCAAGTTTAAAGACTTATGGGTATCAAGATCAAGATTTCAAGATTAGTGTCTAGTTTTTGTTAAAACTTCATAATATCATGGAAATCTTCATTTCGAATTTCATTTGGGATAGAACCCATTTCCACCTTCTTTGTGGCTTAATCCACGGCAAGTAGCTTAGAAAACCTACGACAAGTGGCTTACAAACCCACGAATATCATGGTTTTGTACAAGTTCTCGAGTCCTGATGTTATGAGATATTCTGTAGGAAGAAGCTTGCAAAACTACTTCAAAATGATTTTTCAAAATGATTTTCAACACTGTTTTTCAAAAATATTTTAGCCATAAAATTATCCTTTCAAATGATTATCAAAAGGATGTTTTAGCCTTAAAAATATTATTCGTTTTTGTTTTAAAATATACACTTGTTTTAAACTTCATTTTCAAAACAAATTTTACACTATTTTTTAACTAAGGATGTCGACATCATGGGATACCCCATGTCGACATAGTGGCTGTTGAATTCAAAAGTTTTAATTTTCAAAAGAAGTGTTTATTCGTTTAAATCTCTTCACGAATGGTTATGATCGTCGGTGCTTTTTAAATAGCCTTCACAAACGAATTTTTTAACTAACCAATTTCCTATTTTCTTCACTCCTCCACAAATCCATATTCTATAATTTTTATATTTTTAAGATCGTGTCGAAATTCTGTCGAATTCTCAAGTAAATCAAATTAGAATTTCATTCTTGTTTGATTTTCTGTCCTCTTTCGAAGATCAAAGTGCTATTTAGAGTTATAGGATCAATTTGTAATCAAAATTTTACCGAGTCTCTCTATAAGGCGTGGTTGTGCCTGGAAATCAATTGGGTGATCTTGAGTCCCGTAAATCAAGAAAGTTTGCCCCGGACTCGTGTGACAGGAGGGTACCTCAATGCCTTTATAAATTGAGGATTGTAATCTTGACATTGGTATAATAAAAATCTGTATGAGGTGGTTTGCCTTGGTACATGACTGGATGTAGGGCAACTCTGAACCAGTATAAAATCTGATGTGTTCTTTCCTTTTACTGTTGTTTATTTACTTTCTACATCTGTGTTTCATTCTGTGTTTTTTCTATGATTAAATTCTACATTTGTTTGTGTCATAATTTTTAAATTATTCCATATAAGTCTTAGAATCCATTAAACACTATTCACTCCCCCTCTAGTGTTAAATTAGTCTTAAGATCCTTAATCCGTTGTCGCTTTCAGAAAGAAGAAAAGCAAAGTCCCATATTTTAGGATATTGGGAACCATGCTTGTTTAAGCATGGGATTCTTATGAGGGAGTTGTGGCCTTTGGGCTCCCAAATGTGTCCGTTGTTGAGAGGAGGGAAGTCATGCTTAACCAACATGCACGCGTGCCGCCTCTACCGTCTGTCCGACCGACCAAACCGGGTATGGGTCAAATGATAATAATTTTTTTAGAAAAATAAATGGGCCGGATTTCTGCCTGGATCCAGAATTTAATCAAGGCGGGACATTGGAAAGGGTACAACTATAAAATAAATGGTCCGGATTTCAGCTCCGACCCATAATTTCATCAAAGCTGGACATTGGAAAGGGCATGACCGTTATTAACGATTATTAACCAAATGGATACGAAATTTAAATGGGCATGACCGTTCTTAACGATTCCTAACCGAACAGATGTAACCCTTGATGAACAGACACCTCCTCATCTCTATATATACGTCAGCCAAAACTATTATTCACAACAAAAAATAAAATAAAATAAAATCTCCTTCTTCTTCCCACGCAAATCTAAAACGCCGTTAGAGTGTTACAGAACGCTCTGATATCAACAGATTTGTAACGCCTACAAGGGGTAGCAAATCCAGTAAAATTTCTTACGCCCGTGCGGAGTTGCAGACTACATTTCATTTCTTCACTCTATTCTACCCCCGTATTTTGCATCGTTTTAGATCAGAATAAAGTGTTCTTGACCAGATCAAAAGCGTACAAATTTTGAATCCGGTTACCCTGTTCCAAGGCTTCATTGAATACTGAAATTCGATAGTTCGATAATCCGTTTGTACCTGCTGGGTTGAATTATTGTCTGAAAGAATCTATTCCATGGATCCTTGAAGTCAGAAGTACGGCATTATATTCGTCGGATTCGAATCGAACCACAAATTTGTGTAAGAATTTTCAGACAATAGTCTGCCGCCATGGAAGGTTTGAGCGCCCTGCAAGTCATGAATCAGCATTTAACTAGATTGGAGAGGTTTGATGGAAACAATTTTACTCGTTGGCAAGAGATAATGAAATTTTTTCTGATCGCCGTCAAATTGTTCTACATTTTGAATGCATTGTGTGCTCCTGTCTATAACGCATATAGGACTTTGGAAATTACAAAGGCACTTTGGGCTGCGCTGGAAAGCAAATGCTGCATATCTGAGGCAAGTAACCAAAAATTCCTTATTTTCAATTTTATGAGTTTCAAATTGGTTTCCAATAAGTCCATAATTGGACAAGTAAGCGAAATCCTATTGTTAGTGAATCAACTTAAAGATGCTGGAATAAATCTCCATGAATCTTTGTTGTTGGAGTTATAATTCCAAGACTTCTAATTCTTTAAGTGATTATAAGAAAAAATTAAAACATGCAGAAATGGATTGTGATTTAGATGGTTTGCAACGTCATCTTCATATTGAAGAGGACTCTCGTAAACCTGAACTAGATGATAATCCGCAAACCGAGTCTCATTCTAATGCAAATAATGTTCAAATTACTGACAAACTAAAGCCTAAGATTGAGACATAGTTTAAGAAGAAAAATTCTAACAACAAAAAGAAAGGCGCTTGTTACTACTATAACAAGACCGGCCACTATGCCCGAAACAGCGATTAACAGAAAAAACAACAAAAGGTGAATGTGGTCGAGGACTCGCTTGTGGCTGTAGTGCAAGAGGCGAACTCCGTTAGTGAAACTGATAATGATTTATGGTTTGATACTGGAGCAACCATTCACATTTGCAAAGACCGAAATTTGTTTATTACGAAGAAAATAACGAAGAATCCGACAAGGTTACTGGAGCAAATAAGGTTCCAAGAAAAGTTTTGGGAAAAAGGCACTATTGAACATGCATTTATTTCTGGAAAAGTTCTTACATTAGTTAATGTATTTTATGTGCCTGATATGTGTAAGAATTTGGTCTCTAGATACCTGCTTAACTAAGGAGGATTCAAGATAGTGTATGAGTCTGATAAGTTAGTGTTGTCCAAGTAAGGCAAATTCATTGGACATGGGTACTCTTGTAACGGCATGATTAAGTTGAATCTAATAAAGTAATCTCTATTTATTTTGTTGATTCTGTTAGTTTATAGCATGGTAGACAATGATATGTTAATTATAATTCCCTTAAAAATATGCATAAAACATGATTAATTTCTGATTGTGATTTCGATACTATCTCTAAATGTGAAATATGTGTTCATGAAAAAATACACCGAAAATCCTCTAAATCTATAGAAAGGAAAACTGGCTTGCTAGATTTGGTATGTAGTGCTATGGGTGACTTAAAAAGTCACATCACCAATGGTGGTAACAAATACCATTTACTAGTGATTATACTAGATATACATATGTGTATCTAATGAAAACTAAAGATGAGGCCTTTGAGAAATTTAAAATTTACAAAGCAGAGGTCGAAACACAATTAGGATTTAAAATAAAAGTGTTACTTTCAGATCGTGGTGGTGAATATTTCTCAAATGAATTCACCTTATTTTGTAAACAACATGGTTTAGTTCACCAATGCACTGCCCCATATACACCACAATAAAATGGTTTTGTTGAAAGAAAATATAGAACTTTACGAGAAATGGTTATGCCATGCTCATAAGTTCAAACTTACCTTATAACCTATGGGGTGATGCTATGTTATCTTCATGTTATATTTTAAATAGAGTACCACTTAAAAAGAATAATGTTTCCATTTATGAATTATGGTTTAATAGGAAACCTAATCTTATAAGACTTAAAGTTTGGGGTTGTTTAGCATATGTTAGAAAACCAGACCCTAAATGACCAAATTTAGGAAATATGGCATTTAAATGTATTTTCATAGGATATTCACTTAATATTATAACTTATAGGTTTTTAATTCTTGACACCTTAGAAGTTGCAGAATCCGTAGATGTAGAACTCTTTGAAAATCAAACTATTGAGATTTCATTGAGATCATCTAGTCCAGAACCTAATACAATTGATGATATCAATGACGATGACTATGCTCCAGCTCAAAATAGCAAGGAAGTATCGGTACCAGCTAATAGTACTAAAAAAAAGTAGAAGTAAAATACCAAGAATAGTGGAGGACTATGGTTCTGACTTCATTACATATCTTATAGAAGGCAGTAAGGACGAAGTCCTTAATGTGACTACATATGTCATGAACGTCGATGATGAACCCAAAACTTATTCTGATGCTATGAGTTCCAGCAACTCAATATTCTGGAAAGAAGCTATCAACGATGAAATGAATTCCATACCATTAAACCAAACTTGGGTTTTAACTGATTTACCTCCTGGTGCTAAACCTATAGGATGTAAATGATATTTTAGAAAAAAGTTGAATACAAAATGGATCCTTTGATAAGTTTAAAGGCAGATTACTTGCTAAGAGATATAACTAAAGACATGAAGTAGATTATTTTGATAATATGCTCAAGTTGCACACATACCTTCTATACGTTGTTTAATAGCACTTGTATCAAATCATAAATTGGTTGTACATCAAATAGATGTAAAGTCCGCTTTTCTAAATGAAGATTTAGAAGAAGAGATACATATGGAATAACCTGAAGGTTTCAGAACCCTGGACCAAGAAAAGAAAGTTTGCGAATTAATAAAGTCTCTTTATAGCCTAAAGCAAGCTCATATGCTATGGCATGAGAAGTTTGATAAAAAAGAAATGTCATATGGATTTATTGTTAATGACGCTGATAAATGTATTTATAGCAAATCGGACAACGATGATTAAGTTATAATACGTTTATACGTTGATGATATGCTAATATTTGCTTCCAATATATCATGAGTGAATGAAACTAAGAAGTTCCTATCTTGTAAGTTTGATATGAAAGATCTAGGAAGAAGTGAAACTTATATATATTTTTATGATAACTTAAACTTGTTTTTTTATAAAATTCAAAATCTAGTGTCAATTTTCAGGCGTCGTAATTCGCCCGACTGTTACACCCTTACACTTCCAACTCCTATGGAGGTGTGAAACTTCATAAGAAAATCTTTTTGGGAGATGACCATTCCAATCTCTATCAGCGTAAGTCTCCTAGGAAGGGATTATACGGAGACTGCTAATCTATAATGAGGATTCTTGTGTAGAAAGATTTGTGCAACAGTGCAGTTCTCACGTTAACGAGAAGCTGCGCTACTCCTATTGGACCATATGGTTGAAGTCTTATACTAGCTCTGACTTATTTTCAAGGTCTCAAATGAAAGACCCGTTTTGTCATGTACTATTTTGAAGATAACATTCACATAGCTCTCTGAATCTACCAAAACTTTCTCCATTGCACAGTTGGAGATATGCACAGTTATCACACATAGTTCAATTTTTAATACACGCTTCCTACACATACTTCTCCTATGTCTGTTTTGCGTTGGCCTGCTAGGTGGGGTCCCCCATGTATAGAAATTGTGAGGGTATTGGGATTTCCCACTAGGTCCTTATAGGGGCTAGGATACTAGTCATATGCATGAGTGATTAGAGTGTATTTTTGGTAATTTCCCAGATAACCTTCCTAAATGAGCTTTTTAATTTCATTTTTATACAATGGTAGTTATTTGTATGGTGCTTGTTCACTCGGTGGAACCTATAATATGTACTGCTTTTGTTCGATTTGGCTTTCTTCCCACTATTTGATGTTGTATGCTAATTCCACTTAGACGGTTCGTAGATCTAGCCTAGAGAATGAGTGAGTGGTTTTTTGTTGCAAAATTAAATTCTTTTGGTCTTTTTGCGGGTGGGTTGTTATATGCTTCTGTTCCTCGCTTTCTATCATAGTCCACTGGTGCGGTTCTTTCAATAGACATCCCTCAAACAATTTTTCCTCTTTAGTGCGTATGTACCCATTGGCCCTTTCGTAGAATGCCTTCATGCTTCTACATGGTTTTTTTCTATTTTTATTCCACATCTTTGTGTGTCCTTTAATCTAGAATGGGCTACCATCAACAATGCTTCCTCATTGGTAAACCCAATCCTCTTTGCTTCATCTTTGAAGCATTTAATAAAAATGTGCAAGCTTTCATCATCTCTCTACTTAACTGGGCATAAAATATATGGATCTGGGAGCTTTCCCTTCCCGCATAGAACTGTCTATGGAAGTCTGTAGACAACTACACCTAGGAATGCATTTCTCCTCACGAATATCTTCAAAATCATCTGAAGGCTTCTCTTGTAAGGCATACGGAGAACAATTTACAATGAGATGGCCTTTCTACCTTCAAGATGTCCATATAATATTTAAATATACACAAGTGGATTCAGGTTTAAAAACCTGTCATACTTTCTGATGGTTGATGCTTTAAAGCTATCAAGGAGGTATGCCTCAATTATTGCCTCACTAGTTAGGGATGAACACTCCTGCTTCCTTCCCTATCACGCCATTCGTATATCTTAGCCAGCTTGTCTATATGGGATTTAAGCTCTCGTATCTCCTTGCCTTTCTCGCTTTCACATGATGAGCCACTTTTGTAAGTTGAGCTAGCTTCATTCATGTTTGGTACTGTTTGGTTTCATTCTTTTCTAACAATAATGGATTGATATTGATGATTTTCCCTTGATGTGTGGATTTACAGGGACCTTATTCTTTTTCCTTGGTCCCAAGCTAAGTAGTCCGACATCACCATTCTCATTAAAGAGAGTGTTGTGTTTATCCCCTACTTGCACTTGTTATGCAGCAGGGAGATGCTGGTAGTGAGCTGTGGAACTATGAGAATTGGACAATCTGGTTGGTTTTGGGCTATTAGCATCTCAATGATGGTCATCCTTTCATTGATATGGGCTATGAAGGTATTAAGGATGTCAAGGATAGGTTCAATGAATATTTTTTGTAGTGGACAGGGAATTTTGGAAGAGGAAATGAAGGGTTTATTTCTTATCTTCACAGCTAAGTGTTTAGGTTCTTATTTAGGAGGGGTTAAGGAGTTTTTATGTTGCATGATTACATTTACTGGAGATTGCCCTTCTTTTAATGCCAAAATGTTAATAATATTTTTCCTCTCATAACATTAAATTAATTATAAAGCAATTGTGATGCTGAACCCTATACGTAATTGAGAAATAACGAATGAAAATGGTATTAAATTTGCCTTATGGTGGTAATTATGTCTCCATATGCTTGCATAATTAGAAAGTTTCACTTTGACAATTTGTTAAAATGTAAGTCAAATTTACTTCTAATTGATGTAAGTAAGTAAGATGCAGGAGAAGTAAAGGACATGGAAATTTTCATGGTTAAGATTTCAAGGAATCCTACGTCCATATGTCAAATCTTTGCCTATATATTTATTTCTAGTACAAACTTTTTCTAATGGCAGAGAGAGTTCAAGAAAATTTTGTGTAGATTGAAGAGAATGTTTCAAAAATCCATTTCCTTACTATAGTAACATTTTATTTATAGCGATGTGATATAACATGGATGGCTAACCCATTTCATTCTTCATTGCTCCTTCACCATTTGATACCTCCACATGTCTTTAACCGTGGGCTCGATGTTTTATGCATGGATTTCTAACATGGATGAAGGCGAGGGAAAATTCTTTAGAATGGAAGAATTAATTGAAGGTGAAATTTTTTAATTTCGATTTAGGTAGGAAATTGGACTTTGGGGTTCATGGGAGATTAACCTTTATTCTCCCTAAAGACTACGCCCTACTACTTATGACATTGTGACTTCATGTCTCTTCTTGATTGGTTTGGTTCCCATTGAACATAATAGCAACATCCTTATTTTTTGTTGTGTAGTTCCCTAATTGATGATATGCAAGCTTCGAGGAGATGATGGCTTGGACCTGAAGATGGCATCGACCTCGGTCCTAGAAAGATGTTGAAGCAGATATTTATGGGGTAGCGATGTTGATTCTGAGGAGATAGTGGAGTTGACGTGTAACTGAAAACCTGTGTAGTTTTCATAGGGATCATAGTTTGGATTTTAGTTGGACGGTGATGCAAACTTCGAGTGCAGTGCCATTGCAATCTTGGAGGTGGTAGTGATGAAAGTCACACGGATGCATCGGCACAGACCTTGTCTTCTGTCGATAGACGTATCACTTGAGTTTGCTCTTATTTATAGGCAATGCCTGCTTAGTCACTTCTTGAGCGGATGACATTTTTATTTGCTTCCTACTGCATGTGGTTTGTGGTGTCAATGCAGTTTTCTTATAGAGGTTGCGTTACTCTTTTTTGATTCAGTTTATCTGATGTAGTGCTCATGGTTTTTGCACATTATTGATTGCATATGGATACATATTCGTCTGAGAGTAGTTTGCTGGGTTTTGGAGGTGTCTAGTTTGTCCAGTTTCTGCCTTTTGGTGATCCCATGACTGAATTCTCCTTTTTTCTTTCTCCCTTTGATTATGCAGTTCTAACTATGCTATATTGTTGACTTACGTTACATATGTTTAGAAGAGAAAATTCGGTGTAACAGTTTCAAGTCTACACAATCAAGGACATGATATTGAAATATTCATTGAGATTAGCGTACGTAAGGCTCTCCATTTAATGGATGGTGAATTACTCATGATAATTGGAGGCACCAAAATTTACATATTTTTGGCTGTTTGGAACAATTACATAACAAATCAATGATAACTTCTATTGCTTAAATGTCAAATGAAAGATTGTATGTTATGATGTGCAGTAGTTTTTTTATGGGAATACTGTGATTCTTAAGTTTCTAAACTATACTTTGATTGTGGCCAATCATATGACAATATGGTCGCATTAAGGCCATAGTTAGGTATAAATTGAAGTACCTAAAGTGATGTACTATTCAAGAGAGGATCTATATCCTTTGAATAGAAGGTTAGTATCACCATAATTAATAGTTAAAGTCTTTGGCTAGAGTAAACTGATCAATCAATAATTGTTGTCATATTGAACCATGGACTTCAATTTAAACTTCGCAATTACCTAGGGATATTAATAAAATTTTAGCCATTTGTAGAGCTCTAAATATCTAAAAGTTATACATGATAAAGAGAAAACATGCATAATAAATCGCTACTTAAGGGTGTTGCTTTAAAAGATAAGAAATTGGATTTCGTTTAGATAAGCTGTATGTAGCTAAACTCATGTCAACTACTATGCATCGACAAAGTTCGTACAAACTTTAATATTTAAATAGTTTAAATATTATCGGTGGCTAAGTTCACACATGGGAATCACACAACTGTAACTTACAGTTTGTGACTAAAAATAACTTATGGAAATATAAAAGCTATAATTATTACCACAAAAATTTAATATAATGGTTATATTAATAAACTTATTAATATTTTTTATTGTTACTGATGGGCCTAAAATTAATCAATAAAATATATAATTATATATATAATTATATATATAATTATATATATATATATATATATATATAATTTATTACTTTTTAGGCCAGAATAATGATTTGTATATAATATATACACACACACACATATATATACATATATATATATATATAATTTTAGTAGATGTTTTTTTCAAATTGTTTTAAAATTAGGTGGACCAAAATATATATAATATGAATTAATTAATTGGGTTTAATTAATGTGAATATTAGGGACGCATCCCTAAAAGCAAACTTAATTCACTAAAACTCCTCACGTAATAAAACATACTTTGCAAGTCCTTGTTTTTCATTTTACCTGTTTTTTCACCTAAAATACCCCTCCGCTTCTTGCATGATTGGTTTTAATAACGAGCTTATCTTTCTTGATTTCATCTTCTTCTACGTTGGCGAACTTATCCTTCTTGATTTCATCTTCTTCTTCAATGGCGAGCTTAGTTTTCTCGATTTCACTGCAAAACTGCAATTATACACAATGAATTATACACATAAGAATTTTGTTTGATCCTTGTTTTCTTTATCGTTCCCTTTTGGATAACTTTTGGTTACTCTCACGAGTAGGCCAAGAGTAAAGTATTTGAGGACATATTAGCAGGACAATGAATCTTCAGAAGCATGGAGACTACGATGTTCAATTACTAATTTATTTTTTTATGCAATATAGATATTATTTGTATATGAGGCCAGGTTCTGTATTTGATTTATCATTCGATACTAAGTTTGCATTGAGATAGTGTATTCCGATTAGATTGTTATATCTCATATCATGTTTTATATAGATGTCTCTCGTATTTTCTATGCATGTATATTGGTATGATGTGTATTTTTATTCCATTGTGTGATTATATTGATATATCAAGCGGGCTAGTTTGGCCAAAATTTACAAATGGTTTTGTCATTTACGGTACTCAAAATCATGTAGTTGTATAGCATCGATTCAAGATATCTTAAATGGCGGATTGTTAGATGGTAGCCATTCATGCACTCTAATGTTGGTAATGATCATATTAAATATAAACACTATTAAAGTTTTTGCAAAATAATGAATATAAGAAATATATATTTAGAAGTTCAATATTTTAAAATATGTACAATTGAATTGAAATTTGTAAGATTTTAGGTTCAAAATTGAAATATATACATTTCTACTAATAATTTCAACTTCCAGTTTGTAAAAATAAAATAAATTGTTCATAATTTTTAATTTTTAAATTTTATTTTGAATAGAAATATATGACTGATCAGTCAACCATTAAGACTCTTTAATAAGACAAATATTGTTCATAAATGTATAAAGGTACATGAATAAAATACTAAATGTATGTTATAAAACGTAACCATGACGAAAATATATTTAAACAGAAACGTAGTATCAAAACTAAGACAAAGAGTTGAACAAATAATAGATATATGTTTGTATGTGAAGAATATGTATTGAAAAAGTCATATGGTATTAAGATCATGAAACTGAAAATATAAAAATAAATGTAGTTTTTGTTACAATCAAGATTTGAATTCGTGACCATCTGAAGTTAAAAATGTGTTTTTAACAAGACCATGATTCCAATTTGCGATCTCCTAAAACAATTCGTAAGTAAGATTCGAACTTGAAACCGGAGTCATTTTTAAAGTTTGCCTTCATAAAAAAAATGACACTAAAGATATTAGAAAAATTAGTTCAACGATTATTGTTGTTACTATTGCAACTACGAACACAAATAGTGTAACATAATGGTAAAACATAAGATCTAGGTGTAAGATGAGGATTTCAGTACCAATAGGTGTACAAAATTGTTGCATTTGCAAAAGTTGGTCATGTTTCAAAATTGGTGCATAATTATATAAGAGAGTGAGTGTGTGTATGAAGTGATAAGAGAGAGAAAATATAATTATTTAGATTGAAACTTGTGGTGGAAATTAGAAGGATTAGAGGTGTAGCCAAGTTGAGATGTAGCTGATCCTTGCCCATTTATACACGCAAGCGCACTTAATATTTTTGTAGAAATGATTGTTACGAAATTTAATGCAATATTCGAAATGTAAAGTAGCTGAATCGTTAAAGATGTTTTAATGAAAAAATGTAGATAATGGATACTAAAATAAAGATGGAATTAGTTTAACGGAAAACCCTAATTTTAAAGTCAAGTTTGAAGGACAATTAGTGCTATATTAATATATATAGCATTAGATAAAACAGAATGCTATATTAAACTAGTATCTAGTAAACATGTATAATGTTAAACTAAACTAGCAACGGATTAAGTACAATAGATGAACTAATATAACAACCGCATTTTCACAGCTAAAGAAATGCTAAATTAATATATCATTAGACATGTATAATGTAAAGTTCATATAGCTTTGCAGATATACAATGCTAAGTACGGCTATAATTCATTTTCATAGTTCATATGCTATTCTTTTTTACATGAATGCTATATAAATATAGTATCCAGTGTCATTCGTATTAAATTTTAAAACTTCCGTTTTTCCTTCAAAATTGAAATTGAAGTCTTCCATTCTCCCAATTTTCCTAAGTAAAAAAATCCACAATCAACCATTACTTTTTGCTTTCCTATGTGTTGAATATCCCGACCACTCATTTCACTTTTATTATACTATTCAGTCCAATGAAATGATAATCAAACAAATGAAAGCAATCATCGTCGTAATTCTAGATTCAAATAAATAAGATCGGCTACATTGATTTTTGATCATCATGAGGTTTCAATTAAACATGTCTTTAGTAAAAATTTAATTTTAATTGACCGTCCGCATTCAATTGATGAATGACTGATCGTGATACAATAGAGATTTCATATCCTATTCGCTAGCAGTCTTTCTTTTCTAATGAAAATTTAACGCCTGAACTTTAGATGAAAACGTAAAGTCCGAATTTGAACCAGTTTACTGTACAATGGGCCTGTTAGTCCAATAAAAAATTTCATGCGTTGCATTTTATCTTAAGTGAATAGGTGTCTATTTTATATTCGGTAACATTACAAATTTGGAAACTTTCCGTATATATCTCTGCCAATTCAAAGGTTATAAATTGAGATTGATTGACACGCAAGATCATTAGTCGCAAATTCTCCAGTTACGTTTCTTCTTCCCCTGGTCCATATTCACCTCTAACAATGGTACTTCATCCGCCCCCCCGCCCCTCCCTCTTTTATTTTTTATTTTTTTAGCCATTCTTTTTGTTCCTTAATGAATTAACTAAATAGAAATCGTTGTTGCAATCTGTTCATGCATTATATCATGTTCGTTCACATCTAATTCCAATATCGTATTTAGTTAGACCTTGACTTTGTTAAGAAATGATCCTGTTTATTACCTCTTTTAGATTTGAAAATTTGGGAAGTATATTTCTGATTTTTCATGGAGATAAAAAAAAGTATCTTTTTTTTTGTTTGAAAAAGAACTTAAGCAGGTATATTTATGTTCATATCTTAACTCGAGAAGTGCTACTTGTTTCAATTTCATATGTAAGGGGATAATATAAAGATTTTGCACAATTTTTTTTCTTTTTCTTTCTGACATATATATAAAAAATGCAGGCATTCTCAAGGCGATACCGCTGCAATTCAACAACCAAAGTAGAAGTGGAACAAGGCAACAAAATTCTGCTCCCTTCATCTGCTCTCGTTTCCCTTTTATCGCTTGATAATATGAGGTACCCAATGATGTTCCAACTGGTCAACCCCAGCACCAACAAAATGGCATACTGTGGAGTCCTTGAATTCACCTCAGAAGAAGGAACCATTACCCTGCCTAAATGGATGATGCAGACCTTGGATTTGGAAGATGGAGGAATAATGCAGGTGATGAACGTGGCTCTGGTGAAGGGCACATACGTGAAGCTGCAGCCCCACAGCAAGGACTTTCTGGACATTGCCAACCCCAAAGCTGTTCTCGAGAAGACCTTAAGGAATTATGCTTGCTTGAATGCGGGTGGTAGTATAGTGATATACTACAATGATAGGAGTTATCATATTGACGTATTGGAGACTAAGCCTCGTGATGCCGTGCATATTGTTGACACTGACTGTGAAGTCGACTTTGCACCTCCTCTTGATTATGAACCGCCCCAAAACGAATATAAATCAGCTTGTATGAATGAAACTAAGTGCATTACTTCTAAAAGCAATGGGAAGCTTGTCTTTGGTTCTGCAAATGCTGCCAAGAATGGATCGGAGGTTAATGGAGCTGAAACTGTGAAGAAAGAAGATGGTAAAAAATTTCAAGCTTTTACTGGAAAGAAATACACTCTGCGGGGTTGAATATTGTGATATGATTTCATTCTTAAACGTATTTTCCAGCCTTGTATTACTTGTAATTTGAAGTCGAGAATTTAATATATGGTAAGTGTTTAGTTTCTTATTTTATTTTTTTATTATCGTTTATATGATCTCTTTCGTTACCTTTTCTATTTTATTTCAAGAAAACGGCATCCTGTATGTAGATATACTGGAATTATCCGATTTCACTGTATCTTTTAACTTACTGAACAAATCATTAGATGTATTAAAATGAAAACTTAGAGAGGTTCAGTATCGTAGGTTCTAGAAATGTGCTGAGATAATACGATTTCAGTTAAGTATTTGATGACACGCATGTAACTGGAATATAGGATTGACTTTAAGGAGTTTATTTTTGACAGGGACAGGTTGTTGCATTGATTTGAATGTGAAAAGTGAAAACATTCATGTTTGCGGTGAAAGAGTTTTCATATTATCTTATCACATAATTTAACACGTAAAATAAGTATATTATTTTATATCAGAATATTTTCTGAAAGTTGAAGGAACTTAACCAAAAGCTGTAAGTAGGGTTGTCGATGAATACTTTCGGATACGGATAGTGACATATCCATATCCGTATCCGAAATTACTTTTGGATATCGGATATCTATATCCACTTAACTTTCAGATATCGGGTATAAAATGTTTATACGTTGATGACATGATAATATTTGGTTCCAATATATTTTATGTGAATGCAACTAAGAAGTTCATATCTTCTAAGTTTGATATGAAAGATCTATGAGATGTTGACGCAATTTTGAGAATTAAAATTATTAGGAAAGGGGGAGGTTATTGCTAATACAATCTCATTACATTGAGAGGTTTCTTCGAAAGTATGGTCATTATAATAACAAACCAGCACCTCCTCCTTTAGATCCTAGTATTAAATTAAAAAAGAATATTGGACGTAACATTTCTCAACTTGAGTATTACAGTATTATTGAAAGTCTTATGTATGTTATGCATTGCACTAGACTAGACATAGCACATGCTATAAGCATGTTATGTTGATTTACGAGTAATCCAGGTTTCGAACATTGAAAAGCTATTTTCAGAGTTTTAGCTTATCTGAAAGAAACCATTACCTTTGGTTTATCTTATAAAGGATATCCTGCTGTAGTAGAAGGTTACAGTGATGCAACCTGAAACAATGTAGAATCCAAATGTAAGTCTATGTGTAACGACCCAGAATTTTTGATAACTTAAATTTGAATATTTAATTTATTTTTAATATTAATAAGTGGAATTTTTAAGTCGAATAATTTATTTTTCGAATATTGGGTTTAATGGGATAATTAAATCGATGATTTAATAGTGAAATTCCAAAAATATTTAAATATTAGGTTAAATGTGATTGAAAATGATTTGGAAAATTTTGTTTTATCATATTAAAGTTATAGAGATATTTTAGAACTTGTAAAACTGAATTTGGAATTTATTTGTGAAAATTGAATATTTTGATATTTAATTATCGACTGAAAAATAGCCTATTTTTGAACAGTCTCAGAATTGAACGAAACAAGTTCCATTGGATCCGTAATAGTTAGTTATTATCGGATTTCAAATTTCGTAGCAAACGGAGTTGTCGTTTGACCGTGGCAGCTCGAAACGCATCGATATCGTTTTAATTTTAATTCGGCGAGTTAAAATAGCCATTTTTCAAACGGTCTCGGATTTCGACGAAACTAGTTTCATCAGATCCGTAATGTGATATTATTGCAAGTTTTCAAATTTCAAGTCGATTGGATTTATCGTTTGTCCGGTACAAGCTAAAACGCCTAGAAATCGTTTAAATCGGTTTAAATTTAAATTGAGCGTTTATTGCCATATCTCACACATACGATGGAATTAGCTTCCGAAACCTATTCCATTGTGTCCGGAATGCGGAAAAACCTTAGGATCGCCTGGCGGCACGCGTCGTTTGGAGTTCGTTTGCAAAAGTGTCAAATTGGAAATTTTATTATTAAAATATTATTAGTATATATATATATGTATTTTATCTCAAACCCTTCTTCCTCCTTTACGCAGCCGGCCCTAGCTATTTTAATGGCCACGAATGCACGAAAATTCTTCCATCAATTCCTCTAAATCCGTAGATAATTAGAAGAATTGCTCAACACGAAGATTGAAGAGCTTCGCGAGCACTTCGAATCCATACGGATAAGATCTAAAACGATGCAGCAATCATGGAGTTATGGACCCATGTCCCCTGGAGGTTGCGCACGCCACACGAGGCTGTAGACAGGGCCGAGCTGGCGGTGGTTGCTGGCGAGGGTGCTGGTGGCTTGGGCGCGCGTTGTGGGGTAGGTTGATCGCCATGAAGTCGAGCGTTGTGGTTGGAGTTTCAAACCCTAGTGCATGTAGTATGGGTTCATGTGCGTTCTTGGCTGCTGGGGGAGGATTCACGCACGGGAAGGAGAAGTAGTGGTGGGGTCCATGCGCGTGGAATGAGGGTGAGGTGTTTCTCTTTTATTTTTTTTTAGTTTAAATGTAAAATTCAAATCGTGTAACTTTAAAACATGATAACTTTTGCATGCGAGGTCGGATTCGGACGAGGTTTTTTGCGTTGGAATCGTATCGTCGTGCTCTTCGCAACACAACTAGTTTGGAGTCGATTGGAGCTCGTTTTAATTTCGGGTAAAATTAAACGTTCGTTTAATTTTATTCGAAACGAACGCGTAAATCAGAAATAAAATCAAGGTGAGAACTCCTCACTCAATCGAAAGGTTTTGTTTAAAATTTTAAATAGTTAATATTGATTGATAATTGTTGATTGATTGTGGTAGTAGATATAATAGGATATATATTATATATAGCAATATATATATATTGGCATATGTATATATTGAATTTGATTTCCCGCCTCGTATAGCGGATGAGACCCTATTGCGCCGCCTATTAAGCGGATATTTATAAAATCCCATATACCGCGATATTCCACCTCGAAGTGGAATTGGTATTGTGCTAACGTCTGTGGATGCAGGGTAACAGGTTGGAGGGATCCAACTGGATTCCTCACATATTTATTTGTTTATAAATATTATGTTGATTGTTGATAATCATATTGATATATGACACTTATTCCCGTGATTGACCATCTGATGTTGTTGCATCATCGGATTCAAATTTTTAAAAAAATTAAAATAACGGTTTTGAATTTAAAGGGGTTTTAAATCGATTTTTCAAAGAATATGGTTTATTAAAAATTTTGAATTGATTAAATTTTAAAATAAATAGATGGATAAAATTTTATGTTTTAAAAATTTATATTTTTATTAAATATAACTTAAAAGAAATTTTTAACAATAATAGGTTTTTATAAAATAGTTAAATTTGGTTTTTGGGAAGTTATTATTATTAATGGTTTATATAAAGGATTTTATAAATGGATGTTTTTAAATAAAAATTATTGAAGTTATAGGATAAATTTATAAAGTGTTAAGTTGATGTATAACATGAATTTCACCAGGATTTATAGATTAATAAATGTGAAATTTATAAAACGAACGGTTATTGGAAAAATTTAAGTTTATAAGTTATTAACTTATAGAAATGGATTTGGGCATTAAAAAGGGGAATTTTATAGAAATTGTTAATAAATGAAGATTTCATTAGTTGAAATTATTATAAGCCATAAAGAAATCTTGTAAGTGATAAGATTTTAAATTGGTGAAGTTCAAAAGAACGATTTGGGTAAATAGATAATATTATAAGTATTTAACTTATAATATTGATTTTAGTATATAATCGAGTTATGTAAATCGAATTGGACTAATAAAAGGAGATTTCTAAAACGAAGTTTCATAAATAGAAATGGGATGTATGGACATTGTTATAAATCCGAAAAATCAATTTAATTTGATAAATTGAATATGGAATTTGTTAAAGGGGTTGTATTCACTATTTTTGAACGGTGAATGTATTATTTTATTAAATGAACGTGTTTTTGGAAAAGAACGTTCTAAATGGAATTTAAAACTAATTAAAGACGTTTTAAGATATGTTAAGTATCGAAATCATAGATTTCAACATTGATTGTTGAAATAGACGATTTCGAGAAATAGAAGGGAATATTTTGAATAGTAGTGGATTTATGTATCCATTTTTTTTTTTATTTCAAATCCATATACTAGTGTTTTTGGGTTGTCGTAACGATGTTTTACGCAACATTCGTTTTTAACCCAAATAAATGTGAATAAAGGAATGTTTTCTTAAAGAGAATGGAATAAATACTTAACTGTGATTTAAGTATATGGAATATTTTCAAATCGTTGAAAATAAATAAATTTGTGAATTACTTATTTTTAAAATAAGCATGGGAATGGTTTTCTAATATGAAATGGAACGGTTTTTGTGAATTCACCTTTAAGGTAATTGAAAGCAAATAACTTGAAATCGATTTGGGAATCGTATGCTAGTAGATGCTTGGAATTTAAATCCACCTTGGAATTTATATATATATGAAGGGAAATTTGTTTAAAAATAAATATTGATTTATTTTGAAGTATGAAAATGAATTTACGGATTTGGGACGTAAATTTAAATTAAATCGGTAAAGATTTATTTGATGATTTGAAATTTGTTTTCAAAGGGTATAAAGGATGAAAAGTAATTTGAAATTAGTTTTCAAATGGTTAAGGTGATTTGAAATTAGTTTTCAAATGGTTAAGGTTATTTGAAATTGGTTTGCAAATGGTTAATGTAATTTGAAATTTGTTTTCAAATGGTTGAGGTGTTTAATTTGAAATGGGTTTTCAAATGGTTAAGTGTGGAAATTATATCGTGAAGGTGTTTTGGTAAAGCAAATAAATTGGGCAATTATTTGGAAATTGTGTATATATATCTTGTAAAGATATTTTGGGACTTAATAATTTTGGAAAAATTATTTGGAATCTGATGATGTGGCGCATCTTTATTGATAGTTAAATAACCGACTATCAATATTTACCCTTGGATGGTATTGATTGTGTTTGTTTGGAATTGAATGCACACTTATTTTTAAAAATAAGCGCTCGCTATTCGGTTTAGCCGGGAGAGGACCTTTGTGTCATATATCCCATTCCGAATATGCGATACGTCGTTTGGATTGCATTTGAAGACCGGTGTTGAAGACCGGGTATTTGTGAAAACGATAGGATGACCTATCGATTGTCTCCGCATTGTTAGCTACGATATGGAGATTTCCTTTGTGATGGGAAATTTTATCGGGATTGTGAATACCCGGATTGCAAGGGCTTCCTTGGAAGTGCCTTCGGTTCTGTTCGAACCCGGAACAGACTTGTATGGTTACATGTCTGACATTACATTTTGAGAGATAGAGCAGATTTCTTTCAAATACATTTCTGTTGGTGGCGGAGAATTTATTCTCTTAGCTTAACACCCTTCTCTGAGACGTACGAGCTCAGAGGTTATGTAGTTGAAGGTTATCAGCGATATTTCCCAATCTGGTAATGTGGCATGCTGAGTGCTGCTGTGTGATGATCATTGGTTGATCGTTTGGATATGATCATTTGTTTGATCATTTATCTTTGTGATTATTGCTTTGGTCATCTGTGGACCCAAAGCATGGCTTTGTTGCACAAAGCGTAGCTTTGTGGACGAGACTTCGTCAGGACCTCACTCCCCGGAAATGGTCGAAACAGGAATATGCGGCAAGGTTATGAGGGTCGCGCCCTTTAGGGTATGTCATTTCCTTCTGGAAAAGGGTGGTATCATGGTATGGAGCCCAGATATTTACTCATGTGGAAACACTATATCTATTTCTGTGTGGTGTTGTTGGTATCGAGCGCTCGGATAAAGGTCCCAAAGGACCGGGGGATGACATATTCGTGTAGTAGTTACCTAGTTACAGAGGTAACCCGGCCTTGTGTTGGCAGAGATCTAACCGTAACGTTAGTTCTCGGGACGTCCCGCCAGAGGCGATCCCATGTGGCAGTAGGAAGTTCCTTAGCCTGACCATTTGTTGGAAATCCATTCATCCAATACGCGCCCTGTACGGTTTTAGTTGTAGAACCTGCCATTTAACATGGCAGCTATAGTAGGCATAGTATCATGGTACCTATGCTGGCTAGGATTTATATTATACTTTCGAAATATTTTCCACTATGCACTAGTAATAATATCAAAGAATTTTTCTCGTAGTAAGCATGTTTGACTATCATAAGGAGAAATCTCCCCCATGTGTGCGTTTGCATTGTGTGTGTGCCGGGAGGCCTTATGGTAGTTTCATTTTCCAAAAAGCATTGCGGATTTCAAAATTTAAACTTTCTTGTTGCGTGTTTAAAGATAAACTGTTTTGAGTTCTCACACCAGTCACATGACTGACCTGGAGTTTATTGTTCCTTTCCTAAACTCTGGGTGCCCACTATTTTCCACACGGGCAGTCTAGAGTTAGGTTATCAGGTTATTCTGGATTCGGGAGTTGCTGTGCAGATGTTGGAGGCGAGCTTGGATAGCGTAGTCTATTATCTATTGTATATAGTATTCTTTCCGCTGTTTTATTGTTGTACACTCTGATGATATGATGTATTGTGATGTATGTATAAAATGTATAGTTCTTTTGTTTTAATGATATTCATTTATCTATTATATGTTGTTCCGCAGCGATTGTGAGATTCTGATATTGTTTCTCGTTCTGTTACTTGTTTTTCTGTTTTCTCTTCTCTTTCTTTTCTTTCTTCTTCTACCTCTTTCTTCTTCAAAAACTCTAACGGTTCGATTTTTCGGCAACGAAAAATCGCGATCGTTACATTTGGTATCAAAGCATATGGTTAAGCGACAACCTGCTCTGTTGGGTATTACTCATTAGAGATAGAGTCAGTAGTACTCTAGAATGAGTGTGAGTGTAATAATAGATATGAGCGCGTATTTGTTAGTGAATATAAAATTGTTTTATATTGTGATGATTGGTTTGTTGAGTGGTATATGGATTCTGGTCGGTATAGTCTGTACAACTCTATCGATAGGGATCTCTAAACACTTGTGCAGAACAATTCAACACGATGTTGTTTTAAATTGGGTAAATGAAATAATTTTACCTTGATTATATTTTGTATATAAAGAAAATAATTTTTCAAGAAATTATTGATGTGTTTATATAATTAATTGCTTGGTAGTTGTAAATAATAATATGTATGTATAAGATAATTAAAGTTGTTTGAATAAAGCTAATAAAAACAACCATTGTAAAAAGAATAATAGTGTAAACAAATGAATTATAAGATGGAATTATAATTAAAATGAGTTACAATTGTAAAATAGTCTTATATATATAAGAAGTGAAAATTTTGTAAGTAAAAGGTTTACAAAAGTGATTTATGAATGAAAAGGAATTTTTTTGAAAGAATATTTGGCATTGATTTCACTATTGTCATTGGAAAATAATAAGGGTGATGACTGCAGCATCATCAGTATCATTTTCGAGTTTCTATGTGATGGATTTGCTACGATAATGAATTTAAAATTGAAGTTTTGTTGAAATAAACAAATTTGAAAATTCAAATTTAACTTGAAATTGTTAAATATAAGTGAAAAGATTGGAACTTGTAATATGAGTGGAAGTTGAATAATAAATTGTATAACTTATAGTATGGAAAAAGTAAGTAAAACAAATTATTGAAGTGGTTAAACAACTAAGTTAAGTAAATGGAATATGAATTTGAAGGTTGATATGAATTGGCTTAAGTAAAAGTTAAATAGGATTTACTTTGGAGTTTAAAATCCGAATTGAATTGATAAGTAAAACTTAATTTTAATTAACAAAGGATGTTAAATGGAGAATAACTTAAGTAGAATTGAATAGAGAATTGATTTTGCATCAAAGCTAAATAATCAAGTGAAATAGAATTTGGGATAAAATTAGAAGTGAACTTAAGTTGTATAGTGGAAATAAGTGTAAATGAAGTTGATATGGAATTAAACTTAGGTAATGTTGAGTGGAGTTGAATAAGTTGAACCAAAATGAATGGTTATTAAATGATGAATATAAGTGCTAATCCATTAGAAACTAATTGAATATAGTTGAATAATTGAATAAGAATCAACTAAGTGTCAAAACCAATTGAATAGGTTGAAAGAATAATTGAATAAAAACCAATTGGAATTTAAAAAAAAAAAGTTAAACCAAATTGAATGTAAGTAAAATAATAATTTGGCTCTATTGGATATTCATTGGATGTCGTTTGTTTGTTGATTTATTGTATGTAAATACATTAAGTGTTAATGGAAATAACTAGCGCAATTGAAAGCTATGTAATTAAACTCAAATTGAATGTAAAGTAAATGAATTTGAATAGAATTGAATTTGATTTGGGCTGAATATGAACTAATGTGAATTTAATTAGTGAATGTAACTAATTGAAACGAATGAATTGAATATGCAACTTCAATAATAAACAAAAAATGTATAAGAAGCATGTATTGGAAATTTTGTAATTGAATTGGCAAAATAGTTTGAATATTGGAATTGGATATTACTAGGAGGATATATAGGTATATATGGAATTGGGATTTTGATTTTGAAGTTAAAATTGAATCGCTCGACAAAAAGGTATGTATTTCAATTTTTATATGAGATTTGGTGATTTCCTTCTCCAGCCACTTGGCTTTCTCTTTTCTTTTTGATTCTGAGGGGCCGTGGTGCCATTTTGTAGTCGTGCCGATCTAACCGCGCAAAGGAGACTCTGGCGAAATTTTTCGAAAATTTAGGGAGTTAGAAAAATTTTGAGAAAATTTTGAAAGTTGAGATTTGAATTTAAATTTAAATTTGAATTTTTAAGTAAACAATGTTGTTTGAAATCTATAATTGAAGTTAGAAAGCTAATTGAAACGATAGTAAATCTTTAATAAAAAGATTTGTGTTAAAAGTTGATAAAACTAATTAGTTTTGGAAAAATAATAAGTGGATTAAGAATCATTTTTCTTAACTTGCAATTTCGAGGACGAAATTCTTTTAAGGGGGGAAGATTGTAACGACCCAGAATTTTTGATAACTTAAATTTGAATATTTAATTTATTTTTAATATTAATAAGTGGAATTTTTAAGTCGAATAATTTATTTTTCGAATATTGGGTTTAATGGGATAATTAAATCGATGATTTAATAGTGAAATTCCAAAAATATTTAAATATTAGGTTAAATGTGATTGAAAATGATTTGGAAAATTTTGTTTTATCATATTAAAGTTATAGAGATATTTTAGAACTTGTAAAACTGAATTTGGAATTTATTTGTGAAAATTGAATATTTTGATATTTAATTATCGACTGAAAAATAGCCTATTTTTGAACAGTCTCAGAATTGAACGAAACAAGTTCCATTGGATCCGTAATAGTTAGTTATTATCGGATTTCAAATTTCGTAGCAAACGGAGTTGTCGTTTGACCGTGGCAGCTCGAAACGCATCGATATCGTTTTAATTTTAATTCGGCGAGTTAAAATAGCCATTTTTCAAACGGTCTCGGATTTCGACGAAACCAGTTTCATCAGATCCGTAATGTGATATTATTGCAAGTTTTCAAATTTCAAGTCGATTGGATTTATCGTTTGTCCGGTACAAGCTAAAACGCCTAGAAATCGTTTAAATCGGTTTAAATTTAAATTGAGCGTTTATTGCCATATCTCACACATACGATGGAATTAGCTTCCGAAACCTATTCCATTGTGTCCGGAATGCGGAAAAACCTTAGGATCGCCTGGCGGCACGCGTCGTTTGGAGTTCGTTTGCAAAAGTGTCAAATTGGAAATTTTATTATTAAAATATTATTAGTATATATATATATGTATTTTATCTCAAACCCTTCTTCCTCCTTTACGCAGCCGGCCCTAGCTATTTTAATGGCCACGAATGCACGAAAATTCTTCCATCAATTCCTCTAAATCCGTAGATAATTAGAAGAATTGCTCAACACGAAGATTGAAGAGCTTCGCGAGCACTTCGAATCCATACGGATAAGATCTAAAACGATGCAGCAATCATGGAGTTATGGACCCATGTCCCCTGGAGGTTGCGCACGCCACACGAGGCTGTAGACAGGGCCGAGCTGGCGGTGGTTGCTGGCGAGGGTGCTGGTGGCTTGGGCGCGCGTTGTGGGGTAGGTTGATCGCCATGAAGTCGAGCGTTGTGGTTGGAGTTTCAAACCCTAGTGCATGTAGTATGGGTTCATGTGCGTTCTTGGCTGCTGGGGGAGGATTCACGCACGGGAAGGAGAAGTAGTGGTGGGGTCCATGCGCGTGGAATGAGGGTGAGGTGTTTCTCTTTTATTTTTTTTTAGTTTAAATGTAAAATTCAAATCGTGTAACTTTAAAACATGATAACTTTTGCATGCGAGGTCGGATTCGGACGAGGTTTTTTGCGTTGGAATCGTATCGTCGTGCTCTTCGCAACACAACTAGTTTGGAGTCGATTGGAGCTCGTTTTAATTTCGGGTAAAATTAAACGTTCGTTTAATTTTATTCGAAACGAACGCGTAAATCAGAAATAAAATCAAGGTGAGAACTCCTCACTCAATCGAAAGGTTTTGTTTAAAATTTTAAATAGTTAATATTGATTGATAATTGTTGATTGATTGTGGTAGTAGATATAATAGGATATATATTATATATAGCAATATATATATATTGGCATATGTATATATTGAATTTGATTTCCCGCCTCGTATAGCGGATGAGACCCTATTGCGCCGCCTATTAAGCGGATATTTATAAAATCCCATATACCGCGATATTCCACCTCGAAGTGGAATTGGTATTGTGCTAACGTCTGTGGATGCAGGGTAACAGGTTGGAGGGATCCAACTGGATTCCTCACATATTTATTTGTTTATAAATATTATGTTGATTGTTGATAATCATATTGATATATGACACTTATTCCCGTGATTGACCATCTGATGTTGTTGCATCATCGGATTCAAATTTTTAAAAAAATTAAAATAACGGTTTTGAATTTAAAGGGGTTTTAAATCGATTTTTCAAAGAATATGGTTTATTAAAAATTTTGAATTGATTAAATTTTAAAATAAATAGATGGATAAAATTTTATGTTTTAAAAATTTATATTTTTATTAAATATAACTTAAAAGAAATTTTTAACAATAATAGGTTTTTATAAAATAGTTAAATTTGGTTTTTGGGAAGTTATTATTATTAATGGTTTATATAAAGGATTTTATAAATGGATGTTTTTAAATAAAAATTATTGAAGTTATAGGATAAATTTATAAAGTGTTAAGTTGATGTATAACATGAATTTCACCAGGATTTATAGATTAATAAATGTGAAATTTATAAAACGAACGGTTATTGGAAAAATTTAAGTTTATAAGTTATTAACTTATAGAAATGGATTTGGGCATTAAAAAGGGGAATTTTATAGAAATTGTTAATAAATGAAGATTTCATTAGTTGAAATTATTATAAGCCATAAAGAAATCTTGTAAGTGATAAGATTTTAAATTGGTGAAGTTCAAAAGAACGATTTGGGTAAATAGATAATATTATAAGTATTTAACTTATAATATTGATTTTAGTATATAATCGAGTTATGTAAATCGAATTGGACTAATAAAAGGAGATTTCTAAAACGAAGTTTCATAAATAGAAATGGGATGTATGGACATTGTTATAAATCCGAAAAATCAATTTAATTTGATAAATTGAATATGGAATTTGTTAAAGGGGTTGTATTCACTATTTTTGAACGGTGAATGTATTATTTTATTAAATGAACGTGTTTTTGGAAAAGAACGTTCTAAATGGAATTTAAAACTAATTAAAGACGTTTTAAGATATGTTAAGTATCGAAATCATAGATTTCAACATTGATTGTTGAAATAGACGATTTCGAGAAATAGAAGGGAATATTTTGAATAGTAGTGGATTTATGTATCCATTTTTTTTTTTATTTCAAATCCATATACTAGTGTTTTTGGGTTGTCGTAACGATGTTTTACGCAACATTCGTTTTTAACCCAAATAAATGTGAATAAAGGAATGTTTTCTTAAAGAGAATGGAATAAATACTTAACTGTGATTTAAGTATATGGAATATTTTCAAATCGTTGAAAATAAATAAATTTGTGAATTACTTATTTTTAAAATAAGCATGGGAATGGTTTTCTAATATGAAATGGAACGGTTTTTGTGAATTCACCTTTAAGGTAATTGAAAGCAAATAACTTGAAATCGATTTGGGAATCGTATGCTAGTAGATGCTTGGAATTTAAATCCACCTTGGAATTTATATATATATGAAGGGAAATTTGTTTAAAAATAAATATTGATTTATTTTGAAGTATGAAAATGAATTTACGGATTTGGGACGTAAATTTAAATTAAATCGGTAAAGATTTATTTGATGATTTGAAATTTGTTTTCAAAGGGTATAAAGGATGAAAAGTAATTTGAAATTAGTTTTCAAATGGTTAAGGTGATTTGAAATTAGTTTTCAAATGGTTAAGGTTATTTGAAATTGGTTTGCAAATGGTTAATGTAATTTGAAATTTGTTTTCAAATGGTTGAGGTGTTTAATTTGAAATGGGTTTTCAAATGGTTAAGTGTGGAAATTATATCGTGAAGGTGTTTTGGTAAAGCAAATAAATTGGGCAATTATTTGGAAATTGTGTATATATATCTTGTAAAGATATTTTGGGACTTAATAATTTTGGAAAAATTATTTGGAATCTGATGATGTGGCGCATCTTTATTGATAGTTAAATAACCGACTATCAATATTTACCCTTGGATGGTATTGATTGTGTTTGTTTGGAATTGAATGCACACTTATTTTTAAAAATAAGCGCTCGCTATTCGGTTTAGCCGGGAGAGGACCTTTGTGTCATATATCCCATTCCGAATATGCGATACGTCGTTTGGATTGCATTTGAAGACCGGTGTTGAAGACCGGGTATTTGTGAAAACGATAGGATGACCTATCGATTGTCTCCGCATTGTTAGCTACGATATGGAGATTTCCTTTGTGATGGGAAATTTTATCGGGATTGTGAATACCCGGATTGCAAGGGCTTCCTTGGAAGTGCCTTCGGTTCTGTTCGAACCCGGAACAGACTTGTATGGTTACATGTCTGACATTACATTTTGAGAGATAGAGCAGATTTCTTTCAAATACATTTCTGTTGGTGGCGGAGAATTTATTCTCTTAGCTTAACACCCTTCTCTGAGACGTACGAGCTCAGAGGTTATGTAGTTGAAGGTTATCAGCGATATTTCCCAATCTGGTAATGTGGCATGCTGAGTGCTGCTGTGTGATGATCATTGGTTGATCGTTTGGATATGATCATTTGTTTGATCATTTATCTTTGTGATTATTGCTTTGGTCATCTGTGGACCCAAAGCATGGCTTTGTTGCACAAAGCGTAGCTTTGTGGACGAGACTTCGTCAGGACCTCACTCCCCGGAAATGGTCGAAACAGGAATATGCGGCAAGGTTATGAGGGTCGCGCCCTTTAGGGTATGTCATTTCCTTCTGGAAAAGGGTGGTATCATGGTATGGAGCCCAGATATTTACTCATGTGGAAACACTATATCTATTTCTGTGTGGTGTTGTTGGTATCGAGCGCTCGGATAAAGGTCCCAAAGGACCGGGGGATGACATATTCGTGTAGTAGTTACCTAGTTACAGAGGTAACCCGGCCTTGTGTTGGCAGAGATCTAACCGTAACGTTAGTTCTCGGGACGTCCCGCCAGAGGCGATCCCATGTGGCAGTAGGAAGTTCCTTAGCCTGACCATTTGTTGGAAATCCATTCATCCAATACGCGCCCTGTACGGTTTTAGTTGTAGAACCTGCCATTTAACATGGCAGCTATAGTAGGCATAGTATCATGGTACCTATGCTGGCTAGGATTTATATTATACTTTCGAAATATTTTCCACTATGCACTAGTAATAATATCAAAGAATTTTTCTCGTAGTAAGCATGTTTGACTATCATAAGGAGAAATCTCCCCCATGTGTGCGTTTGCATTGTGTGTGTGCCGGGAGGCCTTATGGTAGTTTCATTTTCCAAAAAGCATTGCGGATTTCAAAATTTAAACTTTCTTGTTGCGTGTTTAAAGATAAACTGTTTTGAGTTCTCACACCAGTCACATGACTGACCTGGAGTTTATTGTTCCTTTCCTAAACTCTGGGTGCCCACTATTTTCCACACGGGCAGTCTAGAGTTAGGTTATCAGGTTATTCTGGATTCGGGAGTTGCTGTGCAGATGTTGGAGGCGAGCTTGGATAGCGTAGTCTATTATCTATTGTATATAGTATTCTTTCCGCTGTTTTATTGTTGTACACTCTGATGATATGATGTATTGTGATGTATGTATAAAATGTATAGTTCTTTTGTTTTAATGATATTCATTTATCTATTATATGTTGTTCCGCAGCGATTGTGAGATTCTGATATTGTTTCTCGTTCTGTTACTTGTTTTTCTGTTTTCTCTTCTCTTTCTTTTCTTTCTTCTTCTACCTCTTTCTTCTTCAAAAACTCTAACGGTTCGATTTTTCGGCAACGAAAAATCGCGATCGTTACACTATGATTGGATGGATCTTTACATTAGGAGGTGTTGCGTCTTGGGTTTCCAAAAAACAGACCTGTATATCTGACTCAACAATGTTGTCAGAGTTCATTACATTAGCAGATACATGTAAGGAAGTGGAACGGCTTAGGAATTTATTAATATAAATCTCATTATAGGCGAAGCCATATCCAGCAGTCTTGATTAACTGTGATAATCAGGCTACAATATACAATGTCTCTAATAAGACATATAATGGAAAGTCTAGACATGTGAGTCTAAGACATCAAATGATAAGACAGTTACTTAAAAGTGGAGTGATAACTGTTGATTACATAAAAACAAAGAAAAACTTGGGTGATCCACTCACAAAGAGCCTTCCAAAAGCAATGGCTTTTATAGAATCAAAGAAAATGAGAGTAATGTCTATGAATGAAGGTTGATCATCCTTAACAGAAACCCAACTTATGTTTTGAAAAGGATAGACAAAGTTCAACGGGTACCAAAAAGTTAAGAGAATTATCATGGAACACTAAATCAATAATCACATAATATTTAGTGTTGGATTCTACAAGAATAAAGGATGGATAATATATCCTTAATAAGTCTAGTTACCTTAAAAAGGTGTATCGCAGAAACACCTTAAGAGACTTACCTATATGAGTATGGAAATCAGGCCGTTTCCTAAGAAAGTAAGACTGCTTTCTGACGTAGACTCATGAACCTAGGATTAAAAGCACATGACTATTAACTTGCTAAGCAATACAGAACACCTTACCTAAGAAAATCAACATTTGTGATTGTTTCAATTTTATCATAAGGGATACTTGGTTCAAGATTCGTTTACCATAGAATCTCGATAAAGCTTTGAATGGTTTACACTAAGTAAACGTTCAAATCCAAAAGATGCCTTTTATTTATGTGGTGGTTTTCAAAATGATGCAAATCATGATCTTTGAACTATGTTTGGCTTGATCCCACTTGGAAACGTAGGTAATCACTCAAGTGATGCAGTTATTCCAGTTTTTAAACTTAAAATGTTTTTTAAATTATCCAAACTTAAAAATTAAGGGAGAATGTTGGATATTTTCAAGTTTTCCCTTTGTTTTTGTTTCCATGAAGAGAGAAGAAAGCAAGAGGGAAGAAAGTGTTAGGAACTGGAAATAGTGGTTTTGATGACAACAACCTTTGTAACTTATATTATTATAACTTATATACTAACATTATTGTCTAGATATTTATGAATGTTATTATGTAGGATATATGTAAGGTAGGTACTGATTATTGAAGACCGTACTGTATAAAGATCAAGAATGAAAAAATCAAGTATAAAGACTCATAAGCATCAACATCAAGATTTCAAGATTAGTGTCTAGTTTTTCTTAAAACTTCATAATAGCACAGAAATCTTCATTCCGAATTTCATTTGGGATGGAACCCATTTCTGCCTTCTTAGTGGCTTGCAAACCCACGACAAATAGTTTACAAACCTACGACAAGTGGCTTAAAAACCCACGAACATCTTGGTTTTGTACAAGTTCTTGAGTCCTGATGTGATGAGATATTCTACAGGAAGACGCTTGCAAAACTACTTCAAAATGATTTTTCAAAATGATTTTCAAAACTGTTTTTCAAAAATATTTTAGCCTTAAAATTATATTTTCAAATAATTTTCAAAAATATGTTTTAGCCTTAAAAAAATTATTTGTTTTTGTTTTAAAATAAACTCTTGTTTTAAACTTCATATTCAAAACAAATTTTACACTATTTTTTAACTAGCGATGTCGACATCATGGGATACCCCATGTCGACATAGTGGCCGTTGAATTCAAAAGTTTCAATTTTCTAAAGAAGTGTCTATTCGTTTTAATCTCTTCACGAATAGTTATGACCGTTGGTGCTTTATAAATAGCTTTCACAAACAAATTTTTTAACTGACTAATTTCTTATTTTCGTCACTCCTTCTTCTCCACAAATCCATATACTATAATTTTCATGTTTTTAAGATCGTGCCGAAATTCTACCGAATTCTCAAGTGAATCAAATTAAAATTTCATTCTTGTTTGATTCTTTGTCCTCCCTCGAAGATCAAAGTGCTATTCGGAGTTATAGGATCAATTTGTAATCAAAAGTTTATCGAGTCTCTCTATAAGGTGTGGTTGTGCCTAGAAATCAATTGGGTGATCTTGAGTCCCGTAAATCAAGAGAGTTTGCCCGAGACTCGTGAGACAGGAGGGTACCTCATGGCCTTTAGAAATTGAGGATTGTAATCTCGACATTGGTATAATAAAAATCTATATGTGGTGGTATGCTTTGGTAAAGGACTGGATGTAGGTAACTACGAACCAGTATAAAATCCGGTGTGTTCTTTCCTTTTACAGCTTTTTATTTACTTTCTGCATCAGTGTTTGATTTTGTGATTGTTCTGTGATTAAGTTCTGCATTTGTTTGTGTCATAATTTTTAAATTAGTCCATATAAGTCTTATAATCCATTAAACACTATTAACCCCCCTCTAGTGTTAAACTAGCCTTAAGATTCTTAATCCGCTGTCCCTTTCAATTGGTATCGGAGCATTTGTTTTCATAGTTTTCATAATCTAAAACTTGAAAAGTTAAAAATGGCATTTTTAGGAAACTTTGTTAATACTAGTTTGAATTTATGCATTTCATCAAAGTATCATAAGTCTGCATATAGTTTTTATGAAAAATCAAGTTATTTATTGAATTGGTTTGTTATGCAGGAACAGACATGTTACATCGCTTCTGAAGAATCAACAACCAATGGACAAACTGTGCAAATTGAGAAAGATAAATGGATACTTGATAGTGGCTGTTCAAGGCATATGACTGGAAATTCCGCGATACTCAATGACATTATATATTAAGAGGGTGGATTGGTCAACTTTGGAGATAACTCAAAAGGATATGTGATTGGCATCGGCAATGTTAACCTTTTGTTGATGACAAAAGGGGAGAAGTTATGTATAAAATAATAAGCTTGGAGTAAGGGGGAGTTATTGGAGTAAGGGGGAGTTGTTGGTGTAAGGGGGAGTTGTGGTATGATCGAAATGGTAAGTATATATTTTATAAGGTTGTCATCATCAAAAAGGGGGAGATTGTTAGGAACTGGAGATAGTGGTTTTGATGACAACAACCTTTATAACTTATTTTATCATAACTTATATAAAAACACTATTGTCTATATATATATATATATATATATATATATATATATATGAATGTTATTATACAGGATATATATAAGGAAGGTACTGATTATTGAAGACTGTACAGTATAAAGATCACGAATGAAAAAATCAAGTTTAAAGACTCATGAGTATCAAGATCAAGATTTCAAGATTAGTGTCTAGTTTTTGTTAAAACTTCATAATAGCACAGAAATCGTCATTTCGAATTTCATTGGGATGGAACCCATTTCTACCTTCTTTGTGGCTTAATCCACGATAAGTAGCTTACAAACCTATGACAAGTGGCTTACAAACCAATGAACATCATGGTTTTATACAAGTTCTCGAGTCCTGATGTGATGGGATATTCTGCAGGAAGAAGCTTGCAAAACTACTTCAAAATGATTTTCAAAACTGTTTTTCAAAAATATTTCAGCCTTAAAATTATCTTTTCAAATGATTTTCAAAAGGATGTTTTAGCCTTAAAAAAATTATTTGTTTTTGTTTTAAAATAAACTCTTGTTTTAAACTTCATTTTCAAAACAAGTTTTGCACTATTTTTTAACTAAGGATGTCAACATCATGGGATACCCCATGTTGACATAGTGGCCGTTGAATTCAAAAGTTTCAATTTTCAAAAGAAGTGTTTAATCGTTTAAATTTCTTCACGAATGGTTATAATCGTTGGTGCTTTATAAATACCCTTCAAAAATGAATTTTTTAACTAACTAGTTTCCTATTTTCTTCACTCCTCCACAAATCCATATTCTATAATTTTCATATTTTTAAGATTGTGCCAAAATTCTGCCGAATTCTCAAGTAAATCAAATTACAATTTCATTCTTGTTTGATTCTCTGTCCTCACTCGAAGATCAAAGTTCTATTTAGAGTTATAGGATCAATTTGTAATCAAAAGTTTACCGAGTCTCTCTATAAGGTGTGGTTGTGTCTGGAAATCAATTGGGTGATCTTGAGTCCCATAAATCAAGAGAGTTTGCCCCGGACTCGTGAGACAGGAGGGTACCTCAAGGCCTTTAGAAATTAATAATTGTAATCTTGACATTGGTATAATAAAAATCTGTATGAGGTGATTTGCCTTGGTATAGGACTTGATGTAGGGTAACTCCGAACCAGTATAAAATCCGATGTGTTGTTTCCTTTTACTGTTGTTTATTTACTTTCTGCATCTGTGTTTGATTCTGTCTTTGTTCTATGATTAAATTCTACATTTGTTTGTGTCATAATTTTTAAATTAGTCCATATAAGTCTTAGAATCCATTAAACACTATTCACTCTCCCTCTAGTGTTAAATTAGCTTTAAGATCCTTAATCCTATGTCGCTTTCAGAAAGAAGAAAAGCAAAGTCCCGCATTTTAGGATATTGGGAACCATACTTGTTTAAGTGTGGGATTCTTATGAGGGAGTTGTGGCCTTTGGGCTCCCGAATGTGTGCGTTGTTGATAGGAGGGAAGTCATGCATAACCCCTAGGATCAATTTTACCATAATGGGGGGGGGTGAATCGGGTGATACTGTTAATTATAAAAATTAATTGCGGAAGCTTATAAAATTATTTCAACATAGATATATCAAAATTATAGCAGCACGGATAATAGCAGAATAATAAATGCAGAAATAGAATGACACAGAATTTACCCAGCTTTGGTAAAGCCCTGCCTACGTGCTGCCCCCAAGATTTCTACTAGAAATTAAGTAGTCACACGCTTACACACGTAAACTCGCGACACCCGCTACTGACTAATCTAACTCTACGCTCAAAACCCTGCCACAACTTAGCCACTGAGCTGCAAATTCTCAAACTACGCCACGTAGTTTGTCCCTTAGTCACACGACTAGAAATTACAATGGTTTAAAATTGAAATACAAATTTAAAACAAAATAAAACACAAAACCCTATTTTTAAATGAACTAAAGCCCAATACCAATATAAGGAAACTGGCCCAAAAGATATTGAAGTAAAAAAGAAATATTCCCTTTTTCTTTTTATACTTTCGGCCCGTTCTTTTTTATTTCTTTGACTTGTGAAAAATGGCAGTTTCCTTTAGCTCGTTCGTTCCTCTTCCTGATTTAGGGTTTCGTGGAATTCTTTGAAGCTGCCGCTTGTGGTAGTTGAATGATACTTCGTTTACTTTCTTCGGTTGATTTCCCAGCTGCTTCAAATTGTCGAGTGCCTTCACTTGATTGAAAGATTAGTACATGAAATTCCTTTTTCGATTTATACTGTACTCGACTTGATTCGAGTTCCTAATAGATGTTATGATCTGTGATATGCTTGAACTCGGATGACTGAAAGCCGATGATGATTGGGTTTTTATATAGGGTTCGCAACCCTTGATTTTCGTTCGTATGCATTTATTTGAATTTGTCAATTTATTCATCTCGGCCACTCGATTTTGATTTGATGTTGATGATTATTTCTGACTTGTTCATATTGAGTAATTTGGTTTACTTGACATTCACGGTTTTGATTTTGACTTCGCTCAATTTCTGACTACCATGTCTCTGACTTGTTCATCATATTCTTTGATCACGGCTTTGACTTTGCTGTGACGATATTGATTTATTTCATCTCTGTAGCATGTTGGAATTTGACTCTATTGTGATTTTTGTATTACTACAATTGCACTTTTCCACGGCATTTTTTATACTATGATTTCGATACTGTACTTGATTGCTTGCATGTATACATGTAGTTTACTTTATCTTCTGCATTTTCTTTCTCTTCAACATTTTCCTTTTCTTCATGTGATTTCTCCTCAGTGCACAAAGCATCAGCTTCATCATTGACAGCATCTTTTGCAAGCTTTTTGCCTTTTGCAGACCCGTTGTTGTTATGATTAGTTTTTTGACTTTTGGACCTTCTTCTGAGCTTCACAGATATTAGAGTTATTCTTCTTCATATTAGAATTCTTCTTGGTATATATGTATGGTCTGCACTTGATAGAGCACCTGAATTCAAACACTTCGGTTTTAGATTCCCAGCATTAGTTGATGCAGATTTTATGTTTCTGTATATATGTATGGTCTGCACTTGATTCATTCGAGCTAGTTTACATTTTACTGGTTTGTTGTTTTCATACTTCGTGTCATCCGGACTTGAGAGCTGGTTAGTGTTGTGTCTAGTTCATATTGCATTGCATCATGTTCTATTGGTTCATGTATGCATACTTAAGGTTGTACTTGTTAACTACTACTTCTCTGTCTTGTTCAACTTGATGTTGCTTTGTGCTTTAGATTGCCTGACCATTGTATTTCATTCATACTGTCGCTCCATTTTTTTTGTTTGGTATTTGATTTTAAAGTTTCTGATCAAACTTGGTTCATGCCATGGTTCTTCTGATGCATTTCCTTCTGGCTAGCACTTGAGTCTGTTGTGTATATGAGCAGTTTTACTTGTTTTGTGCAGTTGCTCACTGGATCTGCATTGTGATTCAATAATATGCTTGAAACTGATCTTTATTGCCTTCACTATCGTTGTTGCATTCATGTGCACTTGTGTTCAAACGTATGATGTTCATTTGTAATTGACTAACTGTCTTGGAGTTTCAGACCATATATGTGTGTTTGCTTTCAGTCGATGTGCATTGACTTGAGTTGCTGCTATGTGTATTCGAGTGTGTATTGACTGAAGCTTGAGTTGCATTCATTAGCTTGACCCTTGTGACTTATTTTCATTGTTGATGCTATGTTCAAATGTGAACTTCTTTTCTCTGTCATATTAGTCCCTATGTTGTAGTTTGTAGTATCATGTGGTCTTGTACATTTAGATTTTTGGTCGAGGCTTGTTTTAATTGTCTTGACCATTTTCATGAACTTGCACCTGTGTTGAATCCAGCATATAGCTCGGATTTGACCTTGTGCTAAAAGTTGTGACATTATTTCATTGCACTTGAGTTGAACCCGACGTTTTGGGTTTGACCTGTGCTCACCTGTCCCTGTAAATTTGTCAAGTGTATATATCGGTGTGCATGGCCTTGTGGCATATACAGTGATACACTGTGTATGTCACAAGCTATTTGTGTATGATGAATTCAAATTTAAATAATGACAAACAACCCAAATAATTGAGGCAAATATTATTTTCAAAATTCACATTTTGTTTTATGCTGCAAAAATATTTCCTTTTCAATTTTACTGCGTCAATATTCATTTTTGCAGATTGCTCAGACGCTGGATTCAATTTGGAGTGAAGTTGAAGATAAAATACGAGTTGAGTGAATGAGTGATGTGTAGTGAGGTCAAATGTAAATGTGAATCGTGATATAATCAAAATTGTACTGTAATTGAAATTGAATATATATAGTGAGAGCTTGAACTTTGTACTATTCAAAGATTATAATAAATATTTGTTTGAATAAAAATTCTGCTTGAATTCAAATTCTGTATTATTAATTTTTATTCAGCAAATATTTATTTAATCTATGAAAAATAAAATAGTGCATTAACAAATACATTTAAACGAATATATATATATATGTTTATTATCATCAAACAAAAATCATATAATCGCTTATTCAACATAACCACCATGCGCGCGTGCCGCCTCTGCCGTCCGTCCGACCATCCAAGCCGGGTACGGGTCAAATGTTAATAATTTTTTTGGAAACATAAATGGGCTGAATTTCTGCCCGAATCTAGAATTTAATCAAAGCGGGACATTGGAAAGGGCACAACCATAAAATAAATGGTCCGGATTTCAGCTCCGACCCATAATTTAATCAAAGATGGACATTGGAAAGGGCACGACCGTTATTAATGGTTATTAACCGAACGGATACGAAATTTATATGGGCATGACCATTGTAAACGGTTCTTAACCGAACGGACGCAACCCTTGATGAACAGACACCTCCTCATCTCTACATATACGTCGGCCAAAACTGTTATTCACAACAAAAAATAAAATAAAATAAAATCTCCTTCTTCTTCCCATGCAAATCTGCAACGCCGTTAGAGTATTACAGAATGCTCTGATATCAACAGCTTTGTAATGCCTACAAGGGGTAGCAAATCCAGTAAAATTTATTACACTCGTGCGGCATTGCAGACTACATTTCATTTCTTCACTCCATTCTACCTCGGTATTTTGCATCGTTTCAGATCAGAATAAAGTGTTTTTGACCAGATCAAAAGTGTACAAATTTTGAATTTGGTTACCCTGTTCCAAGGCTTCATTGAATACTGAAAGTTGATAGTTCGATAACCCGTTTGTACCTGCTGGGTTGAACTATTGTCTGAAAGAATCTATTCCATGGATCCTTGAAGTCAGAAATACCGCATTATATTCGTCGGATTCGAATCAAACCACAAATTTGTGTAAGAATTTTCAGACAATAGTCTACCACCATGGAAGGTTCGAGCGCCCTGCAAGTCATGAATCAGCATTTAACTAGATTGGAGAGGTTTGATGGAGATAATTTTACTCGTTGGCAAGAGGAATGAAATTTTTCCTGATCACCGTCAAATTGTTCTACATTTTGGAAGATGGCTTGGAAGTAATATCCGACGAAACTGACAAATATGACAACGCTCTATAGGCAAAAAGTGCAAAGCGGAATGAGGATGATTTTCTATGTAGAGGACACATTTTGAATGCATTATCTACTCCTGTCTATAACACACATAGGACTTTGGAAATTACAAAGGCACTTTGGGCTGCAGTGGAAAGAAAATACCGCATATCCGAAGCAAGTACCTAAAAATTCCTTATATGCAATTATATGAATTTCAAAATGGTTTCCAATAAGTCCATAGTTGGACAAGTAAGCGAAATCCTATTGTTGGTGAATCAACTTAAAGATGCTGGAATAAATCTCCATGAATCTTTGTTGTTGGAGTTATAATTTCAAGACTTCTAATTCTTGGAACGATTATAAGAAAAATTTAAAACATGCAGAAATGTATTATGATTTAGATGGTTTACAACGTCATCTTCATATTGAAGAGGACTCTCGTAAACCTGAACTAGATGATAATCCGTAAACCGAGTCGCATTCTAACGCAAATAATGTTCAAATTACTGACAAGCTAAAGCCTAAAATTGAGACATGGTTTAAGAAGAAAAATTCTAACAATAAAAAGAAAGGCGCTTGTTACTACTATAACAAGCCCACTCACTATGACCGAAACTGCGGTTAACAGAAAAAACAACAAAAGGTGAATGTGGTCGAAGACTTGCTTGTGGCTGTAGTGCAAGAGGCGAACTCCGTTAGTGAAACTGATAATGATTTATGGTTTGATACTGGAGCAACCATTCACATTTGTAAAGACCGAAATCTGTTTATTACGAAGAAAATAACGAAGAAGCCGACAAGGTTACTGGAGCAAATAAGGTTTCAAGAAAAGTTTTGGAAAAAAGGCACTATAGAACTTGCATTTACTTCTGGAAAAGTTCTTACATTAGTTAATGTATTTTATGTGCCTGATATGTGTAAGAATTTGGTCTCTAAATACCTTCTTAACTAAGGAGGATTCAAGATAGTGTATGAGTCTGATAAGTTAGTGTTGTCCAAGTAAGGAAAATTCATTGGACATGGATACTCCTGTAACGGCATGATTAAGTTGAATCTAATAAAGTAATCTTCTATTTATATTGTTGATTCTGTTAGTTTATGGCATAGTAGACAAGGATATGTTAATTATAATTCCCTTAAAAGTATGCATAAAACAGGATTAATTTCTGATTGTGATTTCGATACTATCTCTAAATGTGAAATATGTGTTCATGAAAAAATACACCGAAAATCCTCTAAATCTATAGAAAGGAAATCTGGCTTGCTTGATTTGGTATGTAGTGTTGTGGGTGACTTAAAAGGTCATATCACCAATGGTGGTCACCAATACCATTTACTAGTGATTATACTAGATATACATATGTGTATCTAATGAAAACTAAAGATGAGGCCTTTGAGAAATTTAAAATTTACAAAGCAGAGGTCGAAACTCAATTAGGATTTAAAATAAAAGTGTTACTTTCAGATCGTGGTGGTGGATATTTCTCAAGTGAATTAACCTTATTTGTAAACAACATGGTTTAGTTCACCAATGCACTGCCCAATATACACCACAATAAAATGGTTTTGTTGAATGAAAAAATAGAACTTTACTAGAAATGGTTATGCCATGCTCATAAGTTCAAACTTACCTTATAACCTATTTGGTGATGCTATGTTATATTCATGTTATATTTTAAATAGAGTACCACTTAAAAAGAATAATGTTTCCATTTATGAATTATGGTTTAATAGGAAACCTAATCTTATAAGACTTAAAGTTTGGGGTTTTTTAACATATGTTAGGAAACCAGACCCTAAATGACCAAAGTTAGGAAATAGGGCATTTAAATGTGTTTTCATAGGATATTCACTTAATATTATAACTTATAGGTTTTTAATTCTTGACACCATAGAAGTTATAGAATCCTTAGATGTAGAACTCTTTGAAAATCAAACTGTTGAGATTCCATTGAGATCATCTAGTTCAAAACCTAATACGATTGATGATATCAATGACGATGACTATGCTCCAGCTCAAAACAGCAAGGAAGTATTGGTACCAGCTAATAGTACTAAAAAAGGAGAAGTAAAAGAGCAAGAATAGTGGAGGACTATGGTCCTGACTTCATTACATATCTTATAGAGGGCAGTAAGGACGAAGTCCTTAATGTGACTAGATATGTCATGAACGTCGATAATGACCCCAAAACTTATTCTGATGCTCTGAGTTCCAGAGTTTCAATATTCTGGAAAGAAGCTATCAACGATGAAAGGAATTCCATACTATTAAACCAAACTTGGGTTTTAACTGATTTACCTCCTGGTGCTAAACCTATATGATGTAAATGGATATTTTAGAAAAAATTTGAATACAAAATGGATCCATTAATAAGTTTAAAGGAAGATTACTTGCTAAGAGATATAACTAAAGACATGGAGTAGATTATTTTGATAATATGCTCAAGTTGCTCACATATCTTCTATACGTTGTTTAATAGCACTTGCATCAAATCATAAATTGGTTGTACATCAAATAGATGTAAAGTCCGCTTTTCTAAATGGAGATTTAGAAGAAGAGATACATATGGAACAGCCTGAAGGTTTCAAAACCCCAGACCAAGAAAAGAAAGTTTGCAAATTAGTATAGTCTCTTTATAGCCTGAAGCAAGCTCCTATGCTATGGCATGAGAAGTTTGATAAAAAAGAAATGTTATATGGATTTATTGATAATGATGCTGATAAATGTATTTATAGAAAATCGGACAACAACGATTAAGTTATAATACGTTTATACATTGATGACATGCTAATATTTGGTTCCAATATATAATGAGTGAACGAAACTAAGAAGTTCCTATCTTGTAAGTTTGATATTAAAGATCTCGGAAGAAGTGAAACTTATATGCATTTGTATGATAACTTAAACTTGTTTTTTTATAAAATTCAAAATCTAGTGTCAATTTTCGGGCGTCAAAATTCGCCCGACTGTTACACCCTTGCACTTCCAACTCCTGTGGAGGTGTGAAACTTCATAAGAAAATCTTTTTGGGAGATGACCATTCCAATCTCTATCAGCGTAGGTCTCCTAGGAAGACATTATACGGAGACTGCTAATCTATAATGAGGATTCTTGTGTAGAAAGATTTATGCAACAGTGTAGTTCCCATGGTGACGAGAAGCTGCGCCACTCCTACTAAACCATATGTTGTATGGTTGAAGTCGTTTACTAGCTTCCACTTAGTTTCAAGGTCTCAAATGAAAGACCCGTTTTGTCGTATACTATTTTGAAGGTAACATTCACATAGCTCTCTGAATCTACAAAAACTTTCTTCATTGCACAGTTGGAGATATGCACGGTTATCACACATAGTTCATTGTTTAATACACACTTCCTGCACATACTTCTCCTGTGTCTGTTTTGCTTTGGCCTGCTTGGTGGGGTCCTCCATTTATAGAGTTGGTGAGGGTATTGGGATTTCCCACTAGGTCCTTATAGGGGCTAGGATACTGGTTATATGCATGAGTGATTAGAGTGTATTTTTGGTAATTTCCCAGATAACCTTCCGAAATGAGCTTTTTAATTTCATTTTTTATACAATGGTAGTTATTTGTATGGTGCTCGTGCACTCGGTGGAACCTATAATATGTGCTGCTTTTGTACGGTTTGGCTTTCTTCCCATTATTTAGGATGTTGTATGCTAATTCCACTTAGACGGTTCGTAGATCTAGCCCAGAGAATGAGTGAGTGGTTTTTTGTTGCAAAACTAAATTCTTTTGGTCTTTTTGCGGGTGGGTTGTTATATGCTTCTATTCCTCGCTTTCTATCATAGTCCACTGGTGCAGTTCTTTCAATAGACATCCCTCAAACAATTTTTCCTCTTTAGTGCGTATGTACCCATCGGCCCTTTCGTGGAATGCCTTCATGCTTCTATATGGTTTTTTGCTATTTTTATTCCACATGTTTGTGTGTCCTTTAATCTAGAGTGGGCTACCATCAACAATGCTTCCTCACTGGTAACCCAAATCCTCATTGCTTCATCTTTGAAGCATTTAATAAAAATGTGCAAGCTTTCATCATCTCTCTACTTAACTGGGCATAAAATATATGGATCTGGGGAGCATTCCCTTCCCGCATAGAACTGTCTATGGAAGTCTGTAGATAACTACACCTAGGAATGCATTTCTCCTCACGAATATCTTCAAAATCATCTGGAGGCCACTCTTGTAAGGTATATGGAGAACAATTTACAATGAGCTGGCCTTTCTACCTTCAAGATGTCCATACAATATTTATATATACACAAGTGGATTTGGGTTTAACAACCTGTCATACTTTCCGATGGTTGATGCTTTAAAGCTATCAAGGAGGCCTGCCTCAATTATTGCCTCACTAGTTAAGGATGAACACTCCTACTTCCTTCCTTATCGCTCCATTCACATATCTTAGCCAGCTTCTCTATATGGGATCTAGGCTCTCGTATCTCCTTGCCTTTCTCGTTTTCACATAACAAGCCACTTTTGTAAGTTGGTCTAGCTTCGTTCATGTTTGGTACTGTTCGGTTTCATTCTTTTCTAACAATAATGGATCGTTATTGATGATTTTCCCTTGATGTGTGAATTTACAGGGACCTTATTCTTTTTCCTTGGTCCCAAGCTAAGTAGTCCGACATCACCGTTCTCATTAAAGAGAGTGTTGTGTTTATCCCCTACTTGCACTTGTTATGCAGCAGGGAGATGTTGGTAGTGAGCTGTGGAACTATGAGAATTGGACAACCTGGTTGGTTTTGGGCTATTAGCTTCTCAATGATGGTCATCCTTTCATTGATATGGGCTATGAAGGTATTAAGGATGTCAAGGATAGGTTCAATGAATATTTTTTGTAGTGGACAGGGAATTTTGAAAGAGGAAATGAAGGGTTTATTTCTTAGCTTCACAGCTATGTGTTTAGGTTCTTATTTAGGAGGGGTTGAGGAGTTTTTGGGTTGCTTGATTACATTTACTGGAGATTTCCCTTCTTTTAGAACCAAAATGTTAATAATATTTTTCCTCTCGTAACGTTAAATTAATTATAAAGCAATTGTGATGCTGAATGCTATTCGTAATTGAGAAATAACGAATGAAAACGGTATTAAATTTGCCTTATGGTGGTAATTCTGTCTCCATATGCTTACATAATTAGAAAGTTTCACTTTGACTATTTGTTAAAATGTAAGTCAAATTTACTTCTAATTGCCGTAAGTAAGTAAAATGCAGGAGAAGTAAAAGACATGGAAATTTACATGGTTAAGATATCAAGGAATCCTACGTCCATTTGTCAAATCTTTGCCTATATATTTATTTCTAGTACAAACTTTTTCTAATGGCAGAGAGAGTTCAAGCAAATTTTGTATAGATTGAAGAGAATGTTTCAAAAGTCCATTTCCTCACTATAGTAACATTCTATTTATGGTGATGTGATATAACATGGATGGCTAACCCATTTAATTCTTCATTGCTCCTTCACCATTCGATACCTCCACATGTCTTTAACCATGGGCTCGATGTTTTATGCATGGATTGCTAACATGGATGAAGGCGAGGGAAAATTCTTTAGAATGGAAGAATTAGTTGAAGGTGAAAATTTTGAATTTCGATTTAGGTGGGAACATTAGACTTTGTGGTTCATGGGAGATTAACCTTTTATTCGCCCTGAAGACTACGCCCTACTAGTTATGACATTGTGACTTCATGTCACTTCTTGATTGGTTTGGTTCCCATCTCTAGTACTAATTTCGATAACTCGATGAACATAAAATCGACCGTGTCGTTTTGAATTTCCCATATTACCCTTCGTATATTTTAACCATGCTTTATTAATTCTGCCGGCTTACCCAAACCTTAACAAACACTAACTCCAGATCCAAAGCGATCCCAGATCCAGGCGATTCCATACCAAACTACTTCACCTAAAAGAATATTATGGCGCAATCCCACATCCATCGCCATGCCAGTCCCAACGTCTTCTCTAACGAACCGCACCATGGGTTGAATAGGCAGTATTCCAGATCCAGCATCAACTTCAACTTTGTCGTACGATTTACACTGTGGATTGATCGAAGGTCGGTTGAGGTAAGCTCACTGATCCGCAGTTATGCATTTAACATCTATCGATACCATGTATTTCTCATGCTTAATTTTATTTAGTAGTATTTCGATTTCCAACTTCCGCTCTTCCCATTCTTATACTCATACACTATGCTATATTTAGTAATTTAGAATTGATTTGGTTACCGCAGTTTTAAAATTTTATTTCATTGCAATTGGGCCTACCATAGGACACTGTGCCATATTTCATTATAGTTTTAAAATTCCATCTTTTTCCCAAATACCACAATTGTCTCAATGTTGTATTAATAGAGTTATACGATATTTCTATGGATACAGATAAAATGATTGCCGACAAAATAAGCTTGACATGCAACTTTCTGGAGAAAACAACAATGTTATGGATTTTTACACATTGTCTGGTTGCAATTTTTCTATCGGGTTAACTTTGAGTTGAATGCTATTTTTCATTTGCTTGATTAGTTATTGCAAATTGGAGATTATTGGTACTACCTTTTCCATATACATATGCATGTGTATATATATGTACTGCACATTTTCATTTTTAAATGGTTGGTTTTGTTATGGTTTACCAACCAAATATGCTAAAAGGTGACTGTTTGTAGTGCAGTTCTATGGAAGACAATATTCCAATTGAACTTTAATACAAGCGTTTATTGGTGACATTCTTATAGCCTTAGTAATACTTTTGGAAGAACCATTGTATCTGAATCAGGGGTAAACATGTTTCTATATGATTAAGCTGCATAAATCAGTATTCCATATACATAAGTTTTGATTGGACTAGATTTTCCATTTCCTTAGATTGTCTTTCTGTAAATCAATTCGATAGTTAAAAACATATGAAAAAAAGGTGAAAAAGCAGTAGTTCTGCTATTGCTAAGAATGTTTATTTACCAAAACTTAAAGGACATTGCTTTATTTTTTGAAAACCTATGTACAAACTAAATTTAATTGCCAAAAGTCATAAGTTGTCACTGTTCTAAATGCTAATTCAGCTTGACAAGTTCTTATTTTCCTTTCTGAACACCTTTTCTAATTTTTTTAAACTACGAACAATAGTATTAATTAGTTTGTTTCTTCATTTTTTATTTATTTTCCTATACCTCTAACACAACTGTTTTCACTCTATTTTTCCACATCTATACCAATTTTTTTATTAAGGTATTGCCTATACTTCCATAAGTTAGGTTTTTCTTTCTTTAATTTCATCTTTTTTCCTTGACTCAACTCTAAAATAAATCAAATTGTTCATTAAGTTGAGTTATGATCAGTATATATCTTTAAAAATGTGATCTTCATTAAGAGTCATCTGGATGTTTATGAAGAGAATTTTTGTGTTTAATAAACACCATCACTGTATTATTTTCATTTGAATAAAGAGGTTTTAATCCGAGCAAAAATAAAATGATATAAAAATATTGTCATTGTGTTTTTAATAGTACGCTATGAAAATATGGCTCGGTGATCAAATGCAGGTCCACCTGGACGTGTATATATACTCGTTGAACATAATAGCAACATCCTTATTTATTGTTGTGTAGTTCCCTAATTGATGATATGCAAGCTTCGAGGAGATGACGACTTGGACCTGAGGATGGCATCGACCTCGGTCCTAGAAAGAAGTTGAAGCAGACATTTATGAGTATATATGCACGTCCAGGTGGGCCTGAATTTAATCACAATGTGCATGCATTTATAGTTGCACCCTAGTAGTAGATTTGACAGTGTCATTGCTAGCATAAACTGAATCTGGATTAGCACCCGAGAAGATCGAGACAATTAAGAACAGTCATAAAACCAATTTTTTTATTATATAGAAGTTTTATCATTCTTTTCTTTTGTTTTAGTTTTTTTTTGTACTATTGGTAATGAAAATAATACTTGTACTTGTACACGCATATGCATATTCTCTTTTAGACTTTTAGCTAATGTGGGCTTGAGCGGAAATGTATCCGAATACATGATCACTTCACAACATGGCTTCATCTCTTCTTCTATTAATAATGAGAATTCAATTAATAGGATTTCCACTATGTCATTTTGAAAATTTGAACATACCCTCATTCATCAATAGAATCTAACCATCGGTTTACAGCCTCCATCATAATACCATTTTCTATCATCCATCAACGAAATTTCACTACCAATTTGCTGCCAAGAAAACTGTTTTAAATAAAAGTGTCGTGACTACGAAATATTTTGTACTTATAGCATACATCCATCAATTAATTTTTTATTAAAAAGATAAACATCTCCAGCTATTAGATGCATACACCGATACACGTATACACTGTTTATACTTATTCATGGTATAACTTTAATCAACCCAATCTTGAGTGGCAAGAGGAAAAACAGAAAGCATAGTTAAAATAATCAAAATGCTCCAAAATTTTCAAACAATCAAAACCATAAGGATGGAATTTACATTATTAATAGTATGCGTGTGTGTGCCTTTTTAAAAGACACTTCATTTATGAATTTCTGTTTAAGGATAACATATCCATACACAATTTACATAAAGTATGATAAGAATTTTATTTGCTCAGGAATCAAGTAAATGTCAATATTGTACCAGTTTTGGACATCCCCAAAAGTTCGGGGCATTTGCGAAAGCAGGGATTCTGAAATCAAATGTGCATGAGTTACAAATGATGGCAAAATGGACGTTGACTCTCAAAACACTACAAATACTAACAATCGTCATAATTTGAATGTCTTCAGCAGTAATATACAAAATGATATCTCTACTCCTGAGTGTAATAATGACGATCAACAAACTAAGAAAATAAATATTAAAAGTTATGAAGTCCATGGTCCATCAATTAAAATATAACTATCTGATTATTCAAAAAACAACCTAGAAAGAAACACGAATAATCTAATAGTTTAGTTGAAATCGTTGAATTTAGAAAATACAAAGATTACTCAAGTGATGATATAAGAGAATTTGAATAACAATCCAGCTGAATTAGGTCAAAAGAATGATCCATTTGCAAATGGCTTGTCCTTTGACCCATTGCATGGCCATCCCAAGCAAGATTTCTGCCATGATTTTGCTTGAAGTCTATAGATCCAGACCCGCCATTTACCCCTTCATTTCTCCCGTGAGTTTACCTACAAATAGAAATACAACTGAACCAAAAAAGCATCAAATCTTGTACGCAAGATAAATAATTAAAATAAGGATTTTTTTATTTGAATTAGATTATGATGTGATCTAATTTTTATCAAAACATTAACACAAACTTTTTTGTGCAATACAAAAGGATGTAAATTTTAGTGTAGCATATAATTTGAGTACACAAATTTATATGTTATAAGTAAACCATCTTACAAAAAAATCTTCTGACATATGAAAATATTAAAAAAATTCAGCTTTACATTTGTTCCATAATACAAAATTAATGTAAAATCAAGTAACTTTTTTATATTTAAATAATAGTTGTCCAAAATAATACTAAATTTGATATGTTTTTCCTCGATCGACCGTAAAGTAAATTGATGTATTCACATGGAAGCTATATGAACTAAATGATTCAAGCCAAACCATTCCATGTCGATTTTGGCAGTTGAATACTGTTTAACTTTTGTTGCTTCGATGGTCAACTACCATTTAGCTATCCAAATTTACAAAGACAATGTCAAATATTGTTTATAAAACATGTATGCTCTTTTTTATGGATCTAACTGCATTTAGAAAACAACTAAGCTAGCTAATTTATTTTTTATTTTTGTGACTTTATTAAGGTGTATACCTACATCAACCCCTGCTATTTGTCAGATAGGGTAATTCTTTTTTCATATATCATATTTTACAATTTCTCAAATTTCAGGCAAATAGTCCGTGGATAAAGTTTCTGGATTATTTGGAGGTAGTTGAAAGATTGTTTTCATCATGAAAAGTTGGACCTGTTAAAGATTTTTCAGGTAAAGTTCATTCTTATTTTTTTTAGTTGTGCCAGCTATGGTATTTCAATATTTCACAGTTCAAGATTATATTTTTCACTGCTGATTTTCTGTTATTTGAACCTAGTCCTTCGTTTATCTACATACCGCAATTGGACATTTCTACTATCTTGTTTGATTTAATCAGCTTCTGTCCTCTTGCAATTGCCGAAAACTGCATTCACCGGTTTTCAATTCCAGATTTGCAACATGTTTCTCGCTGTCATTGGTTTGTGCATGCCACTTAAAGTTCATTTTATATAATATTTTAGCTGATAAAAATATATATGAAAATATGTAGTTTGCACCATTACCCCTACTTTAAGCTGGGTAGAAAAAAATATTTAGACTTTATATATGGTGACATCTACACTCTTGTTCAATGAACACATTTTCTTCCTTTGAATACAATCTGTTACATGATTAACATATTTATTAATATTGATGCAACTTTTAATTTATTTTTCTATCATATCTCACTAATTCATTGTTTCACTTAATCTTTTACAACTTTCTTTGTACAGTTCTTTTCAGAGGGGATGAAACCTCAATCTCTGTAACTCACCTCTTCCACTAAGAATATGAACACGCATATGTATTCCACTAAGAATATGTACAATTAAACGAAGATAATTTATATATAATTGTGAATTAATTTCTTGCTTTTATATTTATGCATGTGTACAAAACTTTGATTCATATTGCACAAAATTTCTTTATAAGTCACTCTTTTATCCATATATATGGCTTGGAACTCATAAAATTTCTCATCAGATATTACCTTAATATCCCAATATCTCAAATATCATCTGTGAACACAAATAAATTTGTCAATATACAATTTCACTCTACATTATAAAATTTTCAGGCAATAAACATGCGAGAAAGAAGAACATAAAGAAAAAAAGACACAGCTTAAGCTGTTAAAAAAAAGATCAACTTCGACGATATAAAATATCAGGCTTTTCCCAAGGAGAAAAAAATTGCAAAAAACCATCAGGTCCTTTGGCTGCTCAAAAAAATCCATCGACGCATCGGCAGCTCAATCGAGCTGAATAATGATTAGCTCAACCATAACACATTGCATATGACCTTTTCAACTCCGCCGCTCTAGCTCTGCAGCGCATCTCAAATCCACTGCAGTTCCGACATCTCAATTCTGTTGCAATTTTGGCAGAACGTAACTTGCAGTTTTAATATGCATATCTAATTTGCTTGTACAGTTTGTTGAATTTTTTTAGGAATGTCTATCCTTTGGCAACTTTGGTTGAAGACTGCTTGGTTCGTTTGCTCAATCTATCCCATTACTTAAGGGTGAACCGTATTCAACTTCACTTTCTTATCAAGAATGTCGTATACACTTTTAAATATTCACATATCCTATTTCAAAAAGTTTATGTTTACATTTGTAAATTTTTAGGACCGTAATATTATATCTTTTTTAAAAATTAATGAAAATTGTGAGAAGCCTCATCAACTTTCAATTTAATCTCTTTTCTGTTGAAAGTTTTGTCAAACAATTCAAAATTCTGTTTTCAGTACAATTAATTGAATACCGACTAATCTTAAAGTACTTAAACTTAAATTCTATGTACGGATATAATTTGTTGAATGACTATGGAATTTACTTTGACATACAAAATCTTCATTCAACCAAATCCTAACACGTTCACAGATAATACCATGGACCGATGCATCGTTCAAACTCAATGCGCCTAATGAACCCCTACATTTAATTTAAGGACATTGCATATAAGATTGTAAATGGTTTTTTTTCAATGGTCAACTAGATCGCACTTAATAGTTAATTTAAGGACATTATAAGTGTACTGCAGAAAATAATTGACATGTCCTCACAATAGGTACGACTCTAATTGTCGGTAAACTACATAACAAAAATAGAACATAGCCAACATATAGATGGTCATATCGTATGTCAAAGAACTTATAACATAGTAAGTGTACATGAAGAAGGAAAAATAGGACATAGATCAACTGTGTTTACAGATTTATAGTTTATTAGCTAGGGTTGAATCTGAAACTAGGGTGTGTATGCTATATGTAGTATTTTTATTCAATATAAAGTTAAATATTGATTTTTTTGAATTATACTGACTAATATGAAGGTAATTTTTTATATCTTACATTTATCTCACATCCAAAAATAAGTACAATATATAAATATAAAGGCATATATGTGTAACAACTCATGTGCAATATATGAATGTATCTCTACAGAAATAAGGTGGGGGAATATTTAATAGTTAGTGGTTTCCATAAGCTTTACCTATTAGTTACAAAACATGAATTACATGTGAAATCTGTAGCATCATGCTTGAGAACTTAAGGATTTAAAGAGTCAAGATATGTAAACTTCAATTTCTGGATCTTTAATTCACATAAGGCCTTGTTCTAACTATGCATGACCTTTAATGTATTGTCCAAAATGGATATTTATTTGTTATCTAATTTTTAACCATCAAAGACAATTAACAGCGACACAAATTGTCCTTGACAGACATAAGCAAATTAGGATGACTTATTTATCCAACATTAACAATAAAATTACCAATAAAAGTTCCAGTAGCATTTCTACTAAAATAATCAGTTTACTTAACCTCTCAATTATTCTTTTTCTTCCCATCATGACATACTGATCAACAAAGCAATCAACAAATTCATCGTGGTCTTTAAAACAATTCTATAAATAAGTGAATGGAAGTATTGGGAATACGTATTCAACCAATCAGCCAAACTTTAGGTAGCCAAACTTCAGATCTATATCACTTTAAATCTGTATGCTATAAATTTAATGAACATTGCTTACAAAATACAGCTACAAAATTAATCCACAGATAAATCCAACCAAAAAAAGACCACAGTTATCGATAAGCAGATTCGAAAATAAAAAGTAACCTCAAACGTTAATTAAAAAATCGTTAACTAAAAAATTCAAAGTAACTAATGAAAATCAGTGAATATTTACATGAGATCGAAGGTTAATGGATGTTGTACAATGATGGTTGAGGTTAGACCATAATCGAACTCAGGAACCACAGTTTCATGGTTTGACCTTAGTGTTGATCGATTTGTAATTGATATATCGACAATTGATAATAATTGATAGAAGTTGGAGAAGACTGAATTGAACTAACCCTAGCATGTTTACGGAGCCTCGAAGTTGAAGAAATCGACTTACGTCCTTTTGCAATCAGGTAGGTTGGAGAGTCAGGGTTTGCTAAGTTATTGGAAGACATGCCAGAGCAGAGTAATGATCAAGATGGATGCAATTACGAAGATGTATGGAGGCGATTTGAGGAATGAATTAGGGCTTTGAGACGCCATTTTCAAAAATCGTAGGATTCTGATTCAGGGTTTCTCGAAGTATTTTGGAACAAAGAGGCGAATAAAAACAAAAACGAAAAGGGTAGTTCAGAAAGAAGGTAACCCTAATCTACAAAATCGATCGATTGCAGACAACATCGCAGTGGAGGAAGTATAATTTCCAGTAAGGGACAACTTAGGTGATCAGACGATGGTGAATGTTTGGCGTTGATAATGTATTAGCGACGGAGGAGGAGGCAAATCGAATAGCTTCTGATGTAGGGTTTCATAACTACAGGCGAAACTGAGGAGGAGGAGGCCGCTATGTGTTGATCATTTCGCGATGAGTAGGTTTCGAAACGAATTAGATGAGAAAGAAACGCGAACAGAAATGAAAAAGGGCATTTTCGGAACTTCGCAAAGACAGGGTTGAATCATGTAGACGGAACTTTTATTATTAGTAGTAAAGATGAGGTAGCAATGTTGATTCTGAGGAGATAGTGGAGTTGACATGTAACTGAAAAGCTGTGTAGTTTTCATAGGGATCATAGTTTGGATTTTAGTTGGACGGTGATGCAAACTTCGAGTGCAGTGCCATTGCAATCTTGGAGGAGGTAGTGATGAAAGTCACACGGAAGCATCGGCAAAGACCTTGTCTTCTGTCGATAGACGTATCACTTGAGTTTGCTTTTATTTATAGGCAATGCCTGCTTGGTCACTTCTGGAGCGGATGACATTTTTATTTGCTTCCTACTGCATGTGATTTGTGGTGTCAATGCAGTTTTCTTATAGAGGTTGCATTACTCTTTTATGATTCAATTTATCTGATGTAGTGCTAATGGTTTTTGCACATTGTTGATTGCATATGTATACATATTCGTCTGAGAGTAGTTTGCTGGGTTTTGGAGGTGTCTAGTTTGTCCAGTTTCTGCCTTTTGGTGATCCCATGACTGAATTCTCCTTTTTTCTTTCTCCCTTTGATTATGCAGTTCTAACTATGCTATATTGTTGAGTTACGTTACATATGTTTAGAAGAGAAAATTGGGTGTAACAGTTTCTAATCTAGACAATCAAGGACATGATATTGAAATATTCATTGAGATTAGCGTACGTAAGGCTCTCCATTTGATGGATGGTAAATTACTCATGACAATTGGAGGCACCAAATTTTACATATTTTTGGTTGTTTGGAACAATTACAGAACAAATCAATGATAATCTTCTATTGCTTAAATGTCAAATGAAAGATTGTATGTGATGATGTGCAGTAGTTTTTTATGGGAATACTGTGATTCTTAAGTTTCTAAACTATACTTTGATTGTGGCCAATCATATGACAATATGGTCGTATTAAGGCCATAGTTAGGTATAAATTGAACTACCTAAAGTGATATACTATTCAAGAGAGGATCTATATCCTTTGAATAGAAGGTTAGTATCACCATAATTAATAGTTAAAGCCTTTGGCTAGAGCAAACTGATCAATCAATAATTGTTATCACATTGAACCATGGACTTTAATGTTGGACTTCGCAATTAACTAGGGATATTAATAAAAAAATTCCATTTGTAGAGCTCTAATTATCTAAAAGTTATACATGACAAAGAGAAAACATGCAAAATATATCGTTGCTTAAGGGTGTTGCTTTAAAAGATAAGAAATTGGATTTCGCCTAGATAAGTTGTAAGCAGCTAAACTCATGTCAACTACTACGTATCGACAAAGTTCATGCAGACTTTAACATTTAAATATTTTAAATATTACCAGTGGCTAAGTTCACACCTGGGAACCACACAACCGTAACTTACAGTTTGTGACTAAAAATAACTTATGGAAATATAAAAGCTATAATTATTACCATAAAAATTTAATATAATGGTTAAATTAATAAACTTATTAATATTTTTCATTATTACTGATGGGTCTAAAATTAATCAATAAAATATATAATTATATATATATCTATACTATAAAGCAAAACCCTTGGTCAAATGGTCAAAGTGAAGCCTTTTTCAGACTTTCAAAAATACCTCCTTTCGGTAATAGTTGAAACTGGCGGTTGTTGTATAGTTTAGTCTTTTCCCCAAACCCACCAACACCGTATCAAAATTTACTTTCCCATTTCCTCATGCACAGGCACCTCTTCTCATTATCATCCTCCACGTTACCGAAAACTTCTCTTCAGCAATGCTTCAGTTCAAATCATCCCATGATAAGCACCATCTCCCAAATTCAGTTCCCATCTCCCAATGCGGTAATTTCAACCGACTCTCATGGTAAGCGACCTATTCAAAATCATATTCTCCTCTCCGATTTTGGTCACTTCTCCATTTATTTTTGCTCCGTAGAAAGTATTGCCGATTATCTTCAAGCAAAGAATTGGTTTTCGAATGAAAAAGTGGATGAAGCAACCTTAGTAGTGCAATTGCCGATTATCTTCAAGCAAAGAATTGGTTTTCGAATGAAAAAGTGGATGAAGCAACCTTAGTAGTGCAATTTGTTGCATTTGATAAGGTTAGTTAAATTGTTTATTTGGTTCTATTTAGTTAAGTTATTTGATATTCGCCTAATTACACTCTGATTTTGTTTAACAAATACATGTGTTTTCTTTTTTTCTCTTCCTCTTCATCAAAACGGAATCTATTAACGGATTTTAGGCAGTAAAAATGCGCGCTCTGCAAAAAAAATTCCCTGAGTATCAGATGTGGAAATTCTTTTCATATATATGGTTGAAATGAGGATTTTTTGAATTTTGGTTTGTTAATCGTAACCTAACTTTCTTTAATTTCTAATTTAAAATGTTATTTTCCGCCATCAATTCGTATATTTCCATATAATTTGTGTGATGCTTTTGGTAAATGCATAAACTATAAACAAATTTATCTCTACTCATTTTTGTTACTATGGGTAATGTAAATGGATAATGCTTTACTGACCAACCGGCAATAGCAGTTTTGTGGTATCATCCCTGACTACCGTTACATGTTCAGTTGACTTTAATTATCAAATTTTAAATTTATTACTTGACATAAGATATAGCCATACACAGTTGAATATTATCAGACGAAAACGTCAAGTCCGAATTTGAACCAGTTTACTGTACAATGGGCCTGATAGAAAATTTCATGCGCATTTTATCTAAGTGAATAGGTGTCTATTTTATATTCGGTAACACTACAAATTTGGAAACTTTCCGTATATATCTCTGCCAATTCAAAGGTTATAAATTGAGATTGATTGATACGCAAGTCGCAAATTCTCCAGTTACGTTTCTTCTTCCCCTGGTCCATATTCACCTCTAACAATGGTACTTTATCCGCCCCCCACCCCGCCCCTCCCTCTTTTATTTTTTATTTTTTTAGCCATTCTTTTTGTTCCTTAATGAATTAACTAAATAGAAATCGTTGTTGCAATCTGTTCATGCATTATATCATGTTCGTTCACATCTAATTCCAATATCGTATTTAGTTAGACCTTGACTTTGTTAAGAAGTGATCCTGTTTATTACCTCTTTTATATTTGAAAATTTGGGAAGTATATTTCTGATTTTTCATGGAGATAGAAAAAAACTATCTTTTTTTTTGTTTGAAAAAGAACTTAAGCAGGTATGTTTATGTTCATATCTTAACTCGAGAAGTGCTACATGTTTCAATTTCATATGTAAGGGGATAATATAAAGATTTTGCACAATTTTTTTTCTTTTTCTTTCTGACATATATATAAAAAATGCAGGCATTCTCAAGGCGATACCGCTGCAATTCAACAACCAAAGTAGAAGTGGAACAAGGCAACAAAATTCTGCTCCCTTCATCTGCTCTCGTTTCCCTTTTATCGCTTGATAATATGAGGTACCCAATGATGTTCCAACTGGTCAACCCCAGCACCAACAAAATGGCATACTGTGGAGTCCTTGAATTCACCTCAGAAGAAGGAACCATTACCCTGCCTAAATGGATGATGCAGGCCTTGGATTTGGAAGATGGAGGAATAATGCAGGTGATGAACGTGGCTCTGGTGAAGGGCACATACGTGAAGCTGCAGCCCCACAGCAAGGACTTTCTGGACATTGCCAACCCCAAAGCTGTTCTCGAGAAGACCTTAAGGAATTATGCTTGCTTGAATGCGGGTGGTAGTATAGTGATATACTACAATGATAGGAGTTATCATATTGACGTATTGGAGACTAAGCCTCGTGATGCCGTGCATATTGTTGACACTGACTGTGAAGTCGACTTTGCACCTCCTCTTGATTATGAACCGCCCCAGAACGAATATAAATCAGCTTGTATGAATGAAACTAAGTGCATTACTTCTAAAAGCAATGGGAAGCTTGTCTTTGGTTCTGCAAATGCTGCCAAGAATGGATCCGAGGTTAATGGAGCTGAAACTGTGAAGAAAGAAGATGGTAAAAAATTTCAAGCTTTTACTGGAAAGAAATACACTCTGCGGGGTTGAATATTGTGATATGATTTCATGCTTAAACGTATTTTCCAGCCTTGTATTACTTGAAATTTGAAGTCGAGATTTTAATATATGGTAAGTGGTTTAGTTTTTTTTATTTTTTTATCATCTTTTATATGATCCCTTTCGTTACCTTTTCTATTTTATTTCAAGAAAATGGCATCGTGTATCGACATACTGGAATTATCCGATTTCACTGTATCTTTAACTTACTGAACAAATCATTAGATGTATCAAAATGAAAACTTAGAAAGGTTTAGTATCATAGGTTCTACAAATGTGTGGAGATAATATGATTTCAGTTTTATATTTGATGGCACGCATGTAACTGGAATATAGGATTGACTTTAAGGAGTTTTTTTTTGACAAGGACAAATATATTTGATGGCACCCATGTGACTGTAGTATAGAATTGACTTTAAGGAGTTTATTTTTGACAAGGACAAGTATTGATTTGAATGTGAAAAGTTAAAGCATTCATGTTTGCCGTGAAAGAGTTTTCATATTATCTTATCACATAATTTAACACGTAAAATAAGTATATTATTTTATTTCATAATATTTTCTGAAAGTTGAAGGAACTTAACCGAAAGCTGTAAGTAGTGTTGTCAACGAATACTTTCGGATACGAATAGTGGCATATTCATATCCTTATCCGAAATTATTTTCGGATATCGGATATCCGTAAGCGCTTAATTTACGGATATCAGATATAATATGTTTATACGTTCATGACACGATAATATTTGGTTTCAATATATCCTATGTGAATGAAACTAAGAAGTTCAAATCTTCTAAGTTTGATATGAAAGATCTGCGAGAAGCTGACGCAATTCTGAAAATTAAAATTATTAGGAAAGAGGGGGGTTGTTGCTAACACAATCTTATTACATTGAGAAGTTTCTTCGAAAGTATGGTCATTATAATAACAAACCAGCACCTACTCCTTTAGATCCAAATATTAAATTAGAAAAGAATATTGGACGTAACATTTCTCAACTTGGGTATTCCAGTATTATTGAGAGTCTTATGTATGATACGCATTGCGCTAGACCAGACATAGCACATGCTATAAGCATGTTATGTCGATTTACAAGCAATCCAGGTTTCGAACATTGCAAAGCTTTTTCCAGAGTTTTAGCTTATTTGGAAGGAACCATTACCTATGGTTTATCTTATAAAGCATATCCAGCTGCAATAGAAGGATATAATGATACAATCTAGAACAATGTAGAATCCAAATCCAAGTCTACGACTGGATGGATCTTTACATTAGGAGGTGTTGCGTCACGGATTTCCAAAAAACATACATGTATATCTGACTCAACAATGTTGTCAGAGTTGATTGCATTACAGATGCATGTAAGAAAGCGGAATGACTTAGAAATTTATTAATAGAAATCTCATTATGGAAGAAGCCATCTTCAGCAGTCTTGATTAACTGTGATAATCATGTTACAATAAAGGATGGATAATATATCCTTAATAAGTCTAGTTATATTAAAAAGGTGTATCGCAGAAACACCTTAAGAGACTTACCTATATGATTATGGAAATCAGGTCGTTTCCTAAGAAAGTAAGACTGCTTTCTGACGTAGACTCATGAACCTAGAATTAAAAGCACATAGTTATTAACTTGCTAAGCAATACAGAACACTTTACCTAAGAAAATCAACATTTGTGATTGTTCTGGTTTTATCATAAGGGATACTTGGTTCAAGATTCATTTACCATAGAATCTCGATAAAGCTTTGAATGGTTTACACTAAGTAAAGATTCAAATCCAAAAGATACCTTTTATTTATGTGGTGGTTTTCACAATGATGCAATTCATGACCTTTGAACTATGCTTGGCTTGATCCCACTTGGAAACGTAGGTAATCACTCAAGTGATGCATTTATTCCAGTTTTTAAACTTAAAATATTTTTTTATATTATCCAAACTTAAAATTAGGAGAGAATGTTGGATATTTTCGAGTTTTCACTTTGTTTTTGTTTTCATGAAGAGAGAAAAAAGGAAGAGGGAATAAAGTGTTAGGAACTGGAGATAGTGGTTTTGATGAAAACAACCTTTGTAACTTATATTATTATAACTTATATACTAACATTGTTGTCTAAATATATATGAATGTTATTATGTAGCATTTATATAAGGCATGTACTGATTATTGAAGACTGTACTGTATAAAGATCAAGAATGAAGAAATCAAGTATAAAGACTCATGAGTATCAACATCAAGATTTCAAGGTTAGTGTCTAGTTTTTCTTAAAACTTCATAATAGCACAGAAATCTTCATTTCGAATTTCATTTGGGGTGGAACCCATTTCTACCTTTTTAGTGGCTTACAAACCCACAATATATAGCTTACAAACCTACGACAAGTGGCTTAAAAACCCACGAACATCCTAGTTTTGTACAAGTTCTCGAGTACTGATGTGATGAGATATTCTGCGGGAAGACGCTTGCAAAACTACTTCAGAGTGATTTTTTAAAAAAATTATCAAAATTGTTTTTCAAAAATATTTTAGCCTTAAAATTATCTTTTCAAATGATTTTCAAAAGGATGTTTTAGCCTTAAAAATATTATTTGTTTTCGTTTTAAAATAAACTCTTGTTTTAAACTTCATTTTCAAAACAAATTTTACACTATCTTTTAACTAGCGTTGACGACATCATGGGATACCCCATGTCGACATAGTGGTCATTGAATTCAAAAGTTTCAATTTTCAAAAGAATTGTCTATTCGTTTAAATCTCTTCACGAATGGTTATGACCGTTGGTGCTTTATAAATAGCCTTCACAAACAAATTATTTAACTAACTAATTTCTTATTTTCTTCGCTCCTTCTTCTCCACAAATCCATATTCTATAATTTCATGTTTTTAAGATCGTGCCGAAATTCTGCCGAATTCTCAAGTGAATCAAATTAAAATTTCATTCTTATTTGATTCTCTATCATCTCTCAAAGATCAAAGTGCTATTCAGAGTTATATGATCAATTTGTAATCAAAAGTTTATCGAGTCTCTCTATAAGGTGTGGTTGTACCTAGAAATCAATTGGGTGATCTTGAGTCCCGTAAATCAAGAGAGTTTGCCTCGGACTCGTGAGACAGGAGGGTACCTCAAGATCTTTAGAAATTGAGGATTGTAATATCGACATTGGTATAATAAAAATCTGTATGTGGTGGTTTGCTTTGGTACAGGACTGGATGTAAGGTAACTCCGAACCAGTATAAAATCCGGTGTGATCTTTCCTTTTACTGCTTTTTATTTACTATCTGCATCAATGTTTGATTCTGTGATTAAGTTCTGCATTTGTTAGAGTCATAATTTTTAAATTAGTCCATATAAGTCTAATAATCCATTAAACACTATTCACCCCCCTCTAGTGTTAAATTAGCCTTAAGATCCTTAATCCGCTGTCCCTTTCAATTGGTATCGGAGCATTTGTTTTCATAGTTTTCATAATCTGAAACTTGAAAAGTTAAAAATGGCATTTTTAGGAAATTTTGTTAATACTAGTTTCAATTTATGCATTTCATCAAAGTATCATAAGTCTGCATATAGTTTTTATAAAAAATCAAGTTATCTACCGAATTGGTTTGTTATGCAGGAACAGACATGTTACATGGCTTCCAAAGAATCAACAACCAATGGAAAAACTGTGCAAATTGAAAAGATAAATGGATACTTGATAGTGGTTGTTCAAGGCATATGACTGGAAATCCCGAGATACTCAATGACATTATATATCAAGATGGTGGATTGGTAAACTTTAGAGATAACTCAAAAGTATATGTGATTGGCATCAGCAATGTTAATTTTTTGTTGATGAAAAAGGGGGAGAAGTTATATATAAAATAATAAGCTTGGAGTAAGGGGAAGTTGTTGGAGTAAGGGGGAGTTGTTGGTGTAAGAGGGAGTCGTGGTATGATCGTAATGGTAAGTATATATTTTATAAGGTTGTCATCATCAAAAAGGGGGAGATTGTTAGGAACTGGTGATGGTGGTTTTGATGACAACAACCTTTGTAACTTATTTTATTATAACTTATATACAAACACCATTGTCTATATATATATATATGAATGTTATTATACAGGATATATATAAGGCATGTACTGAATATTGAAGACTGTACAGTATAATGATCACGAATGAAGAAATCAAGTTTAAAGACTCATGAGTATCAAGATCAAGATTTCAAGATTAGTGTCTAGTTTTTGTTAAAACTTCATAATAGCATGGAAATCTTCATTTCGAATTTCATTTGGGATGGAACCCATTTCTACCTTCTTTGTTGCTTAATCCACGACAAGTAGCTACAAACCTACGACAAGTGGCTTACAAACCCACGAACATCATAGTTTTGTACAAGTTTTCGAGTCCTGATGTGATGAGATATTCTGTAGGAAGAACCTTGCAAAACTGCTTCAAAATGATTTTCAACACTGTTTTTCAAAAATATTTTAGCCTTAAAATTATCTTTTCAAATGATTTCAAAAGGATGTTTTAGCCTTAAATTTTTTTTTTGTTTTAAAATAAACTCTTGTTTTAAACTTCATTTTCAAAACAATTTTTACACTATTTTTTAACTAAGGATGTCGACATCATGGGATACCCCATGTCGACATTGTGGCCGTTGAATTAAAAAGTTTAGAGTTATTTAGGTCAAAGTGCTATTTAGAGTTATAGGATCAATTTGTAATCAAAAGTTTACCGAGTCTCTCTACAAGGTATGGTTGTGCTTGGAAATCAATTGGGTGATCTTGAGTCCCGTAAATCAAGAGAGTTTACCACGGACTCGTGTGACAGGAGGGTATCTCAAGGACTTTAGAAATTAAGGGTTGTAATCTTGACATTGGTATAATAAAAATCTGTATGAGGTAGTTTACCTTGGTACAGGACTGGATGCAGGGTAACTCCGAACCACTATAAAATCCGATGTGTTCTTTCCTTTTACTGTTGTTTATTTACTTTCTGCATCTGTGTTTGATTCTGTGTTTGTTATATGATTAAATTCTACATTTGTTTGTGTCATAATTTTTAAATTAGTCCATATAGTCTTATAATCCATTAAACACTATTCACTCCCCCTCAAGTGTTAAATTAGCCTTAAAATCCTTAATCCGTTGTCGCTTTCAGAAAGAAGAAAAGCAAAGTCCCATATTTTAGGATATAGGGAACCATACTTGTTTAAGATGGGATTCTTATGAGGGAGTTGTGGCCTTTGGGCTTCCAAATGTGTACTTTGTTGAGAGGAGAGAAGTCATGCATAACCACCATGCACGCGTGCCGCCTCTACCGTCCGTCCGACCGACCAAACGGGTATGGGTCAAATGATAATAATTTTTTTGGAAACATAAATGGGCCGGATTTTTGCCCGGATCCAGAATATAATCAAAGCGGGACATTGGAAAGGGCACAACCGTAAAATAAATGGTCCGGATTTTAGATCCGACCCATAATTTAATCAAAGCTGGACATTGGAAAGGGTATGACCGTTATTAACGATTATTAACCGAACAGATACGAAATTTAAATGGACGTGATCGTTCTTAACGGTTCTTAACGGTTCCTAACCGAACGGACGCAACCCTTGATGAACAGACACCTCCTCATCTCTATATATACGTCGGCCAAAACTATTATTCACAACATAAAATAAAATAAAATCTCTTTCTTCTTCCCATACAAATCTGAAACATCGTTAGAGTGTTACAGAATGCTCTGATATCAACAGATTTGTAACGCCTACAAGGGGTAGCAAATCCAGTAAAATTTGTTACGCCCGTGCGGAGTTGCAGACTACATTTCATTTCTTCACTCTATTCTACCCCCGTATTTTGCATCGTTTCAGATCAGAATAAAGTGTTCTTTTCCAGATCAAAAGCGTACAAATTTTGAATCTAGTTACCCTGTTCCAAGGCTTCATTGAATCTGAAAGTCGATAGTTCGATAACCCATTTGTATCTGCTGGGTTGAATTATTGTCTGAAAGAATCTATTCCGTGGATCCTTGAAGCCAGAAGTACGACATTATTTTCGTTGGATTCGAATCAAACCACAAATTTTTGTAAGAATTTTCAGACAGTAGTCTGCCACCATGGAAGGTTCGAGCGCCCTGTAAGTCACGAATCAGCATTTAACTAGATTGGAGAAGTTTGATGGAGACAATTTTACTCGTTGGCAAGAGATAATGAAATTTTTCTTGATCACTGTCAAATCGTTCTACATTTTGGAAGATGGCTCGGAAGTAATACCCGATGAAACTGACAAATATGATAACGCTCTATAGGCAAAACGTACAAAGCGAAAAGAGGATGATTTTCTATGTAGAGGGCACATTTTGAATGCATTGTCTACTCCTGTCTATAACGCACATAGGACTTTGGAAATTACAAAGGCACTTAGGGTTGCAATGGAAAGCAAATACCGCATATCCGAAGCAAGTAACTAAAAATTCCTTATTTGCAATTTTATGAATTTCAAATTGGTTTCCAATAAGTCCGTAGATGGACAAGTAAGCGAAATCCTGTTGTTAGTGAATCAACTTAAAGATGCTGGAATAAATCTCCATGAATCTTTTTTATTGGAGTTATAATTTCAAGACTTCTAATTCTTGGAATGATTATAAGAAAAAATTAAAACATGCAGAAATATATTACGATTTAGACGGTTTACAACGTCATCTTCATATTGAAGAAGACTCTCGTAAACCTAAACTAGATGATAATCCGCAAACCGAGTCTCATTCTAACGCAAATAATGTTCAAATTACTGACAAGTTAAAGCCTAAGATTAAGACATGGTTTAAGAAGAAAAATTCTAACAACAAAAAAAGGCACTTATTACTACTATAACAAGCCCGGCCACTATGCCCGAAACTGCAGTAAATAGAAAAAACAACAAATGGTGATTGTGGTCGAAGACTCGTATCTGGCTATAGTGCAAGAGGTGAACTCCATTAGTGAAACTGATAATGATTTATGGTTTGATACTGGAGCAACCATTTACATTTGCAAAGACCGAAATCGGTTTATTACGAAGAAAATAACGAAGAAGCCGACAAGGTTACTGGAGGAAATAAGGTTCCAAGAAATTTTTTGGGAAAAAGGCACTATAGAACTTGCATTTACTTTTGGAAAAGTTCTTACATTAGTTAATATATTTTATGTGCCTGATATGTGTAAGAATTTGATCTCTAGATACCTTCTTAACTAAGGAGGATTCAAGATAGTGTGTGAGTCTGATAAGTTAGTGTTGTCTAAGTAAGGCAAATTCATTGGACATGGATACTCTTGTAACGGCATGATTAAGTTGAATCTTATAAAGTAATCTTCTATTTATATTGTTGATTATGTTAGTTTATGGCATGGTAGACAAGGATATGTTAATTATAATTCCCTTAAAAATATCCATAAAACAGGATTAATTTCTGATTGTGATTTTGATACTATCTTTAAATGTGAAATATGTGTTCATGAAAAAATACACCGAAAATCCTCTAAATCGATAGAAAGGAAAACTGGCTTGCTTGATTTGGATGTAGTGCTGTGGGTGACTTAAAAAGTCATATCACCAATGGTGGTAACAAATACCATTTACTAGTGATTATACTAGATATACATATGTGTATCTAATGAAAACTAAAGGCGAGGCCTCTGAGAAATTTAAAATTTACAAAGCATAGGTCGAACACAACTAGGATTTAAAATAAAAGTTTTACTTTCAGATCGTGGTGGTGAATATTTCTCAAATGAATTCACCTTATTTTGTAAACAACATGGTTTAGTTCACCAATGCACTACCCCATATACACCATAATAAAATGGTTTTGTTGAAAGAAAATATAGAACTTTACTAGAAATGGTTACGCCATGCTCATAAGTTCAAACTTACCTTATAACCTATGGGGTGATGCTATGATATCTTCATGCTATATTTTAAATAGAGTACCACTTAAAAAGAATAATGTTTCCATTATGAATTATGGTTTAATAGGAAACCTAATCTTATAAGACTTAAAGTTTGGGGTTGTTTAGCATATGTTAGAAAACCAGACCCTAGATGACCAAAGTTAGGAAATATGGCATTTAAATGTGTTTTCATAGGATATTCACTTAATATTATAACTTATAGGTTTTTAATTCTTAACACCTTATAAGTTGCAGAATCCGTAGATGTAGAACTCTTTGAAAATCAAACTGTTGAGATTCCATTGAGATCATCTAGTCCAGAGCCTAATACGATTGATGATATCAATGACGATGACTATGCTCCAGCTCAAAATAGCAAGGAAGTATTAGTACCAGCTAATAGTACTAAAAAAAAGGAGATGTAAAATACCAAGAATAGTGGAGGACTATGGTCCTGACTTCATTACATATCTTATAGAAGGCAGTAAGGACGAAGTCCTTAATGTGACTAGATATGTCATGAACGTCGATGATGACTCCAAAACTTATTCTGATGCTATGAGTTCCAGAGATTTAATATTCTGAAAAGAAGCTATCAACGATGAAATGAATTCCATACTATTAAACCAAACTTGGGTTTTAACTGATTTACCTCCGGGTGCTAAACCTATAGGATGTAAATGGATATTTAAAAAAAAAGTTGAATACAAAATGGATCCATTGTTAAGTTTAAAGGCAGATTACTTGCTAAGAGATACAACTAAATACATGGAGTAAATTATTTTGATTATATGCTCAAGTTGCTCACATATCTTCTATACATTGTTTAATAGCATATGCATCAAATCAAAAATTGGTTGTACATCAAATAGATGTAAAGTCCGCTTTTCTAAATGGAGATTTAGAAGAAGAGATACACATGGAACAACCTGAAGGTTTCAAAATCCCAGATCAAGAAAAGAAAGTTTGTAAATTAGTAAAGTCTCTTTATAGCCTGAAGCAGGCTCATGTGCTATGGCATGAGAAGTTTGATAAAAAAAGAAATGTCATATGGATTTATTGTTAATGATGCTGATAAATATATTTATAGCAAATCGGACAACAACGATTAAGTTATAATACGTTTATACGTTGATGACATGCTAATATTTGGTTCCAATATATCATGAGTGAATGAAACTAAAAAGTTCCTATCTTGTAAGTTTGATATGAAAGATCTAGGAAGAAGTGAAACATATATATATATTTTTATGATAACTTAAACTTGTTTTTTTTATAAAATTCAAAATCTAGTGTCAATTTTCGGGCGTCGTAATTCGCCCGACTATTACACACTAACACTTCCAACTCCTGTGGAGGTGTGAAACTTCATAATAAAATCTTTTTGGGAGATGACCATTCCAATCTCTATCAGCGTAGGTCTCCTAGGAAGGCATTATACGGAGACTGCTAATCTATAATAAGGATTCTTGTGTAGAAAGATTTATGCAACAGTGCAGTTCCCACGGTGACGAGAAGCTGCGCTACTCCTACTGGACCATATGTTGTATGGTTGAAGTCATATACTAGCTTCGACTTAGTTTCAATGTCTTGAATGAAACACCCGTTTTGTCATATACTATTTGAAGATAACATTCACATAGCTCTCTGAATCTACAAAAACTTTCTTCATTGCACAGTTAGAGATATGCATGGTTATCACACATAGTTCATTGTTTAATACACACTTCCTGCACATACTTCTCCTATGTCTGTTTTGCTTTAGCCTGCTAGGTGGGGTCCCCCATGTATAGAAATTATGAGGGTATTGGGATTTCCCACTAGGTCCTTATACGGGCTAGGATACTAGCTATATGCATGAGTGATTAGAGTGTATTTTTGGTAATTTCCCATATAACCTTCCTAAAAGAGCTTTTTAATTTCATTTTTTATACAATGGTAGTTATTTGTATGATGCTCGTTCACTCGGTGGAACCTATAATATGTACTGCTTTTGTTCAGTTTGGCTTTCTTCCCACTATTTAGGATGTTGTATGCTAATTCCACTTAGACGGTTGGTAGATCTAGCCCAGAGAATGAGTGAGTGGTTTTTTGTTGCAAAATTAAATTCTTTTGGTCTTTTTGCGGGTGGGTTGTTATATGCTTCTGTTCCTCGCTTTCTATCATAGTCCACTAGTGCAGTTCTTTTAATAGACATCCCTCAAACAATTTTTCCTCTTTAGTGCGTTTGTACCCATTGGCCCTTTCGTAGAATGCCTTCATGCTTCTATGTGGTTTTTTCTATTTTTATTCCACATGTTTGTGTGTCCTTTAATCTAGAATGGGCTACCATCAACAATGCTTCCTTATTGGTAAACCCAATCCTCATTGCTTCATCTTTGAAGCATTTAATAAAAATGTGCAAGCTTTCATCATCTCTCTATTTAACTGGGCAAAAAATATATGGATCTGGGGAGCTTTCCCTTCCCGCATAGAACTCTCTATGGAACTCTGTAGACAACTACACCTAGGAATGCATTTCTCCTCACGAATATGGTCATCCTTTCATTGATATGGGCTATGAAGATATTAAGGATGTCAAGGATAGGTTCAATGAATATTTTTTGTAGTGGACAGGGAATTTTGGAAGAGGAAATGAAGGGTTTATTTCTTAGCTTCACAGCTAAGTGTTTAGGTTCTTATTTAGGAGGGGTTGAGGAGTTTTTATGTTGCATGATTACATTTACTAGAGATTGCCATTCTTTTAGTGCCAAAATGTTAATAATATTTTTCCTCTCATAACATTAAATTAATCATAAAGCAAATGTGATGCTGAACCCTATTCGTAATTGAGAAATAACGAATGAAAATGGTATTAAATTTGTCTTATGGTGGTAATTATGTCTCCATATGCTTACATAATTAGAAAGTTTCACTTTGACTATTTGTTAAAATGTAAGTCAAATTTACTTCTAATTGAGGTAAGTAAGTAAAATGCAGGAGAAGTAAAGGACATGGAAATTTACATGGTTAAGATTTCAAGGAATTCTACGTCCATATGTCAAATCTTTGCCTATATATTTATTTCTAGTACAAACTTTTTCTAATGGCAGAGAGAGTTCAAGCAAATTTTGTATAGATTGAAAAGAATGTTTCAAAAATCCATTTCCTTACTATAGTAACATTCTATTTATAGTGATGTGATATAACATGGATGGCTAACCCATTTAATTCTTCATTGCTCCTACACCATTTGATACCTCCACGTGTCTTTAACCGTGGGCTCGATGTTTTATGCATGGATTGCTAACATGGATGAAGGCGAGGGAAAATTCTTTAGAATGGAAGAATTAGTTGAAGGTGAGATTTTTTAATTTCGATTTAGGTAGGAACATTGGACTTTGGGGTTCATGGGAGATTATCGTGTTATTCGCCCTGAAGACTACGCCCTACTACTTATGAAATTGTGACTTCATGTCTCTTCTTGATTGGTTTGGTTCCCATTGAACATAATAGTAACATCCTTATTTATTGTTGTGTAGTTCCCTAATTGATGATATGTAAGCTTCAAGGAGATGACGGCTTGGACTTAAGGATGGCATCGACCTCGGTCCTAGAAAGACGTTGAAGCAGATATTTATGAGGTAGCGATGTTGATTCTGAGGAGATAGTGGAGTTGACATGTAACTGAAAAGCTGTGTAGTTTTCATAGGGATCATAGTTTGGATTTTAGTTGGACGGGGGTGCAAACTTCGAGTGCAATGCCATTGCAATCTTGGAGGAGGTAGTGATGAAAGTCACACGGAAGCATCGGCATAGACCTTGTCTTCTGTCGATAGACATATCACTTGAGTTTGCTTTTATTTATGGCAATGCCTTCTTGGTCACTTCTTGAGCAGATGACATTTTTATTTGCTTCCTACTGCATGTGATTTGTGGTGTCAATGCAGTTTTCTTATAGAGGTTGCGTTGCTCTTTTTTGATTCAATTTATATGATGTAGTGCTCAAGGTTATTGCACATTGTTCATTGAATATGGATACAAATTCGTCTGAGAGTAGTTTGTTGGGTTTTGGAGGTGTCTAGTTTGTCCAATTTCTGCCTTTTGATGATCCCATGACTGAATTCTCCTTTTTTCTTTCTCCCTTTGATTATGCAGTTCTAACTATGCAATATTGTTGACTTACGTTACATATGTTTAGAAGAGAAAATTGGGTGTAACAGTTTCAAGTCTAGACAATCAAGGACATGGTATTGAAATATTCATTGAGATTAGCGTACTTAAGGCTCTCCATTTGATGGATAGTGAATTACTTATGACAATTGGAGACACCAAAATTTACCTATTTTTGGCTGTTTGGAACAATTACATAACAAATCAATGATAACTTCTATTGTTTAAATGTCAAATGAAAGATTGTATGTGATGATGTGCAGTAGTTTTTTATGGGAATACTGTGATTCTTAAGTTTCTAAACTATACTTTGACTGTGGCCAATCATATGACAATATGGTCGTATTAAGGCTATAGTTAGGTATAAATTGAACTACCTAAAGTGATGTATTATTCAAGAGAGGATCTATATCCTTTGAACAAAAGGTTAGTATCACCATAATTAATAGTTAAAGTCTTTGGCTAGAGCAAACCGATTAATCAATAATTGTTATCATATTAAGCCATAGACTTTAATTTAAACTTCGCAATTAACTAGGGATATCAATAAAATTTTAGCCATTTATAGAGCTCTAAATATCTAAAAGTTATACATGACAAAGAGAAAACATGCATAATATATCTCTACTTAAGGGTATTGCTTTAAAAGATAAGAAATTTGATTTCGTTTAGATAAGCTGTAAGCAGCTAAACTCATGTCAACTACTATGCATCGACAAAGTTCGTACAAACTTCAATATTTAAATAGTTTAAATATTGCCCGTGGCTAAGTTCACACCTGGGAATCACACAACCGTAACTTGCAGTTTGTGACTAAAAATAACTTATGGAAATATAAAAGCTATAATTATTACCACAAAAAATTTAATATAATGGTTATATTAATAAACTTATTAATATTTTTTATTATTACTGACGGGCCTAAAATTAATCAATAAAATATATAATTATATATTTATATATATAATTTATTACTTTTCATGCCAAAATAATGATTTGTATATAATATATATATACATACATATATATACATATATATATAATTTTAGTAGATGTTTTTTTCAAATTGTTTTAAAATTAGGTGGACCAAAATATATATAATATGAATTAATTAATTGGGTTTAATTAATGTGAATATTAGGGACGCATCCCTAAAGGTAAACTTAATTCACTAAAACTCCTCACGTAATAAAACATACTTTGCAAGTCCATGTTTTTCATTTTGCCTGTTTTTTCCCTAAAATACCCCTCCGTTTCTAACATGATTGGTTTTAATAACGAGCTTATCTTTCTTGATTTCATCTTCTTCTACATTGGCGAATTTATCTTTCATGATTTCATCTTCTTCTTCAATGGCGAGCTCGGTTTTCTCGATTTCACTGCAAAACTGCAATTATACACAATAGTTGCAGAAATGTCTGCAATTATATGCAATAGTTGAAGACATTTCAGCAAGTATATTCAATAGTTTCATTTCTACAACTATATGCAATAGTTGCAGAAATGTCTGCAACTATATGCAATAGTTGCAGACATTTCTGCAACTATTGCATATAGTTGCAGAAATTTCTGCAACAATATAATATTGTTGCAGAAATTTTTACAACTATATGCAATAGTTGCAGACATTTTTGCAAGAATATGCAATAGTTGCAGACATTTCTGCAACTATACCATATAGTTGCAGAAATTTCTACAAGTATATGCAATAGTTGCATTTCTGCAAATATGCAATAGTTGCAGAAATGTCTGCAACTATATGCAATAGTTGCAGACATTTCTGCAACTATACCATATAATTGCAGAAATGACTATAATTATTTGCAAATTTGTAAATTTGAAAAAATATCGAAAATGTTCAAAATTTGCTGAATTGTCTGCAAATATATGAAATAATTGCACATTTACTACAAATATGAATTTTTGGTATCAACAATGGATCTCATTTTAAGTATCATAAAATTTATGATTTTTTGGTGAAAACGGTATGTTGATCCGATTTTTGTACATAAAGTTATACGGGTTTGAAATGATAAAAACATAAAGGGTATTTGGGTCTTTTTGCATGCCCGAATTTGAAAATAGGGAATGTAAGTTTAGTTTGAAAAAGATGTTTTCTCTATTTTGAAACTTATTAGGGACGTGAGCCAAACTTACCCTTAATTAATTAAGTGGGATAAGATCTTATTTATAATGGGTCATACCTTAAGCGGTGGATCTCAGCAAGATATTTTATATAGCTCATTAGTTCTGCTATAAACATACCTAAATGTCTTGTTTGACATAGAAAGAAATTCATTTCCTCACCATAGAAATAAATTATAATTAGTGGTGGACTTTGCGATTCCAACATTAAGTTAGAAAATTATTCTCTCATACGTGAAACCGATAGTGTAAGATGTATTCAACTGGTAGGATTATTAAGATGAAAATTTCTAATTTTTTTGACAAAATTGATTTTAGAACTTTTTAAATAAGTTGTTTTAATTTTTTTTTAAAAACATATGTTTGCACTATATGTGCATGGCTTGTGCATGTTCGTATACATCAACATTAATCAAGGTTAAGTGCGTAAGATACAGTTCATCTCGTGGCGACAGTGATTATGCTCAACATCAGACAGAGAGTCAAATCTTATCCCACATGCAGGAAGCACTAATGAACGTGATGACATCGAAGCCAATTTGATGCTGATTGGAAAACATTAGGGATTTGGTAGTGAGCATTGAGGTAAACCTTCAGAACACCACTGAAATCGTCTCAGAAAGGTCGTTGAATTATTGGCGGTCGCGGCCTCAACCATCTTGTCAAGCGGTGGCGAAAATGGTCGAAAGTATCGTCTTAAGTATCGAGTAAGTTACTAAAGCAGTGAGGAATTTTTGTATAGAAGTCCCTATTAACTTTATTATTACACTAATATTGTCTGCAAAATAACCCTATAACTTGTAAACATCTTAACTCTCACATATGAAATTCTTTTTACACACAACTTCTATTATTGGGTTCATAATTGAATTCTAAACACATTGACATCATCTGATGGTAAATTATACACATATTTCTAGTTGTGAAAATTAATTATTATAATATTAATATTATCGTTAAATATTTACACATCAACTCCATTAATCAAAGTTAATAGATTAAGACATTATTTATCTGGTTCAAATATATGATATTCTAATGAAGATGAATTTTAAACATTAATTTATAAAATATTAAATTTGAATATGTGATATTTGATCATATATATTAAAATAATTTTTATTAGCTACCATCATTTAGATCTTACATATTGAAAATTACAAACTATGTATATGTATGTGAGATTGTATATGAAAAATATTTTATTATTAGTTTAAATTAAATATTTAAAGAGATATATTTTGTTTGATAATAAACTATTTTGTTAGATATTTTGAATAAATGATGACATAATAAATCAGATTAACACTATTAATATAATGATAACACAAAATATCTTAAAATTTATATCAAAACCATCCAATATAACATTGAATATGATTTAATATTACCGACATTATTCATGATAACACCATAAAAGGTCTAATGCATAATGAACTAAAAATGATTTTTTTTGAAATTTCCCTCTTTTGTTGTACTACTCGATGAATTTTTTTTTGAAGTTTGCTCATTTTACCTTACTTCTAACCACTTATCCTAATATTGAGAGCATACACTAGTCTCAATGAATGTACAAATAACCCACTCTCTGTACATCTTGATTAGGAATAATTTAAAGATAAGTATATTATTTTCGATTCAAAACTCATGATTATGAACACATTCGCAACTACAATCGATTAAATAATTTTTCTAAGAATTTTCTAATTTTATTTAATGTATTCATATCATTACTTATAACACAATACAATAATACATACAATAGAATACAAAACCAAAATACTTTTTATTTTGAACAAGATTTTCGTATAAGAGTTAAGTTATATAAAAAATTATATATATAATTGCTCCTAGGACACAGCCTAAAGTTTGTCAAATAGTAGAATTACAATTATATTTTTTTTGTCTTGTTGGTGCACGGATAGAGCGAGTTGAGGTATTATAGTAGTAAAATCATATCGACCCCTGCTCATATTAGAATAGCATGTTATAATATGTGTTGTTTAAATAGTTGAATACACTACTTTGTATTACCCTGACTTGTTGATGTAGGGATAGATAGGATAAGGTATCATTACTATTACTCATACACCCTTGGTCACGTTTTTTAGATGTATAAAGATTTCGTGTATATAAGGTAACTAGAGATAGTCCCCACATAAGAATTTTGTTTGATCCCTGTTTTCTTTATCGTTCCCTTTCGGATAACTTTTGGTTACTCTCACGAGTAGGCCAAGAGTAAAGTATTTGAGGACATATTAGCAGGACAATGAATCTTCAGAAGCATGGAGACTATGATGTTCAGTTACTAATTTATTTTTTTATGCACTATAGATATTATTTGTATATGAGGCCAGGTTCTGTATTTGATTTATCATTTGATACTAAGTTTGCATTGAGATGGTGTATTCCGATTAGATTGTTATATCTCATATCATGTCTTATATAGATGTCTCTTGTATTTTCTATGCATGTATATTGGTATGATGTTTATTATTATTCCATTGTGAGATTATATTGATATAGCAAGCGGGCTAGTTTGGTCAAAATTTGCAAATGGTTTTGTCATTTTCGGTACTCAAAATCATGTGGTTGTTTAGCATCGATTCAAGGTATATTAAATGGCGGATTGTTAGATGGTAGTCATTCATGCACTCTAATGTTGGTAATGATCATATTAAATATAAACACTATTCAAGTTTTTGCAAAATAATGAATATAAGAAATATATATTTAGAAGTTCGATATTTTAAAATATGTACAATTGAATTGAAATTTGTAAAATTTTAGGTTCAAATGAAATATATACATTTCTACTAATAATTTCAACTTCTAGTTTGTAAAAATAAAATAAATTGTTCATAGTTTTAAATTTTAAATTATATTTTGAATACAAATGTATGAATGGTCAATCAACCATTAAGACTCTTTAATAAGACAAATATTGTTCATAAATGTATAAAGGTACATGAATAAAATATTAAACGTATGTTATAAAACGTAACCATGACGAAAATATATTTAAACAGAACTGTAGTATCAAAACCAAGACAAAGAGTTGAACAAATAACAGATATATGTTTGTATGTGAAGAATATGTATTAACAAAGTCATATGGTATTAAGATCATGAAACTGAACATATACGAATAAATGTAGTTTTTGTTACAATCAAGATTTGAATTCGTGACCATCTGAAGTTAAAAATGTGCTTTTAACAAGACCATGATTCCAATTTGCGATCTACTAAAACAATTTTTAAGTAAGATTCAAACTTGAAACCGGAGTCATTTTTAAAGTTTGCGTTCATAAAAAAAATGACACTAAAGATATTAGAAAAATTAGTTCAAAGATTATTATTGTTATTCTATTGTTGTTACTATTGCAATTATGAACACAAATAGTGTAACATAATGGTAAAACATAAGATCTAGGTGTAAGATGAGGATTTCGATACCAATAGGTGTACAAAATTGTTGCATTTGCAAAAGTTGGTCATGTTTCAAAATTGGTGCATAATTATATAAGAGGGCAGTGTGTGTATGAAGTGACAAGAGAGAGAAAATATAATTATTTAGATTGAAACTTGTGGTGGAAATTAGGAGGATTAGAGGTGTAGCCAAGTTGAGATGTAGCTGATCCTTGGCCATTTATACACGCACGCGGACTTAATATTTTTGTAGAAATGATTGTTACGAAATTTAATGCAATATTCGAAATGGAAAGTAGCTGAATCGTTAAAGATGTTTTAATGAAAAAATGTAGATAATGGATACTAAAATAAAGATGGAATTAGTTTAACGGAAACCCTAATTTTAAAGTCAAGTTTGAAGGACAATTAGTGCTATATTAATATATATAGCATTAGATAAAACAGAATGCTATATTAAACTAGTATCAAGTAAACATGTATAATGCTAAACTAAACTAGCATCGGATTAAGTACAATAGATGAACTAATATAACAATCGCATTTTTACAGCTAAAGAAATGCTAAACTAATATATGATTAGACATCTATAATGTAAAGTTCATATAGCTTTGCAGATATACAATGCTAAGTACGGTTATAATTCATTTTCATAGTTCATATGCTATTCTTTTTTACATGAATGCTATATAAATATAGTATCCAATGTCATTCGGATTAAATTTTAAAACTTCCGTTCTTCCTTCAAAATTGTAATTAAAGTCTTCCATTCTCCCAATTTTCCTAAGTAAAAAAATCGTCAATCAACCATTACCTTTTGCTTTCCTATGTGATGAAATATCCCAACCAATCATTTCACTTTTATTATACTATTCAGTCCAATGAAATGATAATCGAACAAATGAAAGTAATCATCGTCGTAATTCTAGATTCAAATAAATAAGATCGGCTATGTTGATTTTTGATCATCATGAGGTTTCAATTTAAACATATCTTTAGTAAAATTTAATTTTAATTGACCGTTCACATTCAATTGATGAATGACTGATCGTGATACAATAGAGATTTCATATCGTATTCACTAGCAGTCTTTCTTTTCTAATAAAAATTTAACGCCGCCTGAACTTCGGATGAAAACGTCAAGTCCGAATTTGAACTAGTTTACTGTATAATGGGCCTGTTAGTCCAATAGAATATTTCATGCATTGCATTTTATCTTAATTGAATAGGTGTCTATTTTATATTGGGTAACACTATAAATTTGGAAACTTTCCGTATATATCTCTACCAATTCAAAGGTTATAAATCGAGATTGATTGATACGCAAGATCATTAGTCACAAATTCTCCATTTACGTTTCTTCTTCCCCTGGTCCATCTTCACTTCTAACAATGGTACTTTATCACTCTCCACCCACAACCCCCAGGCCCCCCCCCCCAAAAAAACCCCCCTCCCCCAAAACCCCCAGCCAAACCCTTTTTATTTTTTTTACCCATTCTTTTTATTCCTTAATGAATTAACTAATAGAAATCGTTTCAAAGTTGGTTGCAATCTGTTCATGCATTATGTCATGTTCGTTCACATCTAATTCCAATATCGTATTTAGTTTCGTTGGTTTTGTATTTTAGACCTTGACTTTGTTAAGAAATGATCCTGTTTATTACCTCATTTGCATTTGAAAATTTGGGAAGTATATTTCTGATTTTTCATGGAGAAAAAAAAAATATCTTTTTTTTTGTTTGAAAAAGAACTTAAGCAGGTATATTTATGTTCATATCTTAACTCGAGAAGTGCTACATGTTTCAATTTCATATGTAAGGGGATAATATAAAGATTTTGTACAAATTTGTTTTTTTTGACATATATATAAAAAATGCACGAATTCTCAAGGCGATACCGCTGCAACTCAACCACCAAAGTAGAAGTGGAACAAGGCAACAAAATTCTGCTCCCTTCATCTGCTCTCGTTTCCCTTTTATCGCTTGATAATATGAGGTACCCAATGATGTTCCAACTGGTCAACCCCAGCACCAACAAAATGGCATACTGTGGAGTCCTTGAATTCACCTCAGAAGAAGGAACCATTACCCTGCCTAAATGGATGATGCAGGCCTTGGATTTGGAAGATGGAGGAATAATGCAGGTGATGAACGTGGCTCTGGTGAAGGGCACATACGTGAAGCTGCAGCCCCACAGCAAGGACTTTCTGGACATTGCCAACCCTAAAGCTGTTCTCGAGAAGACCTTAAGGAATTATGCTTGCTTGAATGCGGGTGGTAGTATAGTGATATACTACAATGATAGGAGTTATCATATTGACGTATTGGAGACTAAGCCTCGTGATGCCGTGCATATTGTTGACACTGACTGCGAAGTCGACTTTGCACCTCCTCTTGATTATGAACCGCCCCTGAACGAATATAAATCAGCGTGTATGAATGAAACTAAGTGCATTACTTCTAAAAGCAATCGGAAGCTTGTCTTTGGTTCTGCAAATGCTGCCAAGAATGGATCCGAGGTTAATGGAGCTGAAACTGTGAAGAAAGAAGATAGTAAAAAATTTCAAGCTTTTACTGGAAAGAAATACACTCTGCGGGGTTGAATATTGTGATATGATTTCATGCTTAAACGTATTTTCCAGCCTTGTATTACTTGAAATTTGAAGTCGAGATTTTAATATATGGTAAGTGGTTTAGTTTTTTATTTTTTTATCATCTTTTATATGATCCCTTTCGTTACCTTTTCTATTTTATTTCAAGAAAATGGCATCGTGTATCGATAAACTGTATCTTTAACTTACTGAACAAATCATTAGATGTATCAAATTGAAAACTCAGAGAGGTTCAGTATCATAGGTTCTACAAATGTGTGGAGATAATATGATTTCAGTTTTATATTTGATGGCACGCATGTAACTGGAATATAGGATTGACTTTAAGGAGTTTTTTTTTGACAGGGACAAGTTGTTGCATTGATTTGAATGTGAAAAGTGAAAACATTCATGTTTGCGGTGAAAGAGTTTTCATATTATCTTATCACATAATTTAACACGTAAAATAAGTATATTATTTTATATCAGAATATATTCTGAAAGTTGAAGGAACTTAACCAAAAGCTGTAAGTATGGTTGTCGACGAATACTTTCGGATACGGATAGTGACATATCCATATCTGTATCCGTATCCGAAATTATTTTTGGATATCGGATATCTGTATCCACTTAACTTTCAGATATCGGGTATAAAATGTTTATACATTGATGACATGATAATATTTGGTTCCAATATATTCTATGTGAATGAAACTAAGAAGTTCATATCTTCTAAGTTTGATATGAAAGATCTATGAGATGTTGACGCAATTTTGGGAATTAAAATTATTAGGAAAGAGGGGTTGTTACTAACACAATCTCATTAAATTGAGAAGTTTCTTCGAAAGTATGGTCATTATAATAACAAACCAGCACCTATTCCTTTAGATCCTAATATTAAATTAAAAAAGAATATTGGACGTAACATTTCTCAACTTGAGTATTAGAGTATTATTGAAAGTCTTATGTATGTTATACATTGCACTAGACCAGACATAGCACATGTTATAAGCATGCATGTTATGTTGATTTACGAGTAATCCAGGTTTCAAATATTGAAAAGCTATTTTCATAGCTTTAGCTTATTTGAAAGAAACCATTACATATGGTTTATCTTATAAAGGATATCCTGCCGTAGTAGAAGGTTACAGTGATGCAACCTGAAACAATGTAGAATCCAAATCTAAGTCTACGATTGGATGAATCTTTACATTAGAAGGTGCTGCGTCTTGGGTTTCCAAAAAACGGACTTGTATATCTGACCCAACAATGTTGTCAGAGTTGATTACATTAGCAGGATACATGTAAGGAAGCGGAATGGCTTAGGAATTTATTAATAGAAATCTCATTATAGAAGAAGCCATCTCCAGCAGTCTTGATTAACTGTGATAATCAGGCTACAATATACAATGTTTCTAATAAGACATATATTGGAAAGTCTAGACATGTGAGTCTAAGACATCAAATGATAAGACAGTTACGTAAAAGTGGAGTAATAAGTGTTGATTACATAAAAACAAAGAAAAACTTGGCTGATCCACGCACAACGAGTCTTCCAAAGGCAATGGTTTTTATAAAATCAAAGAAAATGGGAGTAAAGTCTGTGAATGAAGGTTGATCATTCTTAACAGAAACCCAACTTATGTTTTGAAAAGGATAGATAACGTTCAACGGGTACCAAAAAGTTAAGAGAATTATTATGGAACACTAAATCAATAATCTCATAATATTTAGTGTTGGATTCTGCAAGAATAAATGATGGATAATATATCCTTAATAAGTGTAGTTACCTTAAAAAGGTGTATCGCGGAAACACCTTAAGAGACTTACCTATATGAGTATGCAAATCAAGCTGTTTCCTAAGAAATTTAGATTGCTTTCTGATGTAGACTCATGAACCTAGGATCAAAAGCACATGGCCATTAACTTGCTGAGCAATACATAAAACTTTACCTAAGAAAATCAACATTTGTGATTGTTTCGGTTTTATCATAAGGGATACTTTGTTCAAGATTCTTTCATCGTAGGATCTCGATAAAGCTTTGAATGGTTTACACTAAGTAAAGTTTCAAATAAAAAAGATACCTTTTATTTATGTATTGGTTCTCACAACGATGCAATTCTTGATATTTGAACTATGTTTGGCTTGATCCCACTTGGGAACATAGGAAATCACTTAAGTGATACAGCTATTCCTGTTTTTAAACCTAAAATGTTTTTTGAATTATCCAAACTTAAAAATTGGTGGAGAATATTGGATATTTTCAAGTTTTCCCTTTGTTTTTGTTTTCATGAACAGAGCAGAAAGGAAGAGGGAAGAAAGAAGATAAGAAAAGTCCCACATTTTAGGATATTGGGAACCATACTTGTTTAAATATGGGATTTTCATGAGGGAGTTGGGGCCTTTGGGCTCTCAAATGTGTGCGTTGTTGAGAGGAGGGAAGTCATGCATAACCACCACGCGCGCGCCACCGTCACCATCCGTCCGACCAACCAAACCGGGTACGGGTCAAATGATGATAACTTTTTTGAAAACATAAATGGGCCGGATTTCTGCCCGGACCCAGAATTTGATCAAAGCGGGATGTTGGAAAGGCCTCAACCATAAAATAAATGGATCGGATTTCAGCTCGGACCTAGAATTTAATCAAAGCGGGACATTGGAAAGGGCGCGATAGTTGTCAACGGTTATTAATCCAACGGATACGAAATTTAAACGGGCGCGATCGTTGTTAACGGTTCTTAACCAAACGGATGCAACCATTGATGAATAGAAACCTCCTCATCTCTATATATAGGTCGGCCAGAAATGTTATTCACAACAAAAAATAAAATAAAATAAAATCTCTTTCTTCTTCCCATGCATATCTGCAACGCTATTAGAGTGTTATAGAACGCTTTGACATCAACAGATTTGTAACGCCTACAAGGAGTAGCATATCTAGTAAAATTTGTCACGGCCGTGCGGCGTTGCAGACTACATTTCATTTCTTCACTCTATTCTGCCTCCGTGTTTTGCATCGTTTTAGATCATAACAAAGTGTTCTTGACCAGATCAAAACCGTACAAATTCTGAATCTGGTTACCTATTCCAAGACTTCATTGAATACTGAAAGTTGATAGTTCGATAACCCGTTTATACCTGCTGGGTTAAACTATTATCTGAAAGAATCTATTTCATAGATCCTTGAAGTCGGAAGTATGGCATTATATTCATCGGATTCGACTCAAACCACAAATTTTTGTAATAATTTTTAGACAATAGTCTGCAACCATGAAAGGTTCGAGCGCCCTGCAAGTCATGAATCAACATTTAACTAGATTGGAGAGGTTTGATGAAGACAATTTTACTCGTTGGCAAGAGACAATGAAATTCTTCTTGATCATCGTCAAATTGTTCAACATTTTGGAAGATGTCTTGGAAGTAATACCCGACGAAATTGACAAAGATGACAATGCTCTATAGGCGAAAAGTGAAAAGCGCAAAGAGGATGATTTTCTATGTAGAGGGAACATTCTGAACGCATTGTCTACTCCTGTCTACAACGCACATAGGACTTTGAAAACCGCAGAGGCACTTTGGGCTGACTGGGAAGCAATCGCATATTCGAGGCAAGTAACAAAAAATTTCTTATTTGCAATTTTATGAATTTCAAAATGGTTTCCAATAAGTCCATAGTTGGACAAGTAAGCGAAATCCTACTGTTAGTGAATCAACTTAAAGATGTTGGAATAAATCTTCCTGAATCTTTTGTTGTTGGAGTTATAATTTCAGGACTTCCTAATTCTTGGAATGATTATAAGAAAAAATTAAAGCAAGCAGAAATGGATTATGATCTAGATGGTTTACGACGTCATCTACGTATTAAAGAGGACTCTCGTAAACCCAAACTAGATGATAATCCACAAACCGAGTCTCATTCTAAGGCAAATAATGTTCAAATTACTGACAAGCTAAAGCCTAAGAATGAGACCTAGTTTAAGAAGAAAAATTCTAACAACAAAATGAAAGGTGCTTGTTACTACTGTAACAATCCCGACCACCATTCTCGAAACTGCCGTCGGCAAAAGAACAACAAAAGGTGAATGTGGTTGAAGACTCGCTTGTGGCTGTAGTGCAAGAAACGAACTCCGTTAGTGAAATTGATAATGATTGGTAGTTTGATACTGGAGCAACCATTCACATTTGCAGAGACTGAAATCTGTTTATTAAGAAGAAAATAATGGAGAAGCCGACAAGGTTACTGGAGCAAATAAGGTTCCAAGCAAAGTTTTGGGAAAAGGCACTATAGAACTTGCATTTACTTTTGGAAAAGTTCTTACATTAGTCAATGTATTTTATGTACCTGATATGTGTAAGAATTTGATCTCTGAATACCTTCTTAACAAATGAGGATTCAAGATAGTGTATGAGTCTATTAAGTTAGTGTTGTCCAAGAAAGGTAAATTTATTGGACAGAGATACTCTTGTAACGGCATGGTTAAGTTGAATCTAATAAAGTAATCTTCTATTTGAATTGTTGATTTTGTTAGTTTATGGCATGGTAGACAAGGACATGTTAATTATAATTCCCTTAAAAATATGCATAAAATAGGATTAATTTTTGATTATGATATCGACACTATCTCTAAATGTGAAATATGTATTCAAGCAAAAATACACCGAAAATCTTTTAAATCTATAGAAAGGAAAACTGGCTTGCTTGATTTAGTACATAGTGTTGTGGGTGACTTAAAAAGTCATATCACCGATAGTGGTAACCAATACTATATAACATTTACTGATGATTATACTAGATATGCATATGTGTATCTAATGAAAATTAAAAATGAGGCCTTTAATAAATTTAAAATTTACAAAGCAGAGGTCGAAAACAATTAGGAGTTAAAATAAAAGTGTTACATTCAGATCGTGATGGTAAATATTTCTCAAATGAATTCACCTTATTTTGTAAACAACATGATTTAGTTCACCAATGCACTACCCCATATACACCACAATAAAAGTGTGTTTCTGAAAGAAAAACATAGGACTTTACTATAAATGGTTAATGTCATGCTCATAAGTTCAAACTTACCTTATAACCGATGGGGTGATGCTATGTTATCTTCATGTTATATTTTAAATAGAGTACCACTTAAAAAGAATAACGTTTCCCCTTATGAATTATGGTTTAATAGGAAACCTAATTTTACAAGACTTAAAGTTTGGGGTTGTTTAGCATATGTTAGAAAACCAGACCCTAAACGACCAAAGTTGGAAAATAGAGCATTTATATGTGTTTTCATAGGTATTCACTTAATAGTATAACTTATAGGTTTTTAATTCTTGACCCTTCGACGTTATAGAATCCGTAGATGTAGAATTCTTTGAAAATCAAATTGTTGAGATTTCATTTAGATTATATAGTCTAAAACCTAATACGATTGATGATATCAATGATGATGACTATGCTCCTGCTCAAAATAGTAAGGAAGTATCAGTACCAGATAATAGTATTGAACAAAGGAGAAGTAAAAGAGCAAGAATAGAGGAGGACTATGGTCATGACTTCATTACATATCTTATAGAAGGCAGTAAGGACGAAGTCATTAATGTGACGAGATATGTCATGAACGTCGATGATGACCCAAAAACTTATTCTGAGGCTATGAGTTCTAGAGATTCAATATTCTGGAAAGAAGCTATCAATGATGAAATGAATTTCATACTATTAAACCAAACTTGGGTTTTAACCGATTTACCTTCTACTGCTAAACCTACAGGATATAAATGGATATTTTAAAAAAAGTTGAATACAAAATGGATCCATTGATAAGTTTAAAGCAAGATTACTTGCTAAGAGATATAACCAAAGACATGGGGTAGATTATTTTGATAATATGCTCCAGTTGCTCACATATCTTCTATACGCTGTTTAATAGCACTTGCATCAATTCATAAATTGGTCATACATCAAATGGATGTAAAATCTGCTTTTCTAAATGGAAATTTAGAGGAAGAGATATATATGGAACAACCTGAAGGTTTTAAAATCCCAGAACAAGAAAAGAAAGTTTGCAAATTAGTAAAGTCTCTTCATGGCCTGAAGCAAGCTCCTATGCAATGGCATGAGAAGCTTGATAAAATAGCATTTTCATATGGATTTATTTTTAATGATGCTGATAAATGTATTTATAGCAAATCGAAAAAAAACGATTATGTTATAATATGTTTATACGTTGATGACATGCTAATATTTGGCTCCAATATATCCTATGTGAATAAAACTAAGAAGTTCCTATATTATAAGTTTAGTATGAAAGATTTAGGAGAAGCTGACGTAATTTTGGTAATTAAAATTATTAGGAAAGAGGGGGAGTTGTTACTAACACAATCTCATTACATTGAGAAGTTCCTCCGAAAGTTTGGTCATTATAATAACAAACTAGCACCTATTCCTTTAGATTCTAATATTAAATTAGAAAAGAATACTGGACGCACCATTGCACAACTTGAGGATTCCGGTATTATTGGGAGTCTTATATATGTTATGCATTGCACTAGACCAAACATAGCACATTCTATAAGCATATTATATCGATTTACGATTAATCCAGGTTTCGAACATTCGAAAGCTATTTCCAGAGTTTTAGCTTATTTGAAAGGAACCGTTACCTATGGTTTATCTTATAAAGGATATCCTGCTATAATAGAAGGATATAGTGATGAAACCTGAAATAATGTAGAATCCAAATCCAAGTCTACAACTGGATGGATCTTTACAATAGGAGGTGCCGTTGTGTCTTGGGTTTTCAAGAAACAAACATGTATATCTGACTCGACAATGTTGTCAGAGTTGAATGCATTAGCAGATGCATGTAAGAAAGCTGAATGGCTTAGGAATTTATTAATTGTAATCCCATTATGGAAAAAGCCATCTCCAGCAGTCTTGATTAACTATGATAATCAGGCTACAATATACAATGTCTCTAATAAGACATATAATGGGAAGTCTAGACATATGAGTCTAAGACATCAAATGATAAGAAAGTTACTCAAAAGTGGAGTAATAACTGTTGGTTACATAGAAACAAACAAAAACTTGGCTGACACACTCATAAAGAGTATTCTAAAGGTAATAGTTTCTATAAAATCAAAGAAATGGGACTAAGGTCTGTGAATGAAGGTTGATCATCCTTAACGGAAACCCAACTTATATTTTGAAAAGGATAGAAAAAGTTCAATGGGTACCAACAAGTTAAGAGAATGATTATGGAACACTAAATCAATAATATCATAATATTTACTATTGCATTCTACAAGAACAACAAATGGATAATATATCGTTAAAAAGTCTAGTTACCTTAAAAAGGTGTATCGCAGAAACACCTTAATAGACTTACCTATATGAGTATGGAAATTAGGTCGTTTTCTAAAAAATAAGACCGCTTTCCTATGCGGTTAAAGCACTCGGTAGATTCAATGCGGTAAATATGTAAAAAGTCATAGCGGGGATACAGAAAGAATATAGCAGGGTATAGCGGACGACTCTAAAATAGCATATAAAACTCGTAGTTAACGTTTTTTACAAATTACAAATGGAACTAACTGAAAAATTAATATTCAATTGAATTATAATTAATATATAAGTAATTTTAAATAAAAACTTATGCGAGTATACTGTAAATAAACATAAAACTTTTATATAACATAATTGAATTTAGTATAATATTAGAGTATTTTCAATTCTAAAAATATATTAAAAATTCAATTAAATAAATTAATTTCATAATTTTTATAATGTATAGATGTCATTTTTCCATTCATTCTAAAGAATATATTGCGGAAATAACAGAATATAGCAGGAATAACGAGATATTGCGGAAATCGCGGGGCTTAAAGCGGAAATGCTATATTTGGGGCTATATGAAAAAATTGTAGCGGTAAAATTCCACTATGAGATATAGCAGGGTAATAGCGAGTTAATAGCGGGGCATTAACTGCATAACCGCTTTCTGACGTAGACTTATTAACCCATGATTAAAAGCACATGGCCATTAACGTGCTGAGCAATACAGAACACTATACCTAAGAAAATCAACATGTGTGATTGTTCCGATTTTATCATAAGGGATACTTCGCTTAAGATTCGTTCACCATAAAATCTCGATAAAGCTTTAAATGGTTTGCACTAAGTAAAGGTTCAAATCTAAAAGATACCTTTTATTTATGTGTTGGTTTTCACAATGATGCAACTCTTGATCTTTGAACTACGTTTGGTTTGATCCCACTTGGATACGTAGGAAATCACTCAAGTGATGCATCTATTCCTGTTTTTGAACTTAAAGTATATTTTTCAATTATCCAAACTTAAAAATTGAGGGTGAATGTTGGATATTTTCAAGTTTTCCCTTTAATTTTGTTTTCATGAAGAAAGAAGAAAGGAAGAGGGAAGAAAGAAGAAAATCAAAGTCCCACATTTTAGGATATTGGAAACCATTCTTGTTTAAGTATGGGATTCTCATGAGGGAGTTGGGATCTTGGGGCTCCCAAATGTGTGTTTTGTTGAGAGGTGGAAAGTCATGCATAACCACTACACACGCACGCATCGCCAACGCCATTCGAACGAACGAACCGAACCGGACCGGGTATGAGCCAAATGGTAATAATTTTTTTAGAAACATAAATGGGCCGGATTTCAGCTCGGACCTAGAATTTAAACAAAGCGGGACGTTGGGAAGGACGTGACCATTGTTAACGGTTATTAACTGAACAGATACGAAATTTAAACGGACGCGACCGTTGTTAACGATTTTGAACCGAACGGACGCAATCCTTGATGAACAGACACTTCCTCATCTCTATATATAAGTCGGCCAAAACTGTTGTTCACTATAAAAATCTCCTTTTTGTTCCCATGCAAATCTGCAACGCCATTAGAGTGTTATAGAACACTCTCATATCAACAGATTTGTAACGCCTAAAAGATGTTGCAAATCCAGTAAAATTTGTCACACCCGTGCGACATTGCAGACTGCATTTCATTTCTTCACCCTACTCTGCCTCCGTATTTTACATCATTTCATATCAGAATAAAATGTTCTTGACCAGATCAAAACCGTACAAATTTTGAATTTGGTTACGCTGTTACAAAGCTTCATTGAATCTTGAAAGTCGATAGTTCGATAACCTATTTGTATTTGCTGGGTTGGATTGTTGTTCGAAAGAATCTATTTCGTAGATCCTTGAAGTCAGAAGTACAATATTATATTCGTCGGATTCGACTCAAACCACAAATAACCCAACATGATATACTACAATGATAGGAGTTATCATGTACCGGAGACAAAGCCTCGTGATGCCTTGCATATTGTTGAGACTTACTGTGAAGTCGACTTTGCACCTCCTCTTATTTATGAACAGCCCCAGAACGAATATAAATCAGCTCGTATGAATGAAACTTAGTGCATTACTTCTAAAAGCAATGGGAAGCTTGTCTTTGGTTCTGCAAATAGTGCCAAGAATGGATCGGAGGTTAATGGAGCTTAAACTGTGAAGAAAGAAGATAGTAAAAAATTTCAAGCTTTTACTGGAAAGAAATACACTCTACGGGGTTGAATATTGTGATATGATTTCATTCATGCTTAGACATATTTTCCAACCTTGTATTATTTGAAATTTGAAGTCGAGACTTCAATTTATGGTAAGTGGTTTAGTTTTTTATTTTATTTTTTATTTGTTTATTATCGTTTATATGATCTCTTTCGTTACCATTTTTATTTTATTTCAAGAAAATGGCATCGTTAATTTATATGTAGATATAGTGGAATTATCTGTTTTTACTGTATCTTTAACTTACTGAACAAATCATTAGATGTATTAAAATGAAAGCTCAGAGAGGTTCAATATCGTAGGTTCAAAAATGTGTGGGCATTATATGATTTAAGCTATATATTTGATGGCATGCATGTAACTGGAATATAGGACTGACTTTAAGGAGTTTATTTTATTTTTAACAGGGATGAGTTGTAGTATTGTTTTGAATGTGAAAAGTGAAACCATTCATGTTTATGGTGAAAGAGTTTTCATATTATCTTATCACATAATTTAACACGTATATTATTTTACATCAAAATATTTTCTGAAAGTTGAAGAAATTAAACCGAAAGCTACAAGTTCCGGAATTTGAAGATTGTATTTCACTTTAAAACGGCAGCAAATTCATTTTTAAAATGCAGAAAATTGAAGAAAAACGTATTCTATTGAGTTAGTAATTCATTTGAAAAGATTCAATAAGACATCGTAAAAACAACTAAAAATTCTATATTTTCGTTAAGTTTTTTCTTTTCCAGTTTTGATTATTTGATTTTGCAAGATTATAACCAAACCATCCTATAGGCAATTTTATATATTATCATTACTTTTAATGGTGCCTATCTATTAATTGTTTTGCTTAGGTTGTCTATATTGTCATCAGGTTATCCAACTGCTATACGCACACCCATGGAAAAAGAATTCTCATGCCTTACACAAAATGGTGGAAAATCGAATAATAACAACTAATACAACCGTATAACAGTATAGAATCGACCAATCGGTTGCATAATTAAAAAAAAATACAATTTTACATTTATAATTAATGTGAATGTTGAAATTTTATTTTTGAATTTGAAAACATTTTTCTATGAAATGGTACTTTATATACAACATGTCACTGAGACAACATAAGACATGTCAATAAACATTCGAATCACGCTACGAAAGTTTTGAACTTGTGATCTCTCGCACCAAAACCGAATCACTTAAACACTTGGACAATGGTGATTGTATTGAATATGAAAACTTACAATTGAAATTTTGAATTTTTTATTCGAAATTCAAATTTTATAAGATGATAAAAAATTCAAATGGCAAATCTTCACAAAAAATGGAAAAATCGATATTAAATTTGAAATTATGAGAATTTTAGACGCTGATTTTGAGGATTTGAATGTTGAAACTTTGGTTTTGAATTTGAAACTTTGAAACTTTGATCTGAAAATTTATAATCAAAATTTTAATGTTTTATTCAAAATTCAAATTTTTATAAGAAAGTAAAAAGGTCGATTGACAAATCTTTATAAAAAAGGGAAAAAACTATATTAAATTTGAAATTATGAGAATTTTGAATGCCGGATTTTAGGATTTGAATGTTGAAATTTTAGTTCTAAATTTGAAAATTTGAGTTTGAAACTTTGAAAATTTGAATTTTTGTAAATCCATACTCTAAAATATTTGAATTTTGAATTAAACTATAAAATACAAAAGTATGAAATTTGAATATTATCGCACAATTTAGTTCTACTTTCTCTTTTTAATATTTGGAAACAAATATGTTCCCGCACAATTTAGTGTTTATTACCATTTTGTTTGATGAAATGGCACTTAACTTATATTATATTAATGTTTAATCAATATAAAACTATTTTCATATGAAAAAGAAGCATTAGTAAACTTGTTACATTCATCAAACCATGTGATTTACATGTACATTATCATGTATCATACCAGCCAAATTTGATAATCACCATAATTGTTATCGCCATCTCTAAATTGTTTGTTGTCAATTTTAATTCTTCATCCAACATTTTTAAGCAATTTTCAGTTTTTCTTCTTTCTCACAATCTGGTCACAAAATCATTGTTCATTTCCACTTTTGATCTTTTCAAAGTAAATAGAACCAAACAAACAAAAGCACTTGAAGTTGTACCCTTTAAGCCAAAATGCCACACTACTACACTGAAATTATACATCATTTTATCCATCTCATTAATAAAGGCCACACTGCTTTTTCTTGGCATTTATAACAATCCAAGCCTCTGAAAAGAAGTAACAAAGCGAGCATACATACCAGATGGATTCTTCTGCCCACCCAAACTATCCCCAGTAGGTATCAAATGAGAGTTTGGCTCTTGATCCCCAACAAACTGAAACACTCAATTTTTTTCATTTCTTACATCACATAAATCTATCAATGTGACATTAGTATGATAATTAATGGTAGAAACTTCAGTATTACAATTACCAGAGATCGGTATTAATACAATAACTTCAACCTTAGGCGCAAAAGCTATTAAAATTGTCATTTTTAACGAATGATATGTAAAAGGAAGCAATATGACTAAGTATGCATATACTCATGGAAAGTGAGTTACAGAACTTGGGCCGAAACTCATCCCAGATATATATATCTTTTCTTACAAAAACAATATGTACAAGAGCAGTATTGTGTTAAAATTATGTTACAAAGTATAATATATAAATCAATAAAATCAGATTTTCTTCATTTCTTTTATGGTATCAAAGCTTTCAGCTGCTTAACGATAAGAACGCATTGCCATAATAAAATCAGATCTAATATCATTGCTTCAAGTTTAGGTTGCGCTTTGGAATCATTTGAGAATTCAAAATCCTCACCATTTATTTCTAGATTAGCAGTTTTACCTGACTTAAGATCAAGAATAGCAATGGTTGCATTAGTTTTACTCGTATATCTTGTTGTGCCATGCCAAGAAAGACACCGTCAGAGATAATTCATCATCCAGAGGGCTTCCGGCTGCGCAACAATCATCATCCGCATTTTGAAATCACTTGATCATCTCATTTCATGATATCATTATAGCGATAATGGAGGAAGGTGACATAGACAGCTCAACCTCTTCCAACATTGGAAATACGGCATCAAAATCAAGGCAGAATGTTACCCAAGAACTACTTAATGCTATAATCAAACACCAAAGCCAACTGGTTATGATACAACTCGATGAAACTAATTTCTTGCTTTGGAAATTCCAAATGGAGACTACAATCAAAGGATATGGCTTGGAGGAGTGTGTTCTTGGAACATCGATCACACCACCCAAATACACTATAGATAAAGATGGAAAACTTGTGAGCAATCAAGAATACATAGTACATCAAAGAGAAGACAGTCTAATCAGTTCTTGACAACTACCATCCATGAGTGACAACTTATTGCCTCAATTAATTGGTTGCAGATCAACACATGAAACATGGTCAACAGTGGAGCATATTTTCAGCATATAATCAACGACAAGGATAATGTACTATAAATATAAAGAAAGAAAACTTATCAATGAGAGAGTATCTGTTCAAAGTCAAAAATTTATGTGATCAATTAGACTCTGTAGGATACAAGGTATCTGATACAGAGCATGTACTGTCACTGCTGAGTGGATGATGAATATGAAGTAGCGGTGGCTATAATATCATCAAAAGAGACCATACCAACAATAAAATATGTTCATCCTACACTTCTTGCACGTGAAGATAGAATAGAATAAAAGAAATCACTAATATCAGATTTGTCGGTCAATTATATCAACAATAGTAAAATCAAGAATCAAGAATAAGACTATAACAATAGAAATCAACAAAACAGTAATCAGAGAGGTGGTTAGTCTTCCAGATTCAGAGGAAAGGGTGGAAGATAGAGTAACAACAATGGAAACAATAGACTTACGTGGTAGATATATGAAAGATTTTGGTATGCAACAAATAAATGCTACTTCAAATTTGATGCTAACTATTCACCACCACAACAAAGCAAAAATAATTCAAGAAACTACAATCCCAATGCTAATATGGCTAATGTGCAACACAAATTCAAAGGTCAATGTGAAAGTACAAATAATGATGTTGTAAAGGCAGAAGACATTTTGGATGATAGTTGGTACCCAGACTCAGGGGCTACAAACCATGTAACAAGCAATCTAAGAAATCTAAATTTGAGCAATAAGGAGTACAAGGGTAAGCAATCTATACACACGGATAATGGTAATTCTATTGCAATCACACACACTGGTAATTCATACATAATGGGAAAAGGACAGTTATATTTGAATAATTTACCGAGAGTGCCATTAATTAGGAAAATCTGCTAAGCGTGTCACTATTTGCAAAAGATAATAATGTGTACTTTGAGTTTAACCCAAGTTATTGCTTAATCAAATATATTATAACTAAGGAAATGCTCTTGCATAGTAAAGAATTTAAGGGTCTGTAAAAATTTAATGTTGTTAACTCAAGAAAGTCTGAACATAAAAGAAAATGGTGTAATAATTCTAAAATTAAACAAGAGGAGAATTGTAAGGTTTTTGATATTTGGCATTGTAAACTTGGGCATCCAAATGCAACTATTTTAAAGCATGTGTTGATCTTTTAATAATATCTCAATGCCTTATATTTGAACATACTGCCAAATGGGCAAAAGTCATAAACTTCCATTTTTAGATTCTGAAACTCATTATAATAAACCATTAGAATTAGTTGCTACTGCTTTATGAGGACCTGCACCAATACATACTAATTCTGGATATAAATACTATATTTCATTTGTTGATGCATTTTCTAGATATGCATGGATTACTTCTTAAAATCAAAATCTGAAACTTATACTGCAGTGTTAAATTTTATAATACAGGCAAAAACAAACAAACTGTCAGGTCTAGGTAATGCAAACTGATGGTAAAACAGAGTTTCTACCACTCAAAGAATATTTTCATAAAAAATGATTTATTCAAAGAACAACATGTCCATACACTCCAGAGCAAAATGGACTTGTTGAAAGGAGACAGACAAATTGTTGAGACTGGACTCATTCTTTAAATCAAGCATCATTGCCACTAAAATTCTGACCAGATGCTTTTTCTACAACGGTATTTTTAATTAATAGATTACGTACAAAGGTACTATAATTTAAGAGTCCAATGGAGGTATTATATACAGTCAGACTAGATTATGAAAGTCTAAAGGTGTTTTAATGTCTATGTTTTCCTTATCTAAGACCATACAATGCTCGTAAATTAAAATTTCGATCATCCCCATAGACATTTTTGGGATATGCAGCTAATCATAAGGATTATAAGTGCTTAGATAGTAAAGGCAGAATATTTGCATCAAGACATGTAGTTTTCAATGAAAAAGTATTTCTTTTTTGTGAATCAGAGATTGTGACGACCCGGAAATTTTAACGAGTTAAATTGAAATAATTAATCGATTTTAAATATTTAAAAGTTAATTTTAACTTGAATTCAAGATATCAATATTTACTTGATAATTAAATCATTGAATTATGTAGTTTAAATATTGAATTTAATATTGAAAATTGGGTAAATTGTTGAATCTGAAATTTCTAAGCCTGTTTAAATAATATGAAGGCTTATAAAATTTATAATGATAATACTGGAGATAATAGAATGGTTGAAATTTAATTTAAAGCGTGATTTTTTCAGTTTTGAAATTATATCGTTTAAATTGGAATTTAAAAATAGCCTTTCCGAGGCACAGTCTCGGAATTTGACGAAATCAGTTCCATTAGATCCGTAATAGTTAGTTATTATCGGATTTCAGTTTTCGAAGCAATCAGAGTTGTCGTTGGACTCTGACAGCTCGAAACGCTTAGATTTATTTTGATCGATTTAATTTAATATCGATCGTTTATTTCCGTAACTTGCTCATATGATGGAATTAGGCTCTGTATCATGTTCCATCGTGTTCGGAATACGGGTAAAACCTTATAATCGCCTAGCGGCATTCCTTAAGAAAAGTCCAATTTTCTTTTCAATTGGCAATTAACGACGTTTTGGGAATTTTATAATATGATAATATTGAAAGTCATCAAGTCAAAGATATTTTATTAACAAACGAGCGTATTCAAGAAGCTTCCCAAACTTCTATTTATCTCCGTCCCCTCTCATATCTTCAGACAGAAATCAAAACGCAAATAAATAAATAAATCAATTGAAATCTTCGAAACAAAAAAAAAATGGCTTCCTTTTTTTCGCGATCACTCCTATTTCTTCCTCCCTCTTTCCAGTAACATCGCAACTTCTTTTGATTCCCTCAATTTATAATCAAATCGAAGTCGTGCCTCTTCATTTTCTAAATTTGATCGTATCGATCTTGTAAAAAAAAAAAATTCTCCGCGATTCAATTTCCGCCTCTCTCCTTTACATCAAATGCTATTATCTGACTACTTTATTTCAGTTTGCCAAGTTCATTGAGAAGTTCAAGAAGTCGTATAGGAGTGTGGAAGAGCATGCTCATAGGTTCAGAGTCTTTAAGGCAAACTTGAGAAGGGCGAGGAGGCATCAGGTACTGGATCCACGTGCGGAACATGGAGTCACATAGTGCTCGCATCTGACATCGAAGGAGTTTGAGAGGTATTTGGGGCTAAGGAAGGGTGCTGTTTTGAAAGGGGCGATAGCGGCTTCGATTTTGCCTACGGATGGGTTGCCTGAGGAGTTTGATTGGAGAGAAGGGTGTTGTCGCTTCTGTTAAGAATCAGCTGAAGCTGCTGCACTCAAATCTTTGGCTAGTTTGTGGGAGAATACCCCTTCCAGTTGGGTGGGGTCTGATTGCGCTGAAGCTTGGGTTGGAATACGACGTGCAGGCTCACATATCACCTCCATAATGCTGTCAAGCTTGGCGATCAAAGGCACACTTTCTGGAGATACTCAGTCCTTAATCGAGTTATGAGAATTGTTTGAATCTGAAAGGGAAACAAGCCGGATGGGAATGATTGCGAAAAACAAATCAAAGGTGAGTAAACCTCACGTTTCTAGATTTTTATTTAAATGGTTAAATTTAAATAATTGGTTGAGTGCTTAAATTGATTGGATGTGCATTAATGATGATGTGACTTTGTTTTGGTTGGATCTCGAGTTAATTGAGGTTTGACTTGAAGTATTGGGGTTTTAAGTTGTTTAAACTTAAATCATAAATAAGAATTGTTTTCATTTGAATGTTAATAAGGATTTGATGGTTTGAGATCCATTAAATTAGTAAGGTAATTAAAATAGATAATTAATTAATTAAAAATAATTAGCGATTAGGTTAATTAATTTAGTAATGAATGGTTTGAAAAAATTAATTAAGTTTTGAGTTCATTTATGAAGAGTAAGTACTTCAAAATAATAATTGAATAGAGTGGCAAGTAATTGCCTAATGAAATAAATGAAATATAATTACTTTGGGAAAGAAATCAAAGGGTAAATAAGATAATTAACTAAGGAGTAAGTAATTTATCTAATGAAGTAAATAAAAGATAGTTAAATACAGGTCGAGATTGTTTGAGAGTGATTAATATCATGATTTGATTGATGAAATTTAATTGGATTAGGATAATGGAGATATAATTGGAATTCATAATTTATGTAGTTAAGGATGTAATTTAAGATGAATTAATCCCAATAAGTGACTTATGAGAAATTAATTAATATAAGTAATTAAGGATTAATGTAATTAATATAGTTAATTAATTTATGAAGTAATTAAGATTTCTTATTGATTTTGGGTTAAGAATAATTAATATCGTGAAATTAGTTAAAGATAATTACTTGAATGTAATTGCAACATAATTAATCCAGGGTGATTAATTAAGATGAATGGATAGTGAATGGATGACTGATTAATTGGTTTGGAATTAATTAATAAAGGAATCCGAGCAACAGAGATTTGAAATTCAATTAGAATCAATTGCATTGAATTGTATGTGATTAAGCTTTGCTTATGAATGATTGTTGGTATTGGTTGCTTTGAAATGAGTTGATATCTATGATATGAAATGTTGTGTATTTCATTTGAATAAGTTGGGTTAGGATGACATGAGATTCGAAGAGGCCGGGGTCGGGTATTGGGTAATACCCGAAACCACTTCGAATTTTTATAAATTGATTTGAGAAATCAATAGGTTGAAAGGAAATGATTTAAGTGAATTGGATTATTTTTACCTAAGTTGGTACTTAAAAATTGATATATGGAATAAGTGTTGTCTATAGCAAAAGGTGAATTGGATAAATTGATATATGTTACCCCGGGTTTATATAAGTTGATTCCTTTGGTATTCCATGTTAGTTGGATTTACTCACGTTGGTTTCCAGCCTGACCCGGGTGTTACTTTGGTGTAATGCTCGGGTCAGACCGAGTATTACAGATTTTCAGGTAGGTACGTTCTGGAGCTCAGGAGGCGAGCTGGAGGGCAAGAACGCGTAGAATATTTCCGCTGTAATTATATTATTGTAATTCTGTGATAATTGTAAATATTCAGTGACCATCTATAATGTGAAACTCTGATGTAATAGATTGTAATCGACAAATATAGTATTCTTTTGTAAACTGTTATTAATTATTATTATATTTTATCCGCTGCGAATGTGAGATGTTTGGTGTTTCTGTTCTTCTTCTATCTCTTTCTTCTTTTTCATAACTATTTGGAATTTCGGCTTCGAAAATTTCGGGTCGTTACATTTGGTATCAGAGCTGAAAGGTTGAGAGAGAACCTTGGCTCTGGTGGGGTTTACTTATTAAATAGAATCTATAGTACTCTAGAATGAGTTGATAATATATATATATATATATATATATATATATATATATATATGAACGCGTACTTGTTAGTTTCTTATATAAAGATTTTAAATGATTTTGTATACAATATATTTTGATATATAAAGCAATATTTCCTTCTAATAAATATTAAGGTGATTGGTTGTTAATTATTGAAAATTAAAATTTAGGAATAATATAATACAACCGAACTGAAATTTAATAGAGGTAAGTTTGAAATGGATTCAAACCGAAATTGAAGTCTAGAATTGGAATTAAATTAAGTAGAAACAAAGATGCAACCAAATTAAAATTTAATGGATTGAAAATGAAGTTCTAAAACTGGTCCCAGAATTCGAAAATTTTGTTTCAAAGTAATGAAAAATAGTAAATAAGTATTATTTGAATAAAAGAGACTTGTTGCAAACAATGGATTGTTTGAAATTTGATTTGAATTTAAACCAAAGGCGGTTTACAATTTTAAAACATGGCTGGGAGGGCCAAGAAATAAATATGTATGGATATACATGATATCAAAGATAATTAGAAATAAATCTAAATGTTGAGTTTTGATTTTCCCTGAAATGTGATGGGAAACCCAAGGTAATATAAGTCTTGAACTTATAAGAGGGAAAGAATTTTGAAATTTGAAGTGAGAATTCAAATTGAGTAAGATTGATTGGATTAAGTAAATCGAATTTAACCTGGGAGAAGTTAAATAAGTTTGAATGAACAACTTGAATTGAAATTTTAAGATGAAATTGGAATTTAACTTGGAAAGTTAAATAGTTGATTTAAATTGAGAATTTGTGTGATCTCAAAACGGGTTTGAGATTTAAAGATTGAAAATGGATGGACGTCTTAAAATAAATTGGATGATATCATACTATTGTTAATAAGAATCTTTAAATTGAGAATAGTATTGTATAAATAAAATAAATTTGAATAATTGAGTTTGTAAATTAAAATTGTTTAAGAACTGGCTTCAAACTGGAAGATAAAATTGAATAATAAATTAAATTTTGAAAACGAATAAATTTGTATTGAGCTCTTATTTGAGTCTGAAAATATAAGTAGAGATAAATTGAAGTGATTTGGATTCTGAAATTAAAATTTATAATAATTCAAATTGATTGGAATAATATGAAATTATAATTAAAATTGAACAGGATTAAAATCAACTAGAATTTGATTTAAATTTGGGAAGGAATCAAGATTGATTCAACTTGAATTGGGAACTAATCAAGTCCAATGGAATTTGGAGTTATTTGAATTGGAATTGGATTGATGTTAATGGAAATTTAAGTGGAATGGTTGGGAAAGTGAACAGTTTGACTCTTGACTATTTTCTATATGAATTGTTTTAATATAAACTTATTTTTCTAAGCTATTTAATATACAACTTTTCTTTCTTAAAGCCAAATTATTTTATACTTGGTTTACAATTATTTTTGATGCTATTTAACTACTTTTCAACTATTTTATAAACTAGTTATTATTTGTCAACTATGTTACAAATTAATTACTATTTTACAACTATTTTACAATTATCTAAAATTTCTGAAAACTATTCAGCTATTTTCAACTATTCTACGATTAGTTAACTATTTTCTAACTATTTTACAAAACTAGTAATTATTTTCTAACTACTTATTTGTTTTTAAATTTTTCAAGCTATTTTCTAAATAAACTGGTCGGAGTTCAAACTGTTATGGATTTAATACCCAACTGAGATAAGAATTGAAGTATAAACGGGGTTTTAAACAAGTTTGAAACGATCCAAAGTTTTAAAAATTATATATATCTGTATATATATATAAAGGATCTTATGAGGATTTTGGAAAAGGTATTGAGAACCTTTGGATTTGGAAAGGCTTTTGATTTCTGGGTAAAATCAATATGAGAATTTGGAAAGCCTAGTTTGACAATTATCGATTTTGGAATAATCGATTGTGTATAAATGAGCTTTGTATGATATCATACTAGGTGTATGATTTGAAGATACTATATGTGTATAGCATAAAATGTTTTGATGATGGCACTGGGGAAAAAGGCGCTCCCTTGAAATGAACTTCTCAGGAGTGCCACCGGGTGGTGCTGCCTTGAGCCCCAAGGGGGGGTTTCTAAAGTTGATCCTGTGAGGAGTCCGGAAAAAACTAGTTCCTGAGGATTATTGGGTAGCGTAAGTCGATGGCGTTGATGCCTACAGAGGCATTTGGGTTATGCTGTGACGACAGTGTAACTCGATGTCGCTGCGATCTACTGTGGGGACTATAGCGAAATCGTGTGGAGGATGAGTGTCAATGGTCTACACTTGATTTTGCCGGGAAGGCAACGCAACATCGGTAGACTGCGATCTATGGTCAAGTGTAGTGGAGAAGTTTTATTTTTGGCAGCGAAATTCGATGGCGCTGATGCCTACAGTTATATGGGTTTTTGCTGTGATAGCTACGTAAACCCAGTTGTAGCTGCGATCTGTCGTGGGTTCCATGGTGTAATCGTGGGGCGCGGAGGCCTACAGTTATCTGTGGATTTTGTCAGGACGACAACGTAACCATCGGGTTAACTGCGACCATGGATGGGGGTGATGATTTCCAGAGCATCCTCACTAAAAATATTTCCTCTATTTTCAAAACTTTTTTCTTGATTTCCAATAAAATTATTTTCCAAGTATTTTCACTGGGTGTTGAAAACAGGTTTACCAAGTACTTATAGATTTTCAGTCCTACGCCTGATCAACGTATGACTGAATTTCTATGAGAACAAGGACGGACTGGTTGAGACATCGAGTTATAAGAAATATTTTATGAAAGCTATTTTAATAATATTATGTGAATATAAAAGCATTTCTAATTTTTTTTTAAAATAAAAGTGTTGGAATTTTGGAAAAAATAAAGAAGAATCCAAACTGAAATTATGAAAAATTTTGGCGCTCAAGAGACTTTCATAAAGTGTTTTTTTGTAATAAAATTTGGAAGCAAGCTAATTGGCTAAATAATTGTTTGATTGAGTATGTTAATAAAATTTGACTTGGGTAAATAAATGGACTGTAAGTTAATAATTGAATTTGGAAGTGAATTCGAATTGTTAATAGAATTCGACTTGGATTTGATAATGAATTAAATAAGAGGAGATGTTGTAAAGTAAAAATAAAAATAGAGTTAGGTTGAAAAATGGGATGGTTTGAATTACAAATAAAATTCAAAGGTGATTTGAATAATATTTAATGAAATTTGCAAGTAAATTGAATATTAGGGAAGTGATTATAATAGAAATGGTTTGAGTTGCAAAACAAAACCCAGGTGAATAGAAATAAATTGAGAATGGTCTTATACTAATAAAATAAATTCGATAACAAATTAAGTAAGTAAATTTAAAATTTAAAATGGGTTAATAGAGTTAAATAATAAATGGATGAAGTCTGATAGAATAAAAACAAAATCAAAGCTGTGGTTGGAATTGGATTATCAGACTGAATTTAAGTTCGATGGCGTATTAATTTGAAGTATAAATGAATTAAATATGTGCATGGATATTATTTTGATAAATTGAGAAGGCGAATTTAAAATTAAAATTTTAAATTGACGGGCAAACTGAATTTAATGGAAGTTGATTAAATAAGGACCAAATGGAAGTAAACTTAAGTTGATGTTGGAATAAATTAAAGTAAATTAACTTAAGTTTAAAATTTATGGAAACTTGGCCTCGAATAAGGATGAAAGCCCATTAAATAAAAGCTTGGGTTGAATTAATTTGGGAATGGCTAGTGGTATACAAGAATGGAATGTGGCGAACTTAATAAATGAATGTGAATAAATTAAAATGGATTGGAATTAAATAAAATTGAGGTGGAATTAATTTAAATTGGTTATAAAACTTTAGTAATTATTTATTCACTTGGATATCATCAATTTGCGTAAAAATGAGAGTTGTTTGTCGTAAACAAGTTTTAATTAAATTCTATGAATTAGTCGAAGCAAATATAATTGATTTTTGAATCAATTGTTATGAATGAGTTGTTTTGCTTAAAAATGAATTGAAAGTAAGCAATTGCGTTGCAAACCATTAAAATTGAATGAAATGGCATATAAGTTTGATTGAAAGCAATTGAATTAGCTTAAAAGTTATATAAATCGCTTCTGGAAAGCGTTTTGGTGTTTGTTGCTTATGATATATATGTGTTTAGCTATTAAATACAAGTGAAAAGCTTGTGATTTGCTATTAAAGTAAATGAAATGCTGATAAATATTCTGTGTATGGCACTTACATATTTAAATTGAGTAAGTACAGGTATCTGAAAGCCGTTTGGTTGAATTTGGATTGCACTAATTGCTAAAATAAATAAGCTGCTTGCTTAAAATGCTAAATAAGGTACGCCTACGCAATAAAAATAGGAAATATGAACTGTTTTTGCTTTTTCCGACCGTGTGAGTCGATGTATATATATTTATATCTCTTGTCAAATTGCAAAAGCTCCTCCGTACAGAGGAGACTCTGCCAAAAAATTTCGAAAATTTTGGGAGTTAGAAATTTTTTTGAAATTTTTGGAAAAAATTTTTTGTTAACGACAAAACAATTTCAAATTGAAAATTTAAAGTAAATTAGTAAATGAGACTAATATGAATCAGTTTAAATGAAAAATAAAACTTAATATTAGAAATCAAAAATAAATTGAATTCATATGAAACGGTGAAAACTAATTTGAAATAGATATGAAACTTGTGTAAGGTAATGTATGAAATGATTGTACAGAGTTATGATTGGATATTGTTGCTAAGAAAGATATGAAGGTATTAAAGGGGAAAAGAAAATTGGATTTGATTTCAAGTGATAAATTTGAATTGCCCGACAAAGAGGTATGTATTTTAAATTCTGTATGAATTGGATTAGGTTTTTGATCTAGCCTCTAGGCTTTTGTTTTCTTTTGGAATTTGGAAGCCCGTAGAGGCCTTTTGTAATTGTACTGAGCTAGCCGCGCAAAGGAGACGCTGGCAAAAAATTTCCGGAAATTTTGAGAGTTAGAAATATTTTGAGAAAATTTTGATAATTCGAAATTTGGTTTTAAATTGAAATTTAAACGATTAGGTAAAAAGGGATTGTTGGAAACCGTGGAAGGTTTTGGAAGTTGGTTAAGATAATAGTGAATCTTTAATAAAAGATGTTGTGGCAAGTTGATAAAACTGTTGCTTTTTGAGAAAAGGGTAAACGGGTATTGGTCCATTCTTCCTAACTAGTAATTTCGGGGACGAAATTCTTTTAAGGGGGAAGGAATGTGACGACCCGGAAATTTTAACGAGTTAAATTGAAATAATTAATTGATTTTAAATATTTAAAAGTTAATTTTAACTTGAATTCAAGATATCAATATTTACTTGATAATTAAATCATTGAATTATGTAGTTTAAATATTGAATTTAATAATTGAAAATTGGGTAAATTGTTGAATCTGAAATTTCTAAGCCTGTTTAAATAATTTGAAGGCTTATCAAATTTATAATGATAATACTGGAGATAATAGAATGGTTGAAATTTAATTTAAAGGGTGATTTGTTCAGTTTTGAAATTATATCGTTTAAATTGGAATTTAAAAATAGCCTTACGAGGCACGGTCTCGAAATTTGACGAAATCAGTTCCATTGGATCCGTAATAGTTAGTTATTATCGGATTTCAGCTTTCGGAGCAATCAGAGTTGTTGTTGGACTCTGACAGCTCGAAACGCTTAGATTTATTTTGATCGATTTAATTTAATATCGATCGTTTATTTCCGTAACTTGCTCATATGATGGAATTAGGCTCTGTATCATGTTCCATCGTATTCGGAACACGGGTAAAACCTTATAATCGCCTAGCGGCATTCCTTAAGAAAAGTCCAATTTTCTTTTCAATTGGCAATTAACGACGTTTTGGGAATTTTATAATATGATAATATTGAAAGTCATCAAGTCAAAGATATTTTATTAGCAAACGAGCGTATTCAAGAAGCTTCCCAAACTTCTATTTATCTCCGTCTCCTCTCATATCTTCAGACAGAAATCAAAACGCAAACAATAAAAAAAAAATCATCTGAAATCTTCGGAACGAAAAAAATGGCTTCCTTTTTATCGCGATCACTCCTATTTCTTCCTCCCTCTTTCCAGTAACATCGCAACTTCTTTTGATTCCCTCAATTTATAATCAAATTGAAGCTGTGCCTCTTTATTTTCTAAATTTGATCGTATCGTTATTGTAAAAAAAAAGAAATTTTCTCCGCGATTCAATTTCCGCCTCTCTCCTTTACATCAAATGCTATTATCTGACTACTTTATTTCGGTTTGCCAAGTTTATTGAGAAGTTTAAGAAGTCGTATAGCAGTGTGGAAGAGAATGCTCATAGGTTCAGAGTCTTTAAGGCAAACTTGAGAAGGACGTGGAGGCATCAGGTACTGGATCCACGTGCGGAACATGGAGTCACATAGTTCTCGCATCTGACATCGAAGGAGTTTGAGAGGTATTTGGGGCTAAGGAAGGGTGCTATTTTGAAAGGGGCGATAGCAGCTTCGATTTTGCCTACGGATGGGTTGCCTGAGGAGTTTGATTGGAGAGAAGGGTGTTGTGGCTTCTGTTAAGAATCAGCTGAAGCTGCTGCACTCAAACCTTTGGCTAGTTTGTGGGAGAATACCCCTTCCAGTTGGGTGGGGTCTGATTGCGCTGAAGCTTGGGTTGGAATACGATGTGCAGGCTCACATATCACCTCCATAATGCTGTCAAGCTTGGCGATCAAAGGCACACTTTCTGGAGATACTCAGTCCTTAATCGAGTTATGAGAATTGTTTGAATGTGAAAGGGAAACAAGCCGGATGGGAATGGATTGCGAAAAACAAATCAAAGGTGAGTAAACCTCACGTTTCTAGATTTTTATTTAAACGGTTAAATTTAAATAATTGGTTGAGTGCTTAAATTGATTGGATGTGCATTAATGATGATGTGACTTTGTTTTGGTTGGATCTCGAGTTAATTGAGGTTTGACTTGAAGTATTGGGGTTTTAAGTTGTTTAAACTTAAATCATAAATAAGAATTGTTTTCATTTGAATGTTAATAAGGATTTGATGGTTTGAGATCCATTAAATTAGTAAGGTAACTAAAATAGATAATTAATTAATTAAAAATAATTAGCGATTAGGTTAATTAATTTAGTAATGAATGGTTTGAACAAATTAATTAAGTTTTGAGTTCATTTATGAAGAGTAAGTAATTCAAAATAATAATTGAATAGAGTGGCAAGTAATTGCCTAATGAAATAAATGAAATATAATTACTTTGGGAAAGAAATCAAAGGGTAAATAAGATAATTAACTAAGGAGTAAGTAATTTATCTAATGAAGTAAATAAAAGATAGTTAAATACAGGTCGAGATTGTTTGAGAGTGATTAATATCATGATTTGATTGATGAAATTTAATGGGATTAGGATAATGGAGATATAATTGGAATTCATAATTTATATAGTTAAGGATGTAATTTAAGATGAATTAATCCCAATAAGTGACTTATGAGAAATTAATTAATATAAGTAATTAAGGATTAATGTAATTAATATAGTTAATTAATTTATGAAGTAATTAAGATTTCTTATTGATTTTGGGTTAAGAATAATTAATATCGTGAAATCAGTTAAAGATAATTACTTGAATGTAATTGCAACATAATTAATCCAGGGTGATTAATTAAGATGAATGGATAGTGAATGGATGACTAATTAATTGGTTTGGAATTAATTAATAAAGGAATCCGAGCAACAGAGATTTGAAATTTAATTAGAATCAATTGCATTGAATTGTATGTGATTAAGCTTTGCTTATGAATGATTGTTGGTATTGGTTGCTTTGAAATGAGTTGATATCTCTGATATGAAATGTTGTGTATTTCATTTGAATAAGTTGGGTTAGGATGACATGAGATTCGAAGAGGCCGGGGTCAGGTATTGGGTAATACTCGAAACCACTTCGAATTTTTATAAATTGATTTGAGAAATCAATAGGTTGAAAGGAAATGATTTAAGTGAATTGGATTATTTTTACCTAAGTTGGTACTTAAAAATTGATATGTGGAATAAGTGTTGTCTATAGCAAATGGTGAATTGGATAAATTGATATATGTTACCCCGGGTTTATATAAGTTGATTCCTTTGGTATTCCATGTTAGTTGGATTTACTCACGCTGGTTTCCAGCCTGACCCGGGTGTTACTTTGGTGTAATGCTCGGGTCAGACCGAGTATTACAGATTTTTAGGTAGGTACGTTCTAGAGCTCAGGAGGCGAGCTGGAGGGCAAGAACGCGTAGAATATTTCTGCTGTAATTATATTATTGTAATTCTGTGATAATTTAAATATTCAGTGACCATATATAATGTGAAACTCTGATGTAATAGATTGTAATCGACAGATATAGTATTCTTTTGTAAACTGTTATTAATTATTATTATATTTTATCCGCTGCGAATGTGATATGTTTGATGTTTCTGTTCTTCTTCTATCTCTTTCTTCTTTTTCATAACTATTTGGAATTTTTGGCTTCGAAAATTTCGGGTCGTTACATTTGGTATCAGAGCTGAAAGGTTGAGCGAGAACCTTGGCTCTAGCGGGGATTACTTATTAAATAGAATCTATAGTACTCTAGAATGAGTTGAGAATAGATATATATATATATATATGTATGTATGTATGTATGTATATGTATATGAACGCGTACTTGTTAGTTTCTTATATAAAGATTTTAAATGATTTTGTATACAATATATTTTGATATATAAAGCAATATTTCCTTCTAATAAATATTCAGGTGATTGGTTGTTAATTATTGAAAATTAAAATTTAGGAATAATATAATACAATCGAACTGAAATTTAATAAAGGTAAGTTTGAAATGGATTCAAACCGAAATTGAAGTCTAGAATTGGAATTAAATTAAGTAGAAACAAAGATGCAACCAAATTAAAATTTAATGGATTGAAAATGAAGTTCTAAAACTGGTCCCAGAATTCGAAAATTTTGTTTCAAAGTAATGAAAAATAATAAATAAGTATTATTTGAATAAAAGAGACTTGTTGCAAACAATGGATTGTTTGAATTTTGATTTGAATTTAAACCAAAGGCGGTTTACAATTTTAAAACATGGCTGGGTGGGCCAAGAAATAAATATGTATGGATATACATGATATCAAAGATAATTAGAAATAAATCTAAATGTTGAGTTTTGATTTTCCCTGAAATGTGATGGGAAACCCAAGGTGATATAAGTCTTGAACTTATAAGAGGGAAAGAATTTTGAAATTTGAAGTGAAAATTCAAATTGAGTAAGATTGATTAGATTAAGTAAATCGAATTTAACTTGAGAGAAGTTAAATAAGTTTGAATGAACAACTTGAATTGAAATTTTAAGATGAAATTGGAATTTAACTTGGGAAGTTAAATAGTTGATTTAAATTGAGAATTTGTGTGATCTCAAAACGGGTTTGAGATTTAAAGATGGAAAATGGATGGACGTCTTAAAATAAATTGGATGATATCATCATATTGTTAATAAGAATCTTTAAATTGAGAATAGTATTGTATAAATAAAATAAATTTGAATAATTGAGTTTGTAAATTAAAATTGTTTAAGAACTGGCTTCAAACTGGAAGATAAAATTGAATAATAAATTAAATTTTGAAAACGAATAAATTTGTATTGAGCTCTTATTTGAGTCTGAAAATATAAGTAGAGATAAATTGAAGTGATTTGGATTCTGAAATTAAAATTTATAATAATTCTAATTGATTGGAATAATATGAAATTATAATTAAAATTGAACAGGATTAAAATCAACTAGAATTTGATTTAAATTTGGGAAGGAATCAAGATTGATTCAACTTGAATTGGGAACTAATCAAGTCCAATGGAATTTGGAGTTATTTGAATTGGAATTGGATTGATGTTAATGGAAATTTAAGTGGAATGGTTGGGAAAGTGAACAGTTTGACTCTTGACTATTTTCTATATGAATTGTTTTAATATAAACTTATTTTTCTAAGCTATTTAATATACAACTTTTCTTTCTTAAAGCCAAATTATTTTATACTTGGTTTACAATTATTTTTGAAGCTATTTAACTACTTTTCAACTGTTTTATAAACTAATTATTATTTGTCAACTATGTTACAAATTAATTACTATTTTACAACTATTTTACAATTATCTAAAATTTCTGAAAACTATTCAGCTATTTTCAACTATTCTACGATTCGTTAACTATTTTATAACTATTTTACAAAACTAGTAATTATTTTCCAACTACTTATTTGTTTTTAAAATTTTCAAGCTATTTTCTAAATAAACTGGTCGGAGTTCAAACTGTTATGGATTTAATACCCAACTGAGATAAGAATTGAAGTGTAAAAGGGGTTTTATACAATCTTGAAACGATCCAAAGTTTTAAAAATTATATATATCTGTATATATATATATAAAGGATCTTATGAGGATTTTGGAAAAGGTATTGAGAACCTTTGGATTTGGAAAGGCTTTTGATTTCTGGGTAAAATCAATATGAGAATTTGGAAAGCCTAGTTTGACAATTATCGATTTTGGAATAATCGATTGTGTATAAATGAGCTTTGTATGATATCATACTAGGTGTATGATTTGAAGATACTATATGTGTATAGCATAAAATGTTTTGATGATGGCACTGGGGAAAAAGGCGCTCCCTTGAAATGAACTTCTCAGGAGTGCCACCGGGTGGTGCTGCCTTGAGCCCCAAGGGGGGGTTTCTAAAGTTGATCCTGTGAGGAGTCCGGAAAAAACTAGTTCCTGAGGATTATTGGGTAGCGTAAGTCGATGGCGTTGATGCCTACAGAGGCATTTGGGTTATGCTGTGACGACGGTGTAACTCGATGTCGCTGCGATCTACTGTGGGGACCATAGCGAAATCGTGTGGAGGATGAGTGTCAACGGTCTACACTAGATTTTGCCGGGAAGGCAACGCAACATCGGTAGATTGCGATCTATGGTCAAGTGTAGTGGAGAAGTTTTATTTTTGGCAGCGAAATTCGATGGCGCTGATGCCTACAGTTATATGGGTTTTTGCTGTGATAGCTACGTAAACCCAGTTGTAGCTGCGATCTGTCGTGGGTTCCATGGTGTAATCTGGGGCGCGGAGGCCTACAGTTATCTGTGGATTTTGTCAGGACGACAACGTAACCATCGGGTTAACTGCGACCATGGATGGGGGTGATGATTTCCAGAGCATCCTCACTAAAAATATTTCCTCTATTTTCAAAACTTTTTTCTAGATTTCCAATAAAATTATTTTCCAAGTATTTTCACTGGGTGTTGAAAACGGGTTTACCAAGTACTTATAGATTTTCAGTCCTACGCCTGATCAACGTATGACTGAATTTCTATGAGAACAAGGACGGACTGGTTGAGACATCGAGTTATAAGAAATATTTTATGAAAGCTATTTTAATAATATTATGTGAATATAAAAGCATTTCTAATTTTTTTTAAAATAAAAGTGTTGGAATTTTGGAAAAAATAAAGAAGAATCCAAACTGAAATTATGAAAAATTTTGGCGCTCAAGAGACTTTCATAAAGTGATTTTTTGTAATAAAATTTGGAAGCAAGCTAATTGGCTAAATAATTGTTTGATTGAGTATGTTAATAAAATTTAACTTGGGTAAATAAATGGACTGTAAGTTAATAATTGAATTTGGAAGTGAATTCGAATTGTTAATAGAATTCGACTTGGATTTGATAATGAATTAAATAAGAGGAGATGTTGTAAAGTAAAAATAAAAATAGAGTTAGGTTGAAAAATGGGATGGTTTGAATTACAAATAAAATTCAAAGGTGATTTGAATAATATTTAATGAAATTTGCAAGTAAATTGAATATTAGGGAAGTGATTATAATAGAAATGGTTTGAGTTGCAAAACAAAACCCAGGTGAATAGAAATAAATTGAGAATGGTCTTATACTAATAAAATAAATTCGATAACAAATTAAGTAAGTAAATTTAAAATTTAAAATGGGTTAATAGAGTTAAATAATAAATGGATGAAGTCTGATAGAATAAAAACAAAATCAAAGCTATGGTTGGAATTGGATTATCAGACTGAATTTAAGTTCGATGGCATATTAATTTGAAGTATAAATGAATTAAATATGTGCATGGATATTATTTTGATAAATTGAGAAGGCGAATTTAAAATTAAAATTTTAAATTGACGGGCAAACTGAATTTAATGGAAGTTGATTAAATAAGGACCAAATGGAAGTAAACTTAAGTTGATGTTGGAATAAATTAAAGTAAATTAACTTAAGTTTAAAATTTATGGAAACTTGGCCTCGAATAAGGATGAAAGCCCATTAAATAAAAGCTTGGGTTGAATTAATTTGGGAATGGCTAGTAGTATACAAGAATGGAATGTGGCGAACTTAATAAATGAATGTGAATAAATTAAAATGGATTGGAATTAAATAAAATTGAGGTGGAATTAATTTAAATTGGTTATAAAACTTTAGTAATTATTTATTCACTTGGATATCATCAATTTGCGTAAAAATGAGAGTTGTTTGTCGTAAACAAGTTTTAATTAAATTCTATGAATTAGTCGAAGCAAATATAATTGATTTTTGAATCAATTGTTATGAATGAGTTGTTTTGCTTAAAAATGAATTGAAAGTAAGCAATTGCGTTGCAAACCATTAAAATTGAATGAAATGGCATATAAGTTTGATTGAAAGCAATTGAATTAGCTTAAAAGTTATATAAATCGCTTCTGGAAAGCGTTTTGGTGTTTGTTGCTTATGATATATATGTGTTTAGCTATTAAATACAAGTGAAAAGCTTGTGATTTGCTATTAAAGTAAATGAAATGCTGATAAATATTCTATGTATGGCACTTACATATTTAAATTGAGTAAGTACAGGTATCTGAAAGCCGTTTGGTTGAATTTGGATTGCACTAATTGCTAAAATAAATAAGCTGCTTGCTTAAAATGCTAAATAAGGTACGCCTACGCAATAAAAATAGGAAATATGAACTGTTTTTGCTTTTTCCGACCGTGTGAGTCGATGTATATATATTTATATCTCTTGTCAAATTGCAAAAGCTCCTCCGTACAGAGGAGACTCTGCCAAAAAATTTCGAAAATTTTGGGAGTTAGAAATTTTTTTGAAATTTTTGGAAAAAAATTTTTGTTAACGACAAAACAATTTCAAATTGAAAATTTAAAGTAAATTAGTAAATGAGGCTAATATGAATCAGTTTAAATGAAAAATAAAACTTAATATTAGAAATCAAAAATAAATTGAATTCATATGAAACGGTGAACACTAATTTGAAATAGATATGAAACTTGTGTAAGGTAATGTATGAAATGATTGTATAGAGTTATGATTGGATATTGTTGCTAAGAAAGATATGAAGGTATTAAAGGGGAAAAGAAAATTGGATTTGATTTCAAATGATAAATTTGAATTGCCCGACAAAGAGGTATGTATTTTAAATTCTGTATGAATTGGATTAGGTTTTTGATCTAGCCTCTAGGCTTTTGTTTTCTTTTGGAATTTGGAAGCCCGTAGAGGCCTTTTGTAATTGTACTGAGCTAGCCGCGCAAAGGAGACGCTGGCAAAAAATTTCCGGAAATTTTGAGAGTTAGAAAAATTTTGAGAAAATTTTGATAATTCGAAATTTGGTTTTAAATTGAAATTTAAACGATTGGGTAAAAAGGGATTGTTGGAAACCATGGAAGGTTTTGGAAGTTGGTTAAGATAATAGTGAATCTTTAATAAAAGATGTTGTGGCAAGTTGATAAAACTGTTGCTTTTTGAGAAACGGGTATTGGTCCATTCTTCCTAACTAGTAATTTCGGGGACGAAATTCTTTTAAGGGGGAAGGAATGTGACGACCCGGAAATTTTAACGAGTTAAATTGAAATAATTAATTGATTTTAAATATTTAAAAGTTAATTTTAACTTGAATTCAAGATATCAATATTTACTTGATAATTAAATCATTGAATTATGTAGTTTAAATATTGAATTTAATAATTGAAAATTGCGTAAATTGTTGAATCTGAAATTTCTAAGCCTGTTTAAATGATTTGAAGGCTTATAAAATTTATAATGATAATACTGGAGATAATTGAATGGTTGAAATATAATTTAAAGGGTGATTTGTTCAGTTTTGAAATTATATCGTTTAAATTGAAATTTAAAAATAGCCTTTCTGAGGCACAGTCTCGGAATTTGACGAAATCAGTTCCATTGGATCCGTAATAGTTAGTTATTATCGGATTTCGGTTTTCGGAGCAATCAGAGTTGTCGTTGGACTCTGACAGCTCGAAATGCTTAGATTTATTTTGATCGATTTAATTTAATATCGATCGTTTATTTCCGTAACTTGCTCATATGATGGAATTAGGCACTGTATCATGTTCCATCGTATTCGGAACACGGGTAAAACCTTATAATCGCCTAGCGACATTCCTTAAGAAAAGTCCAATTTTCTTTTCAATTAGCAATTAACGACGTTTTGGGAATTTTATAATATGATAATATTGAAAGTCATCAAGTCAAAGATATTTTATTAACAAACGAGCGTATTTAAGAAGCTTCCCAAACTTCTATTTATCTCCGTCCCCTCTCATATCTTCAGACAGAAATCAAAATGCAAATAATAAAAAAATAAAATCATTTGAAATCTTCGGAACGAAAAAAAAAATGGCTTCCTTTTTATCGCGATCACTCCTATTTCTTCCTCCCTCTTTCCAGTAACATCGCAACTTCTTTTGATCCCCTCAATTTATAATCAAATCGAAGCCGTGCCTCTTCATTTTCTAAATTTGATCGTATCGTTCTTGTAAAAAAAAAAAAATTCTCCGCGATTCAATTTCCGCCTCTCTCCTTTACATCAAATGCTATTATCTGACTACTTTATTTCAGTTTGCCAAGTTTATTGAGAAGTTCAAGAAGTCGTATAGGAGTGTGGAAGAGCATGCTCATAGGTTCAGAGTCTTTAAGGCAAACTTGAGAAGGGCGAGGAGGCGTCAGGTACTGGATCCACGCGCGGAACATGGAGTCACATAGTTCTCGCATCTGACATCGAAGGAGTTTGAGTGGTATTTGGGGCTAAGGAAGGGTGCTGTTTTGAAAGGGGCGATAGCGGCTTCGATTTTGCCTACAGATGGGTTGCCTTAGGAGTTTGATTGGAGAGAAGGGTGTTGTGGCTTCTGTTAAGAATCAGCTGAAGCTGCTGCACTCAAATCTTTGGCTAGTTTGTGGGAGAATACCCCTTCTAGTTGGGTGGGGTCTGATTGCGCTGAAGCTTGGGTTGGAATACGATGTGCAGGCTCACATATCACCTCCATAATGCTGTCAAGCTTGGCGATCAAAGGCACACTTTTTGGAGATACTCAGTCCTTAATCGAGTTATGAGAATTGTTTAAATCTGAAATGGAAACAAGCCGGATGGGAATGGATTGCGAAAAACAAATCAAAGGTGAGTAAACCTCACGTTTCTAGATTTTTATTTAAATGGTTAAATTTAAATAATTGGTTGAGTGCTTAAATTGATTGGATGTGCATTAATGATGATGTGTGACTTTGTTTTGGTTGGATCTCGAGTTAATTGAGGTTTGACTTGAAGTATTGGGGTTTTAAGTTGTTTAAACTTAAATCGTAAATAAGAATTGTTTTCATTTGAATGTTAATAAGGATTTGATGGTTTGAGATCCATTAAATTAGTAAGGTAATTAAAATAGATAATTAATTAATTAAAAATAATTAGCGATTAGGTTAATTAATTTAGTAATGAATGGTTTGAAAAAATTAATTAAGTTTTGAGTTCATTTATGAAGAGTAAGTAATTCAAAATAATAACTGAATAGAGTGGCAAGTAATTGCCTAATGAAATAAATGAAATATAATTACTTTGGGAAAGAAATCAAAGGATAAATAAGATAATTAACTAAGGAGTAAGTAATTTATCTAATGAAGTAAATAAAAGACAGTTAAGTACAGGTCGAGATTGTTTGAGAGTGATTAATATCATGATTTGATTGAGGAAATTTAATTGGATTAGGATAATGGAGATATAATTGGAATTCATAATTTATATAGTTAAGGATGTAATTTAAGATGAATTAATCCCAATAAGTGACTTATGAGAAATTAATTAATATAAGTAATTAAGGATTAATGTAATTAATATAGTTAATTAATTTATGAAGTAATTAAGATTTCTTATTGATTTTGGGTTAAGAATAATTAATATCGTGAAATCAGTTAAAGATAATTACTTGAATGTAATTGTAACATAATTAATCCAGGGTGATTAATTAAGATGAATGGATAGTGAATGGATGACTGATTAATTGGTTTGGAATTAATTAATAAAGTAATCCGAGCAACAGAGATTTGAAATTCAATTAGAATCAATTGCATTGAATTGTATGTGATTAAGCTTTGCTTATGAATGATTGTTGGTATTGGTTGCTTTGAAATGAGTTGATATCTCTGATATGAAATGTTGTGTATTTCATTTGAATAAGTTGGGTTAGAATGACATGAGATTCGAAGAGGCCGGGGTCGGGTATTGGGTAATACCCGAAACCACTTTGATTTTTTATAAATTGACTTGAGAAATCAATAGGTTGAAAGGAAATGATTTAAGTGAATTGGATTATTTTTATCTAAGTTGGTACTTAGAAATTGATATGTGGAATAAGTGTTGTCTATAACAAATGGTGAATTGGATAAATTGATATATGTTACCCCGGGTTTATATAAGTTGATTCCTTTGGTATTCCATGTTAGTTGGATTTACTCACGCTGGTTTCCAGCCTGACCCGGGTGTTACTTTGGTGTAATGCTCGGGTCAGACCGAGTATTACAGATTTTCAGGTAGGTACGTTCAGGAGCTCAGGAGGCGAGCTGGAGGGCAAGAACGCGTAGAATATTTCCGCTGTAATTATATTATTGTAATTCTGTGATAATTGTAAATATTAAGTGACCATATATAATGTGAAACTCTGATGTAATAGATTGTAATCGACAGATATAGTATTCTTTTGTAAACTGTTATTAATTATTATTATATTTTATCCGCTGCGAATGTGAGATGTTTGGTGTTTCTGTTCTTCTTCTATCTCTTTCTTCTTTTTCATAACTATCTGGAATTTTCGGCTTCGAAAATTTCGGGTCGTTACAGAGATTAAAACATCAAAGAAAGTATACAACTCAAAGTATTCCTTACCATCCATACTTGTTTTACCTGGTATGATTGTCCAAGATCAGGAAGAAGCAGTCCAGACTATTCGGAGTCCATAGGCATCCAACTCAAGCCCATAACTCACAATGACCATCTTTGGACCAGGTCATGAGCAAGCTGAGTTATCACAACTACTTGATCAAACACCCTTAACAAAGAACAAGTAGGCAGTTAAGTTCTTATTAGTCATTAGATAACACACAACCACTCAATGAGCAACAAGAAAGCACAGCAGATAGCGCCTGCCAACAACAAACTCCAGCAAGAATTGGACATTATATGATGACAAGAGAAAAAAGTGGTATATTTAAACCAAATTTATACAATGCAACTCTGGAGACCGAGGAACCATGTACATACTATCAGGCCATACAGAATGAAAAGTGGAAATCATCTATGAATAAGGAATTTGATGCACTAATGAGAAATAAGACCTAGGTTCTTGTTCCTTTACCCAATAATAAAAATATTATAAATGCAAATGGACATATAGACTGAAAAGAAATGCAGATGGTTCAATTTCTAAGTACAAGGAAAGACTGGTAGCTAAAGGTTATTCATAACAAAATGGGTTTGACTATAATGAAACTTTTTCACCGGTTGTGAAATCTACTACCATGAGAATTATACTTACTATTGTCTTACGTAAAAATTAGAACATTAAACAATTAGATGCAAATAATGCATTTTTAAATGGTTTTTTGCAGGAAGAAGTCTATATGGAGTAGCCATAGGGGTTCAAGCAAAAGGAAAATGGAAATCCAGTGTGTAAATTGAACAAAGCAATTAATGGTCTTTAGCAAGCTCCAAGAGTCTGGTTTGAAAGGCTAAAAACAACTCTAATCAAGCTTGGCTACAACTCAACAAAATCAAAAAATTCTTTGTTTATAAAAGTCAGTAAAAACATAATTATTTTTGTACTAATATATGTTAATGACTCTATAATTACAAGTAACAGTGAAGTGAGATCAACAATCTTGTGCATCATTTAAATAAGGAATTTTCAATCAAGGATTTGGGTTTCTTAAGTTAATTTTTGGGAACTGAAGTAAAGAAATTATCAGATACAAGAATTCAGCTAAATCGAAAAAAATACATCTCGGAAATTTTAGTCGGAGCTAGAATGGATCAGACAAATCCACTCTCTACTCCTATGGCAAGCAATATACAGCTATACAAAAACAAAGGTGAAGTTATAGCAAATGGCAGTCAAGTATAGTAGGTGCTCTACAATATGCTACCATCACTAGACCAGAGAGCTCATTTAGTGTAAATAAAGTAAGTTAATTCATGCAAAATCCATTATACGAGTATTGGAAAGCAATAAAGATAATACTAAGATATCTCAAAGGAACACTAAATCATGAACTAACACTTGAATCATGCAAATTTATCAGCACTACTGGTTATGCGGATATAGTTTGGGCTACCAATACAGATGACAGAAGATCTACAACGGGCTATTGCATATATCTGAGCAAAAATCCAATCTCATGGTGTTCAAGAAAACAACCCACTATATCTAGATCTAGTACTGAGGCCAAATATAGAAGTGTTACTAATGCAACAACAGAAATAATATGGATTGAGTCACTACTAAATGAACTTCAAATCAAACCAGAGAACAAGACTACAATTTGGCGCAATAATCTAAGTACAGTGGCACTTACAGCTAATCCAGTTTCGCATTCAAGGACTAAACACATAGAACTAGACCTATACTTTGTATGTGAACAAGTAACAAAAGGAATATTAAATGTTAATCACTTTCCTGCCACTTACCAAGTCACAGATATCCTGACAAAGCCACTCTCAAAGGAAACTTTGTTCGATTCAAGAAAAAAATTGAAGTAGATGATGATAGCAGCTTTCATCAAGATGAAATTCTATCCAATTCGAGCAAAAATCTCGACCAGGCAACAGCCAACACCAGGTCGAATCTCACTCAATTAAGCAGAAAATGAAGAGTATTGATGCCAGCGAACATCTTTAAAGCAAGATTTCACTTGATTCGAACCAAAAATGAAGATTCTTCTGATGTCAGCGTAGATTTGGAAAAATTGCAAATCCTAACCCTAAGTTAGGTTTGAAGGGGGTAACAAATATTATGCAAAAGGAAGCAATATGACTAAGTACGCATATACTCAACGAAAGCGGGTTACATATCCTGGGTCGGAACTCAGCCCAGTTATAAATACGAAATTCTATAACAAAGTATAACGTACAAAGTCAATAAAAATTGGATTTTCTTCAATTTCTTTCAATTTTGTCATCTAACATCAAAGTAAAGTTAACACACTTATGTAAACTATATAATCACACTAGCTTAAGAATACCACTTGCATTTGCATTTGCAAATTAAATTTGTTGTCATGCCATGTTATATTACTGCATTGTAATATTTACAAGAGGATCCATAAACATTATCAGAAATAGCCATGGTAACCAATGAATTTCATTAGGTATTTCATCATAAAGTTGATAGAATTGATATTTATGGTTATCACGATTGTTCCTAACCTCCCCAGACCATTTTGCAAAAGGAAAAATATAAGAGCAATGATGCACCTTTATCAAGGTTAGATGTAACTTAAAATAAATTATATAAGTTGGAGTGAGTGTATATATTAAATTGTATCGTGTCTTTGATCCTTTGAAGAATCATACTCAGTGTTGGTCGTATTATACTGTATCTTATTTCTAAAATTATGACCCTTGTTATCTAAGGTGAAAGATCAACCAAAACTTTAGATAGACTATGAATTCATAAGTTCAATGAACTAGTAACCTATCTTTATCTGATAATGCATTAAGAAGGAGACGAATGACAAATCCTTTTGCACATGTAACAACCCTGTATTTTGTAATTATTTTATTGTATATTTTAATTATTTTTAATGTAAGATTTTGATTTAAAAACTTATTTTACTTATTTGAAATGATTAAATTTATTATTTAAATATAATCTTGATCTTTATATGAGTTATAATTCCAAACTTGCGTAAGTTGAATATTTGCATGAAATGCTGATTTTGGTCAAGTTAGTCAAACTGTGACTTTCAACTTAAAATTTTAAAAGTTTAAAATTTTAATTTTTTTTCTTTTATTATGAAAGTACACAAAATTCTAAGAACACCACTTTTCGTTTCGTTGAATTTGGATGTAAATTGTGAAAGTTCTACCCTTTACAATATTGTGCGTATATAGGGTTATTTAACAATGACTATTTTAAATTGTATAAATTACTTCTTCTTTGTTATATTATTTTAATATGTGATGATATGTTATATGATGTATATTTTGACTTTTAAGTATTTTTAAAATGATAATATAATTTTCCTAAAGTTCATTTGAATTTATTTCTAATTTTAAAGCCTAGTCTACAATTTTAAGCCATTTTCTTAATTTAATTATATATAATTAAAATTTATTTATTTATTTTATGCACACACTTTTATTTGCTGTGTTTTACTTTATTTTATTCATTTTACATGTATTTAAATTAAAGTAAATTTTTCCAAAGTGTATTGAAGTTATTTCTAATTCTTAAGTCAAGTTTTCATTTTCTGTGCTATTTTTCTTATTTTAATCATATTTAATTAATATTTAATTATTAATATTTTGTTTATCCGTTATATTTTCGAATTCTAACTGAAATTTATAAGTGTTTTCAGTTATTTAAGATGTATATGAATATATATATATAGGAAGTTTAAAAGGTTTGAAAGCAAAGAAACGTAAAACCGTTTTAACGTTTCTTCTTCCGTTTCTTTTCCAATTAATAGATTTAATTTCCTTTGACCGTTCCTTTCTTTATTGTAGCTGTGCATTTCTTACCTCATTTTCACGTGAAAACATTCATCTCCACTTCATTTTTCACGGCTAGAAAGGTTTGGTAATGGCTCATCTTTTCCTCTTCTTTTTGCTCTTCTTTTTCCATTGTTTTCTTATATTTTGCCTTGTTTTCTCATGTGTATTGCTTGGCCTCTCCTCCATAGCCGCGGCCACCACCTCCTACACCTCTTCCCAACCATCACCACCATCTACCCCATCAGATCTGACCATGGTCGAACCCCTTTTGATGGTCAAACCCCTCAAATTACAACCTAGATGCTTAGATCCATGCTTATTTGACCTCTACATGCTCATCCACTTCAACCACCACCATAGCCACCTCCACCACCTCTGACCTGACCTCCACCCTCTTCCACATCACCCAACACCCTCTGGAAATCAGACCATGACCAAACAATGCCCATCCATTGAAGCTAGCACCACAAAACTTCCACAAAACTTCTTAAAACATTGCCTAGACCACACATATCATCACCTACCCTCCATATCTTGCTTTGGCCACCCCTTAGCCACCACCACCAGCCACTCCACCACCTTTGGCCGCCGCTCCAGCTACTGTCCAGACCTGTACAAGCATGGCCAAGCCACCACATGCCCATGGCCGATCCAAGAATGTCACAAAAACTCAACTTATTTAACCTTGACCCTATATATGCTTTATGTTGCACCACTACACCTTCATCTCCACTTGTTGCCTTGCCTATATGATGTTAAACCTGACCTATATGATGTCATACCTGAGCCAAAGCATCATCATAGCCAAGCATAAGTGTCCCTTATGCCAAGCATTGAAGTGGTTGAAGCAAGGTCCAATCTATCTTGTTCATTTTGCTTTGTATTTCAAAATTGTTTCAATGTTATTTTATGTTGAATGTTTATATATTGTCTTGTTTGTTTTGTTTTGGGTTGTTACAAAATCATATCTTGGCTATCTTTCAACTCAAATCAAAAGTCGTGCAATTGTGCTTGTCGTGCCTTTGGAGTCGTGCTTGTATGTTGTTTTGGTCTTCAGCTTGAAAAAGTGAGTCTTTCTCACTCTGACATTTATACTTATGAAAAGTGAATCGATGACAAGTGTTTAGTAATATAAAATGTTTATGCAAGTTAATGATGATCATATGATATGCTATGCCATGTTATTACCATGTTATTACCATGTTAAAACTGTTAATTTTCACCTGACATCTGATATATGACTATATATTGTGATATTGACATTGTTTATCATATTCATGTATATGATCACACTGCAAGTTCCCTGTTAGAATAGAAGCACTATGGGCTGAAATGATAGGCCTGATTTATTTTATTTAATTTATTTAACTTGGGATTGCGGGTTTGAAATGATAAAACCCGTATTTTCTTTGTAAATTACGGGTTGAAATGATATATTACCCGTATCACTTTACCTAGCGTAGAAAATTTTATACAGGCCCGTAGTTAAAATATGCTTTTCTAAAAATTTTAAAATATTTTAGAAATTTAATTATTATAATATTTTGATTTGAAATTTAATAAAAATAAAATTTTAGTAAATTATTATTGATTTTCTGAATAATTGTTAGTGAAATGAATTAATGAAAAAGTTAGAAATTTTGAACGTAAGTTATTTTGGAAATTTTGATTTAATTATAATTGGAAATTTAAGTGAATATGAAATTATGATAAATTTATGATAATTTGAATTTAAATAAATTTAAAGTGATTTTTATATCATATTAATGATTTTAATAAAGTTGAAATGTGAAATGAATGAATATTGTAAGTTGAAATTTTGAAATATAACTAAAACTAGAAATTTATGGAAATTGACGTAAAGGTGAACTTTTAGTTAAGTAAATAAAAATAAAACTAAGTTATATTTGAGAATTTGAACTTAAGTGTTAAGTTGAAATTTAATGTAATGGATTTTAAAAAAATTCAACATTGCATTTTAATAAGTGAATTATTATTAAATCTTGATTTTTGAATGGAAATTTAACTTTATAAAATCATGAACTTGAGGAAAATTAAATGATGTTATAAATGTGAAAATGTATGATTTTATAAGTTAAAAATGTTTTTAATAAAAATATAATTGGTTGAGAAATTTTATTGAATATTTGAAGTTAATTGACTGCATTTTTTTGAAATGCTATTAATTACAATGTAAATGATATTACAGCATTTGTAAATGTTGTAGTTGATGATAATGAACTAAAAAGCTAAGTTGAATTAAAAGCTATTATAGCAATCTTTGTAAGTGCTATAATTTTTGAATTTAACTAAGTTATTCGAATTTAAGTAAACCTATTATAACATTTTAAAATGCTGTCTTTTGTTAAATTGAACTGTTTTGAATGTAACTTTCCGTATAAGTTTTCTAAATGATGCGAAAAGTGAATTTTCACGGTTTTGATAAACTTAAGTGAATAAATAAACTTTGGAAGTTGAAATTTTTGGAAATTTAATAATTTAATTATTAAACATAATAACTTCATTGAAATGATAAAAAAGAATTTTTGGAATATAAACTGTTTTGAAATATGAATTGAAATGGTATTTTAGATTGAATAAAATGAATAATGTTCGAAATGAATGAAGTTTGAAAAGATACGCTATTTTGATATATTAAAATGATTTGAAACGAAGGTTTGAAAGGACATGATATTTTGATATATTAAAATGATTTGAAACGAAGTTTTGAAAGATATGATATTTTTTATATTAAATGATTTGAAAACGGAGTTTGAAAGATAGGGCATTTTGATATTAACATGATTTAAAAAGAAGTTCTTAAAGATATGATATTTTGGAACTGAAGCTTTGAAAGGTTATGATATTTTGATATATTAAAATGATTTGAAAGGTAGTGTTGAAAGGGTATGAAATTTTAATATATTGAAATGGTTAGAAATGACTTGATATTTATTTTGATAAATATTTGAATTGAAAGATATTTTACGATGATATATTGAAATGGTTTTGGAAATGGTTTAATCTTTATTTTGATAAAGCTTTGGATTGAAAAGGATATTTTATTTTGAAGTATAAAATATTGTTTTAAAGTTATTACTACGGGTTATAATAACGATTGGTTGTTAAAGAAACCGGGATCGGTTATTGTCTTATAGCCGGTCAATACCGAAAACCACTTTAACAACTGTGTACACGGTGGAGATTCCAGAATGAAGTAGGATGGTGGCGACGTTCTCGAGGTATATTACGTGGACCCAACTCCCGTGAGTTGGCATATATGACTAAAACAGGAGCTATACCGGGCTACACAAAGGGTCGCACCCTTTCATCGAGCATGCTCCATTGGAAACCATTCTATTACTGTTGTGATTCGATTCGGTGGCGCCACTTTGATTCGGGGGTATTGTTCGAGTTGGGCGGAAGCTGCTGGCTTGCCGTCACCACCGGTCCGGGAGTGCAAACGGTGTATCCACCCTGGCATTGCCTCGCGTGCCGTGTCATATCCTTATATCGAGCTCACTACGATTTTGGTTTTAAAGATCCGACCGCGTTAAGGTTCACCATCCCCTTAACGCTATTTTCTATATGATTATACTTTACTGATTAGATACTACCATATATAGCGTATATTACTACATAGTAAATAGTTTAACGGATCCTTAGAGGATGGGCGGTCCCAAGCATCCTTTAAGTTACTGATGCATTTTGTTACTGTTCACTTGAGTTGATTTACAGCTTATAAGTATTTATGTCCTGACTCGAGGGTTTTGTGTTTTGCTTTACGCTCGGGTCAGATTGATTGAGTTAGCATTCAAGATTCACCTTCGGCGTTGGAGCTTTCCTTGAAGATCCAGCCATTTATTTTGTTTCAGTATCCAGTGGTTCAGTGATGTATCTGATTTGTACCTGATGTATCCTGTTACTCTTCTGTTGTATCTTATTTAACTCTGATGTATCTTATATTTTATATAGTAGCTTCATGAACTACTATCTCTTTTTCTTCCGCTGCATTTTTATATACTCTGTGTATGTGATCTGTGATTTTTATTTACTGTATATTCTGAGATTTGCCAAATTTTTATTTACAACGCGGTATTTTGAGCAATCCAATTCCGGCATGAGTGTCTACTTATACACTTATAATGGATGCGAATGGTTGAAAATACCTGGTTGTTACAGTTGGTATCAGAGCTTTGGTAGCTCTAGGAAAAACTCAGCATATGGAGTAGATGTAATTACAGAATCACTTTCATTCGAGTTGAATCGTTTTCTTTTGACTCGATTCCTTTGAATTTTGGAACGTTCCCTACAGTTCCAAAATCCATTCGTGTCCCTCACTATTCATCTTCTTTTGACTTTGGAGCATTCCATAACTCCACTTCGAATGATCTTTCTAGTGAGTCGGTGGTTACGCCAATTTCAAATTGAATTGAAAAAAGTGGAAAACTCCTTTACAATTAGCATCGATTCACCAGAGATTCTTATCTATCCTTGGTTTAGATGCTAATATCTTTTGTTATTCCAAACTCTAACTCTTGAGGTCGAATGTAGATTTACCCTAGAAAATCCACATCGATCTTATTCTTTAAGTCACCGTTGACCCGGTTAAGGTTGCCCGTGATTTATATAAGCTTATCCATCTTCCTATTCTGTTGTTTAATCATGTCATCCTTGTTTCCAACTTATTTTTTAATCATAATCTCCTTTGATTTGTGTTAATCAAAAATTTGAATCTCTACCCTTCTTTGAAAATCTATTCATGTATAGTGTATTTGTAAACTAGTATTTAAAATTAAAATGTTTTATATATTGTGTTGTTTGAGTTGTTGATGTTGAGTTGGGTTTCTGATCGATACGTCTGATCAGCGCTATCGATAAGATTTCCAAAACACTTTGACAGAACAAAAGGACACAATATATTTTTAAAAAAAATTTGGTTAATGAAATAAATTTTGATATATAAGTAAATTTATGGAACTTAATGAAATGATTTAAATTGATATCTTGAAATGATAATACTTGATTTATCGTTTATTGTTCTACAAATAGTTCTGTAAATATTTGTTTATAAATTTATTTGGGAACTGAAATGAATTTAAAACAAGAATTTGAGGATTTAAATTCCAATTATTTCGAACTTTGGTTTAAAGTTTTAAATGGTTATATTATTTAAAGTATTTTGAATAGAATTTGTTTTCAAAGAATTTTAAAGGTTTACAATTAGTGCTCTTCTCTTTGTCGCTGGAAAATAATTTCGGTGATGATCGCGACATCATCGACGTTCATTTTCAAGTTTCGAAGTTAGGAGACTGTTCTCTAGTCTTGCTACAGCTTTGTTTTGGGAAATTAAATTGATTTGAATTTCTAAAATATGACTTGATTTATAATATATATATATATATATAGATATATGATTGAAATTTGATTTGACATATTATATATGTATATATATTATTACTTATCTCTAAATGGTTTGAAGAAATCGGAAATTTAATTCTTAAATTTTATTTTAAAGAATAATTCCAAAAAAAAATCAAAACTTTGGATGAATATCAAGCATGAAATGATTGACTTGGAAATTTTATTTGTATAATACAATTGCATTCAAATATAACTTACCAAAATTTCAGAAGTTAAAAATGTAATTGGATAATATACGATATAAGAAGATTTTATAAATAAAATTTGAGTAGTTATAATAAATGCTATACACTTAAATTTTAAGTTATAAAACGATTAACAGAGTTAAAGAATAATAAAGGGTAATTGAATAACTTACAATAAAACAATGTTAGAAGAACTAAGAATAAAATAAAGCAGTTATAATAAGTGTAAGTATATTTAACATCAGTGATGAATATATTGAGAGGAATAAATTTAAGTTTAATTAGGAATAAAGAAGAATTAAATTTATTAAGTACAATGTGAGTGTAATAAATGATTATTTTTCAAACCCATGGTTTTAAAAATTGTTAATTTAAGATGATTGGATAATAAGATAATGAAATCTGGTGTAGTTAAGATTTATTTAACTTGTGTAAAGATTTATTCTCTATTTAAGTTGAAATTTCCATGCTTTCAAATCTAATTCCTTATTTTGTTTTCCAAACTATCTTTTGGTTGTCCTTATCATCCTTATCCTGCTATAGATTGGTATGGGCATCTTTCTATAATCTTTGATAGATCTTTGGTAATCATTTTGAATCCACCTTTTTCGTGCTTGTGTTCTTGATTCTGGAGGATCTTGGAAAGATCACCTCCACCTTGTTAAACTTACCTATAACAACAGTTATCAGGTATAACTTCAATCTTCTTATCATCTTATCTTAATCCTATTTCACTCTATCTTTTCTGTGCCCTTCCATACCTCATTCCTTTTCGGGGACGAAAAGTATTGAGTGGGGGAGAGTGTAACAACCCTGTATTTTGTAATTATTTTATTGTATATTTTAATTATTTTTAATGTAAGATTTTGATTTAAAAACTTATTTTACTTATTTGAAATGATTAAATTTATTATTTAAATATAATCTTGATCTTTATATGAGTTATAATTCCAAACTTGTGTAAGTTGAATATTTGCATGAAATGCTGATTTTGGTCAAGTTAGTCAAACTGTGACTTTCAACTTAAAATTTTAAAAGTTTAAAATTTTAATTTTTTTCTTTTATTATGAAAGTACATAAAATTCTAAGAACACCACTTTTCGTTTCGTTGAATTTGAATGTAAATTGTGAAAGTTATACCCTTTACAATATTGTGCGTATATAGGGTTATTTAACAATGACTATTTTAAATTGTATAAATTACTTCTTCTTTGTTATATTTTTTTAAAATGTGATGATATGTTATATGATTTATAGTTTGACTTTTAAGTATTTTTAAAATGATAATATAATTTTTCTAAAGTTCATTTGAATTTATTTCTAATTTTAAAGCCTAGTCTACAATTTTAAGCCATTTTCTTAATTTAATTATATATAATTAAAATTTATTTATTTATTTTATGCACACACTTTTATTTGCTGTGTTTTACTTTATTTTATTCATTTTACATGTATTTAAATTAAAGTAAATTTTTCCAAAGTGTATTGAAGTTATTTCTAATTCTTAAGTCAAGTTTTCATTTTCTGTGCTATTTTTCTTATTTTAATCATATCTAATTAATATTTAATTATTAATATTTTGTTTATCTGTTATATTTTCAAATTCTAACTGAAATTTATAAGTGTTTTCAGTTATTTAAGATGTATATGAATATATATATAGGAAGTTTAAAAGGTTTGAAAGCAAAGAAACGTAAAACCGTTTTAACGTTTCTTCTTCCGTTTCTTTTCCAATTAATAGATTTAATTTCTTTTGACCGTTCCTTTCTTTATTGTAGCTGTGCATTTCTTACCTCATTTTCACGTGAAAACATTCATCTCCACTTCATTTTTCACGGCTAGAAAGGTTTGGTAATGGCTCCTCTTTTCCTCTTCTTTTTGCTCTTCTTTTTCCATTGTTTTCTTATATTTTGCCTTGTTTTCTCATGTGTATTGCTTGGCCTCTCCTCCATAGCCACGGCCACCACCTCCTACACCTCTTCCCAACCATCACCACCATCTACCCCATCAGATCTGACCATGTTCGAACCCCTTTTGATGGTCAAACCCCTCAAATTACAACCTAGATGCCTAGATCCATGCTTATTTGACCTCTACATGCTCATCCACTTCAACCACCACCCAAACCACCACCATAGCCACCTCCACCACCTCTGACCTGACCTCCACCCTCTTCCACATCACCCAACACCCTCTGGAAATCAGACCAAGACCAAGCCGTGCCCATCCATTGAAGCTAGCACCACAAAACTTTCACAAAACTCCTTAAAACATTGCCTAGACCACACATATCATCACCCACCCTCCATATCTTGCTTTGGCCACCCCTTAGCCGCCACCACCAGCCACTCCACCACCTTTGGCCGCCGCTCCAGCTACTGTCCAGACCTGTACAAGAATGGCCAAGCCACTAAATGCCCATGGCCGATCCAAGAATGTCACAAAAACTCAACTTATTTAACCTTGACCCTATATATGCTTTATGTTGCACCACTATACCTTCATCTCCACTTGTTGCATTGCCTATATGATGTTAAACCTGACCTATATGATGTCATACCTGAGCCAAAGCATCATCATAGCCAAGCATAAGTGTCCCTTAGGCCAAGCATTGAAGTGGTTGAAGCAAGGTCCAATCTATCTTGTTCATTTTGCTTTGTATTTCAAAATTGTTTCAATGTTATTTTATGTTGAATGTTTATATATTGTCTTGTTTGTTTTGTTTTGGGTTGTTACAAAATCATATCTTGGCTATCTTTCAACTCAAATCAAAAGTCGTGCAATTGTGCTTGTCGTGCCTTTGGAGTCGTGCTTGTATGTTGTTTTGGTCTTCAGCTTGAAAAAGTGAGTCTTTCTCACTCTGACATTTATACTTATGAAAAGTGAATCGATGACAAGTGTTTAGTAATATAAAATGTTTATGCAAGTTAATGATGATCATATGATATGCTATGCCATGTTATTACCATGTTATTACCATGTTAAAACTGTTAATTTTCACCTGACATCTGATATATGACTGTATATAGTGATATTGACATTGTTTATATTATTCCTGTATATGATCACACTGCAAGTTCCCTGTTAGAATAGAAGCACTATGGGCTGAAATGATAGGCCTAATTTATTTTATTTAATTTATTTTAACTTGGGATTGCGGGTTTGAAATGATAAAATCCGGATTTTCTTTGTAAATTACGGGTTGAAATGATATATTACCCGTATCACTTTACCTAGCGTAGAAAATTTTATATAGGCCCGTAGTTAAAATATGCTTTTCTAAAAAATATAAAATATTTTAGAAATTTAATTATTATAATATTTTGATTTGAAACTTAATAAAAATAAAATTTTTGTAAATTATTATTGATTTTCTGAACAATTGTTAGTGAAATGAATTAATGAAAAAGTTAGAAATTTTGAACGTAGGTTATTTTGGAAATTTTGATTTAATTATAATTGGAAATTTAAGTGAATATGAAATTATGATAAATTTATGATAATTTGAATTTAAATAAATTTAAAGTGATTTTTATATCATATTAATGATTTTAATAAAGTTGAAATGTGAAATGAATGAATATTGTAAGTTGAAATTTTGAAATATAACTAAAACTGGAAATTTATGAAATTGACGTAAAGGTGAACTTTTAGTTAAGTAAATAAAAATAAAACTAAGTTATATTTGAGAATTTGAACTTAAGTGTTAAGTTGAAATTTAATGTAATGGATTTTAAAAAAATTCAACATTGCATTTTTATAAGTGAATTATTATTAAATCTTGATTTTTGAATGGAAATTTAACTTTATAAAATCATGAACTTGAGGAAAATTAAATGATGTTATAAATGTGAAAATGTATGATTTTATAAGTTAAAAATGTTTTTAATAAAAATATAATTGGTTGAGAAATTTTATTGAATATTTGAAGTTAATTGACTGCATTTTTTTGAAATGCTATTAATTACGATGTAAATGATATTACAGCATTTGTAAACGCTGTAGTTGATGATAATGAACTAAAAACTAAGTTGAATTAAAAGCTATTATAGAAATCTTTGTAAGTGCTATAATTTTTGAATTTAACTAAGTTATTCGAATTTAAGTAAACCTATTATAACATTTTAAAATGCTGTCTTTTGTTAAATTGAACTGTTTTGAATGTAACTTTCCGTATAAGTTTTCTAAATGATGCGAAGTAAATTTTCACGGTTTTGATAAACTTAAGTGAATAAATAAACTTTGGAAGTTGAAATTTTTAAAAATTTAATAATTTAATTATTAAACATAATAACTTCATTGAAATGATAAAAAAGAATTTTTGGAATATAAACTGTTTTGAAATATGAATTGAAATGGTATTTTAGATTGAATAAAATGAATAATGATTTGAAATGAATGAAGTTTGAAAAGATACGCTATTTTGATATATTAAAATGATTTGAAATGAAGTTTTGAAAGGACATGATATTTTGATATATTAAAATGATTTGAAACGAAGTTTTGAAGGATATGATATTTTTGATATTAAATGATTTGAAAACGGAGTTTGAAAGATAGGACATTTTGATATTAACATGATTTAAAAAGAAGTTCTGAAAGATATGATATTTTGGAACTGAAGCTTTGAAAGGTTATGATATTTCGATATATTAAAATGATTTGAAAGGTAGTGTTGAAAGGGTATGAAAATTTAATATATTGAAATGGTTAGAAATGACTTGATATTTATTTTGATAAATATTTGAATTGAAAGATATTTTACGATGATATATTGAAATGGTTTTGGAAATGATTTAATCTTTATTTTGATAAAGATTTGGATTGAAAAGGATATTTTATTTTGATGTATAAAATGTTGTTTTAAAGTTATAACTACGGGTTATAATAACGATTGGTTGTTAAAGAGACCGGGATCGGATATTGTCTTATAGCCGACCAATACCGAAAACCACTTTAACAACTGTGTACGCGGTGGAGATTCCAGAATGAAGTAGGATGGTGGCGACGTTCTCGAGGTATATTACGTGGACCCAACTCCCGTGAGTTGGCATATATGACTAAAACAGGAGCTATACCGGGCTACACAAAGGGTCGCACCCTTTCATCGAGCATGCTCCATTGGAAACCATTCTATTACTGTTGTGATTCGATTCGGTGGCGCCACTTTGATTCGGGGGTATTGTTCGAGGTGGGCGGAAGCTGCTGGCTTGCCGTCACCGCCGGTCCGGGAGTGCAAACGGTGTATCCACCCTGGCATTGCCTCGCGTGCCATGTCATATCCTTATATCGAGCTCACTACGATTTCGGTTTTAAAGATCCGACCGCGTTAAGGTTCACTATCCCCTTAACGCTATTTTCTATATGATTATACTTTACTGATTAGACACTACCGTATATAGCGTATATTACTACATAGTAAATAGTTTAACAGATCCTTAGAGGATGGGCGGTCCCAAGCATCTTTTAAGTTACTGATGCATTTTGTTACTGTTCACTTGAGTTGATTTACAGCTTATAAGTATTTATGTCCTGACTCGAGGGTTTTGTGTTTTGCTTTACGCTCGGGTCAGATTGATTGAGTTAGCATTCAAGATTCACCTTCGGCATTGGAGCTTTCCTTGAAGATCCAGCCATCTATTTTGTTTCAGTATCCAGTGGTTCAGTGATGTATCTGATTTGTACCTGATGTATCCTGTTACTCTTCTGTTGTATCTTATTTAACTCTGATGTATCTTATATTTTATATAGTAGCTTCATGAACTACTATCTCTTTTTCTTCCGCTGCATTTTTATATACTCTGTGTCTGTGATCTGTGATTTTTATTTACTGTATATTCTGAGATTTGCCAAATTTTTATTTACAACGCGGTATTTTGAGCAATCCAATTCCGGCATGAATGTCTACCTATACACTTATAATAGATGCGAATGGTTGAAAATACCTGGTTGTTACAATTATTCTTTATTTCACTGAAGAAATAGAGCACAAAAGAGAGAGATTACAAAATTATAGGTAGTGGTGGAAAGACTAACCTACAATTACAAATTGAATAATCAATTTATCCAAAGACTTGCTTACGCTCAAAACCCCTAATTGATCGACTGTAGAAATTAGGGTTTACTGAGGAAGAGGATAATAGTGGATGCTCTCTCACATGCTCACATAAATATGTGTTGAATATGTGATTATATGATTTTTGTTTGACGATAGTAAACATATATATATATATATATATATATATATTCATTTAAATGTATTTGTTAATGTACTATTTTATTTTTCATAGATTAAATAAATATTTGCTGAATAAAATAAATAACACAGAATTTGAACAGAAATTTTATTCAAACAAATATTTATTACAATTTTTGTATAGTACAAATTTAAAGCTCTCACTATATATATACAACTTCAATTACAATACAATTTTGATTACATCACAATTTCACATTTACATTGCACCTCACTACATATCACTCATTCACTCAACTTGTACCGATCTTCAACTTCATTCTAAATTGAATCCAGCATCTGAGCAATCTGCAAAAATAAATATTGACGTAGTAAAATTGTAAAGGAAATATTTTTGCACTATAAAATAAAATGTGGATATTGAAAATAATATTTGCCTCGGTTATTTGGGTTGTTGGTCATCATTTAATTTTGAATTCATCATACACGAACAGCTTGTGACATACACAGTGTATCACTGTATATGCCACAAGGCCGTGCACACCGATATGTACACTCGATAGAATTACAGGAACAGGTGAGCACAGGTCAAACCCAAAACACCGGGTTCAACTCAAGTGCTATAAAAATAATGTCACATTATCAGCACAAGGTCAAACCCGAGCTCCAAGCTGGATTCAACTCAGGTGCACTACAAAATATCACAAAACTGTCAAGCACAAGAATTCAAATACAACCAAGGTACAATGAATGACCAAACTCAATGAAAAAGCAACTTGATGCATCACTGTGAAACAGCTACAAGCTAGAATGCACACTGCACTAATCCAGACAGCATGAACAACATCAATGATCAAACACTAATGAACCAGTGGCTATAAACAAATACATGAAACTGCACCAAAGAAATGGTATCATGCATACTACAGGTCTGGACAACATGGATGCACAATCACACATGTATGCAATTGACAGCAACTATTAGAGCAAGCTCGAATAAGCAAGTGCACAAGTACAGGCCGAGAAAAAATCCAAACGAAGAATGCAGTGGACACAAATGATGAAGCAATGCAATATGAACCAGACACAATACTACAGAGCTACAAATCAACAAATGGTAGAGTATAAGTTCAAACAGCAAATGCTTCGACAAAACCTATATATGATTGTCCAGAACAACCAGGTGAAGACTTCAAGAGGAACAAGATGATCTGCCTTGAAGCACGTGACTTAATGCAAACACAGTGAAACCCAAAGCTAACATATATATGAAATGCAATAGTGAAACTGAATAGTGCAATTATCAGCCTCGAGCACAATGCCACTGCAGATGCAAATAAGGTACAGACCAATAATGCGACTCAAGAGAATAATCAGTGAATGATATTGCCAAGATCAGGTCGAGTATGCTACAAATATGAACACACACATATATGTCGTGCAATTAATCTAAACAGTAAAACTAAATGACAAGGAATTCAATCTAGTGCCGAAATCAACAGTTTCATCTAAAAGTTATCAAGAGCCGATGCCAACAGAGAAAATAACAAAGTCAAGGCCACAAGTAAATCAAGGTACAAGCTGAAGTCAACAGAGTGAAGAACACTATCAATATCAAGTGACTGAAGTCAATAAAATGCAAGCAAAATTGAAACCGTGGTGAGCAAGGAATCAATTACAATCAATTCAAAGCCGTGTCAATCAAAGAAACAAAATATACGGTTTTAGAACAAGTCAGAAATCATCATCAGCATCAGAATGGCTAAGATGAATAAATTAACAAATTCAAATAAATGTATACGAACGAAAATCAAGGGTTTCGAACCCTATATAAAAACCCATTCATCATCGGCTTTAAAATCGATCAAGTTCGAGTAAGCCAAAACCAGTAAAGCAAAAGGAGTTAATTACATACCAGAATCAAATTCGAACTTGATCGAATTGAAGTAGCCGAAGACAAAGAGCCAAACAATCGACGAAAGCAACGAACTGGAAAACATCTATTTTGATTAAGCAACCGAAAGTCGGCGACTTTAGAAACAAAGCCCTAATTTGCAAGCAAAGGAAAAGGAGAATAATCTGCCATTATACAGATCAAAGGAAAAAGGAACGGCCGACATTGATAAAAGAAACAAGGTCGCGTTTTGTTTAATTAAATTGGGTCGGCCCCTTTTCTTTAGTATTGAATTAAGAAGGAAATATTAGGGCTATGGTTTTTTAATTGTTTTTTAAACTGTTATTTTTGTATTTTCTCTTTTAAACGTTGTAATTACTAGTCGTGTGACTAGGGGACAAACTACGTGGCGTAGTTTGAGAAAATTCGCAACTCAGTGGCTGAGTTGTGGCAGGGTTTTGAGCGTAGAGTTAGGTTAGTCAGTAGCGGGTGTCGTGAGTTTACGTGTGTAAGCGTGTGACTACTTAATTTCTAGTAGAAACCTTGGGGGCAGCACGAAGGCAGGGTTTTGCCGAAGCTGGGTAAATTCTGTGTCGTTCTATTTCTGCATTTATTATTCTGCTATTATCTGTGCTGCTATAATTTTGATTTATCTGTGTTGAAATAATTTTATAAGCTTCCGCAATAATTTTTATAATTAACAATATCACCCTATTCACCCCCCCTCTAGGGTGAATTCGATCCTACAAGTGGCATCAGAGCAAGGAATAGAAGTCAACTTTTGTTTTTAAAAAATTCGTTTTTCAAAAACCAACTTTTATTTTAAAATTTTGAATTTTTAAAATGGCTTCTTTTAATAATGCTTTTGCTAAGGGTCAGTCCATAGTTAGACCACCAATGTTCAATGGTGAATACGCCTACTGGAAAAATAGAATGAAATTTTTTCTGAAAACCATTGACGCTTGGAATATTGTTGAGACAGGTTATAAAGCACCAACTATAATTGTAGATAATCAGGAAATAGAGAAACCAAAGGATCAATGGACAGAACTAGAAAATAAATTACAAAATGCTAATGCTAAAGCTATGAATTCTATTATCTGTTCATTGGATCAATTTGAATTTAATCGTGTCTCACATTGTCAAACTGCGTAGGAAATATGGCACACACTAGAAGTGACTCACGAAGGGACATCTCAAGTCAAAGAATCTCGCCTTGCCATGTTAAGCAGCGAATACGAGAACTTCACAACGGCGAAGGAAGAAAATGTCAAAAAGATGTATGGACGACTTTCCAATATCGTATACAAATCAAAAGCTCTCGGAAAAACATACACGGAATTGGAAATAGTCCGAAAAATCCTCAGAGTCCTTCCACGAAGATTTGAAGCAAAAGTGACTGCCATTCAAGAATCAAAAGATTTAAAACAGATGAAAGTTGAAGAACTCATCGGAAATATCACCACTTATGACCTAGAAGTGAAATTCAAGGAAGCGCGTGAAGGAGGTGACACTCGAAAGAAATCAATAGCTCTTAAAGGAACAACAGAAAGTGATGGTGATGATGATGATGATGGAGCAGCAGAATTGGAGCTGATAATAAAGAAATTCAAAAGGTGGAATTACAAATACAGAAATCCAGCTTGAAATCAAAAATTGAAAAGCAGAATTGTCCTCAAAAGAACAGAAGATCATCTGTCACAAGTGCAACCAACCCGGACACATCAAGCCCAATCGTCCTCAAAATCGACGCGACTTTGAAAAGAAATAAAAAAGGAGAAGTTTTGCAGCCACGTGGAATACAAATGATGAAGATAATCAAAGTACTAGTAATGAGAGTGAGAAAGCAGATATGTGCCTTCAAGGAAATATAACTGATAGGGACGATGATGAGCCAAGCGAGGTATCAAAACTCACTCATCCAGAATTACTTATATATTTTCACGAAGTAAAAGGCTGTTTTGAACGACTTAGGGAGAACTATGCCAAACTTGAATCGTAAAAAGATACTTTGATAGATTTAAATGAACAACTTGACCAATAAGTTAAAACCTATCAAAGTAGGATTCCTAACTGTGATAAGTGTCCAACATTTGAATCAGAAATTAAAAAATCAGAAATTAATATAAAATCACTTGAAAATGAAATTTTGATTTTGAAAGAAAGTGAAAATACTAGGAGAGAGAACTATATTAAAAAGTGCACACAATTATTGAACGAAAATGAATCTCTCAAAACACAAGTCCAAAACTGTCATGACTTTAGATAAATTTTTCAAAAGTGAAAAATCGTTGAATATGTTATTAGGGAAGCAAACTGTTAATACAGTTAGACAAGGACTTGGATATAATCAATCTGAAAATGTTAAAAGAAAAATTAACCAAGTCAATTCTATGTGCCTAATTTGTAGAAAATTTGGACACAATTAAAATAGTTGTTGGTATAGACCCAAACACGTGAAAACTATACCAATTTGGGTTCCAAAAGGCACAAATATAAAATCTCTCAAAGTTAAACAAATCTGGGTACCGAAAGGAACATATATAAATAGTTTATGGTCTCCACAAAATTATTTTTCAAAATATTCTACCACTAACAATCATGGACCTATAAAAACAAATAGGTCACAAAAATCTTTCATCGTGTAGGTGTGGTGGCAGGCTAAGGAACAACAATAGTGTTACTTGGATTTTGGCTGTTCCAAGGACACAACGGACGACAAAGCAAAGTACCTTAGCCTAGTATAAAGGTGACAGAATCACAATGGACAACAACGACAAATATCGTAAAGATAAAACAAGTAATGGTATATTTGAACAATATATTAAGTGTGGTAATCTGCACCATAATCTAAGTTAAATCAGCCAATAATGTGATGATGAAATAATGATGATTTTGATTCTGACTTATTCAAAATTGTTGGCCAATTATATTCTTATGCCAAAAACACTATAAAAATATCTAAAGCCTTTGAATTACTTCATATATATTAGTTTGGATTAATAGTAGTGTTTTATTGGATGATAATACATTTGGTTATTTTACGACTGACTCTATATTCACGGTTTTTGATTATTTACACGACTTCAATTCAAATTCAAGAGAATGTCATTGATTTTGAGAATTTTTTGTTGCACACTTCATGGTCTGGTCTATCAAATTCAATTAATCATAATTTTAAGTAAAAGAGCAATTCAGATGCAGATTACATTGGTAATCTAGTTGAAAGAAAAATTACTAGTTGAACATGATTTTTTGCGACATTTAGTAACTGCATCGTTTTTCAAAGAAACGTTTTCCAAAGAAAATTTCTGCATATTTTTCATTTCAAATAATTTTCAAATAGTAGAAATTTTTCTCATATAACCCCTTCGAGAAAATCATTTTTGACCATGTCTTCAGATCAGTCATTTTAAAAATTGATTTTATAATTATTTTGAATTTGATTTTTAAATGACTATTTTGACTAATCTGACTCCCTAATAATTATCGAAAAGATAAATAGTGATTGAAAAAGTGATGAGTGTTGTTATTTATCATATATTATGACTCGAGATGGTATAATTGGTAAATTTCTTTAAAAATTTAAACAAGAGTTATAAAACTTTTGTTGGTAAAAATTCCATGACCATCTCTATTTCTATCATATTTCTAGCGACCATCACTCATCAAAATTCTATATAGTTTGTCAATATGTGGTACTTTAAACAGGAATCATTCGTTTTTCATTTTATATTTTTTAAATAAATAATAATAATTATAATAATAATAATAAAATTAAAATTAAAATAAAATCCAAAGTATTCACTCTCATTTAAAAGTCCTCACGGTTATGCATGGGGGAATTACTTAGAATCTGTTATGTGCTTCCATGCTCATTTAAAAGTCCTCACGGTTATGCATGTATGGAACGCATATCAAAATTGATTTTTTTTTAATAATAAACAAGTTGATTCTAATCCCATTTAAAAGTCCTCACGGTTATGCGTAGTTAGAAGATACTTGAATTCATTTTTTATAAATAAAATTGGAATACTACAAATCTCATTTAAAAGTCCTAACGGTTATGCATGGTTGGTAGATATTCAAATTCCTGATATAAATATACCACAAATAGACACAACCGTATGGTTTTATAGGATGATATCATTCTCATCAATCTAAAAGTGGAATACGCACCTAACAAAGTATTTATGATTTTTGTTTGATTTTTTATTGAAATTTAATATTTATATTCAATTGAGTTTTAATGTTGGATTAATATCAATCACTTTATCTCTACTTTCTCTAGCACTATTACTCATTCACTGATAACAAAAGGAGGAGAGAAAAGTTAAGATTTTATCAAATAAAATCAAGCATAGGTTAAATATTTTCTATTTGCATCTTGTCTCATTTGCATATTTTTAATTGTATGCATATATGAAGGGAGAGCTTTGTGTAGAGAGGAGCATTTAAATAGGGGGAGCAATTAGAGTATATCAATGATCAAATACATTTAACATATTCAAAATCTTAAATATATGTTTGTTACCATCAAAAGGGGGAGATTGTTGAATATGCGATTATATGATTTTTGTTTGATGATAATAAATATATATATATATATTCATTTAAATGTATTTGTTAATGTACTATTTTATTTTTCATAGATTAAATAAATATTTGCTGAATAAAATAAATAACACAGAATTTGAAAAGAAATTTTATTCAAACAAATATTTATTACAATTTTTGTATAGTACAAATTTCAATCTCTCACTATATATATACAACTTCAATTACAATACAATTTTGATTACAACACAATTTCACATTTACGTTGCACGACACTACATATCACTCATTCACTCAACTCGTACTGATCTTCAACTCCATTCCAAATTTAATCCAACATCTGAGCAATCTGCAAAAAAAAAATTGACGCAGTAAAATTGAAAAGGAAACATTTTTGCAGTATAAAATAAAATGTGGATATTGAAAATAATATTTGCCTCGGTTATTTGGGTTCTTCATCATCATTTAATTTTGAATTCATCATACACGAACAGCTTGTGACATACACAGTGTATCACTGTATATGCCACAAGGCCGTGCACACCGATATATACACTTGATAGAATTACAAGGACAGGTGAGCACAGGTCAAACCCAAAACGTCGGGTTCAACTCAAGTGCTATAAAAGTAATGTCACAATATCAGCACAAGGTCAAACCCGAGCTCCAAGCTGGATTCAACTCAGGTGCACTACAAAATATCACAAAACTATCAAGCACAAGAATTCTAATACAACCAAGATACAATGAATGATCAAACTCAATGAAATAGCAACTTGATGCATCACTGTGACACAGTTACAAGCTAGAATGCACACTGCACTAATCCAAACAGCATGAACAACATCAATGATCAAACACTAATGAACCAGTGGCTATAAACAAATACATGAAATTGCACTAAAGAAATGGCAGCATGCATGCTACAGGTCTGGACAACATGGATGCACAATCACACATGTATGCAATTGACAGCAACTACTAGAGCAAGCTCGAATGAGCAAGTGCACAAGTATAGGCCGAGAAAAAATCCAAATGAAGAATGCAGTGGACACAAATGATGAAGCAATGCAATATGAACCAGACACAATACTACAGAGCTACAAATCAACAAATGGTAGAGTACAAGTTCAAATAGCAAATGCTTCGACAAAACCTATATATGATTGACCAGAACAACCAGATGAAGACTTCAAGAGGAACAAGATGATCTACCTCGAAGCACATGACTCAATGCAAACACAGTGAAACCCAAAGCTAACATATATATGAAATGCAATAGTGAAACTGGATAGTGCAATTATCAGACTCGAGCACAATGCCACTGCAGATGCACATAAGGTACAGACCAACAATGCGACTCAAGAGAATAATCAGTTAATGATATTGCCAAGATCAGGTCGAGTATGCTACAAATATGAACACATACAAATATGTAGTGCATTGAATCTAAACAGTAAAACTAAATCACAAGGAATTCAATCTAGTGCCGAAATCAACAGTTTCATCTCAAAGTTATCAAGAGCCGATGCCAACAGAGAAAATACCAAAGTCATGGCCGCAAGTAAATCAAGGTACAAGCTGAAGTCAATAGAGTGAAGAACAGTATCAATATCAAGTGACTGAAGTCAACAAAATGCCAGCAAAATTGAAACCGTGGTGAGCAAGGAATCAATCACAATCAATTCAAAGCCGTGTCAATCAAGGAAACAAAATATACGGTTTTAGAACAAGTCAGAAATCATCATTAGCATCAAAACAAAATCGAATGGCCGAGATGAATAAATTGACAAATTCATATAAATGTATACGAACAAAAATCAAGGGTTTCGAACCCTATATAAAAACCCATTCATCATCGGCTTTAAAATCGATCAAGTTCAAGTAAGCCAAAAACAGTAAAGCAAAAGGAGTTAATTAGATACCATAATCAAATTCGAACTTGATCGAATTGAAGTAGCCGAAGACAATTCAAAGAGCCAAACAATCGACGAAAGCAACGAACTGGAAAACATCTATTTCGATTAAGCAACCGAAAGTCGACAACTTCAGAAACAAAGCCCTAATTTGAAAGCAAAGGAAAACGAGAACAATCCGCCATTATACAGAGCAAAGGAAAAATGAACGGCCGACATTGATAAAAGAAATAAGGCCGCGTTTTGTTTAATTAAATTGGGCTGGCCCCTTTTCTTTAGTATTGAATTAAGAAGGAAATATTAGGGCTTTGGTTTTTTAATTGTTTTTTAAACTGTTATTTTTGTATTTTCTCTTTTAAACGTTGTAATTACTAGTCGTGTGACTAGAGGACAAACTACGTGGCGTAGTTTGAGAATTCGCAACTCAATGACTGAGTTGTGGCAGGGTTTTGAGCGTGGAGTTAGGTTAGTCAGTAGCGGGTGTCGCGAGTTTACGTGTGTAAGCATGTGACTACTTAATTTCTAGTAGAATCCTTGGGGGCAGCACGTAGGTAGGGTTTTGCTGAAGTTGAGTAAATTCTGTGTCATTCTATTTCTGCATTTATTATTCTGCTATTATCTGTGCTGCCATAATTTTGATTTATCTGTGTTGAAATAATTTTATAAGCTTCCGCAATAATTTTTATAATTAACAATATCACCCTATTCACCCCCCCCCCCTCCCCCCTCTAGGGTGAATTCGATCTTACAATATGAAGATAAACTTCCTTCATTTAAATAGGCATGAAAATGAAGGATGTTTGGAGATGAAGAAAATCAATTTCCAAATTATATTTGAAACCTTTTTGAATATTCATGATTTAATTTCTATGTAAATCGATAATGGTGATCTTGGTTTCCATATTTTTCCTTGCTTGAATTAATCTCCATCAGCAATATTTTCTTTCTTCATATAACAAATTCTTTGACTAATTAATTGGTTAGCAATTAATTAGTTTCTCTTCTCTAAAAGATATCACATATATCCTTACTCTTTATCTTTCTATATATAGCCTAATTAATTGATCGACTGAATCAATTAATTATTTTCTTACCTTCTTTGGAAAATATTTGAATCACATAAATTCAACACTCCATCTTGATTCAAATATAACTATCTCTCCTCTGCGTCACCACTTCTCGACAAATTATTGGGTATACGTCAACAAGCTCAATGTGAACTATTTTGGACAATATTTCCCAAGCAGAGCTTCCAAATCTTCCCCAAGCATAAGAAAGATAGTATGCACATCAGCAAACATAATGCATACGATAAAGTATCAAAATTCTTCAACAAATCCGATGTTGAAGACAAACATGTAGATACTAATCTTCGAGAGACCAATAGAGATTTAACAGCGCGCTTCACCTTCTCCATTCCAAATTGAGTGAGGACATACTCAATATTATCTACTCCAATCTCCTTCACAAGAATTTTGCTAGACTTTCCTAATTCAACATCAACAGACTCACTAATAAGCTCTACAACATTCAAAGCATAAGATGAAAAATTATAGCTACAAATATGCTTACAAATAGGGCCAACTGAACCAAAAGGCCTTTCCAGCAAGTGAGCCTCACCTAGAGTTTGAACCTCTGTAATCTTCTCATCAACCATGGTATCATCGGAAATACCAATATCTCTTCGAATATGGAAACAATCTGATGACTCCAAATGTGTTTGGTTATTTTCTGTCCTTCCAATGTTATCACTTGATAGAGGCTCCACCTTCAACAAAGACCTCTCATCAAATATCGCATGCCTGCTAGTCACAATTCTCCTAATTGTTTTACACCACAACCGATACCTCTTCACTCCTACTCTATAGCCTAACAAAATGTGTTTTCTTTCCTAGGCTTCAACTTATCATGTCTCTCATCTTCTAAATAAGCTGAACAACCAAACACTTTAAGAAATGAATAATCAACAGACTCTCTTTTCCATATCTCTTCTAAGATCTTCATATCTATAGAAATAGAAGGTGTACGGTTGATGAGAAATACTGCCATAGATATCACTTCTGCCCAAAATCCTTCTTCTAGACCAATAGTCGTTCTTAAGATTATAACTCTCTCCCATGATATCCGACACATGCTCTATGCCACTCCATAATAATGTGACACAACAGAAATAGAAAAATTTCTAATTACATGTTTGGACTCATAATAGTTAGTGAATTCTTGTGACATAAATTCACTACTATTTCCAACTTTGAGAACCTTCAAACGCTTCCCCGACTGCTTCTCTACCAAGGTCTTCCACTTACAAAACTGGATAAATATTTCACCTTTGGCCTTTAAGAAATAGACCCAGACCTTATGTGAGAAATCATCCACAAATGAGACGAAGTAACTACCTCCACCAAAAGATGCAACTAGAGCGGGTCCCCGCACATAAGAATAAACATACTCTATAAATTCTATAGCTCTATGTCTTCCAACATCAAATGTGACATGCTTCTTCTTTCCAAAAGAGAAATCTTCACAAGAGCTAGACTTCAACTGACTAACACCATCAATCAATCCACGCTTCCTTAATACTTCAAGACTCTCCTCATCAACATGACCTAAACAAAGATGCCATAACTAAGTATAATCTGAAATACTAGAATCAGTAAAAACTACCGACTCTTCTAAGACTGTCTCTCCATGAAGCACATAAATATCATTAACTCGCAACCCTTTCATCACTGCCAAGGAACCCTTCGCCACTCTCAAATTCTCTCCATCTATTATTATCCTCATACCAAGTCTACTCAAACCTCCAACTGATAACAAATTTCCATGCAGCATCGGAACATGTCTAACATCCGTGATACTCCTAACAACACCATCATGCATCCCAAAGCTCACACTTCCAACACCCATAACATGAAAAGATGTGTCATTCCCCATATGAACTGCTCCGCCATTAATTTTCTTGTAACTAACAAAACAGCTCCTATATGGCGTCATATGACAAGAGGCTGCAGAATCAATCACCAAACTTGTATGCTCTAAAGGTGAAATACTTTCTGAAAGTAATGATGTATTACTATCACTTCTATCCGCATCTGATTTAACTACTGGCAAAACTGAAGCTTTCTCCTTCTTCTCTCTCTTCTTTCTAAGAGCTGGACAATCCCGTATGAAATATCCTTTCTTCTCACAATAATAGCAAGAACCTCTTCTAGGACCCATGAAATAAGACCTGCGCATATCTCTACCTTCAAGGTGCTTCTGATTTTTATCTCTTTCTTTAGATGAACGAAGTTGTTGCTGAAGAACACTGTCATTAGTCTTCGCCTTCCATGTCCTAAAATTTCTAACAAATTTGGTGATGCCATAATTTTTCATACCACTACTGAAAGAATTGTCATTGATAACTAATCTAAAACAAGACAACTAGCTCTGTTACCAAACTGTTGTGCGGAAATTTCAATTGATTTGCACTAACTCCAAATACGCAGCGGAATGCTAATGCGCGGAAACAATCAAAAGAAGGATCTAACTTGTCGATTAATTATCAACCACAAATTCAATGAAAAATAATCACCAAATAAAAAAATACAGAAGAGCGGAGAACACAGAGATTTAACGTGGTTCGGCTAGATTGCCTACGTCCACGGACCCAACAACTATTCTTTATTTCACTGAAGAAAGAGAGTACAAAAGAGAGATATTACAAAATTATAGGTAGTAGTGGAGAGACTAACCTACAATTACAAATTGAATAATCAATTTATCCAAAGACTTGCTTACGCTCAAAACCCCTAATTGATTGACTGTAGAAATTAGGGTTTACTGAAGAAGAGGATAACGGTGGATGCTCTCTCACATGCTCACACAAATATGAAGATAAACTTCCTTCATTTAAATAGGCATGAAAATTAAGGATGCTTAGAGATGAAGAAAATTAATTTCCAGATTATGTTTGAAACCTTACCGAATATTCATGATTTAATTTCTATGTAAATGGATAATGGTGATTTTGGTTTCCATAATTTTCCTTACTTGAATTAATCTCCATCAGCAATGTTTTCTTTCTTCATATAACAAATTCTTTGACCAATTAATTGGTTAGCAATTAATTAGTTTCTCTTCTCTAAAAGATATCACATATATATCTTCACTCTTTATCTGTCTATATATAGCCTACACTACTAGAACTACAGTGTATTCCAACGTCCAATTTTCAACGGCCTCCAACGGCATTTTCAACGGCTTCCAACGGCTCGTTGGATCTTGACGTAACCGTTTGAAGCCGTTGCAAATTCGCCGTTTGCGGCCGTTGGAAGCCGTTGGAAAATTTCCTGCATATTTTCCAGAGACCGACCTTCAGTTCATTTTTCATCTTCCCCTTCAAACCTTTTCCCCCAATTCCTCCATTCCACCACCTCCAACCTGCTATTTCCAGCCCAAACACCATCCCAACCACCTCCGACGCCATCTAGAAGCTACTCCGGCCCATCTCCACCCTTCTAGCTCTCCAAATCGGTAATTTTGCTAAACCTAATATTAGGTTTTTTTTATTTAGGGTTTAATTCGAATGTTGATTGATTCCCACTTATTAGTGTATGCATATTACATCATGTTATCCCCTAATTGCAAATATTATACCATAATGAACAAGTTATTATAACCGATTGAAAATTTTGTAATTTAGGATATTGCATTATAGTTTATGTTGATTTGGTTAGTATATTAAACGTATGTGCGTGATAGAGTTTATTGCATTTGAAAGCCGTTAGAATGGATATTGCATTTGTGCGAACACGAGTTTTGTATTTGTGCAAATACGTGAATTGATTTAGTGTGTAAATGAATTTGTAATAAATGAATTTTGTGTACAAATTTTGTGTATAAATGAATTTGTAATAAATGAATTTTGTGTACAAATTTTGTGTATAAATGAATTTAGTTCTTATGTAATAAAACGGTAAAATATAAACCAATATTAATTAAACGAGTTATGTATTTGAATTTAATATAAACAAATATTTAAATCCTTAGATATATTTGGCCCCGTCTGACAAGTGTTGTATATGATCGTTTTAGGGATATTCGTTTTTTCCACAAAACGGACAACTCTAATCATCTGATATGTCATTTGTCGGATTTGTCCCTGCATTGGACAAGTTACAAACACTATAAAGTAATTATATTCCGTCAATCATATCACTTTAAACGGTTCACAAATTTCGACGGCGTTTCCTTTACGTTCCTTGTGTACACGCATTTGTGTACGATACAAGCAACACGGGGGAAATGCTGCCGAATTTTTGTGAATCGTTTAAAATGATATGATTTACGGAATATAATTACTATTGTGTTTGTAATGGGAAGTAGGATGACCGGCCATCAAAGAAAGACACATAAGTGGCAATGAAACAATAGTTGCTTATTTAAAATAAAGTTTGTGAAATTAGCAGTTTGCGGCCGTTGGAAGCCGTTGGAAAATTTCCTGCAAAATATAAAATGAATGATTTATAACATTTTTACTCTATCATAGGTTTTCTAGTAGGGAAACATGGTCAATTACTTTAATGATCGGAGTTGGATGTATCAAAGAAGGGAAATTAGTGGCGCAATAAGCGAACATTTTCTAAAAGGGGTACAAGTTTTCATCGAATTTGCTATAAGTAATATTGCAAACGATGAAGAAATTCGTTGTCCGTGTAGTAGATGCAAATTGTTGAACTATTTAGAACCGAATATGGCTAAGGTTCATTTGTGCCAATTCGGTTTCGTACACAATTATTTGCTGTGGGATCGTCATGGAGAAATTGTAGCCCCTAATAATCAAGAACAGTCGGTGGAGGTCATCAGCGAAGAAGGTAGTACAAATCTCATAGAACATATGGTCGAAGATGCAGCACGATCAATGTTCCCTACCGTTGTAATTGATAACGACGATGTTAACATCGAAGAGGAACCAAATGTTGGAGCTAAAAAAATATATGATTTATTGGATCATGCTAAAAAAACCCTTTGGAATGGATGTTTAAGCGGCTCTCAATTATCGGTAACTGCAGAATACATTGCAACGAAATCAAAATACAACCTTACAGAAACTGGATTTACGGCTGTTGTGCAAGCTGCTAAACGTCATATGCCATCCGATAATTTAATGTGCGAAAATTATTATGAAGTGAAAAAACTTATGTTATCTTTCGGTTTGCCATATCAAAAAATAGATACATGTTTAAAGGGTTGCATGTTGTATTGGAAAGAAGACATCAATCTTAGAAATTGTAAAATATGAAATCAGGAAAGATACAAATCAAGGAAAAAGAAGGGAAAAGAAGTTTCGTACAAGCGTATGCATTATTTTCCCATCACCCCTAGACTTCAACGATTATATGCATCATCTGTAACATCGCATCATATGAGATGGCACAGTGTGGGAACACCTCAAGAAGGTACGTTGACACACCCAGCCGATGGAGAAGCATGGAAACATTTTGACAAGAAATATCCCGATTTCGCAGCGGAGAGCCGAAATGTTAGACTAGGTTTATGTACAGACGGCTTCTCACCGTTTTCTCAGTTTGGTTCTAAATATTCATCTTGGCCTATAATAATCACACCTTACAATCTACCTCCGTGGATGTGTATGAAAACTCCATATATGTTTCTCACGATTGTCGTCCCTGGTCCTGATGATCCGACACAGGGCATTGATGTTTACTTACAACCGTTAATCGAAGAGTTGAAAATATTATGGTATGAAGGAGTTGAAACATACGACATATCAAAAAAGAAAAATTTTCGGATGTTCGCTTCTTTGTTATGGACTATTAGCGATTTTCCTGCATATGCAATGCTTTCGGGTTGGAGTACGGCCGGTCGTTTTGCTTGTACTTATTGCATGGAAGAAACACGAGCATTTTCTTTGCCAAATGGAAAGAAAGTTTCATGATTTGATTGTCATCGATGTTTTCTTCATATTAATCACCCTTTTAGAAGAGACAAAAAAAACTTCATAGCTAATAGACATGAGACTCTACGACCACTAGCGGTTTGGTCAAGCGAGGATATATATGAACTTGTAAAAGATTATCCAAAGATACACGAGACCGGATAACAAGAAGAAATTCAAGGTAAATCGACGTTTCATAATTGGTGCAAACAAAGTATATTCTGAGAATTGCCTTATTGGAAAAATCTATTAATCCGTCATAACATTGACGTGATGCATAACGAAAAAACGTATTTGATAATGTGTTTTATACAGTTTTGAATGTGAAGGGAAAGACTAAGGACGATTTGAAATCTAGACGTGATATAAAGCAAATATGCAATCGTCCTGAGCTTCATTTGACTCCCGACAATAAAAAACCCAAAGCATGCTATGAACTAGATAGCAACCAAGTTAAAGTACTGTTACAATGGGTGGAAGGATTACGATTTCCCGATGGAAGTTCCTCTAATCTTTGTAGATGTGTCGACTATAAAAATGGGAGACTGAGTGGAATGAAAAGCCATGATTGACATGTAATGATGGAAAATTTGTTACCCATCGCTTTCAAAGAATTGTTATCGGTAAATGTTTGGACGGTAATAACACAACTTAGTTTATTTTACAAGGAGCTTTGTTCAACTACGTTAAAAGTTGACCGTCTACTTAAACTTGAAGAAGAAATTCCTATACTGCTCTGCAAACTGGAGAAAATATTTCCGGGTTTCTTTAATGTAATGGAGCATTTACCTGTTCATCTTCCATATGAAGCACGTCTTCGAGGTCCTATGCAATATGGATGGATGTATCCATTCGAAAGGTATGTTACTATATTGAGTATGTAAATGTTGATTTAAGTATAAATATAGTAGTTAATACTTAACCCAAATATTTTTTATTAGGTACTTAAATCATTTAAAGAAAAAAGTAATACGAAAAGCTCGAGTTGAAGGTTCTATTTGCAAATCATATATCGAAGAAGAAGCTTCTTTCTTTTTCTCTCATTATTTTAAAGACCATGTGAACTTATCATTTGTAAGTGTTCTGCGTAATGACGATCAGACCGTTGAACAAGATTCTTCTTCTGAATCAGTATTATCTATTTTTAAACAACATGGCCGACATGCTGGAAAATGTGAGGAAGTATGGCTAGATGATAAAGAATACCATGTAGCACACACATATATTCTTCTTAATTGTCCTGAAGTTGCACCATTTGTTAGGTAATTAGCACATTCCAAGTTTTGTTAAATTTAATACTACACGTGTGAATAAATAATAATGTAATATATCATGTTTGTGTTTGCAGTATTTATGAATCGCAAAATCCAGGCGGCGATTTAAACAAAGATTTCAGTACTTGGTTTTCGAAATACGTTTCTGATCCCACAATAATGTGCTCGATAAAGGACTGAAACATTTGGCGTTTGGACCGAAAAGAAAAGTTAATATGTATCCAATATTTTTTGTTAATGGATATAAATTCAACACCAAAGAATACGGTGCTGAAAAATTAACAAACAATACTGGTGTGTTTGTTAAAGGCAGTGATGACCCTAATAATCATATAAATGATTTTTATGGCGTGTTAACTCAGATATTGCAATTGACATATTTTACAAGACCCGTGGAGGATGTTTATTTGTTTAGATGCAACTGGTTCAGCAATGTTCCAGGTTTTGGTATTAACGTGCATCCAAAATATAATCTTATAGAAATTAAACATACCTCGCGTTATCAAAAGTACGACCCATTTATACTAGCCAAACAAGCCCTACAAGCTTATTATGCCCCTTATCCATCTCTAAAAAGGGATAAAGCAGATTGGTTTGCGGTTTTTAAAACCAAAGCAAGATTTATGTTCGATGGACAAAATATTCCAAACGAACAAGCCTATCAAGCAGATCTGGAGGAAAATGCTGAAATAGCAATTACAGACGATCAAACTGATTTTGGACCTTTAAATGATGAGACAAATGTATTAGTCGAAGCATTTGAGAGTGTAGAGGAAACGACATAGAGCACGAAACCGAGTCTGAATCAGAAAACGATGAGGACGACTGAGTAATATCCGGTAATTTTTAAAAGTATTCACATTACATTGATCTCTGATTAATAATGCATTTATCCAATTTATACAATTTTAATGACAATAAGTGTATACTCACACACTCAACACATACACAACATGACACATTTGTAGCATATTGTAATACATTTTTTAATGGTTCATCATATCATGATTATTATGAATTGTATATGTATGTATATATGGCAGGTATATATATTATGTCCAGTTCCGGTTCTGGTTCTGGGTCTCGACGACGTGGCTCTTCACGTCATATTGGAGAGAGTAGTAGTGAGCCACTAGCTCGGCCACTTGTTTACTTGCAGCCTAAGGCTGATGAGACGTAAGTATCATAATTAGCAAGCATAGCATTTTAATTTTTTAATTGTACATGATATATCTACAATTGTCTAAAGTTCAATTTTATATTTAACGCAGTGGATTTGAGTTGGAGCCATCCAAAGTGGTTCTGAACATTTCGAAGCAGGCGTACATGGCTAGGATGACCGATTGCTGGCCCAAGTGGGGCAAGATCCCCGACGACGTGAGAGAGACGATTTGGCAAGATTTTCTGTAAGTTTATACCACTTTACAAGATGATTAATTAAATACAAATAAATAATTAGTAATATTTTCTCATTGTACAGGGCGCCATAGATTTGCAAGAGCCTGACGTCAATTTAGTTCAGCGACACTGGAACTCCAGGATCGCGAAGAACTATAGGGAGACTATGTCGGAGATTAAAAAAGTAGGAAAGAAGCCCAAGTGGATGAGCGCGACTGTATGGGAGAAGTGGGTTGAGTGGTGGAACTCTGAGGAGTTCAAGGTAAATCTACAATAAATCTCAGCAATTTTTTACCGTTTAATAAATAATTAATCATTGTAAATTTGCAGGAGGAGTCAGCTAGGAGCTCGGCAAACAGGAGCAGGAATCCTGTATCACACCGTGGAGGCTCCAAATCTTTCCAGCATCACCGCGAAGATTTGGTAAATTTATCTATTATCACATTTGTATATTGATCAGTTCAGTGATTAGTTATGTACAGTTAAATTATCCAAATTATCAATTGCAGGAACGAGCTCGTGGAGGCTCCGTTGGCTTAATGGACGTGTTTGCTCACACCCACGCATCTAGGTAAGTAGATGAGGCTGGCAATATCATATATCAGTGGAGCGATCAAGATAGGACGACCGAGGCATATGTATGCATTTTTTAATTTCTAATACTTACACCGATAAGTTTATTAATTTCTAGCTATGCAAAATAATTACATGCTACTATTTTTCAACTGAAATTGTTTTTTTTTCCATTATAGTCGAGGTTGCAGGAGGCACAGGCTTATGCGCTTCAGCAGTCTGGTCGTGATGCGCTGACACAGGAGGAGCAAGATAACATTTTTACCGCTGTTATGGATCCGGCGCAACGGAGTAGACGTTTTGGCTTCGGAAACCTAACGGTAATTAATCCTTTTACATATGTACAAAAAATCAGCGTTTAGATATGTAATATTATAATATTTTATATGCTGAGACAACCCTTTTGCTATTATTTCTATTTGCAGGCTCGACAGGCTCGACAAGCTCAAAAAGGCCAAGACAAAGAAGAAATCAAGGAGCTTAGAGGTATGGTTGAGCAGCTACGGGAGGAGAATCGTCTACGAGCCATCCAGGTGGAGCAGCTGTATCAAAAGATTGCGCAGTATTTGCAGAATCATGGTACCCTTCCTTCGCCGTCTGGTGCTTCTGGAGGCGACGACAATCCTTGAGGAGGTATGTTTTTGAGTATTTGTGTTTGAACAATGTATATATTGACTTGGAGATGTTTTGATGTTGATGGTGATGTTGTATATATTGGTACGGAGTTGATGAGAAATATTTTGATGGTATGTACATGGTTTATCGACATTTGTTGATGGTATGTACGTTGATGGTATATTTTGTGATGTTTGATCGGTTTGGTTTGTTTATATTGGTGTTTTATTGATTTATGTATGTTGTTTGTATTGATATTGATATATATGTGTGGAATTGATTGGAAATGGAATGAAAATTGAATGGATTGGAAATGGTGTGGGTGGAAAGTAAATAGGCTTGCTGTTTTACAGTAAAATAAACTCAGTATTTCCAACGGCTTCCAACGGCTTATTGGTCATTTTATTGTAACGGTGTCTAACGGATTACAACGGCTCGAAGCCGTTAGCGGCCGTTGGAAATTCCGTTGGAAATGGTCCGTTGGATCCGTTGGAAAGCATTGGAAGGCGTGAGGTTTATTCCAACGGCTTCCAACGGCCGCCAACGGTTAGGAGCCATTGGAATAGCCGTATTATCTTGTAGTGCTAATTAATTATTTTCTTATCTTCTTTGGAAAATATTTGAATCGCATAAATTCAACATTCTAACGTATTTTCATGTACTGTAAACTATATTAAAACCTATGCTTAGGTCATCACAATCTTGATGCATGTTGTAATTTTAAAACATAATTGAAAAACTTAACTGAAACGTAACACTCATGCACTGCCCTTTTGCAAGGCAAGGATTAATCTTATATTCATGTATAAACAATATGATATCAAATCATTAAAATTAGTAGTCAAAGCCTACTTCTTTCTAATCCTAATCAAACCCAGGAAAAAAACCTGATCCATTCCATATGCATATAGTTTGATATAAAGTATGTGCCTACCAAAATAAATAACAACCTAGCAATCATGCTGACTTCAGAATGCATAACAGAGAAGAAAAATGGTCAAAAAAGGTATTTTTTTGACGTTGTACAAAAAATATAAAAAGAAATTTGTCAGTTTAAAAAAATTATAAACTATACGAAAATTCTCATACATTTTTTGTACATACTATTTGTTCTGTAGTTTTACTAAATATGGCCCAGTTATAACTGAATGATAGAATCGGGTGGAACCAGCCCTAGCTAAAAAAATTGTATGAGAAAGGACATTAATTGAAGAAGATACCTCAAGTACATAGGAAATAAGTTGCCCTAGAAATAAAAATGAGTATTCTTGGCGTTATATATCTATTGTAAAAGCATAGAAGTTTGGATTTTCCAGGAGAAAAATGTCTGCTGTTAAATAAATATTTGTTTGTATGTTCTGATTTCAAAATATATCTTTTAACCTTGGCCCATTTTTACTTTTAGCATAGATATTTTACTTCACTTGTATTAGAATTTTATGTTCACTGTTTCAATTTTTTTTCAATTTGAATATTAGTTTTGTGTACGGATGAAAATATGCCAAAAAATATAAGGAGCAACATATGTTTCTTCAAATGAGCAGATTTTAAAAGCTAAAAAACAGAAGAAAATACAAAAGAAACTACAAAAGAAAATGGATGAATCAAACAGCTTAGCTAAAAATATATCATCTTATCTCGAAATATTAATTGGATCTAACTACAAAGGCGTAATAAGCACTAGTAATTTAATTTGGTGAATTATTATATTTTCTCGATTACCGGCATTTTTTCTATTACAAGCATAAAGCTTATTGGTGTATTTTAGCATGTGTTCCACGAAATGTGCACAAAGATAGACTAAGTTTATAAATCACCCAAAAACATACCCAAGAAACATAAAGGATAATTAATTATTGAGAACATCTAACTTGGCTGAATCTAATATCATCTAAGTTCATGATGTCGTATAGCTCCGTGCATTTCTTAATAAATTGCTCTATATTTAGTTTTTGTTTAAACTATGAATTGTTTGATGAATCCATATATATTCATATTTCGATTCACAGAAATGGTTCATCATAGATGAAAGTTGTGATTTATTTCATCGCCAGAAAGTACATAATTGCTCCCACGGTCAAAAAAATACAATCTTCTTTAACTCATCAAACAGAAAATTTTGTTTGAATAAATTCATTTATTTTCTTCAGAAAACCATTTATTTTTACAAAATCATATTTAACTTATCCAATTTTACTAGTGAGATTATATATAATTTCAAAACAAAGGTGCGTAAATAAAAAACTAGCTATGCCCACTCAAACTAGAAAAATACCCAACTAAAATCAACAAAAAGTAAACACTGATGTTTGCTAACCACCCGTTAATAATTGATTTGAGTACAAAACACGTTAATAATTTATTTTTACCTATCACGATTATTGGTTCCACTTGATTGCACAGAAGCTCTTAAGTTCATCGGCAGCTGCATCTCGGAAGCGACGGCAGCTGCAATTTTGTCAGTTCCAACAATAGCCTGTGTTTTTCTGATTTTTGGTGTTGAAATATTCTGGTATTTGCCAAGATGAGATTCAGGCTATGTTAAGTGTAGGGATGAAGGAATGGTTTTAGGAAGAAGATGGTTGGTTCTTGATATGAAGGAGGTTGCAGTTGCAGGCAAATAAAGAAGGAGGCGAGTAAATGAGTAAAACTTGAGAATAAAGGTTCAGAAGCAAGAAAACATGCACATAGAAAGAGAGAATGAAAAAAAAACTAGTGTTCTTATTAAATTCATCAAAGCTGCTTTCATTACATGGTTTCTGATCATATTTTTAAGTATTACGGCTAAGGATCATTACTAACTAGCCGTTACAACTTTAGAATGCTCTAAATCAAAGCCCAACAACAAGAGGTTTGAATCAAATTCAACCTAAATGCAAAAGAAGGCTTCCCGTTATGTGTACATGCACACTGTGCACACAGCTCCACACCTCACATCTCCTTATCTAATGATGATTCGATGATTTCGAATGCTTTTGCATGCTTCTGTATCACTGCTAAACTCTTGGTAATATCCTCGTGTGCTTCAGTTGCTTGTGTCGATGATTTGTAAATTGGGTGCTTGACTGTTCAATGAAATTCCCGTTTATATTGGTTCTCACCAAATGGGATGTTTGTTGTAATGCCCAGGTGTAGTAAATCCCCATCTTTAAAAGTGATCTTGTTTCAGGGGCAAGCGTAGGAAATCTTGCTATTATATCCCAATAATCTTTTCAAGTAGCTTTAGAAATAGCTTTGTTTCTTCATCCGATTAAAGCTTGAGCCACTGCCTTATTGTCTTTAGGAATCATTCTTCTATTAATGATACTTTCTGGTTCATCTACAATTTTTCTTTGAATGATGGTGTGTCTTGCTGAATAATAACATTTGAGCCTACTTTCTTTTTTAATTGTGAAACATGAAAACTGGGTGAATTTGGGCTGAGTCTGGAAGTTCAAGTTTGTATGCAACTTCACCAATTTTCTTTGGTATTTTGAATGGTCCATAATACTTTGGTGCCAGCTTGGCGGTTTTTTCGAGAGCTCTCTAAAATTTTCTTTATAGTTGAAGCTTTAAATATACCCAATCATAACACGTGACACAGCCGTTGTGTTTCTAGCTATGGAGAAATATGAATGACAGCCTTAGAATATTTCACCATAGGCTATAAAAAGTAAATAAATAAAATGTTAGCATCCATTATACAGCTATCCGTTATACCTTAGTACTTAGTGTGCAATTAGGGTGTGATTAGACAATTATAATTTAAAAAATAAGCAACGGCTGGTAGAATTATAATTTAGAAAATAAGCAACGGTTAACAAAATGAGGCTATATATAATTATGTACAGAGAGCTTGTAGAATCAGAAATTAGCAATAAAACTAATTATTTGTTATGACGATTTCGACTCAAAACCACTCATATCAAAACCCTAAAGCAGAGCGGCAAAACGAGATTGTGGTAGATAGCGCAAAAAAACAACCAAACTCAACCAATCCAAATCCGATCACAATCACTAAACAAGCAATATAGAAATAAAGTAATAACAAAGAATAAATCACACAACGATTTATATTGGTTCCACTAACATTGTGTTAGTGTACATTCACTTTGAGAGAGAGCTTTTGTTAATACCAATGAGAATAGTATAAGAGATTGATTACAATGATCACAATATTCACTCTAGAATATTATTTTGTAGAGATTAGAAATGAAGAAATTAGGATTTTCTAAACCCTAGTTGATGAAGAATTAAAACCCTTGATTAAACTCTTGGAGACATTATCATTCAAAATAGAAAATAGCTTATATAGGAGAGTCGAAAACCTAGGCAAAACTCTCGACATGCTCCTTGAAGCTTCACAAATCTTCACATCAAGCCCAGGCCAAAAAATAGGCAGAAAGACGCCATAGACGTTTGTCACTTTATGTTTCGGGAAAACTCTCCTGAAACCATAAACGTCTGTCACAAATCTCGGGTTCCAAAACCTATTGTCACAGACGTTTGTCACTTTATGACAGACATCTGTCGTCTGGTGCTGGCCACAACATCCACTTACTTCGCCATATCTTCCTCCTTTGAGCTCCAATTTACGAACCATTTTCACCGTTATAAAGCTACTTTCAACCTCTTCAATTCTCTATATAGTGCTGCCAAAATTCAACACTCCACGTCGACACTATATCTATCTCCAACTCCAATGTTACCATACCTTCATCAACAACTGATAGCACCAACTATCACCACTTCTACCATCAACCAAACGTGAATGCTTTCCCAATGAGCTCCGGCAAAACCACCGCCCATTGCACTCCATCAACGAGCTCATGCAAAGTCCCCGCCGTCTAACAAAGTGTTTTCAACATCCAAATCCTAAACTGTCTCGCCAAATACTAGCACTCACCAAGAAGATAGAACCTCAATCTCTCGTTGATACTCTTCTTCATCTACAATCATGCTCCTCCCTCAAACGTGTCACTCCGTGGCATCTAGCACTTCAACAACTCGGCAATGCCTTAGTGAACATATTCGTCGCGTTATCGTTTATGTGCACATTTAGAAAATATATTTGCTTATCATCATCCATGGTTACTAAAAATGACTCTCTCACATCAAATTGCTTAGCCCGTGAGCTAAACGTCAAATTCTTTACCAAGTGAATAGCAATCTGGCTATCACATCGAATATCAATGCTATCATGCTCGAATCCCAAGTCACGCAACAATCGCCACAAGTAAAGTGCATCCTTTGCCGCCTCAACCGCGGCCATCAACTCCGCCTCCGTAATGAATTTTTTTTTTTAAAAGAGATATATAAATAGAAAACAGAAGCTGTCAACAAGCCTGACAGGTAACCCATAGAAAATAAGACCAAAAGCCGGCGAATAAAGCCGAGGAAGATAAATACCAAATAAAGCAGAAAATACAAAAAAATATGTCAACAGAAAGTCCATAAAACAAAATACGACGAAGCAGCCGTTTATAAATACCCCAAAATCAGAAAAGCGGAGATAGCTGCCGAAGGTTCCTCCCAGAAGGGAAACAAAACAGAACGATGAGATTCAGCAGAGGAAGCCGAAAAAGAGAGCGGCGAAACAAGAACCAGAATATCGACAGCCCAAATCCAAGCATAGTAGAAGAAATAACCGACCCCAAACCAAACCTATAAAACCAGAACCTGCAACCAGATGCCACTAAATCAGGGAAAAAAAGGGGGGAAGACGGAGACGGTTAAGCCAGAACTACCTGGCTTAAGGACGGACATCAACCAACGCCCGCCCTATCGGGAGGCTGAGAACAGGTAATAGAAAACAGAGCCACAAGATGGGCAGAACGAGAGCTAATCGAACCCTTGAAAGGTCTGCCACGAAAAGCAAGAAAAACATCATTCCTCACCCGGCGAATAACAGAGACGGGATCCATGGGAGACTCCTTAAAAATAGCCTTATTCCGCACACACCATAGGTGCCAGCAGATAAGGCAAGGGATTAAGCGGAAAGCAACAGAACGGAGAGATTTACCTTTGATACCGTTCCACCAGGTTATCTGTAAATCCTCCGACGAGTTGTTGCAACCTCTAATACCTAATAGATTACCGAAATAATTCCAGCAGGATCTGGCAGAGAAACCGGTAAAGATTAAATGATCTAAAGATTCCGAATTCCCGTTGCCGCAACATCTGCAACGGGAAACAAAAGGAATACCAATCCGCTGAAGGTTCTCATCAACTGGCAATCCCTTATGAAGGGTTCGCCACATGAAAAGAGACACTTTAGGAGGGATTCTGGCGTCCCAGATGAAGGAGAATAAAGGTTGAATGGGGGAAGAGAGACGAACCGAACTCCAAGCTTTCAAGATGGAAAACGAACCACCATCCCAACCGGATTGGCCGCCGTGGGAGTCAGAGAAAGGTTTGATCGATTGCATGTGCAACTATTGTCTGCAACTATCGATTGGCCTCCGTAATGGATAAAGCAACAATTGTCTGCAATCTCAATCTCCAACTTATGGTCATACCATCAAGTGTGAAGACATATCTGAAAGTTGATTTTCTACGATCCCTATCACCGGCATAATCCAAATCTCAATAACCAACCAACTTGCAATTCATCCTCTTACTACCGCCAAAAACAAGACCATGAGAATGATGTACCTCTAAGGTATCTCGATATAAGTTTCATAGCTTCCCAATGTGATTTCCCCATATTATCCATATACGAACTAACCATCCTGACGACATTTGCAATATCAGGTCTTATACACACCATAGCATACATTAGACTTCCAGCCGCACTAGCATATAGCACATTTGCCATATAAGCCTTGTCTTTCTCCAAGATAAGTGATCATTTACTCGAAAGCTTCATATACAAAAGTAATGGTGTATTTGACGTCTTTGCATTCTCCATGCTAAACTGGCAAATCACTTTCTCTATGTACTCCTTTTGATTCGATTTCAACTCAAAACACTTTCAATCCCTTTCTATTTTCATGCCTAATATCCTTCTTGCCTCTCCAAGATCCTTCACTTCGAACTCCGATTTCAAACACAGTTTTAACATATTGATTTCATTCTTATCCTTAGAAGCAATGAGCATGTCATCCATATACAAGAGTAAATACATCCAACAATCATTTTTCAACTTCTTGAAAAATAAACAAGCATCTTTGATGCTTCTATTAAAACCATTTTCAAGCATAAAATGATCAAATCTCTTTTACCATTGTCTAGGTGATTACTTTAAACCATATAGTGATTTATTTAACTTACAAACCAAATTTGACTTACCATCCATAACAAAACCTTCCACTTGCTCCATATAGATGTCTTCATACAAGTCACCACGCAAGAAGGCAGTTTTCACATCAAGTTGCTCCGACTCCAAGTCGTGAATAGCAACTATAGCAAGTAATATCCGGATAGAAGTATGGTGCACAACCAGTGTGAATATCTCATCATGCTTCTTTCCATTCCTTTGTGCAAACCTCTTATTTACTAGCTTAGCTTTGTACCTCCCATTGTCCTTTACCTTGTATATCCATTTGTACCCAATAGCTCGATTCCTCTAGGAAGTCGAACCAAATCCCAAGTTTGATTTTTCATTAATGATTGCATATCTTCCTCCATGACACAAATCCACTTCGAGCTATTACTTTACTTCATGACGTCATTAAGGTCCATTGGCTCATCTTGGACTACATGAAGAGCATAGTCCAAACTATCGCAAAAGATAATATAGTTCCAATCATCATATCTATCTGGTGGCCTTATAGCATGGCAACCCACCCGACTAGCAATACCCTCACCCAAACTCCTTTCGGCTCCACCTTGAACCGAATCCTCTCAAGAATCGTGTACATCACCAACACTACTAGAGGAACCCTGTGGACTATGTGATGTTACATCAACCGCTTCCTCCTCACAAGCATCTTCAACTACTCTACTCTTTCTACTCCTTGGACAAAATATAGAAATAACTTCCTTCTCCTTTAATTCACCATGAACCAAATTAGAAACATCTAATGAGCTCTCATTCTCCTAGAACAAAACCGACTCATCAAAAATAACATGACGAGAATTCACAACTTTCTTCATTTTTGGATTCCAAATCCGATAGCCTTTTACTCCATCCGTATAGCCAAGCAAAATCCCCTTGAAAGCTCTAAGTTTAAACTTATCATTTTCCGGATCATGCACATAAACCAGACTACCAAACACACGGCGATAACTCAAGTCAATGTTATTTTCCTTCCACACTTCCTTCGGAATTTTGTTAATTACCAATAGCCGAGCATGGAATTTGATTAACAATGTGCACCGCAGTTGACAAAGCTTCGGCCTGAAGTCCTTTAGACAAACCCGATGTCAATCTCAAGCATCGAGCTTTCTCTAGTAGAGTACGGTTCATCCTCTCTGCAATATTATTCAACTGCAGCTCTCCTGGTACAGTAAAATGCCTTCGAATACCATGATGCTTGCAAAACTCCAAGAACTCTATGGAAACATACTCTTTGCCATTTTCGGACCTTAGAACCTTCAAAGACTTGTTATTCTCATTCTCAACAAGAGCTTTACATGCTTGAACTTTGCAAATGCCTCCGACTAGGCCTTCATTACATATACCCATACCTTTCAACAAAAATCATCTATGAAAGAAATATAATAGCGAGCTCCCCCAAAAGAAGCTATCGGTGTCGGTCACTAAGCATCCATGTGAATATACTCAAGAACCCTTCTCGAATCATGTTTTCCCTCACCAAATGAAACTTTAGTTTACTTCCCCGTGACATATTCTTTGCAAAACTCTAGTTTGTTGAAACTCTCTCAATCGATCATCTACCTCTTCTGAAGAATATCCAAAATCCTCTCCGAGACATGACTTAACCTTAAATGTCATAACCTAGTTGCATCCAAGCCACAAGAACTATCAACTTCCACACAAGTTTCATCTTTAATAGTCACTCATTGAGCAAATAAACACCATGAGTTCTAGAACCTTTCATCATCATAAATGCACCCTTCGAAACCCGCAAGCTATCACTCTTAATAGTGATCTTACAACCTAAAGAATCAAGATACCTCTAAAGTGATAAGAGACTTTCGAAGTCTCGGAACATAGCGCATATTAGTGAGAGTACAAACCACTCCATCAAACATTCGAATTTGCATGGAATCAATGGCTTTCGACTTACAAATAGCACCAATGTCTATAACAATTGAATTTGCTTCTTTTTTTAATAAGAAAAAAAACAATTCCCATTCGATGTCATATGATAAGACACCCTCGAATCGAGCACCCATTCGCAACCCGAAAAATCTGATGCTACCTCCATCAACGCATCTACGTCTCCCTCACCAACACCACTCTCCACCGCAACCGGTGAAGATGAAAATTCCTTCTTTGCCTTCTCCTTGTCTGCACACTCATTCTTCCAATAACCAGGCTTCTTAAAAATTTAGCACTTGCCCTTTCTTTCCTATGGCTTTCCTCTCCAACCATGGTTCCTTGATTTAGAACGCTCACGGTTCTCCTTCTTCGCATATCTCTTCTTCTCCATAAATAAAACTTGACATTATCAACACCATTACTCCCAACACTCAGCTCCTTCGTTTGATCTCGCAATTCCTCATTAAGAAAACCTGTTTTGACATCATCCAACGTCATTCTATCATGGCCACAGATCAAACTATTTGAGAAACCTGTATAATGGTCCGACAATGAACACAACTATATCATCGCCTTTTGCTCTATTAATCTTCAAATCTACCGCCTTCATCTTCATTAGCAAATCATCAAACGTATTCAAGTGCACCTTTAGTGAAGTTCCTTCCTTCATCTTATAAGTAAAAAACATTCGCAACAAGATCAAACGATTAGCTAGTGACTTCTTCATATACAACTCTTCCAACTTGTCCCAAACACCCTTAGCGATAGTCTACCACTAATTTCGGAGATAACGTTCTCCCTCATAGCAAGTTGAAGTGTACTGAATGCCCACTCTTCCATTTCTTCTCTCTCAACATCCGAGATGTCTACCGGCAACAATTGTATGTCAAACACTACCCGATGCACCTGATTCCTCCTTAGAATCGTTTTCATCTTCCATGGCCACTTTTCAAAATCATTATCGTCATTCCACATGTTTATAACCAATTGTGATATCGAAGCCGCGTTTGGTCCACATACATAAGGCGCTACACCCACTTGGACTAACCATTGAGTGACTACTAGAGTTATTATCTGATTTCGGCATTTCTACGACCACCTACCAACACCAAAGCTTTGATACCAAATGTTATGATGATTTTGACTCAAGACCACTCAAATCAAAACCCTAAAGCATAGAGGAAAAATGAGATCGTGGTAAATAGCACAAAAACAACCAATTGATATCTCAAACCAAACTCGACCAATCCTAATCCGATCACAATCACCAGACAAGCAATATAGAATAAAGCAATAATAAAGAATAAATCACACACCGATTTATAGTGGTTCCACTAATATTGTGTGTGTATCCACTTTGAGAGAGATCTTTTATTAATACCAATGAGAAGAGTACAAGAGATTGATTACAATGATCATAATATTCACTTTAGAATATTATTTTATGGAGATTAGAATTGAAGAAATTAGGATTTACTAAACCCTAGTTAATGGATGATTAAAATCCTTGATTGAACTCTTGGAGACATTATCTTTCAAAACAGAAAATAGCTTATATAAGAGAGTAGAAAACCTAAGAAAAATTCTCAAAATGCCCCTTGAAGCTTCACAAATCATCACACCAATCCCATGTCAAAAAGTAGGCAGAAAGACGTCACAGACGTCTGTCACTTTATGTTCTGGGAAAACTCTCCTGAAACCACAAAAGCTGTCATAAAGTGACAGACGTCTGTCCCAGGTCTCGGGTTTCCAAACCTATTGTCACAAACATTTGTCACTTTATGACAGACGTCTATCACCTGGTGTTAGCCACAACATCCACTTACTTCACCATATCTTCCTTCTCTGAGCTCCGATTTGCGAACCATTTTCACCATTATAAAGCTACTTTCGACTTCTTCAATTCTCCATATAGTGTCGCCAAAATTCAACATTATTTGTCATACTCAATCTTCTCCATAAAAATTAAATACTTGGAAATTCAATATGACAGTTGAGCGGATCAGATCCTGACTCGATATTTTCGCAACAATATCAAAAGCTGCAGGTAACAAAGAACTGCAGTCGGTTAAACATGTCTCAATCCGACAACACTAAACTTACAAATATCATACTCAATGGAAACAAAAATTAAATTCCCTAGTCCAGAACAGTAACAATTGGTCTTGGTGGCAATGGAAAATTAAGCTTTGTCACTGGAAAAAGGGGAAAAACCCAAAGCATCAAAGCCAACTCCTGAAGGGAAAGCAAAAATAGAAAAATGAGAGACAGCCGACCAATCAATCATGTCACAGCTACTCGGCACAATAGAACCCTAGATTTCAAACGTACTTATGCACTTCAGCACATCACAGGAGGTTTGGGACAAAGCCAAGAGAATGTATGGTCGATAAAAATAATTCACTCATACCTTTAGCCTTCAACAAGGGCTTGCTCAAATGAAATAGAGTACTCAAAGTAATAACAAACCAGTGACTGAAATTATGTCAAAATAGGAGAGCTCAATGTCTATCTCTCACCAACAATAGACCCAATTGAAATCCTAAAAAGATCTAAGCAAGACATAAGTTTTACCTACCTGGGGGCCCTCGATCCAAGCTATGAATTGATCAGATCTCAAGTTTTGGCATCAACTAAGGTGCCAAGTTTTGATCATGTAGTGGCAAGAATTGAGAAAGAGCAATCTCGACGAGCACTATTTGGTAGTTGGAAAATCAAGTGAACAAGGCGTTTCAGGTAAAATACTCAACCCTAGTCTCAAGGACACGGCTAAAGGGAAGAAAGCTTTAAGCACCAAGTTGTGCGACCACTGTAAGAAAGCGAGGCACAACCACGACGGCTGCTGGTTCCTCCAACCCCACCTCCGACCGGTCAAAGAGAAAGGCGACAGAGGAGGTATGTGGAGCGGCATAAAAAGGAAGAAAATTTTTGGTGGTTTTAGCTAAGGAGTCAAGATAAAAGGGGACAGATCTGAATCGGCTCAATGGACTCAACCAAATAAAAGCTCTGCTACAACATGATCTTCTGTGGCTCAAATGGTGCAACTGAATCAGCTGCTAACTCAAGTAAACAGTTTGTTACATTACTAAAATTTAGGTTTTGTACATTCTAACGCTATTTTTAATTCATTCAAAATCAACAGCAATTTTTTAAAATTGCAAGTATGTGTCAAAATACAAATAGATGGTTAATTGACTCAGATGTTACTGATCACATGACATGGAATAAAAATAAATTAACCAATGTTAAACAAAATAAAGATCCTCAACATGTAACTTTTGCTAACGGAGATAAAGTTCAAATTCATGGCTTTGGTACAATAAAGTTTCTTATAAAAGATATGAAAGATATTTTATATTTTTTGGATTTTGATTCAAATTTATTATCAATTAGTAAAACCAACCATAAACTAAATTGCAATGTTATATTTTCATCGTATAAAGTGACCTTTCAGGATCGAGAATCTGGAAAGAAGATTGATAAGGGATGTTTGTAAAACGGCCTCGATTATCTTGATTAAAGCACCTACAAATGTCATGTGCCATTAACTTTGGTGGATCAGGACAAATTGCTGCATTGAAGATTTGATTATCGATCTAATCAAATTTTAAATAAACTTTTTTGTTATAAATTAGATTCCAAAAATTGTGATGTTTATAAGCTTTCAAAATAAACTAAATTGCTATTTTCTTTATCTACTAATAAGTCAGAAAAATATTTTGATGTAATTCATTCTAATGTTTGGGGTCCAGTCCATGTTGATTCTTACAATCATTTTAAATATTTTATCACATTTATTGATGATTTTTCTCGCACTACTTGGTTTACTTTTTAAAACGAAAAAATGAAGTTTTTTTTATGTTTTTAAGAATTTTACAATTTTATAGAAAATTAATATAATGCAAAAATAAAAAAAATCGATCTGATAATAGGACAAAATATGTAAACAAAAATTTCATGGAATTTTTAGCAAAAAGGAATTTTACCCCAAGCCATATGTATTAATACACCCGAACAAAACGGAGTTTCGAAAAGAAAAAACCAACATTTACTTGAAGTAATTAGATCTCTTCTTTTTCAAACTAACATTCCAAAATCTTTCTAATCAGATACTGTGTTAACTACTACTTACCTCATAAATAGATTGCCAAGTATCATGCTTAAAAATATGAGTTCCTTAGAAATTCTTAAGAATAGGAATATATATCTTGATCACATAAGAGTTTTTGGGTGTACATGTTTCATACACATAAAACGACATGACAAGCTAGATAAAAACGCGGTTAAAAACATATTTTAGGATACTCATCCCAAAAAATGGGTATAAATTTTATAATCTGTAACGACCTGGCATTTCGAATCGTTCAAATCGACAATCATCCACTCATGTCAGACTTGAATCGCTCAAAACAGCAGATTGTTAATTTATATTTGGCAAAACTTAGCATATACAGTAAGTAAATCATTCACAGAATCATAGACACAGAGTCGGCGGAATAGATAAATAGTAGTTCATGAAGCTACTATAAAATATCAGAGTCTAAAACAAAATACAACAGAATCTCAAATACAAATGAGTCTCACATACATAAGCAACTGACGAGTCTGAACATAAATGAATGGAATAAACTGAAATAACTAAAAGCTGGATAGATAGATCTTCAAAAAAATCTCCAATCTCCAAAGGTGAGTCTTAAATGCTGTGACACACAGTCTGACCTGAGCATAAAGCACTCGAGTCAGGATTAACATTCGTATATCACTAAATTTAACTCAAGTGAAGTGTCAGCTGAAATACAAATAACTTAAAGGATGTTTGGAATTTCCATGCTCTAAGGATCCGTGAAACTATCTACTATGTAATAATATACGCTATTATAATATGTCTATCAGTAAAGTAAAGAATTAAAATAGCATTAAGGCGTTACCCATATCCCCAACACATTTTATATATTTTCGTAGTCTATACAATGTCGTATGCTCCACCAAACCGGTGGTTTACCCAGAGGACACCCTATAGGTACGGTACAAAACAAATTCGTAGAAGGCACAATAAGGCATGCGACAAGGCACGCAAGGCAATGCCCAGGTATGATTCTACCGTTTTGCGGATCCGGACTGGTGGTAAGCAAAGCAGCTACTACTGCCCACCTCGAGACACACTCCTAAATCAAAGGTGCACCAGTTCAAATCACAAAGTAATAGAATGGAATCGAAGAAATAAGCCCGGTAAGAGGAATGACCTCACTTAGCCCGACATGGCTCATGTTTTAGCCACATCAAGCTAACTCGCGGGAGTCAGGGCTGCATTAATACCTCATACAGAATTGTCGCCAAACAATCCTACTTCGTTCTGGAATCTCCACCACGTATACAGTTGTTAAAATGGTTTTCAGTATTGGTAGAGAGTATGACAATATCCAATCCCGTTCCCTTTAACAACCAACCACTTATTTCACACCGTGGCCATTTCATTTCAAATAGTTCTTACTTCATATCAAAATATAATATTCATTTCAAAATCATATCAATTCTATATCATTATTCACTTTAAATAATATGCATTTCCAGAATCATAGCACTTTCAAAATTATAACACTTTCGAAATCATTACACTTTTGAAATCATAACACTTTCGTAATCATAATAGTTCCAACTTAAACAGTTTAGATATTGAAAATAGTATATATATTAAAATATTTATAAATGAAAATAGTTTATATATTAAAATAATTTATATATTAATATAGTTGTAAATTAAAAATAGTTTATATTTATTTAAAGAGATTATAATGAAATAGTTTCCCAATTAAAATTGTTTCATCCAATTCCACAAATCGATTCAAATCAACTTACATTCCAAAATTCAATTTAAATCAATCCCTTTTCAACACTTTCAATTTAAAAAGTTAAAGATTCAATTCAAATTCTTAATAAACCTTTTCAATTTTTATCGATTTCAAATCTAGGTTTGAACTACCACTTCAATTCCAATAAGATTCAAATTTTAAATATTCAAACATTTTCAATATAAGTTTCATTCATATTTCAACATTTAACTATAATTTTATTTAAATTGGAAAATGTTCACTTAATCATTTTAATAACAATTAAATAAAATCTCAATTTATAAATTTAAATCAATATTAAATACTCGGTCTTAATTTTTTTTAAATTGAGAATATTCATTTAATCACTTTTTATTAAATCAAGTTATCAATCATGTCTTTCAAAATCTCAAAATTAGCAAATTCAAATCAATTCTTATTTTAATTCAATTATCAACCAATTTAAATTCCAAGTCAATATTAATTTATCATCCCAACCTTTATTATTAAAGTAAAAAAAATCTATTTTCAAATATTAATGTACATTTAAATAAATATTTAAACATATTATACACTAATTAAATTAATTTTATTAAATTAAATCTTATTATTAAATGTATTTTGTATTAAATCTTATTTTATATATTTTTAAAATAATAAAATTATAAAAAAATCTAAAAAATTATATTTTCAAAACTAACTTATAAATTTTAAAATTTTTAAAACATATAATTTTAAAAATCTAAATTTTACACATATATTAAAATAATTTCTTTATATTATAATTTAAAAATCACTATTTAATAAAATCCATATATTTTCTTTCAAACTTTGGCAATCATTTTTTTTTCAAAATAGACCAATGGTGTCTGTATATAATTTTTTATCCTATGGTCAAGTGATAGGATATTTATCATTTCAATCTGTAAAAATTTAATATTTACGAGTGTATATCATTTCAACCTACAATCCCAAAATTTCATAATCAATAAAAATCGCTTGGGTTTATCATTTCAACCCATAATGATGATTTTCCACTGATCTATAATATCGTTCGGGTATATATCATTTCAACCCATAGGGATTTCTAAATTAATAGGGAACTTGTAGAGTAAGAACAAATATGATAATAATATAACATATCAACAACAAGCATATATCATCAATAACAAATTTAATCATAATATAAATAACAGGTGATGGTGTCATATGTCACATGTGAACAATTACAAAAAATGGCATATCATATATAGCAATTATATAATTACCAGTTCAAATTTAATAGCATATTTCAAGTGTTATTTCTAGGTGAATTAAATTTATTGAATATAAGAATGTTAATCGTGAGTGATTGCTCACTTTTCGAGGTTAGGGAAATAAGAAGATCACACGGATACGCATATGGATACGGACAAAGATATGACTAGCGGGAAAACGACAAGCTAGAAATTGCTGCGATAAATCCGATATTGAGAAGGTAAGTTAAGATGGACTAGAGATCGATGAAACAAAGTATATACATATTGTATGAGATAAATTTATACATACATACAACTATATAAAAAAATATAAATTAATATTTAATTCAACCCTTATATAAGATAAAACCTACATATATTATATCCCAAAAACCATTTTTTTTTCTCCATCAAACAGAATTTATTAACCATCACCAAAAAGCTGTCAACATGCCTGACAGGTAACCCAAGAGCAAAGCGCAACAACTATACCAATCAAATGACATCCAAAGACATACAAAGTAAGAACAAAAACTAAAACCCCCAGAAGTCGGCGAGTCAGAACGGCGACGAGAGAAGGAAGCTGGCATGGAACAAAGACGATGAGCTCCGAATAAACCACCGCCCATCAAACATCATCATCGAGCTCCCGCAATGCCACCGCCCGATGCCGATGTCGGAAGACAACCGAGCACAGCAACCGCTAGAAATAAGACAAGCTCACATGAAAAAAAGACCCAACAAAGCGCCCAACATCCAAAGAACAGCAAAAGCGGAAGCCGAGAAAAAGATCTAAGTGTCCTTCAGCCAAGCAATACCCTTAAGCGGAAAGAAGAGCTCCAACCAAGCCAACATACCAAAACCTAAAATCATAATCCAGAAAAAAGACGAAATACAAGGGGGGAGAGGAGAGAAAAAGGAAACAAGAAGACCAACGAGCAAGAGACACAAGTCTCGAGATCGGAGATCAACCAATTCCCGTTCTAACGGAAGGCTGATAGCAGGTAATTGAAAGCAGGGCCGCAAGGAGACCAGAATGAGAGCTGACTGAGCCCCTGAAAGGTCTACCTCGAAACGCCAAGAAAACATCGTTTCTAACTCGCCGAATAACGGAAAAAGGATCCATTGGCGACTCCTCAAAAATAGCCTTATTCCTCGCACACCAGATGTGCCAGCAAATCAGACATGGAATCAAACGAGTGGTGATAGAACGAAGAGATTTACTGCTACTACCGATCCACCAGGAACCCAGAAGGTCGTTCGACGAGGAAACGCTACCGCGGATACCCATTAAATTTCTGAAGTAGTTCCAGCAGGCTCTGGCGGTGTAACCAGAAAAAAGAATATGGTCCACCGATTCTGTTTCACCGTTGCCGCAGCATCTGCAACGGGAAACAAAACAAATGCCAATCCGCTGAAGGTTCTCATCAACTGGCAATCCATTATGAAGGGTTCGCCACATGAAGAGAGACACTTTAGGGGGAATTCTAGCGTCCCAGATGAAGGAGAAAATGGGGATAGCGGGGGCGGGAGAACGAGTAGAGAGCCAGACCTTACGAATAGAAAACGGGCCACCGTCCCATCCGGATTGGCCTCCATGAGAATCAGAGAACAACTTGACCGATTGCATATGCTTCCAAGTCTCACTAGCGAATGATGGAGAACCGGAGAAGCCAGCAGAGGCCAACCTCTGGTATTTGGCGTGAAGGAATGACGCCCAAAGCGAATCGTTAGAACCAAACCTGAACCACAACTTGCAAGCGAAAGTCGAACAAATGTCCTTTGGATTTCGCAAGCCAATCCCACCCTCAACCTTAGGACGACAGATAACATCCCAGGAAACCCAGTGATGGCGGTGATTGTCGACCTTCGATCCCCAGAAGAAGGAGGAGGCCAGAGATTGGAATGATCGAAAAAAAGAAGAAGTAGGGGACATAGCGGCGAAAACATGAGTGCCCAAAGAGCCTAAAACAGATTTGATGAGAACCAATCTACCAGCAAGAGACAGAAGAGACGCATTCCAACGGATGATCTTACACCTAACTTTGTCGGTCAGAGGGTCGAAAAGGGCGTTAAATTTCCTACCTCTGTAGAGGGCAATACCCAAATAAGGAAGAGGAAGAGACGCTTCCCTGAAGCCAGTAAACGATTCGATCCAGGAGACCCTCGAAGGCTCCATGTCCTTCGAATGGACGAAACAACTCTTTGAAGAGTTGACCAGTTGATCCGAACACCTCTCGTAAAGGTGGATGAAACGAATGAGCCGCCGAACAGAAGTTCGATTACCATTGGAGAAGATGACAATGTCGTCCGCAAAGGAAAGAGAAGAGTCGAGTGGACACCCACTGGGGAGTCTGAAACGATGAATTTGGCCATACATCATTAAGACGTGGATCCCTCGAATGAAAGCCTCAGCCGCTATCACAAAAAGAGAAGGGGATAGAGGATCACCTTGACGAAGCCCTCTACCCACCTTGAAAAAACCATTAGCCTATCCGTTAATGAAAACAGAGAACCAACAGTTGGAGATGAGCCTCCACACCAAATCGATGAGGGTTTCAGGAAACCCGAAGGCACGAAGAACCTTGATGACGAAAAACCACGACAACTCCAAAAACCATTACTTAGTTTAAAACACATATACTTTAAAATCAAAATGTATTTGTATATATGTATATAAGAATGTAAAATCAAAATTCAGTTTGACACTTATCAAAGCAAACGTTGTATTGTTATAAAAAAATCAAAATATAGGTAAGCTTATATTTATAACCTATATGTATATTTTATAACATACAGTACTCACAAAAAATTTCATTTTTTTTTCAAATATATGTATATAGCAGATAGCACCTAGCAACCTACTTATATAACTTTCATTGTTATTTTATATATACACCCCATATATCTTTAAGATCCAAATCTATTATAAAATACACTTAGCAGATCATATAGAAACTTATGTCTTATACATATATACGAACAAATATATATAAGTTTTGATATGGACAAATAGTTCTTATTTCTTATAAACAACTATATATACTTACATACATACACTTTAAAAATCAATATTTAATAACAAATATATATTGCTTTCAACAAATCATGTATATATACATAAAGCCATGCATATATACCCTCTTTTTGTACCTAGAGAAGAAATTTCAAGTTGAAACAATACATACATAATATATAAATAATTTACAGAGTAAGACAATAGCATATAACTTTATAATATATATAATTATATATACAACTTACCAGAGCTAATATATATACTTTATTGTAAACATGTTACTGTAAACATATACGCTCCTTTTATAATATAACAGGTACTGTAAACAAAATTTTATGACTCATATATACACTTATACTATACACACACCAACTGTGAAAACTAGATTCTATAAATAGATATGCAATAAAATTTGAAAACATATATGTACTCCTTCTGTAATATAATATACTGTAAACATCTACATATTGTACATAAAATATAATATATACCTTCATGTATATACCAAAATGCGAAGAGTTGTAGCTGCTAGGTGAGAGGGTAGTGCCGCGCTGAGGCAGTGGAGTCTGGGTCGCTATGGGGAGTGGTGTGGTGGCTGGCCATATGTGGAGTTCGGCCATGAGTGAACGGGTTGCGATGTGATGAGAAGGCCGGGAAAGGAGAGGGAAAGGCGGAGCACTGGCGGCTATGGGTGGCTGATGCATGCGGTCAGGGGAGGAGGGAAAAGGCGCTGACTGTTAGAGTTAAGCTAGATGGCGAGATTGGATGTGCTTGTTGTGGCATCAGGTAGTGGCGCATGAAGGGAATAGGCTGGAGATTGGACGTGGAAAACGAGGGTGGGCGGTGGAAAACGTGAGGTGGGTGAGAAAGGCAGTCGGCTAAAAGTTGGAAAGCAAATTACGTGGTGTGCCCTTCTTTCAAATATAAAGCTTTGGATTTTATTTTATATGAAACATGAAAAATGAAAGGAAGGAAAAAATAGGCTCGGCAGCCATGAAGAGACGATCAGATACTATAGAGAGAAGAAGAGCATAAAAGGTTTCGTATATTATTATTATAAAATATATATATATATATATTTGAGAACAGAAGTAAAAGGGAACAGAGAAATGAAGAATAAGAAATGAATGAACCAAAGAATATTTAATACAGAGGACAACCAAAAGTCATGTCCATTGAGTTCTGGAAATATTAATGACTATTGTCAATTGGTTTTCACGATGTAAAATGGAAAGACACAAGGAAACCAGGTTCAAAACGAATATTGATACGACAAATCATTTCGTCGATTTCACCGCGTACCGGACACCGAGTCATATGAACGAATATACTACGGAGAACAACATGACGAGACGAATAGAATGGTACACAGATATCAGCGATGCGATCATCCTATCAAAAGTCAATATTCGCTACCAAACTACTACTAAAACGTCGAAACTAAGATAAACGGGACTAGAGCAATCCAAATTCGACGAAACGAAATATGACGTCTCACTCGGAAAATGGTTTACAAATTTATTATATAAAAATATTCATATTTCATAAATATTTTATTATCATCAAATTTAACTAATTTTAAATTAAAACTGAAATTTACATAACGGAATTAACTTCCATATCTTCTGACGAAAATCTACCATTTGCTATGTTTAAATAGACGCATTACAAATATCAAATTTTCAAAACAAAATTTAATTTTTTATTTTCAAGCAAAAATTCAGTTAATTACATTATAAAAATCGCTAAATTTATGGGTCGTTACATTCTCCCCCACTCAAATCTTTTCGTCCTCGAAAAGGAACGAGATGGAAGAATAGAATCTACCAAAAAGAAAGATAGATTCAAAATTCCAGATACCAGATACAACAATTAATTTAAAACCATATAGATTTAATTTATTTTAAATTAATTTAAATTCAACTAATTTGATTTTAATTCATTTATTCAATCAATAAATATTCATTATATTGACAATTGATTGATTTCAATTCAAGGTATTTCCACTAAATTGATTTGCTTTCAATTTAATAACATTTGTTACCGATCTTCTTTCAAAACAAAATTTAATTTATTTAACTTATTTATTATTAAATTTATTCACTTAACAGCTCTTATAACATAGGTTAAATGTATAAACAATTATTATACAAATTCAAACTTTTATCTATAAATTCTCTTATCTAAATTCTATTTTTGGACATCTTATTATTTACATTTATACTGTATATTATTTAATTACATATTCTTATTAACATTTAACTTTCTGATTAAGTTATATTAATGTTTTCTAATTGTAATTGAGCCCTATTCACATTTATAGTTATTTACAACATTTTATTAAGCAAAAATTTAGTTTGAACAGTTTATTCCTTAAATTTCTCTTATATAACCTTTAATTACATTCCACGCTAACATTTTTAACTTTTTGAATATTTCAGGTAAGTTATACATGTTTAAAAAATGAAGTTAAGTATTATATAAATAAATTTTATCCTAGTTTAACTATTCAAGTTGTTTCAATTCCATTTCTCATTTTAGATCCTCCAATTATTCAAAAATTTTCTTTATTCTCAAAAATTGGAAATCATTATTTAACACAGAATTTGGGAATTAAATTTTTGATTACACTTCAGATCATTTTAAAATAAATATATATATACACACACACATCAGATCATACTCAAGAAATTCAAATAAAATCGATTTTTCAAAATAAAAGTGTAGCAAAGCTGCTAAATGGTCTCTCCACTTTGAGACTCGAAAATGAATGTCGATGATACTGTAGTCATCACCGAAATTATTTTCTAGTGACAAAAGAGGAGAGTACTGACTTTTAAAATTCTTTGGAAACAATTTCCACTCAAAAATACTTCAAATAATATATTCAAAACTTCGAAAACCAAAATTTGAAAAGCACTGGAAATTTAATTCTCAAATATTTAAATCAAATTCATTTTATTTCCAAATCAAATTTATAAACCATGTTTTAAAAATTCACCTCTTGATAACATACAACAATAGTTAATGGTTTTCAAATCAATAAATGATAATCTAGTATTATCATTTCAAACACCAATTCATTCAACTATTTAACTCTAGAAAATTTTACTTATATATATAAAATAAAATCATACATAAATTATTTCATTTATCAATTTGAAAAACAATATTGTGTCAGTTTTCTCTGCAAGAATTTTGGAATTCCTATAGATAGCGTTGGCCAGACGAATCAATAGAAATCCCTAAATCGAACTTAACAACTCAAACAACATAGTATAAAACATTTTCATATCAGTTATAAATACACTCCTTCACACGATAATTCAAGAATGGATTCTGAAACAAGAATAGAGATTCAAATTTAGTGGACCCCTAATCAAAGAGAATTCTAACTAAGAAGTTAGGCACGAAAGGAAGATAAGATGGTTAAATTAAAAAAGTATTAAGATGCATAGACTTATATAAATCGTGGGTGACCTTAACCGGGTCAACCGGGAATTAGAAAACGAGAATATCATCAATGAAAACAGGACAAACTTATTGAGAACATCGTGGAAATGCGATTCGGGTGATCGACGAAGAAGGCAAAAGCATTGATTAATCCAATGGGCACGACTAACCGTTCATAGAACCATTCATCTAGGAGGGAAGACAACAGGTAGAGCTCCTAGAATAAGATTGGTGTGGAATTCAATTTCCCGCTCAGGAGAAAGAGAAGTGACTTCACCAAAACATCAGTGTAATCCCTAACTATAGGGGTGGAGTCGAGATCATTAGACTGAACATTAGATGAAAAGGAAGAACTGCCTACTTAATCCAGAGGCATTCAACATTCAATAAGAAGAGAATTACCTGTGTCGTCTACCAGAGAAACGGTTCGGCTTTTTAAGAAATAACAGCATCATAACTGAAGACATAGAAATCTCTCATGAATTGATGCCTGTTGTAAAGCAGTTCACCCCTTTACAAATCATACTAAGGTTGTCAGAACGGAAATGGAGTTATGGAATTCTCAAGTATCAAGAAGAACATGAATAGGGAGAGAAAAGAATGGATTTTAGAACAAAAGGGAAAGTTTCTAAATTCAAAAGAAATCCTAATCAAAGAGGAGAAATTCAAGCCCGAACAAAGGTGGTTCAGCAATTAATTTTTACTCTATACGCAAAGTTTTGCCTAAACCTGAGCTCTGATACCAACTATAACGACCAAGCATTTCGAACCGTTCAAATCGTCAATCATCCACTCATGTCAGACTTGAATCACTCAAAACAATAGATTGTAATTAATGTTTGGCAAAACTTAGCATATACGGTAAGTAAATCATTCACAGAATCACAGATACAGAGTAATACAACAATGAGCAGCGGAATAGATAAATAGTAGTTCATGAAGCAACTATAAAACATCAGAGTCTGAAACAAAATACAACAGAATCTCAAATACAAATGAGTCTCTCATACATAAGCAACTGACGAGTTTGAACATAAATGACTGGAATAAACTGAAATAACTGAAAGCTGAACAGATAGATCTTTAAACAAAGCTCCAATTTTCAAAGGCGAGTCTCAAATACTATGACACTCAGTCTGACCCGAGAATAAAGCACTCGAGTCAAGATTAACATTCTTATATCATTAAAATTAACTCAAATGAAATGTCAACTGAAATACAAATAACTTAAAGGATGTCTGGGATTTCCATCCTCTAAGGATTCATGGAACTATGTACTTTGTAGTAATATACGCTATTATAATATGTCTATCAGTAAAGTAAGTATTAAAATAGCATTAAGGTGTTACCCATATCCCACTTAATACATTTTATATATTTTCGTAGTCTACACAATGTCATATGCTGCACAAACCGGTGGTTTACCCAGAGGACACCCCATAGGAACGGTACAAAATAGACTCGTAGAAGGCGCGATAAGGCATGCGAGGCAATGCCTAGGGTAGGATTCTACCGTTTTATGGATCCGGACGGGTGGTAACGCATAGTAGAACTACCTCCTACCTCAAGACACGCTTCCAAATAAAAGGTGCACCCAATCAAATGATAAAGTAATAGAATGGAATCGAAGAAATGGGCCCAATAGGAGGAATAACCTCACTTGGCCCAGCATGGCTCCTGTTTTAGCCACATCAAGCTGACTCGCGGGAGGCAAGGCTGCGTTAATACCTCATACATAATCGTCGACAAACCATCCTACTTCGTTCTGGAATCTCCACCACGTACACAAATGTTAAAGTGGTTTTCGGTATTGGCAAAGAGTATGACAATATCCAATCTCGGTCTCTTTAACAACCAACCGCTTATTTCACACCGTAGTCATTTCATTTCAAATAGTTCATATTTCGTATCAAAATATCATATTCATTTCAAAACCATATCAATTCGATGTCATTATTCACTTCAAATAATATGTATTTGCAGAATCGTAGCACTTTCAAAATTATAACACTTTCGAAATCATAACACTTTTGAGATCATAACACTTTCATAATCATAACGTTCCAATTTAAACAGTTTAGATATTGAAAATAGTATATATATTAAAATATTTATAAATTAAAATGGTTAATATATTAAAATAATTTATATATTAAAATAGTTGTAAATTAAAAATAGTTTATATTTATTTAAAGAGATTATAATGAAATACTTTCCCAATTAGCATTGTTTCATCAAATTCCACAAATCGATTCAAATCAACTTACATTCTATAATTCAATTTAAATCAATCCATGTTTAACACTTTTAATTTAAAAGTTTAAAGATTCAATTCAAATTATCAATAAACCATTTCAACTTTTATCGATTTCAAATCCAGCTATCATTTCAATTCCAACAAGATTCAAAGTTTAAATATTCAAACATTTTCAATATAAGTTTCATTTATATTTCAACATTTAACTTTAATTGTATTCAAATTGGAAAATATTCACTTAATCATTTTAATAACAATTAAATAAAATCTCAATTTATAAATTTAAATCAATATTAAATACTCAGTCTCAATTTTTTTTTAAATTGAGAATATTCATTTAATCACTTTTTAACAAATCAAGTTATCAATCATATCTTTCAAAATCTCAGAATCAATAAAATCAAATCAATTCTTATTTTAATTCAATTATTAACCAATTTAAATTTCAAGTTAACATTAATTTATCTTCCCAACCTTTATTATTAGAGTAAAAAAATCTATTTTTAAAATATTGATATACATTTAAATAAATACTTAAACATATTATAAACTAATTAAATAAATTTTATTAAATTAAATTTTATTATTAAATTTATTTTGTTTTAATTCTTATTTTATATATTTTTAAGATAATAAAATTATAAGAAAAATCTTAAAAAATATATTTTCAAAACTACCTTATAAATTTTAAAATTTCCAAAAGATATAATTTTAAAAATCTAAATTTTACACATATATTAAAATAATTTCTTTATATTATAATTTAAAAATCACTATTTAATAAAATCCATATATTTCCCTTAAAACTTTGGCAATCATTTTTTTTCAAAATAGACCGATGGTGTCTGTATATAATTTTCTATTCTATGGTCAAGTGATACGGATATTTATCATTTCAATCTGCAAAAATTTAATATTTACGGGTGTATATCATTTCAACCCGCAATCCCAAAATTTCAAAATCAATAAAAATAGCCCGGGTTTATCATTTCTACCCCATAACGATTTTCCATTAATCTATAATATCGTTCGGGTACGTATCATTTCAACCTATAGGGATTTCTAAACTAACAGGGAACTTGTAGAGTGAGAACAAACATGATAATAATATAATATATCAACAACAGGCATATATCATCAATAACAAATTTAATCATAATATAAATAACAGGTTATGGTGTTATATGTCACAGGTGAACAGTTACAAAAAATGGCATATCATATATAGCAATTATATAATTAACAGTTCAAATTTAACAGCATATTTCAAGTGTTATTTCAAGGTGAATTAAATTTATTGAATATAAGAGTGTTAATCGTGAGTGATTGCTCACGTTTCGAGGTTAGAGAAATAAGAAGATGACACAGACAAGCACATGGATACGGACACATATGCGACTTGCGGGATAGCGGAAAGCTAGGAATTGCTGTGATAAATTCGATATTGAGAAGGGAAGTTATGATGGACTAGAGATCGAAGAAACAAAGTATATACATATTGTATGAGATAAATGTATATATACATACAAGTATATAAAAAAATTAATATATCAATCAATATTTAATTCAACCCATATATAAGATAAAACCTATATATATTATATTATGAAAACCATTACTTAGTTTAAAACACATATACTTTCAAATCAAAATGTATTTGTCTATATGTATATAAGAATGTAAAATCAAAATTCAATTTGACACTTATCATAGCAAACGTCGTATTATTATAAAAAAAACGAAATATAGGTAAGCTTATATTTATAAGTTATATATATATTTTATAACATATAGTACTCACAAAAATTTTCAATATATTTTCCAGATATATGTATATAGCAGATAGCACCCAGCAACCTACTTATATAACATTCATTGTTATTGTATGTATATGTACAACCGTTATATCTTTAAGATCCAAATCTATTATAAAATATACTCAACGGATCATATAGGAACTTATGTCTTATACATATATACGAACAAATATATATAAGTTTTGATATGGACAAACAATTCTTATTTCTTATAAACAACTATATATACTTACATACATACACTTTAAAAATCAATATTTAATAATAAGTATATATTGCTTTCAACACATCATACACACACACACACACACATACATACGGCCATGCACATATACCCTTTTTTATACCCAAAGAAGAAATTTCAAGTTGAAATAATACATATATAATATATAAATAATTTACAGAATAGAACAATGGCATATAAGTTTCTAATATATATAACTAGTGTGAACTCATGCTATGCATACGGATTTTGTTCAACTGAATTATCCCGTTGAAATTTAACGAATCATGTATGCGTATTTTGTATATTGATGACACACGATAAAGAGATGGTTGAAAAGAAGCAATTGTATTTAAGTAAAAGTGAGTAATAAAAAAGTATAACACATGAGGAAATTTTGGAAGATTTGTACAATTTATACTTTTTTCGAGCAAATGCCTCTGACAAATACATTGGTTATTATCTTGCATAAAACTAATGATTTTCATACGTGCGCATTGTTGTATCCTTAAAATGTAGCACATGCACACCATAGTGTTTGAAGATTGAGAATTCCAACGGCACATACAAAGATATCAAGTGAAAACGCAAAAGTAACAATTATTTTGCATAGAATGACACCAATGGCTATTTGCACAAAAAATCATTACGCACATCAAGGTCGTCCCATAAATATTGTTTTCCAACCTATAAATAGTTTCAACTTCAGTTTGAAAAACCCTTTGATAAAAAACAATGGTTGCCCAAGAATCAAAATTCATGCCAATCATACCCTACTTTGCAAGACTGCACCAATTATAAATGCTTAATGTTGTACTAAACATTTTATACATAAGTTTGTAGCATTTTTTCCTTAGTACTCCCCCCGGCCCAGCAAGTTTCCTCAACCAAACGACTTGGGAAGCTGCTCTTGGAGTTAGTCCTGCATATAGCCTTCTCGTTCTCAGTATTGCATTTATAAAGTAAAAAATTTTCATTACTATACGGAGTATTAAGTAGATTACATCAGTTGTTATGTGGTTAAAAAAGCATTGCATTAAACTTTCTTATGTTTAGTATTTCATTAATGAAATTTAGTCGAGCAAACTATACTGATATAAAATCTAGTGCTATAATTGAATTATTTTTTATAACAATAAGAAAATACATAAAGAAATACTTACTAAATTAAGCTATAAGGAAAAAAGCTTCTAAATGTCTTCATATAAATGCAACTATTTTTCCACCTTCCACGTCCTAATGATAAAATAATAATCACAAATAACTATAATAAGAATTTTAAAAAAATCATATAAAAAAATCACCTGGACTATATCCTGGAAGGCTTCCTGCTTCATGTCATTTTCTCTCCAGCTTATACCTATAGGATATTAATTTCTTTGAATTAGCAACCTACTCCTATGCATTTTATATATATATATATATATATATATATACACACGTGTGTGTGTATGTATATGTATGTATGTATTTATGTATGTATATATTTGAATAAAACATCTTGTTGTATTGTGTAAGGACGGCCTAGATATAAATCGGCTATAAGTCTATTGTATCAAGAAGAAATGATTATATCAAAATATACACAATTAGTAAAAATAATATATCAAATGAACTTTTCTAAATGTTTATTATCGAATCAAAGAATATGACATTATAAGATGGTATATAACATACTTGCATGAGGATTAGACATGAATCAGATGGATGTATCCTAAGGTAGGTAGGGGATGAAATCATAATTACTCACCACACCCAGGGAAGAAAATTAAATGATTTATTATTTGTTTGGTAAACTAAAACATTTTATTCTTTCATAATTTGGCATGGAAAAATCAAAAGGAGAAAAACGTCCAAACTGGTGTAGGTTACGAAATAGGTTAATCAATAGAAATAACCATGAATATATTTCGTAAATGATAATCAAGCCTAAATATAATAACTTGAGTAAGTTATGCAAAAATATCGCTTTAAACGAACGAAATCCAAGCGCTGCTTTCGTTACGGAGATAGTAATGAGTTAGTTACCTTACGGTGATTGTTTAAGGTACATATGATTTTGCTTTCGAATCCCCAATCTTTGTTTGCATAACCTTTAGTTGATTAGCCATATAAATAAGTAAGGTGAGTTTTTCTCTTGTGAGAATGGAATTTGCATGAATTGCCAAAAATTTCAACATTTCTCTAGGATACTGTCTTACCATGCCGAGGGATTTATCTAAATTTTCTCTTCTTTAAAGTACCAACTAAGCATATCTTGAATTTCCATAGCTTGCCTAAAGTATATCTATAGTTTGAGATTATGTCAATACTGGGAAAAAATATAAAGCATTTACAATATGAAATGAAAAAAATATGAATAAATTAACCAAGGATTTGATATTTAATTTATCAGAAAATGTGGAGAAATAGTAAAGTGAGATTAAGCGTGGATTATCATTGACTGATTTTACACAGACCTCCTTACAGTCTTTTGGGGATGATAGTAAATATAATACTTTATTGCATAATAGTTCTGATTTCGCACAACTACAGTGAAAAAATTCCAGAATTAAAACATATGGTAAATTTAAATGACATGCAATGCTCGTACAAAATCTTTAACTTTCCCTAAACCATCTATAAATTATATTAGAAGTAATATAGCCTGTGTATAAGTTTATCTTTTGAAAGTGTTCCACGATGGTGCATATGAAAAAATTATAATTATCCTTAAGCATTGCCTGTGTGTGAAAAAATTGCAATGCAATGCTCGTACAAAGAAAGGCTAAATATATTTTAGTTATACAACATCATTTTGGTTGTGTTTCCCTTCATTTCTAGCGATTGTAAATATAGGAGTATAAGTTAGAATAGGAGCATAGTAAAAGTAGAAATAAGTACCAGTTTGAAAAGATGGGACATGTAAAAAAAGATTAAGATGGGTAGATGCTAATGCTACTACCAACAAAGTATTTAGGCAAGAAAACAAGAGAACTTTTCAAATGAATACGTAATGGTGTTTAAATCATAAATTTTTCATAGGATATTTTACTCGTAAATTTTAAATTATTAGTTAATGTGGTCTCCTTAAGCATTAACGAGATCTCCATTATTTGCTTCTTAAGATTGCAATGATTGAATAAAATAAAGTTGACCTTGGTTTAGATCAAGGTTCGAAATTCCGTTTTCCGTTTCCGTTCCGGTCATTGGTAATTTTAAAATTTCGGTTCCATTTCGAAAATTTCGGAAGTTCCGTTTTAGTTCCGGTTTTCTAATTCCGGTACTTTTTTGCTTTAATTTGCTATTTCGCTAATAAATATTTAATACTATCGTGAATTTATAGTACATTTTTTAAATTACATATAAAGTACACTTTGATTAAAAAACTATTGTTTAAAAAGTCTGTATTGTTCATTTAAGATTTTAAAATTTTGGTCAATTTTTGAAATTTTTATTATGATTCGATGTAAATTAACAAAAATATAACAACTTTTTTATTCATACACATGATTTTTTGTCAATTTATTTATTGTCCTGTTTAATTTGCTTTTCTTTTTTAATTGCTATATGTCTGTTGTATTTTTTTTATTTTTTTATAATTTTTTTTCAATATTTGAAAATTAAATCCGAAATTTAGACCGGAACCGGAATTTTGACCGGATTCCGTTCCGGTTATGACCGGAACCGGAACGGAATCAACGGAATAACCGAAATTCCGCCGGAATTTTGAACCTTGGTTTAGATGCTTTTTACTCAAATTACATTTACGCAAGTCACTTATTATTATTAACATGCTCATTTGAAACTTCGTGACATCCATGCAAACATCTTTTGCCTATGCTAGGCACACCATAATTTACAGCAACTGTAATATAGAATAGTGTGATGCAATGATTTTTTTTGGACTTTGACATTTGTTTTATAAGAGTTTATATAATATTTATAAAAGAGTTTTCATGATATTTGCAAATAAATGGATTTTAATTTTTTAATAAGAGATTATATAGTAATCATGAAAGTGTAAGTGTGTGTGTGTGTGTGTGTGTGTGTGTGTGTGTGTTATCTGAACTACTATCTATTACTTGTGTCATTGGTAGATGATGGAATAACTTTGTGTGTCTTGATTTTATGTAGTTTCGTAACTTTATTTCCCCTATGTTCAACTTATATTCATATTTAGTACACACATATACTTATTGTACAACGGTTTCGAAGAAAACTAAAAAATGAAAATGTGATCTTTCTTGTTCAAATTATCTATCAACAAAGGATGTTTTGTTAAATATCCATGTTTTTCTTATAGATCTATAAGCGCTTATTACGTATATTACTCTAATTCATATAGTACACCATACTATGATACCATTAATTATCTATACATGTGATTTGTCATGTATACTGACACAAGATTTAAGTCCAATGCACAGAAAACAACTCGTATCAGACCAGTAGTAAAGCATGACTATTATTTCCAGGATTTATTGGTTAGGAGAAAAATAGCATGAATAAAAGGTTTCTTAAACCATTTTCAAGCTTGTCATGAGATTGATTTCATAGCCTTGAATTTGGCATACGAAAATAAAAATATTTACCTTGTCAACTTATATTTCTTTTGTTATACTCCCCACTTACATATTAGAAATAAATATACATTTATAAAGTCTCATGACGACTAACTTAATGATTATTAACATGGCATAATATGAAATTGTAGTAGGAATATCAAAACATGGCTATAAAAACTTTAGTACTGATAATCGAACACATATACAAAAGTTGAAGTAACGTCAGTTTTCATTACAAATATGAAAGTTTCTTAGTTGAAAAAAGAAATTTAAAATGTCATTTGTAAGTAAACTATTCAGGGATCAAGCAACATAATGGGTCGAATTTTTTATCCTATACCGAAGTAGTAAATTCATTGATATTACAAAATATGAAAAATGTATTCATCCATGCAAAGAGTCATCGATGTAAAATTAATAAACCTGTGTAAAAAAATCATACCTTAAAACTATAACGGCATGTTTTCTACTTGTACATTTGCTCCTACATAAATGCAAATGAAGAACAGTGAACTAAACATGTCAAATAACTTGAGTATAAAGTATATAGTTATAACATATAGTGACTATAGGTCTATGCTCATCATAATCAGGTGACAAAGGTAATAAATGATTAAGGATCATAACTTCAATAAAATCCAAGTTAATAAGTCATTTTCTAGTATTCAAATTCAAGAATTGGTTCTCATAAAAAAATCGATAAAAGCTACAACCGCTTAAATTACTATAAATACTATTTTTTATATTATATTAGCAGCCAATGATTATGTTTTTATATTTATATGAAATAATCAACAGTTCAATTTAGATTTCTACAATTCGTCTAAAGCACTCCAATATGTAGTAAGAAACACTAAATTTCAGTTATCAGGAAATGTTAACAAAATAACAACCAACAACTGCACCACTTGCCTCAATTGAAGAACTAACATAAAGAATAATCTGTTAGGGCTCGTATACTCTTTTGTTCTGAAAATCAAATAATGTGCATGTCTAATATGGCAATGCTATACAAATGCATTTTTTCCTCTTTAACTCCTTCATCAAGCAATGAAACCAGTTTCTTAATAGAGATAATTTCTTAGTCATAATAATTACCATGCTACATCAAAAACCTGAAGCACTTCAATTGATAGAAAAGTAGCAAAACCAATAGTGTTTTGGTGTAACAAATATACAATACAATTAAATCGCAAAATTAACTTCAAATTTTGAGAGATGGAGTATAAGTTAAGTACATCCATTATATTCCAAAATTAAATATTCATCAACCATGAAGATGAGGTAGAGCAGAATTCAAATTCGTCCACTAAATTTATAAATTTGATATTCATCAGCCTTGATCAAACGACATAGCATGAAAAAAAATTAGTGAATGGAAAAAAATACTTGAAATGCGTTTGATTTTAGAAGGAAGCATCGACCATGGAATTAAATCATTGAATTAACAGTGAAGACAAATAAATGAAAACTTATCATTAGCACATGTAGGGTTCAAAATTTATTTAGAATAAACAATTGGAATAAAAAAAATGAAAACTAATGATTTAAAATTACCTAAAGTGCAGCCAAATGCGAGAACAATAACTCCTAAACACATACAATAGGATAGAGGAAAAACGATTCAGGTCTGAAAATGGAGAAAGGAAGAGAGAACATGCATGGGAAAAGGCGCGACCTTTACACGCCTGAGGAATAACTCGATGGATTTGCATAAAAGAATGGCAGCCATCATTGATAGAGTAAGGAAGAACATCTTTTTATTTGTAGATGAGGGGAAATGGATGAAGCAGAGAGCTGATAGGGGAGAAATGGTGCGAAAGAATCACCTAGAACAACAGCTTTTCAATTTTTAGGGGGGGAATAAATTTTAGCTGATGGAATAACATGATGCAGAGAGAGGCAGTAAAAACCCTAGCCGTTTTGTTTGTAGCTGATGAATGAAGGAGGAAATAAATAGCTAGCTAATGAATAAAGGAGGAAATAAATAGCTTGTAGGAGAAAGAAAAATATAAAACGCGACTGTTCATTTGACAAAAACCTAAGAAGGCTTTTGCGCTCTTGAAATGCAACTCACTGATAATATAATAGCATATATTATATATACAACTTACAGAGCTAATATATATACTTTATTGTAAACATATTACTGTAAACATATACGCTCCTTTTTTAATATAATAGATACTGTAAACAAAATTTTATGACTCATATATACACGTGTATATATACACACACACTAAATGTGAAAACCAGATTCTTTAAACAGATATGCAAGAAAATTTAAAAACATATATATATATATATATATATATTCCTTTTGTAATATAATGTACTGTAAACATCTATATACTACACATAAAATATAATATATGCCTTCATGTATATACCAGAATGCAAAGAGTTGCAGCTGCTAGGTGGAGAGGGTAGTGCCGCACTGAGGCAGTGGAGTCTGGGTCGCTATAGGGAGTGGTGTATTCGTTGGCCATATGTGTAGTCCGGCCATGGGTGAACGGGTCGCGATGTGATGGGAAGGCTAGGAAAGGAGAGGGAAGGGCAGAGCACTGGCGGTTATGGGTGGCTGATGCATGCGGTCAAGGGAGGAGGGGAAAGGCGCTGATTGTTGGAGTCGAGCTAGGTGGCGGGATTGGCTGTGCTTGCTGTGGCACTGCATAGTGGCATGTGAAGGGAATAGGATGGAGGTTGGACGTGGAAAACAAGGGTGGGCGGTGGAAAATGTGAGGTGGGTGTGAAAGGTGGTCAGCTAAAAGTTGAAAAGTAGGTTACGTGTTGTGCCCTTCTTCCAAATATAAAGCTTTGAATTTTTTTTATATGAAACATGAAAAATGAGAGGAATGAAGAAATAGGCTCGGCAGCCATGAAGAGACAATCAAATACTATAGAGAGAAGAAGAGCATAAAAGGTTTCGTATATTATTAATATAAAATATATATATATTTGAGAACAGATGTAAAAGGGAACAGAGAAAGGAAGAATACGAAATGAATGAACCAGAGAATATTTAATACAGAGGACAACCAAAAGTCATGCCCATTGAGTTCTGGAAATATTAATGACTATTGTCAATTGGTTTTCACGGTGTAAAATGGAAAGACATAAGGAAACCGGGTTCAAAACGTATACCTATACGACAAATCATTTCTTCGATTTCACCGCGTACCGAGCATCGAGTCATATGAATGAATACACTATGGAGAATGGCACGACGAGACGAACAGAATAGTACACAGATATTAGCGATACGATCATCCTATCAAAAGTCGATATTGGCTACCAAACTACTGCTAAAATATTAAAAAAAAGATAAGCGGGACTAGAGCAGTCCAAATTCGGCGGAACAAAATATGACATCTCACTCAGAAAATGGTTTACAAATTTAGTATATAAAAATATTCAAATTTCAAAAACATTTTGTTATCATCAAATTTAACCGGTTTTAAATTGAAATTAAAATTTACATAACAGAACTAACTTCCATATCTTCCGAAGAAAATCTGCCATTTGCTATGTTTAAATAGACGCATTACAAATATCAAATTTTCAAAACAAAATTTAATTAATTATTTTCAAGCAAAAATTCAGTTAATTACGTTATAAAAATCATTATAATTTACGAGTTGTTACATAGTCCAAAAAATCACAAACTTTATATCTCACGAGATATTATCATTTTTTGAAAATGAACCATATTATCATACAGGTGAACAAGAAAATACACAAGGTAAACCAGCCATATTGTCTTCAAATAATTTCATGTTTCCTAAATTAACAAATCAAGAACAAGTTGAGCATATAAATGAAGATAAGTTGTCGAAATAAGTGCAATTTCTTTAGGTGGAGAAGAAGAGATAAATGAGTCAAGTGAAGAACCAACTAATGAAGAACCAATTCAAAAAGAAAATGTCGCAAGAAGACAGACAAGACAAATTCGACCTCCCATAATTAATGGCTCTGTATCCCAAGAGGTGATGTATCTGATACAAGATTGTATTTCATATGGTATGGCACTCCCTTCATACTGAGCCTACTTGAGTAAAATCACTAAACAAATGGAAACAACCAACTTTAGTGAAGCCAATTAAAGCCCATTTAACGTAAGGCTATGAACAAAGAACTTCGAGCTTAGAAAAAATGGTACATGGGATATTATTAATTTACCAAAAAAAAATTCTTAGGTTGCAAATTGGTATACAAAATCAAATACAATAGTAATGGTACAATTAAAAGGTACAAAGCTAGGTTAGTGGTTAAGGAATTTACTTAAACTTATGTTATTGACTACGAAGAGACTTTTACAGCAGTAGAAAAAATGAATACGTTAGAATTTTGTTATCGGTAGCAACCAACTTGGGATGGGATTTGTTTCAAATGGATGTAAAAAAATGCATTCCTTCAAGAAAATTTAGAAGATGAAGTCTATATGACTCTTCCTTCGGGCCACAAAAGTGAGTCAAACTCATCCCTGGTGTGTAAATTAAAAAAGACGATCTATGATCTAAAGCGATCTCCAAGAGCATGGTATGCCAAGCTAAGATTTTCTCTTTTAAAGACTAATTTTTTATAACGTACGACTGATTTCTTTATGTTCATCGAACACTTACAAAACACTTCTTTTATTATTCTAGTTTATGCAGATGGCATTATCATCACTGGAAATAATGAAAATAACCCACTCCAGTAAAGGATTATTCATATCCTAAAGAAAATATGTCCTTGATCTGTTAAAAGAGTCTGGTAAATTAGAAATTAAACCAGCTAGTACCCCTATGGAGATGAATATTAAATTAGGAATTAAAGAAGATGGGGTATTATCTGTCATTGGACAATATCAAAGGATGGTAGGCAAATTAATTTACCTTACATTAACCCGACCTGACATTACCTACGCAGTTAGTGCCATAAGTCAATTTATGCATGCTCTATGTACTAGACACTTGAGTGCAGTTGTAACAACCTACCTCGGAACAGACCTAAATTTTGATCCAAAAATGGCTCATCGAAACTTAGATCCATTCTAAGGCTGGCTTTTGGTTGGAAAAAGAAATAACAGTTGGAGCAATAACTATTCTTTCAAAACTTATAGCGGATGAAATAAAATATAATATCGATTATATCCATTTATTTCAAAACTATTTGAATTGTCATAATACAAAACATCATAAAAATTTCACACAAAATCCGTTACATTATATGTCCAATTCATGGGTACACATAAAAATATCATAAAAGATAATAATTACTGCCATAAGCTTAAGCTACTCCACCTTCAAGCATCCTCACCGTCATCACTCCGTCTTTAACCCGTGTTGTAATGAGAAGAGAGTCAGAATATCAAATGTCTAGTGAATGAAAACCCTAAGTCTTACCATTTTAGTACTTAGGCAGTATATTTCAAAATAATAATATGTCTAACGTACATACAATCGTATAATACTTATTATAAGGAAAGGAGGCGGGTCCACAATCAACCACTTAGTACCTTCCATTTTTGAAGCAGGGTTCTAAATCCCATAACCTAAATCCTACGTCATAAATATCTAACAATGCGAGAGATAGTACCAAAGCCACTTAATAACTTTTATTGGAAAATAGACAGATTCTGGTCATTTAAGACCATAATTGAGGCAGAACCCATCATTTAATACCTATTCCTAAGGAAGACCTCTCAAAGGTGACTATGCTAACATAGCATGGAATCTCTTGAGCCACTTAATATTTCTTTATGGAAAGATGAACCCTCAATCAGTCACTTAACACCTTATCTCGAAATGGACCCCTGTCGAGATACCACCTATCTTGTCTAATAACTAGCTCCTTGGTCATTTAGTCCTTCATTTGGGGGAAAGAGGCGGACCTTCAAACAACCACTTAATACCTTAAGACCTCGAAGTAGTTCCTTCGTATCATGATCTATACTCATAATGACGTCTTACATTAGTCCGACTATAAATAGGAAGTGGTGGCCAGATTAGTTTGGCAGGTTTACCCTATAGATTTGGGACTAACCTCGCGTCATCACAAATATTTACCACATAAGATGTCTCAAATCAATAGGAGGTGTACACAACAAATAGTAGCCTCAAAATAAAAGGTAGACTTCTATTGTGCAACTCTACCAACCTCGCATCCCTATGACTTAGCCATTATTTAAATACTCTATATGTATATAATACTCATCTCACCATCTCATAATTAAGGCCTTATAAGGAATCTTCCTGATTACGCCTTAAAATACCAATTACCTTCCTAAAGGGGAAATTATGAAAATTACTACCTAATTAACTGCGCAATTATACGTCATAATTATACATTTATCATGATAATAGAAATAAATATATATTTGCGTCTAATCAATTCTAACGTGCAGTTTATACGCCCTAAACTAGCATTTGATGTCAATTCTTTTAACCATAACACTAATTCAAGTTATTTTCCTTCAAATTTTCAAGATTTCAATATCCATGATAAAGGATTAAATATTCATATCTAAAACTGGAATACATAGATTTGTAAAAATAGAAATCCAATTTATTGCATCAATTCAATGGAATATCCTAAACAATAGGAATTGCATTACTAACTTCATATTCTGTTCAACTACTCTTTTACACATAAATAACAAAGGAATATTTGTGGAATAAGTGGTATAAACTACGAATAGAATTCATACTTTAAATCCTTATTTTATTATTGAAAACTCACAATTTGAATCGAAGGAGGAGAAGTGGACTAGACTATGGAATTATCAAAAATTGTAGAACAATATAAATTCCATCAAATGAACATAAATAATTGAGAATCTTCAACTAGAATGACATCTCGAAATAAAAAATAATTTTGGAGCATTTTATCTATTCTGTTTTCGCAATCTCAAAATCCCTAAGGCATATTCAAATTCATATATATATATATATATATATATATATATTAATCAATTACTGAAATAAAAATACCAAGCTTTCTACTCATAGATTCTCTTTAGCTTCTCTTGTATGAATTTACAATGCCCAAGCAACTCTTTTTCAGATCTCCTTCTTTTGATATATGCACACAACGAAGGTTAGGTATATATAGTTTTATTGGATTCAAAGAGGTTGAGGAGAGGAAAATAGATTAAAAGAATAATTAGAAAAGGATTAAGATCCTTACCTGAATCCCTAGTAGAATTTTTGAATCTAACTAAAGAAAGAAAATGGCAGAGATATGAGGCATTTTTGAAATATTTACGAATAAAAAGTAGAGAGGATAGAGTCTTGTTTATAGGAGTTGAAATGCACCAGAACTGCAGGATGAATTTAGGTGAAAAATGATAAATCTGGAGCATTTGAATGCTGGATAGCCCTAGCCGCCACCCTGAGTAAGGGTCGACCGCTCCTCATAGACCGGTCGACCGCTAAGGGTCAATCGCTTGGGGTTCGAGGTGTTGACCTCTACTCCTCTTTGGGGTGCGCTGATTTTCATTGCTCGTTTACTTTATTCCCTAGTTAACTTTTAACGTTAATTGTTTAACTTAACGGTTACTTGACCTCGAAGTAAACGTCTAGTAAATTTTTGAAATTCAAGCCTTAAATTTAAATCCTCATTTGAATTTGAATTCAAACTAAATTAATTTTAATCTGAAAACTTCAAACGCTCATAACTTCTTCGTTTGAGCGCCATTTTCAGCATATTGTATTTGGAAACATATCAGAATTTCATAACGAACGCAATTGAATAACTATCATAGTCAAATTTCAACTTTTATAAAAATTTCATTTCCAACCCTACCTTATTTAATTTAATTCATTTGATTCATTTATGGTTGATTTTGTGGGATGTTACATTCTCCCTTTTTTAAAAAGGATTTCGTCCTAAAATCTTTCAAGGGGAGAACAGCATAACTCGCAATAACATCCATGTTAAACAACCATCTTGTCTGCATAGCCATCCACTCAACCAAAGTGTAATGTGATTATGGACTATAGACATACTAAAATGAGCTCAATCCTAGCATGAGTGTGTAAATTGTGTCATGCAAGAATGTATGAAAATACCTTAAACATGCATAAAAAAATTTATATGATGAATAAAGTGGTCGTGAAAAATAGTAGCAACCATCTTCTACCATCCAATATAGCAACCACGTTGCAACTAAATCCTAATTTTAAAGAGAAAATTTACCGATGAAAAGCTCTGAATGAGTGATCTTCATCTTCTTCTCGACGTCACATGTGTTTTCTGTTGGGTTGTCTCCAGATTTTACTCGAACCAGCCTAATTATGTTTTTTCCAAAGTCTCCTAGTTCCATGCTCCATACTGTGTACAGTGGCATAGGGTATGGTTGGTTCAATCTCTATTTCCTACGGTTGATCAGGCTCAACTCTAATAGTGGTGTCATGAAGATATTTTCTAAGGTGAGAAACGTTGAAAACTGTAACAGCCCAGCTTTTTTATAACACTATTTTGGAAATTTAATTAGTTAAATTAAATAAAAATAATGTGTTGATTAGGGGATTAAGATTTTATTTAATTAAGGAGTAGATGTGCCATTTAAACAATGAATTAAAAGAAGAGTTTAACATGAAACAGGGGATGGGTAAAATGGGAAAGAGACCATTCCTATATCTATACCCATAGGCTGTGTATCTCCACATGTTCATTTCATTTCTTAAAATTTTTAAACTAAAGCCGGCCACCATTAATTAGAGAAAGGGGAAAAAGATAGAGAAAAGCTAGGAAGAAGCTTAAGCAAATCAAATCCATTCATATCTCAATCTCTTTAATCTCTAAAGCTAAGGTGAATAATGTTAACTTCTCATATTTGTTTTATTTGGTTTTAATATAAAATTCAAAATACTTTGCATTGATTTTCCATATGATGGAATGATAATATATACTTGTTGATGATTTATGGTTGTTCATATAGATTTTATGACATGCTTTGATATGAAAACCCTATAAAATGACATCCAAATGCCTTGTAAATTTTTCTATAGACCAGAAATATTATTACGGAGATAGTTTTAATTTATAGAATTTGTTGAATTTTTTTGGAATATATATGAATTTTCTAGTAAAAAAATATTAAATTGGATTATAAATTATTTACGGTTAAATAATAAAAGGATTGGGTATGAAAATTTTATATGTTGGAAAACATATAAAAAGTGATTTTTTGAAATTTTTGTTGAATTTTCCTTAGTGTTTTAATGGTTATATAAAATTATTTAAGGTATGGGACTTAAATGTTTTATATAACTAAGGAAGGAGAAGGGGCTTTTTGCAAATAATTCAAATTTGTTAGTTTTGGAAATTGGTAGTATTTTTGAAAAAGTAAAATGGAAACCAATAAAATTTAGATAAACAAGGCAGGTTAGTTACAAAAGAAATAGTTTAAAAGGAATAATCTACATGTTTTTTACTATTTCGATGCTTTCGGCCCTAGGTTCCGCCTCCTTAACTTCGCTTCCAACACAGTCGAAACCAATGCAAATGGTATCAGAAAACTGGTACGTAGTGAACTGGATATAAGCAGAAGGTGTGGAGTCAAAATCAAGTGCTCCGAAGTGGTTGAGGCATTACTTTTCTTTCAAAAGAAAATGTGCATGCTTGCGTTCGATAGCTTTCGACTTAGCTAGCTTTCGATTAGGTCAAATGGATTTAAAAAAATGGTTTCGATTGGGTTGTGCCTTTATTTTTAAAAAATTGCTTTCGACTAAGTCGAAACCTTTTTGCTGTCGCATTTTTACCTTTCGACCGATATTGGTTTCAAAAGGGTTGTTTTGCTTTTAAAATATGGTCGCTTCTCTAATGCTTTCGAAGGGATGGTTTCGACAGCATCACTTCTTTACTTAGAAAATAGTTTCGAAACAGATGCTTTCGACTTAAATGTTTTAAAGACCCTTTTTCTATGATTGAAGTAAAACCTAAATGGTTTCAAAAGAGACGGTTTTAAATGTTTTTGAAATAGATGCTTTCGACTTTAATGGGTTTCTAATCCTTTTGCTCTATTTGAAGGCATAATCCAAATGGTTTCGACCGAGACGATTTTCAAAGGATTCGAAGGGGTAAATTTTTGAATGGTTTCGAAAGGTTTTCCCATATTTTAAATTGAACCCAAATGCTTTCGAAAGTTTTAGGTTTAACGATTTTGAAAGGTTTCAAAGAATGGTTTCAAAGGGGTGGTTCCCCAATGGTTTCGAAGGAGTCGAAAGGTATGGTTTTTCTGGATGTGTCAAAAGGATTAAAAGGAAAGGTTTTTTCCTATGATTTCGAAAGGCAATATTTAAGGGATTTAAAAGGAGGGTTTTAAAGGATTTTGGGGGAAAGGTTTTATCCTTTCGAAAGAAAGATTCTGAATGGTTTCGAAAGGAAGGATTTGGCCTTTCGGCGTAGGTTAAGTAAAGGGTTTTACTTGGTTTTGAAAGGGTTACTTTCAAGGGTTTCGAATGGGTTGTTTAAAGGTTTTAAATAAAGGTTTCGAATGTATTAATTAGGCAATATATCCTAAGTTAAAAAGGGTTTTAACTTGTTTTGGAAGGATAGCTAATCCTCATTAAAATTCATCAACATTATTTTGAGTAAAGTACATATAACATGGCAAAAATAGCCTAGAGTAAAGCTAAGATTATATTTTCCTTGTATAAATAGGATTAAAAGTTTAAATCATTTAGAAAAGATTTTCAAGGAAAAATTAAAGGGTAGTTAACCCTAAGAAAATGATTTGGACAGATAGTCCATTCTGATGCATATAGTTACTCCAATTAACGGACAGTTAGTCCAATTTGCAGGTAGTTAATCCAGTTTTCGAACAGAAAGTCCATTTATTACTTATGAACAGATAGTTCGATTGCTGCCTAATTATAGCTTAACGGACTTAGCTATTATTAACATCATTGTATCAATTTGATTAACCAGTTTGGTTGCAAGAAAGGATTTGCAAAATATATGTTTTAAAGAGGATATTAGTGAGGGGAAACCCGTTCTGCTAAACGGCGTGGTCTCATTAATAATAATACACCGAGATATAACTGTATTGTCCATACCAGGATTATTGTTTGACTCAAAGTTTTTTTCCCTTTAAACTCTCGGGTGCTCAAAATTGATTTGAGTAGGCTGAGGGTTGAGGTTTTCAGGTGTCACTCATTTTGGCGAATAAAGCTTTCGGAGACGAGAAGGTGGCTGATGGATAGCTAATTAGGAGTTATAGTTTTATTTTGTTTTGACTCCGCTGTGTATATTATGTCAGATATGACCATATTGACTCTGATCAACCAAGGAGGCATCGTATATGTCGCTCTTGGCGTATTTTTGTAATGATTATAATTGATCTTTACCGGGGAAACATTAAGGGACTATGTAATCTAGAAATGAATTGTTTTGAAACGTAATCAGTGAAATATTTGTTTTTTGAAATCTGTGACTCTGTTTATATTCAAGTGCTTCTGATATTATGGATACCATTAGCATTACCATATTTTGCCATCAAAAGTTAATACTATGGATGACTGCAGCATCTATAGCGCTTAGCTTTTGGCCTCTAGATACAAGATGTTACGACTTGGTATCAGAGCATAGGTTTATGAAAAAATTTAAACTAAGAATGGTTTTTAAAACATAATCCTAAGGAATTAGAGTAAGATTGGGGTATGGGATAACGTTATAGTAACGTACTTATATTTGCTATGTATAAGTATATGCTTTATCTCTAGTCTTCTATCTTTGTTAGTTTATTTTTTGTATCTCATGAGGTTTGAATACAGATATGGAAGGTAGAAGAGGAAGAGTTAACCTAGGAGGGGAGGGCACGGATGGGAATGCCAGCCCTAAAGCGAGAAGAGGTCAAGATCAGGCACAAGCAGAGAATGTGGGTGCTAGAATCCCGCAAGTTGTAATAGAATCTGTAATGACCCAAGATTTTAGGAATTTATTTTGAAAAAAAATAAATAAGTTTAAAACAATTTTTTTTAAACCAATTTTAAAAGGGAAATTGATATGGCTTGATATGGTGTAACTATATGAGTGTATATGTGGGCATAGAGAATACATATGAAATGAAAAGCTAAATCTCTAAATAATATGAATAAGCACATGTGGATGTGTACGGAAAAAAAAATTATGTATATATATATATATATATATTTACAGATAAATAAAGAAAATCCTCAAGTGTGCTATATGCAGATATATATGTATATATATATATATATATATAACTAAGGATACATGTGCATATGTGTGTCAAAAATAATAATATAAATAAATAAATAAATATATATGAAATAAATTGCTGGAAATCAGATCACACATTTAGCATGCAAATAGACAAGAGAAAAGCATTTTCTGGAAAAGTAAAATTTCTGAAAATAACCAAAGTAGTTAACCACTCTCTTCTTCACCAAATTAAGCCAGGGAGGGTAGAACTTTGGGTTCAAATAAAAAGGCAGATAACATAAATTTTCTGATGGGCAAAAATGTCTTTAGCTAGTGCCTGAAAACCCTATACCCTGCATACATAAGCAGTGATATGAGGAACTTCCTCTTCCCCGGATAGCTCTTGAAAAAAAAAATATATATATGCATTTTATAAAAATAAAATAAGTGAAGAAAAGGGTTGAAGGCAGAAGCTTACCAATCAACTAGGGAAGTAAAGGAGAACTAGGTGAGAAAACTCACTCAAAAATTTAAGGCAATAAGTCCTAATGAAGGCAGCCAGTTTATAAATTAATTTTATTTTATTTAAAAAAAAAAAATATGTAACTGTCTTTTAGAAATTAGAGATACTTTGATACTAGATGGTTGTTCTGTTTGTTTTATTTTATGTGAATATTTTAGGTATATGATCAGTATGCATAAAGAAGTGTCTTAAAAACCCAGATCTCTTCCTGATATGATAATGTTAGAAATATGGATAAATACCCAGAAAATAAAATGATAAATATAGGCAAGTAGTGATTGGATTTGGCTCAACCCAGAAGAATTAATAAACATGTGAGCTGCAATATACATATGTGTATGTGCTGAGGCTTAAGATAAAAAGGAATCAGGGGTGCAATAGGTTTGCCTATGTGCTGATACTCCTGAATTCAAAGAAAATATACAATACCCATGTACTCAGCAAATGAAATCCTGTTATTTAGGAAGCTTAGTAAATCTGAGTTTAACTGAAACACAGATGTTTGCAAAGCCATATGCCAATATTAGTTGCCTATACTTCCTTGGAAAAAAAAAATATAAATATTTATTTACCTGTGCAGAAGCTTGTTTATTAGACATGTATGTGAAATTGCCTGTTTGTTTCCTTGGTTATGGATGATATGAAATGCTATGAGATGAATGCTTGTTATAGTGAGATGACTCATTGAATAGGTTTGCCATGGGAAAATATAAAAGAGATAGTACCTAATAACCTGATTAGGAAATGGGTCAAGACCACTGCAGGAATGACTTGTATTCTTGAGTAATGCAAGTTGACACATGGCTTGTTTAAGTCCTGAGATCTTTGTGTAATGAAGTGAATTAGTTCATTACAGTGTGTCCACTGATTCATATGTTTGCAGATGAGACCAGGGTAGATAAATATATCAAAGAAGGAATATTTGATATGAAGAGGAACTAGGAATAAAATAAGGGGAGGGAATAAAATGATTTAACTCATGTTAATGATTTTTCTGTTCTGTGGGAATGATTATTTGATTTATGATTAATTTGTTTGCATGAATAAATGTGTTATGTCTACACAAAATCTCTGGAAAGAAAGATTAGTGTGCACCAACACAATGACACAGAACCTGCACACAAGTAATAATTGTTTTCAAAGAGGCAGAACTATAAGTAAATGTACTTAATTCAATTTTTACTGAATTAATAAACTGTTTTAGTGGATTTTCTCATACCAGACATGTGTCTGACCCTAGTGTGCTAATGGCATCTGGGGTGTCTCATTTTATATGGGGCAGCTTCAAATGCTTTTTCAGGAACAGCAGCCTCTAAGTAAGAGTAGGAGCAAGGATTTGAGAAGAAGATTATAGCATGCTAGAATTAAATAGATAAGAGCTTAAATGATAAAATGTGCATGTATAGATATTTTTGAATTACTATTTGTATTAAGTACTGAATGTTGGATTGGATATTCTGCCAAGTATTTGGTTAAGGAATTTACTTATAATTAGAATCTGGAAATCTGAATACTTTTGTCTAGAAAGTTGAAGATGTTTATCTATAATTTTATAAGTAAATTGAGTGAGAATTTTATGACAAATAAGAAGGTTATACTTTATAAATGTATTATGTGTCTGCATACCTTTTCTAAAAATGCAAATTTTATACTATGCCAAAAATTTTATATATTATTCTTAAATGAAGAAAGGATCTGAAATATAGGAGTTGAGGACCATGTCCATGAAAATATATATATGTATATGTTTAAAAATGTTTTGATTCAGATACTAGTACCTCAGTACCAAGGTAATAAAGGGATGAATCTGAATCCTTTATTTTTAGATTGAAGTTTTGAAAGAAAAATATGCCTTTTAAAAGCCCATGAAGTATGCCAGAACTAAGAGTTCAAGTGAACCATGTTTCCTTTGCAAAGTATTTACAGAACTCAGGAGATTCACCTTAGTTTATATTTCATTTTAGTTTAGCATCATAGCATCAAGGAATTAGGCTTCTGAAATATGTTACTTACTTAGAAATATTCCAAAAGAAGAAATTATACCTGGTAGATTTTATAGGAGAGCTAATTTAGAAAATGACAGAAGCTTATATCATTTTCAAAGCACATGCACTACACCATTAAAGTTTAAAGATAAATATCACAAAATTGTCTGATTTCTTAGATTCATATTTCATAAGGAATCTACCCTGTAATCAATAAAAATAATAATCAGGCTGATGTCCATATAAATGCAGTTTTATTACATGTATTGAATATAGCTATGTGAGAATTGATTAAATCTAATCAATTAAATTATTCTCTTGTTTTACCATAACTCTGATTTAAACAAGAGGTGCACATGCATCTCCATATGTGTGTGTATATGTTGTGAATATACTGATATGTTTATATTGGTAAACTTGATGATCCTGGATAAAGTTGTTTACTTGAAAAAGGGAAAATGACTCTGGGCCTTAGAAGTATATATATATATGATGATAAATATATGTATATCATCAAAAAAAAAAAAGAAAAAAAAATTAGGTGCAAATTAGAGAGGGTCATTCCAGAATCTATGTATCAGCTCTTCGTGAACATGGTGCAAGCGGGTGTTGCTGCTGGAGTAGTGGGAGGAGGAGTTTCAGGAGCTCCAGATGTCAATGACTATGCTAAGTTGAGTCATGACCGAACCAACTTCCTACCGAACCACTTCAACATGACCGATCCAGGCAAGCCGAGCCACGTCCTTTGATCCACTTCAGTACGACCGAACCAGAACATGATGAACCACCATAACCGATCCCATAGATGCCGAACCACCAATTACGTTCCCACATAACCAATCCACCAAGGCTAATCCCTTCGAGGTCGAACCACCAGTGCCAATTCCATATGACCAATCCACCAAGGCCGACCATTTCGAGGCCAAACCACCAGTGCCGGTCCACTCCAAAGCCGAGCCATATCTAGCCGACCCACCTCATCTTTTACACCATGACAGAGCGGCACTTGCCGATCCACCTAGGCCGAGCCATGCACGAACTCCCATCCTTGACCGATCGGCACCTACCGATCCACCTAGGCCGAGCTATATACTGGTAATTACTGAGATGTTGGTTTTGATGACAACAACCTTTTTAACCTATCTTATTATAAAATATATGCTAACACTATTTTCTAGATAGATATGTATATGCAAGATATATATATATATATATATATATATGCAGGTGTTGATTACTGAAGACTGGTCAGTATAAAGACTCAAGACTTAAGATTCAGAATGGAGATATCAAGATTGAAGACTCTAGAACATCAAGATCAAGATTTCAAGATAAGTGTCTAGTTTTTGTTAGAAATTCATAATAGCACAGTAATCTTTATTCCAAATTTCATTTGGGATGGAACCCATTTCTATCTTCTTAGTGGTTTACAAACCCACGGAAAGTAGCTTACAAACCTACAACAAGTGGCTTACAAACCCACGAACATCTTGGTTTTGTACAAGTTCTCAAGTCCTGATGTGATGAGATATTCTAGAGGAAGAAGTTTGCAAAACTCTTTCAAAATGGTTTTTCAAAATGATTTTCAAAACTGCTTTTCAAGATATTTTAGCCTTAAAATATTCTTTGTTTTTGTTTGTAAATAAATTCTTGTTTTAAACTTCGTTTGTTTTTAAAAATTATCTTTTGATTTTTAAACATTCTTTATAATATATATACTTGAGATTTAAAATCAAATTTTATATACATTCTAAAAATATGTTTTTATACTCTTCTTTATTTTAAACACAGGAAAGCTAGTTTATTTTACTCCAGAATCATTTTATCTTGTTTTACTTTCAATACCATTTTCAAAACAAATTTTACATTATTTTTAACTTAGGGATGTCGACGTCATTGGATACCCCATGTCGACATGGTGGTCGTTATATTCAAAAGTTTCAATTTTCAAAAGAAGTATTTATTCGTCTAAATCTCTTCACAAATGGTTATGACCGTTACTGGTCTACAAATAGCCTTCACAAACAAATTTTTTAATTAACTATTTTCTTCACTCCTTCTTCTCCACAAATCCATATTCTAACATTTTCATATTTTTAAGATCGTGCTGAAATTCTACCGAATTCTCAAGTGAATCAAATTAGAATCTTATTCTTGTTTGATTCTTTGCCCTCTCTCGAAGATCAAAATGTTATTCAGAGTTATAGGATCAATTTGTAATCAAAGTTTGTCGAGTCTCTCTATAAGGTGTGATTGTGCCTGGAAATCAATTGGGTGATCTTATGTCTCGTAAATTAAGAGAGTTGCCCCGGACTCGAAGACAGACGGGTATCTCAAGGCCTTTAGAAATTGAGGATTGTAATCTCGGCATTAGTATAATAAAAATCTGTACGAGGTGTTTGCCTTGGTACGGGACTGGATGTAAGGTAACTCTGAACCGGTATAAAATCAGTGTGTTCTTTCCTTTTACTGCTTTTTATTTACTTTATACATCTGTGTTTGATTCTATATCTGTGTTTTATTATGTGATTGTTCTATGATTAAGTTCTGCATTTGTTTATATTATAATTTTTAAATTAGTCTATATAATTCTTAGAATCCATTAAATACTATTCACCCCCCTCCCCCCTCTAGGGTTAAATTAGCCTTAAGATCCTTGTCCACACTCCCTTTCAATTGGTATCAGGGCATTGGTTTTCATAGTTTTCATAATCTGAAATTTGAAAGAAAAAAAATGGCTACTAATGATGGTAATGTCAACTCTGGCACTAGTTTTGCTAATACTAACACTAATTCATTTATAGAAGATCAGTCTACTGTCAGACCACCATTTTTCAACGGCAGTGTATGCATAATGGGCTTGTAGAATGAAAATTCATTTACAATCAGTAGGATTAGACACTTGGAATGTCACACAAACTGAGTATGTTGAACCAACTACCGATTTTGCCCAGTGGACTGCTGGGCAAAAGGGTGCTGCACAAAATAACTCAAAGGCCATGAATATATTATTTTGTTCACTAGATAGGAATGAGTTTAATAAAGTGTCTATTTCTAAGTCTGCATTTGAAATCTGGAAAACTTTGCAAGTTACTCCTGAAGGATCAAGAAAAGTTAAACAGGCTAAAATTTCCATATTAACTAATCAGTTTCAACTGTTTAAAATGCATGCAAATGAGTCAATTTCCGACATGTATTGTCGATTTCAAGATATTGTTCATTCACTAATTGCACTGGGAAAAAGCTTTTCGGAGGAAGACCAAGTCAGAAAAATTCTAAATTCACTCCCTCTAGAATAGGATCAAAAGACACTTGCAATCAAAGAAGCAAATGATATCAGTCTAATGAAAATAGAAGAATTGATTGGGAATCTGATGTCATATGAAGTTCAACTGCAAGGAAGAAGAGAAAACAAGGCTACGGAAAAGAAGTCATTAGCATTTAATGCAATAACTAACGATTCGGAACCAGACAGTAATGAGGAGAATGCTTTCATGACAAGAAAGTTCGAAAATACCTAAAATATAGAAAAATGAATAATTACAAAAGAAATGATCAAAGGAATTCCAGAAATAATATGGAGAACGTCAACAACGATAGATGCTACAATTGCAATAAAGTCGGGCATCGTAGGAAAGATTGTATGTATTTAGATAAACATTTGTTCCCACCAAACAACGATTCGTCAAGAAAAAGAAATAAAGTATACACAGCAACTCCTGATGAATCAGACTCAACATCCAGTGATGATGAAAAGAAGACGGATAATTCAAATCTATGTTTCATTACTATTCATGAATCAGACGACGATGGAAGTACAGATCTAAAAATAGGTATGCATTTACGTTATTTTTAATTTTTCTTGTTTGAATGGATGCTTGTTTGTTTGCTTAATTTTTTTTAAATTCCTTGAATTTTAAATTCAAATTTATCCCTTGAAATTTGAATTTTAAATTCAAAAATAATATCATTTTAATAATATTTTAAATATTAAATTATTAATATTTAAGTATTATTATATTTAATGTTATCACAGGAATTATATAAATAGAATATAGGATATAATATATGCATTTATTAGAAATTAGGAATGGACACATGTCCTTTGATTCAATAGGCACATGTCGACATACTTGGATACCCCATGTCGACAAGCCCCTCGGAAACTTGAATTCAAAATTTTGAATTTTCCGTCACCTTTTCACCAACTTCAATGCTCTGGAAAGATACCTCTTGACTAGAGAGCATGTCTATAGAATCTCTATTTAATTCACTCTCCTTGTCATCACTTTTCACTTTTATTTCAAATTTATCTTCATTGTCTTCAACTCCTCTCAAACTTCTTCAATGGCCTCTTCAAGCACTCCTAACACCATTAAGCTTTCAAAAGCTATCAAAAACTTTCTTTTTAGTGACCTAGAAGTTATCAAAGCTTACATCAACTATGTAAACTTTGGTAAAATTCATACGGGAAAATTTTCTATTTTTGAAGATTTTCCTTCTTATGAAATTGAAAATCTTTTTCAACAATGTTCTATTCTTGGTGTAGTAGATAACAAACAAATTGATTTTGTATGTTACCCAAATCTTGTTAAGATGTTTTTGTAAATTTGAATCGTGGTTTTTATGATGGGCAAGATGAACAAATTTGGAGTAGTGTTAAAGGAACACAAATAGTTTTGGATTGTGAAATTTTAGAAAATATTTTGGGATGCAAGTATACCGGAATGAATCTCTCGGAATTTTAAATAAATGAAAATGATCGAGAGACATTTCATCACATCTTTGAAGAGGATGACAATTTTGAATTCAAAAATCGTTATTTTCGTCCAAAAGCAAGAATTGTTAACCTTCTAATTCAACACACCCTTATATCTAGATCGGGAAACTACACCAACCTAACTTTGAAAATTTGTAAAGCTCTTTTGGCAATTTTTGGAAATTATGATATCAATTGGGCTCAAGTTATTTTGGATGAGCTAAGGCCCAATAATTTTACTATGGGTGAAAATACATTATATCATGGAGTTTATCTTACTCGGATTTTTAATTACTTTGGAGGTGATTTCAAAAGGGAAGAAATTATAACTAAAAAAGTGTTCAACCATGGAAACATTTCCTTTATGCAAATTCCTTTAGTATTTCAACCATATGAAACACTTATGAAAAAGGAAGAAAGGCTTGCTCATGAAGAGATGGAAGAAATGGAGGAAGAAGAAGAAGAAGAGGAAGAGGAAGGAATGGAAATTGAAGAGGAGGAAGAGGAGGATCAAGAAACTTCCTTACAGAGTATTGAACCCCGCTAATTCATCCAATAAGACCATTCTCAATGATCAGAGTATTATAGTGGAAAATTAAAAGACACTCAATGAGTAAGAAAATGGATAAGATTTCCACTAAAATCGACAAGTTCTTTGGAAAAGTTAGTAGAAAGCTTGGACTATCATCTTCTTCATCTTCATATAATTAGTTTTAGTTCATGTTATCTTGTTTACTTCAAGTTCTATCCATGTATTTTCTTTATTTCAGTTAATATTATATTATTTTATGAAATGTTGACTATAATCATTAATGAAATCTTTTATTTCCTGTTATTCAACTTCACTTGTCTCTGTAATTGCTTGTTTTTATATTATAAAAATTTTAGTTGCATAGATTTGTTCATAATATTCAAAACAAAGCAAATTGTCACTTTAGGCAGAGGCATGTCGACATCTAGCATCCCCCCATGTCGACATACAATGGGCAGAAAGTAGTTACACTTCCAAATTTTAATTTCATGTAACTAACTTTTGTCTATTCATTTTAGTCGACTTTCTACCCCTATTTATACCTATTTCTTCAAGAATAAATTATCAAACTTCATTTCTAGTTACTCCTTTTCATATTTCTTCCTATTTTTTGAATTATGGCTTCTCTGATTAAGAATCTAAGTGATAATCATGAGGAAACTCTCACTTCCTTCAAGAATATCCTTACATTCAGACTTCGTAATCTGCGCCACTTAGAATTGAGTCAAATGTAGATGATCAAGGAGAAAGAGAGACATTTCGACGCCCTGCGTTGGATGATCTCAACTCTTAACAAAGACGATCTCAAAGGAAATCCAGTCACTCTCGACAAAGATAAAGAAGAATAGGATGCCATCAAAGCAGACCCTATTTTTGGAGAAGATGGATGGGTGGAAGTACCAAGGAATGTCTAGTCATTCTGTATATTATTTGTTTGATTTGATTGGTGTATTTTGAACTTAATTGACTTGACTTATTTAAAACATTTGGTATGGTTTGTATATATGATTGGATTGAATAATTACTATAAATATGATTGGATGATGATTGATTTACTTCTGGATTACACTCATGATCACACTCATGATTACATTTCACGTTTATGATCACATTTCATACTTATGATCACACACTTATTACACTTGTACATGGATTACTCTATTATACTATGGTTGATTATCTTATATCAATTCAGGGAATTTATTAGTAAGAAGTTTTTGTTGATGACAAAGTGGGAGAAGTTATAAAATAGTAGTTGGATTGGAGTAAGGGGGAGTCATGGAGTAAGGGGGAGTTATGACAGGAGTTATGGTATGGTAAGTATATTTATAAATACAGGTTGTCATTATCAAAAAGGAGGAGATTGTTTGGAATTGAGATGTTGGTTTTGATGACAATAACCTTTTTAACTTATCTTATCATAAAATATATACTAACACTATTTTCTAGATAGATATGTATATGCAAGATATATATATATATATATATATATATATATATATATATATATGTATGCAGGTATTGATTACTGAAGACTGATTAGTATAAAGACTCAAGGCTCAAGACTCAAGATTCAGAATGGAAATATCAAGATTGAAGACTCTAGAGTATCAAAATCAAGATTTCAAGATAAGTGTCTAGTTTTTGTTAAAACTTCATAATAGCAGGAAATCTTCATTCCAAATTTCATTTGGGATGGAACCCATTTCTATCTTCTTAGTGGCTTACATACCCACGACGAGTAGCTTACAAACCTACGACAAGTGGCTTACAAACCCACGAGCATCCTAGTTTTATACAAGTTCTTGAGTCCTGATGTGATGAGATATTCTGTAGGAAGAAGCTTGCAAAACTACTTCAAAATGGTTTTTCAAAATGATTTTCAAAACTGCTTTTCAAAATGTTTTAGCCTTAAAATATTCTTTGTTTTTGTTTTTAAATAAACTCTTGTTTTAAACTTCATTTGTTTTTAAGAACTATCTTCTGATTTTTAAATATTCTTTATAATACACACACACACACACACACTTGAGATTAAAAATCAAATTTATATATACATTCTAAAAGTATGATTTTATACTCTTCTTTATTTTAAAACATAGGAAAATTAGTTTATTTTACTCCAGAATCATTTTATCTTGTTTTCCTTTCAATACCATTTTCAAAACAAATTTTACATTATTTTTAACTAAGGATGTCAACATATAGGATACGCCATGTCGACATGGTGGGCGTTAAATTCAAAAGTTTCAATTTACAAATGAAGTATCTATTCATTTAAATCTCTTCACAAATGGTTATCACCGTTACTGGTCTATAAATAGCCTTCACAAACGAATTTTTTAACTAACTATTTTATTATTTTCTTTACTCCTTCTTCTCCATAAATCCATATTCTAAAATTTTCATATTTTTAAGATCGTGTTGAAATTCTGCCGAATTCTCAAGAGAATCAAATTAGAATCTCATTCTTGTTTGATTCTCTACCCTCTCTCAAAGATCAAAGTGTTATTCAAAGTTATAGGATCAATTTGTAATCAAAAGTTTATCGAGTCTCTCTATAAGGTGTGGTTGTGCTTGGAAATCAATTGGGTGATCTTGTGTCCCGTAAATCAAGAGAGTTTGCCCCGGACTCGAAGACAAGAGGGTACCTCAAGGCCTTTAGAAATTGAGGATTGTAATCTCGACATTGGTATAATAAAAATCTGTACGAGGTGTTTGCCTTGGTACAGGACTGGATGTAGGGTAACTCCGAACCAGTATAAAATCCGGTACGTTCTTTCCTTTTACTTCTTTTTATTTACTTTCTGCATTTATGTTTGATTCTGTGATTATTCTATGATTAATTTCTACATTTGTTTACATTATAATTTTTAAATTAGTCCATATAAGTCTTAGAATCCATTAAACACTATTCACCCCTCCTCTAGTATTAAATTAGCCTTAAGATCCTTAATCCGCACTCCCTTTCATATATACTGAACCATCCATGACTGACCGTCTATCCATCCAGTTGAATCAAACCCATCGTATTCTAGCCACGACAAACGAGCAGTCAATTTAGTTAAATCCGCTTGTCCACGGCCTTACCAAAAGGCGGGTTAACATTTGCACCCTAAAACATGCCTTGCTGTTAGAAGGTGTGTTTTGAATAGCCTCAAATCCGATATCCGAAGTCCATATGTTATCCATAGCCATACTTTTCGATCCATAATCCAATCCATTTAATCCAAGTGCCATTGTCGTATCCTTATCCGAATCTACGACTTCTCTGAGTTGATATCCACTTTCTATCCAGTAACCAAATACTCATCCAATTCCACATCCATCTGAAATCAACTAACTGGATCCACGATCTCTCCGGATCATTTTTTCCGAGTCCGGGACCTCTTCGGGTCCTGTAAGTCCAAATCGAGGACCTTGCTGGATCGAAATCCTAAGCCGGGACCTCACTGAGTCCTAAAACCCATATCCAGAACCTCATCGGGTCCTTATCCAAATCTGTAGTTGTTCGAAGCCGCTATCCAAATCCATTTCACACCTTGGAAGTCAGAAATCGAATCCTACGGTCTATCCAGATCATTAACCGCCTCTCCGAATTCTTGCTAAGCTCGATCCAATCTTAACGATTGAATAGGAAAATCCTATCACGTTCTAGCAAAGCAACCTATCACTTGCACTCCGGTTCAGCATCCCTGAACATTAAGCGATGCCCTGATCCTCCTAGACCAATATCAGCCTCTCCAGGCTCTTACCATATCCCATCCTGTCACTCTTTGGTGAAGGGAAAACAGCATTGAGTGAGCCGATCTTGTCGCTCTTCGACGAAGCAGCGTCACTCTCTGCACTCCGGTTCAATATTATTGAACATTAAGTGATGCCATGGCCTAAGTCCTAGGCCGATTGTAGCCTCTTTGGGCTCTTGTTGGATCCCATCCTATCACTCTCCGGTGAAGGAAAAACAACGACGAGCGAGCCGATCCTGTCGCTCTCCAGAGAAGCAGCATCGCTCCCTGCACTCCGGATCAGTGTCCATGAACATAAAGCGATTAATTTCCAACTGACTTCTAATATATGTCTCATAACTCTCGGGTTAGGTATTCATTACATTAAACCAAAATCCATTTATTATATCCAAGGTCCAAACGTCCAATAAGAAAAACAGAAAAAGCTAAGGGTTGCCTCTCCAGGCAAAGCAGTCTATTACCATCTCAGAGCATGCCCGGGGATCACTATGGTTCCCTTACATGTGTAAGTGGCATAGTTGTTGTTTATTTTTTTAAAGCAAAATCAAAAAAGATTATTCGATGACCACAGTCCAAATCCTGAACTCGATCCTTGCCATCGCGATCAACAGATGATGAGTCATGACCTTATTCCAAGGTCGTTCTTGTTTGATCCAAGCGGTAGCTGCTCGTGTTCTACTGCACTTGTCTGATTTCTCACATACTAAGGAAACCTTCCACTTCTAACACGTCCCTCCACCACATCCTTAGGTGGCGGCATTCATCTGTGGAGTGACTTTCCAGCTCATGGAATAGGCAGTACTTCCCAATCTTGCATTCCCGTTCCCTCCTGGGTGGTCTTCGATATGGGAGCTGCCCCCCAGTGTCCAAGTAAATCCGTTCCAAATTTTCTATTAAATCCACATACGTCGCAAATTTGGGTTCTCGACCTCTCCTTTGTTCGTCTGAACCACCAGGTCCATCGTCCAGCTTACGCTTTCCTTTATCCAGTCTTCATCCTTCATCAGACGTTCCTTCACCTTGCACGGCGTTTATCTCTTGCCTTTTGGCACATGAATCCTCTAACCGAATGAAACTTTCTGCCTTATGATAGAACCTTCCAAGATCCTATGGTAGATCCCGTGCTAATGAATCCTTGAGTTTCACGCCTTCTACAATCCCTGCTACTGCCGCCATCAAAACCATTGATGTATCCGGACGATCTACCGTGGCCACAACCGCATTAAATCGCATTAGAAAACCTTTAATGGACTCGCATGTCCTCTGCTTCATCGATGCCAGCGTCATTACATTCTTGGGTCGCGTCACATACCCTGAACTGTCTCATAAAGCGTTCGACTAGCTCGCTCCATATCCTAATCGATCCATTCTCCAGCTGCCTGAACCAAAGCGTAGCCAAATCCATCAAGTATAAAGGTAACCATCTTGCCAACACCTCCTCAGATTCCCCTAGCACTTCCATATGTCTGATGTATCTGGTTACATGCATAGTTGGATCTGATTTTCCATCATAGGCCTCCAATGTTGGCAGTTTGAATTCTGGAGGGTTCCTTGCATTCCTGATTCCGAAGTGAATGGACTCCGGCAGACTTCCTCCAAGCCTCTATTCGGTAGTTCTCCTCTCATATTCCTTCTTATTAACCCAGCCATCTTCTCATCTCCTTCCGGAAGTAGTCCCATATTCGCATCTCCACCTTGCCTTAAATGCCCTAGAGGGTACTCTGGGTAGTACTCTTCATTTTGGCCATTTACGTTCACGTTGGTCCCTGCTCACTGAGCTTCATTCGCCGCTCTCCCAGTATCCAATCTCGGAGGTCTTCCCCCGGTCCTTTGCTGATTTCCTTCAATATCTCTAGTCTGGTTCTGGTTTTGACCTCTAGAAACTTCTATAGCTCCAGTTTCGTGTTCTGCATTGCCAACAGCCGTGATTGTCCATTTCCTTGACTTTGTGCTCCAGCTTGTCCAACTTGTCGAAGGAGGTTCTGCATCATCTCTTCTTGTCTTTTCAGCATTGTTTCCATCACATCTTTGGTGATGAAAACTAAGGCCTGATTAGCTCCCGAGGAAGCCTCCTGACTCCCCTCATGCTGACTTCTTTCCGTCCTCTGCCTCCTAGTTGATTGCTTTGCCATAGGCTCCAGAATCCAAGTTCCAAAGTCTTTAAATCCAAACTCCAAGCTTTTGAATCCCTGAGTGCTATCTCTCTCAGTGAAAGCGCCAAAATGTTAGCGCCAAAATTGGTCACTAACGCCTAAATCCATATGAAAGCACCAAATCACAATCATAGATCATAGATAGTATGTATGTAGAGAGTATGAAATTGAAGAACAATAAAAATTAAAAAGAAAGCAATAATAACATAGGGTTTATAGTGGTTCGCCTAATACGGCCTACGTCCACTCCAAAAATTTCCTTTCTATTGATATGAGAATCAATTATAGTTACAATCCAGGATTTTTAAGCAACAATGGCAAAGTATCCTTAATAGGGAAGCAGAATCCAAATCCCTCTTTTGAAGCCCAACATGCTGTATTTATTGGCAAAACCTGAGCTACTGGGCTTCTTTAGTAGTCCAGGCCCATTAAGGACATAGCCGATCCAACATCCTTTATCACGACCGACCCACTATGGATGAACCAAGCATGGCCGACCCACTATTGTCGAACCACATATGGCCGATCCACATGCTCCAATCCTCTTGAGGCCAGAACCATTCATGTCGAACCACTCCAATGTCGACCCACTCTAAGCCGAGCCTTACCTTCCTTCCAATCCATACTATATCAAACCATATCCTTCTTGCAACCAGAACCACTCCATCCAGACTGACCCACACCATCAAGACCGAACCACCTTCCTACCAAACCACCTTCTTACCGAACCACTTCAACATGACTGACCTAGGCAAGCCGAGCCACATCCTTCGATCCACTTCAGTACGACCGAAATAGAACATGACGAACCACCAAGACCAATCCCATAGAAGCCGAACCACCTATGTCATTCCTACATAACCAATCCACCAAGGCTGATCCCTTCGAGGCCAAACCACCAGTGTCGATTCCATATGACCAGTCCACTAAGGCCGATCCCTTCGAGGCCGAACCACCAGTGCCGATCCACTCCAAAGCTGAACAATATCTGGCCGACCCACCTCAAATTTCACACCATGACCGAGCGGCACCTACCGATCGATATAGGCCGAGCAATGCATGAACTCCCATCCTTGACCGATCAACACCTACCGATCCACCTAGGCCAAGCTATATACACCGAACCATCCATGACTGATCATCTATCTATCCAGTTGACTCAAACCTATCGTATTCCAGCCTCGACAAACGAGCAGTCGATTTTGTTAAATCCGCCTGTCTACGGCCTTGCCAAAAGGCAGGTTAACAAGGAGACTGTGACCTACGAAGATTTCAAGGGATGGTTTCAAGAGAGGTTCATATCTGCAATGGCACAATCAGCTCTGATCAGAAAGTTTACTAAATTAGAGTAGGAAGAGATGTCTATTCTGGAGTATGCTAGGAGGTTTGAGGAGTTGGCCAAATATGGGTATGCTTCAGTGGATATAGTGATGAAGAGGAATGATAAGTTTATCAAGAGGTTAAAGCCTTAGTTAGCCAAGGCTACATTACCTAATATTAGAGATCCTTCTAATTTTGTAGTGGAGATGTCCTTAAGGCGTGAGGAGATGCTTGATTTTCTAGAGTAGAGTAAGGCTAAAGAAGTCCAAGTTGGGCAGAGTCAAAAGAGGAAGTTCTTTCCTAAGAAAGGTTCTAAGAAGGGTGGAGCAGCTAAGAAAGGGAAGTCTGAGTTGTTTGCTTCAAGTGCGACAAGAAGGGGCACTTTGCTGATGAGTGTCGTGCTGGAAAGGCAAAGGAAGAGGCTGGAAAGAAGAATGTCAGGTGCTTCAACTACGACCAGATTGGCCAATATAAAACCAGTGCAAGGATCTCGCTAGGGATGGAAAGGGCAAAGTGTATGCATTAGAGCCTGCAACTTCTAAGCTAACGGCTCAGAAGAAAGGAAAGGCAGTTTTGGGAAGTATGCTTCAAATTCATGGTACGTCTGTTAGCGTTCTATTTGATATTGTTGCATCGCATTATTTTATATCTAGATGTTTAATAGATAATCTTAACATAGAACCTACATATTTAGTTACTTCCTTAAGGGTTGCGAATCCAATAGGAGGGTATGCAACTCTAGGGTTGAGGTGTGACCAGTTAGAGTTTGACCTGTTAGGTCGTGCTTTTGTTTGCAGTTTGCATGTGTTTGATTTTATGGGGTTCGGGATTATTCTTGGGATGGATTGGTTAAGTGAGTACGATGCTGGATATTTTGCCAGGATAGAAAAATACCGCTTAGACACCCTGATTGCAGCGAACAGATTGTTTACACCATAGAAGGTTCTAGCGGTGAGATGTATGCTTTGTTGGGTGTTAGGGAATCAGAAGACGAGTTGAGTCAAGTTTTCATGGTTAGAGAATTCACAGATGTGTTTGAGCCAGTGGTTGGATTGCCGTAGAAACGAGCTATTGAGTTTCAGATAGATTTGGTTCCGAGAGAAGAACCAGTGAGTAGGCCGCCAAGTAGGATGACCCCTGCAGAGATGAGGGAGTTGAAGGTACAGCTGGTGGATTTGGAAGGCAAGAGTTTTATCGGGCGAGTAGTTCGCCTTAGGAAGTAACCGCAGTGTTTTCTAAGATGCCGGATGGATCATTGAGGCTATGTATCCACTATTGTAAGTTGAATGAGAAGACAATAAAGAATCGATATCCATTACCGAGGATTGACGATTTGTTCGACCAGTTGAGTGCATCCAAGGTATTCTCACAGTTGGATTTAGCGATAGGTTTCTATCAGCTCAGAGCTGTAGAGGATAATGTACCTTTGATGGCATTTAGGACCAGATATGGGTCGTACAAATGTTTAGTTATGTCATTCGGACTAACTAATGCGCTAGCATTCTTTGTGGATTTGACAAATCGAGTTTTCTGAGAGCACTTAGATATGTTCGTATTGGTTTTTATAGATGATATCTTGATATAGTCTAAGGATGAAAGAGAGCATGAAGATCATCTTAGAGTGATGCTTGAGATGCTAAGGCAGCATTAGCTGAAGGCGAAGTTTTCGAAGTATCACTTCTGGAAGAAGGATGTGTGTTTCTTGGTCATGCAGTCTCAGCGAAAGGGTTGCCAGTGGATCCGACTAAGATTGAAGTGGTGAATAGTTGGAAGAGACCCGAGATAGTGACAGAGATCAAGAGTTTCCTTGGGTTGGATGGTTATTATCGAATGTTCATTAAGGATTTTTCACGGATAGCAGCACCAATGACCACGCTAACAAGAAAGGATGTGAAGTTTGTATGGACTGATAAGTGTGAGGAAACATTCTAGAGTTTGAAACACTTATTGACCCATGCACCTGTGTTAGTTTTTCTAGAAGGGAATCAAAATTTGGTGGTTTATACCGATGCGTGTGGTACGGGATTAGAAGGTGTGCTAATGCAGAGAGGTCAAGTGATTGTCTATGCTTCTAGACATCTAAGACTGCATGAGGTCAGATACCCGACGCATAATTTGGAATCAACTGTAGTAATTTTTGCATTGAAGGTGTAGAGACATTACCTTTTAGGAGAGAGGTTTGATTTATACACAGATCATAATCCGCTGTAGTGTTTGTTCTTTCAGAAGGAGTTGAACATGAGACTACAGAGGTGGTTAGAATTTATCGCTACTTATGATTTCAGGATCGAGTACACACCGAGGAAAGGCAACAAGGTTGTAGATGCACTTAGCAGGAAACATTAGATTGCAGTGTTGGGGATGATTGCTAAGTGGAAAGATTTGAAAGCATTAGCAGATTTCAGTATGCAGTGGAGATCTGAGGCTGGATCTAGCAGAGAAATCGTAGTGTTATCTTATTTGGAAGCTCGACCAGTGACGATCGAAAAGATTGCTTCTAAACAGGAAGAAGATCCGGTATTAGCTGAACGGATCAGGAAGTTAAGACATGGAACCGAGAGTGATGACTTGAAAGTTTCAATCTTGACCAAATTAGGAGGTTGAAAAAGAAAGGAAGATCATGTGTTCTGAGTGTTGGAAACATGAGGAAAGAAGTCTTGGAGGAATGCCATCGTTCGAAGTTCTCTATTCATCCAGGAGGTACTAAGATGTATCAGGATATAAAGAGGTGTCTCTTCTGGGAATGTATGAAGCGGGATATTGGCTTATGGGTAAAGCAGTGCTTGATATGCCAACAAGCGAAGGCCGAACACCAGAAGCCAAGTGGGTTGCTTCGGTCACTAAAAATTCTGGTATGGAAATGGGATTCTATTTCCATGGATTTTATTGATGGGTTACCAAGGTCGAACGGAGAAAATGAAAGTATATGGGTTATAGTGGACAGATTGACCAAGAGTGCCCATTTCATTCCAGTTAAGTCAACCAAAATGGCACCTGTATTAGCGAAGTTGTTTATGAAGAATGTGGTTATACTGCATGGAATTTCTAGTAGTATAGTCAGTGATAGAGAACCCTTATTTACTAGCGAGTTCTGGAAGAGTCTATAGAAAGTTTTGGAAACCAAGCTTAATATGAGTACCACTTACCATCCGTGGATAGATGGGAAAACGGAGAGAGTTAACAAAATTTTGGAAGATCTGTTAAGAGCTTATGTTCTAGATTTCGATGGATCATGGGAAGACCATCTGCATTTATTCCAGTGGAGCGACGATGACAAGAACTGTACTTGGGAGTTTGAGAACGGGATTAGGGATACTTATCCTGACTTGATGATATGTCTTACCTTCTTGTTTGATTTGTTGTGTACATTATCATAATTTCGAGGACGAAATTCATTAAGGATGGGAGTTTGAAACACCTCAAATTTTGGGTAATATTATTTAAGATATTTAATTAGTTAAATTGAATAAAAATAATGTGTTGATTAGGGGACTGAGATTTGACTTAATTAAGGAGTAGTCGTGTTATTTAAACAATGAATTAAAAGAAGAGTTTAACACGAAATAGGGGAGGGGTAAAATTGGAAAGAGACTATTCCTATATTTATTCCCTAGGCCATGTATCTCTACACATTCATTTCATTTCTTAAAATTTTTAAACTAAGGTCGGCCATCAATAGCAAGAGAAAGGGGAAAAAGATAGAGAAAATCTAGGAAGAAGCTTAAGCAAATCAAATCCATTCATTTCTCAATCCCTTTAATCTCTAAAGCTAAGATGAATAATGTTTATATCTCATATTTGTTCATATAGATTTTATGACATGTTTTGACATGAAAACCCTATTATAAAATGACAGTCAAATGCCTTGTAAATTTTTCTATAGACTAGAACTATAATTTTGGAGATGGGTTTCAATTTTCTGAATTTTTTTGGAATTTATACTAATTTTCTAGTAAACAAAATGTTAAATTGGATTATAAATTATTTACGGTTAAATAATAAAAGGATTGGGTCTGAAATTTTTGTATGTTGGAAAACATATTAAAAGAGATTTTCTGAAATTTCTGTAGAATTTTTCTAAGTGTTTTAATGGTTATATAAAATTATTTAAGGTATGAGACTAAAATGTTTTATACAATTAAGGAAGGAAAAGGTGCTTTTTGCAAAAAAAATATTCAAATTTGTTGTTTGTGGAAAGTGGCGGCACTTTTGAAAAAATAAAATGGCAACCAATCAGATTTAGACAAACAAGACAGGTTAGGTACAAAAGAAATGATTTAAAAGGACTAATCTATATGTTTTTCACTGTTTCGATGCTTTCGGCACCAGGTTCCGCCTTCATTGCTTCGCTTCCAACACAGTCGAAACCAATGTACATGGTATCAGGAAACTAGTACGTAGTGAATTGGATATAAGTAGAAGGTATGGAGTCAAAATCAGGGGTTGAGGCGTTACTTTTCTTTTAAAATAAAATGTGCCTGCTTGCTTTCGACTAAGTAGCTTTTGACTTAGCTTTCGACTCGTCAAATGGATTTAAAGAAATGGTTTCGATTGGGTTGCGTCTTTGTTTTTAAACAATAGCTTTTGACTAAGCTGAAACCTTTTTGATGCTGCCTTTTTAGACCCAGATTGGTTTCGAAAGGGTTGTTTTGCTTTTAAAATATAGCCACTTCTCCAATGCCTTCGAACGGATGGTTTCGAAACCAACACTTCTTTACCAAGGAAATAGTTTCGAAACAGATGCTTTCGACTTAAATATTTTAAAGACTCTTTTTCTATGATTGAAGTAAAATCCAAATGGTTTCGAAAGAGACAGTTTCAAATGGTTTTGAAATAGATGCTTTCAACTTTAATGGGTTTCTAATCCTTTTGATCTACTTGAAGGCATAATCCAAATGGTTTCGACCGAGATGATTTTCAAAGGTTTCGAAGGGGTAAATTTTTGAATGGTTTCAAAAGGTTTCCACATATTTTAAATTGAACCCAAGTGCTTTCGAAAGGTTTAGGTTTAATGCTTTCAAAAGGTTTTAAAGAATGATTTCGAAGGAGTGGATCCCCAATGGTTTCGAAGGAGTCGAAAGGTATGGTTTTTCTGGGTGTTTCGAAAGGATTAAAAGGAAAGGTTTTTCCTATGTTTTCCAAAGGAAATATTTAAAGGATTTAAAAGAAAGATGTCTAGGATTATAAAGGATTTCAAGGGGAAGTTTTTATGCTTTCGAAAGGAAATTTTTTGAATGGTTTCAAAAGGAAGGATTTGGCCTTTCGGCATAGGTTAAATAAAGGGTTTTACTTGGTTTCGAAAGGGTTGCTTTCAAGGGTTTCAAAGGGGTTATTTAAAGGTTTTAAACAAAGGTATCGAATGTAATAACTAGGAAATATAACCTAAGTGTTTTCAAGTTAAAAAGGGGTTTAACTTATTTTGGAAGGATAGCTAATCCTTATTAAAATTCATCAACGTTATTTTGAGTAAAGTACATATAACATGGCAAAAATAGCTTAGAATAAAGTTAAGATTATATTTTCCTTGTATAAATATGATTTAAAAGGATAAATCATTTTGCAAAGGTTTTCAAGGAAAAAGGTGAAGGAACCTAAGAAAATGGTTTAGACAAATAGTCCATTTTGATTCGATTAGTTAGTCCAGTTTGTAGACGGTTAGTCCAGTTTGCAGGCAGTAAGCCCAGTTTTCGAACAGATAGTCCATTTATTACTTGTGAACCGATAGTTCATTAGTTACCTGATTATAGCTTAACGGACTTAGCTATTATTATCATCATTATATCAGTTTGATTAACCAGTTTGGTGATAGGAAAGGATTTGCAAAATATATGTTTTTAAGAGGATATTAGTGGGTTGTTAGTGGGGGAACCCATTCTGCTAAGCGTTGTGGTCTCACTTAATATCAGTAAACCAAGATGTAACAGTATTGTTCACACCAGGCTTATTGTTTGACTCGAAGTTTTTTTTCCCCTTAAACTCTTGCGTGCTCAAAATTGATTTGAGTAGGCTGAGGGTTGAGGTTTTCAAGTGCTAGTCATTTTGGCAAATAAAGCTTATTGAGACGAGCAGGTGGCTGACAGATAGCTAATTAGGAGTTATAGTTTTATTCTGTTCTGATTCCGTTGTGTATATTATGTTAAATATGACCATATTGACTCTGATCAACCAAGGGGCATCGTAATATGTCGCTCTTAGCTTATTTTTGCAATGATTATAATTGATCTTTATCAAGGAAACATTAAGGGATTATGTAATTTGGATATGAATTGTTTTGAAATGTAATTAGTGAAATATTATTTTTTGAAATATGTGACTTTGTTCATATTCAAGTGCTTTTGATATTATGGATAACATTAGCATTTTCGTATTTTATCACCAGAAGTTAATACTATGGATGACTTTAGCATCTGTAGCGCTTGGCTTTTGGCCTCTAAATATGGGGTGTTACAAAAACATTGTGGACTCTTGCTAATTAGTCAGGAAGCTCTGCTCAATAAGCAAGTTTCCCTATCCATTCCAAAACTCGAATTGACCCAAAGAATCTAGGTGCTAATTTTCTAAGAGGTGAGACTTTGACAAATACCATATCTCCAACCACAAATTCTAGCTCTTTACTTCTAATATCCACATAATATTTTTGACGGTCTTGTACTACCTTCATTCGTCGTCTGATCAACCCTACTTTTTCCATGGTATTACAAATCAAATCGGGTCCGAGTAATATTTTGTCGATGGTTTCCCACCAACAACTTGATGATTTTCATGGCCACCCATAAAGTGCTTCAAAAAGGGCCAAACCAATCGTCGCTCGATAACTACAATTATACGCGAACTCGACCAAAGGTAGATGTTGCTTCCAATCTCCTCCAAAGTCCAAAATACAAGCCCTCGACAAGTCTTCCAAAACTCTATTCTCCCTTTCTATTTGACCATCTATCTGTGGGTGATAAGCAATGCTAAGATTCAAAGAAGTTTCCAAAGTTACTTGTAAGCTTCTCCAAAACTCACTAGTGAACAAGGAGTCTCTATCACTTACTATGCTTACTGGAATTCCATTCAATTGAAGTATCTCTTTGATGTAAATCTGTGCGAGAGAAGTGGAAATCCTATTGTTCCTAACAGGAATAAAATGGGCACTTTTAGTGAGTCTATCCACAACAACCCTAATAGCTTCATTACCCCTCTGAGTCCTTGGCAATCGCTCCATGAAATCCATAAAAATATGTTCCCACTTCCAAGTCGGAATCTCTAACGGTAATAACAATCCTCCAGGCTTCTCTTGCCTAGCTTTTACTTTCTAACATGTCAAACACTTAGTAACAAACTCAACTACTATTCTCTTCATTGCAGGCCAAAAGAAAATTCTCTTCATATCCTTCTATATCTTACCTCCTTCGGGGTGAATGGCCATCTTTGAGTGGCGACATTCTGTAAGCACCTCTTTCAAAAAACTACCAATCATTGGGGCACAAAGCCGTCCATCCCTTCTTAAGCATCATTTCTCATCAACTGAATACCTACTAGCATAGGGAAAATAATCTCTTCTCCTCAACTTCTTCAAGATATTTACAATCCCTTTATCCTTCACTTGCTCAAGCCATATGTGATCCATCAAGGCGGGCCTAATCTCCATAACTGCTAAAAAGCCTTAGATAGGTTCTGTTGGCAGTTGGAAGCTAAAATTTGAGAGGAACTCCAACTGCCTCCATTCATATATAGAACCTAGGGTAGCATGCCTCCGATTAAGGACGTCGATGACTATGTTCCCTTTTCCAAGGGTGTATTGAATACTAAAATAGAATGATGCTATATATTCCATCCATCTCTATTGCTTTAGGTTTAAATCTTTTTGGAAAAACAGGTATTTGAGTAATTTACGATCAGTGAATAACTCAAACCTTTCTCCTAAGAGATAATACCTCCACATCTTCAAGGCAAAGACGATTGCTACCAACTCCAAGTCGTGAACTAGATATCTTTTTCATGATCCTTCCATTGCCTGCTAGAATAAACAACTACTTTCCCATCTTGCATTAGAACTGCTCCTAACCTTGTGCCACAAGCATCTGTGAAAACCAATGGTTTAGTCCCATCAGGAATAGTGAGCACAGATGCACTAATCAATAACTCCTTAAGCTTCTCAAATGCTTTAGGACACCTATCATCTCATGAAAAGACTAGGTTCTTTTTAGTCAAATGGTTTAAGTGGGCTGCTATTCTTGCAAAAATCTTGATAAACTTCCTATATTAGCCTGCCAACCCTAGAAAACATCTAACCTCTGATGCATTCCTAGGAGTCTTCCATCCTTGAATAGCCTCCGCTTTGGCGGGGTCTACTGCCAGTCCTTGCTCAGAAACAATATGCCTAAGAAGTCTAACTTTTTTCTCTCCAAAAGTGGCATTTAGCAAATTTGGCCTTAAGTTAGTGCCTGCTTAAGGTTCCTAGTACCTCTCTTAGGTGATTCTCATGCTCCTGTTCGCCCTTGGAGAAAACCAAGATATCATCTACGAACAAAATGACGAATTTATTGAGTTGCTCCCTAAATACCCTACTCATCAAATTTACAAAGTATGCGAGGGCATTCGTCGATCCAAAAGGCATCACTTCCCACTTATAGAGTCCATCTAGTGTGCGAAATGTGGTCTTCGACTTACTTTCTTCTGCAATTCTCAACTGAAGGAATCCAGTTGCTAAATCTAATTTAGAAAAACTTTGTCTCCCACAAGTTGATCGAATAAGTCGTCTATCCTAGGTAAAGGGTACTTATTCTTCCTTATCAACTTGTTCGGTTCCCTATAGTCGACGCAAAGTCTCAACGAATCGTCTACCTTAGGGGTGAAAACAACAGAGGCTCCCCACTCCAAAGTACTTCGTTGAGTGAATCTTTTTTTAATAGCTCAGAGATCTTCATATCTTATTCTCTTCTCTCTTTGGGGGCCATGTGACACGAAGGCGGGGCGATTGGTCTACATCTTTCTCCAAATCTATTCAAAACTCGATTTCCCTTTGGGTGGGAGACCCAAGACTTCCTCAAATACATCAAGAAATTCATAAAGTACGGGTATGAATGATAGCTCTCCAAAATATAGAATTAGTGACTATTGGTAAAAAAAAATCGTCTTCACCCCACTCAACTGGATTGTGAGATAATCTTGCGATTTATCGTCCTGGCGATTAAGATTGACGAATTTAAGCTTGGTTAAATTCACCTTTAAGAGGAGACTATGTCGCTGAATGCTAACACAGCCATGTATTTTCACTTCAACTATTCGTTGAAAAGTCGAAACAGATTAATAAACAAGAAAGCGACTGGAAGTAAATTGCAGAAATGTAAAAGGACAAAGAGATTTTACGTGGTTCAGATTGTTGATAATCCTACGTCTGGGTAATCCACTATCTTTTATTATTTTTCATACAAGAGATTTCAATAGCCTTGAGGTGTACAATATTTTGCCTTTTTTCTATTCAGTAAGAAGAAGAAGTTGAAAAAGAAGATCCCCTTCTTTGTCCTTATGCCTTTCCTTTTATAGTATGAAAAGTGCATTGTTGATAGTTGTAATCATCTTCCGTGTTTTCCTTCAATCCCCGCCCTTGGATTTTGCTACTTGTTGCCTATTCATAAAGCTCATTCTTCGTGCCTGGATTGATGGCATGTCTTTGGCAAGATATCCTGAGTCTGGATGGATATTGAAATTTTGAAGAGGGATGCTCGAAAAATTGTGCGGGAAGCTTTGGTCTACATAGGTTAGCCTCTTCTCTCTTGAAATAGCATGCCGCTCTAAGAGGAATGACAAGAGACTTTCCTGTGACTTTGTCGTGTTGTTGATGTGTAGGAACAAGGGCGATGGTAAATGTCAAATGGAGTTCAGACCTCATTTCCCCGTTGCTGTCCCTGCTCGTTTACTTAATTTGCCTCCATGTTAGGTCAGAATGAAGTATCTCTTCCTAATCTGTGCTGAAAGCTGCCCAGATGTTCTTGGGGCTTATTTACTATATGAATTGTTTTCTTGGCTGTTATTGGTGAGAGATTGAGAGAGGGAGAACTCCACATTTTTCATTTTCCTGTAGGGTTGAGTCAGCGTTGAACCATATCTTGGGTGACCCTGTAAACAGCCCCAGTGTAGTGCTCTTGGCTCTATACGACACGGTATAGGTTGTCCCCAGTGTGTGCTTGTGTAGACTTGATCCTGTAGACGTTTGGCAGCATGTGAGTACAGCTAACTCAAATCCTCACTTGCTAACCTCTATGCTTTGGCCTTGTATTATAGTTTGGGCTCTAGTTCCAAATGCAGTCAATGCATTCTTCTCTCTTTTTGATGTACATAGCGTCTGTTTTATGTGGCTTTGATCTTATTGAATAAGGTTTGGGTCCGTTAGAAGCTATGACCTAAAGCATGCTCCAAGCTCAGTTCTGCTATCATGGGGATGGTTTCTTTGTCTTCGAGTATTTATCTTGTTTCTTTTCTCTGTCGTTCGTGGTAAGAACGAGTGTAACACTTTCCCCTAAGTCTGGGGTGACTGTAGGTCGAAGAAGACTTGTCACCTTACACACCCGGTCTGTATCCCCACTAAGTCCTGTCTAATCTATTTTTTCAGTGCTGGGAATAAGTCTTTTCAGCTGCAAGTGCATTTAATGCTCTAGTACGTGTGTCAGTGTCTTGTTGGACCATCTTGTAACAGCTGTTCAATTTGCCTTTTCGTCTTTCTATGTGGATTTTCACCAAATCATTTATACTCGTTATTTTTTGCAGCAAATCTACGTTTCACCTAATATTTGATCATTTCAATCATGCCACTGCAATTCAAACTTAGGTGCGTATTCTTCTTTCTTCATCTTCGCTAAATTTTTCTTCATCTTCTCACTTGCAAAGAGTTGGATTAATTTTTATTTTCGAAATAATTTCGTAGATTAAGAGTAGGGTAAGCCACATTAAATCTCGCTCGATCTTTCTTTGAAATAGTATCTATGGTTTTTAGCAAGGATCCCTCTACTTTTGCTTTGTTTCCTCCTTCGTAAATCACTCGTTTGGAGGATGCTATTAGGATCCTTAAGCAATTCGGATTCCATGGGTATGCACCTAGGGTTCTGGAATCTCATGAGCGGATGAATACTCCACTAGATGGTTACATTACCATTACTCCTAATCATATTCGATGCAGGTTGTTTCTTCATATGTATCGGGTAATCCATGAATGGCTTACCACTCTAGGTATTGCTCCAGTTCAATTTGCCCTAATTCTTATACCTTCGCTTCACAACTTTTATGCTTTATGCTGACAATGGTATTAACCTGGCCATCGAAAAGGTCTAAATTTCGATCCAAAAAAGGATCATGAAACTTAGATCCATTCTAAGGCTGGCTGTTGGTTGGAAAAAGAAGTAACGGTAGGAGCAATAACTATTCTTCCAAAACTCACAGCGGATGGAATAAATATAATATCAAATTATACCCATTTATTTCAAAACTATTTGAATTGTCATAATACAAAATAGCATAAAATTGTCACACAAAATTCGTTGCATCATATGTTCAAATACATAGGTTCACATAAAAATATCATAAAAGATAATAATAACTGCCACAAGCTTAAGCCACTCCACCTTCAAGCATCGTTACCATTACTACTTTGTCATTAACCTATGTTGTAATGAGGAGAGAGTCGGGACAACAAATGTCCGGTGAATAAAAACCTCGAGTATTACCATTTCAGTACTTAGGCAGCATATTTCAAAATAAGAATATGTCTAATGTACATAAATCCATTTAATACTTCTTATCATGAAAGGAGATGGGTCCATAATCAACCACTTAATAACATTCATTCCCGAAGCTAGTTTTTAAATCCCATGACCCAAAATCCACGTCATAAATATCTAACAATACGAGTGATAATACTCAAGCCACTTAATACCTTTTATTAGAAAATAAACAGACTTGGGTCATTTAAGACCTCAATTGAGGCAGACCCCATTATTTATGTAAAGACCCGTAAGTCCGTACTCCTTGAATAGACACTAATCTCCTTTGTTTAATTCAAGATGAACGAAAATACGAACCCTTAGGGGTTTTAAGAAAAAGAAAAGAAGAAAGAAGAAAGAAGATAGGAAAGAAGGGAATAGAAAATAGAAATTAGAGAGAATAGAAAACAGAAAAGAAGATAGAACATTTTAAAATAGAAGAAAAAGAGAATAGAGGAAAAAGAAAAACAGAATAAAATAGGACGGAATTTTAAAATAGGACGGAACAGAAAACAACAGAATCACATCAGAATCTCACAATTCGCAGCGGAACAACATATAATAATAAATGAATAATCTTTAAACAAAGAACTATATCAGTTATTACATTACATTACATTTCATTTCATCATATCATCAGAGTATACAACAACAACAACAAACAGTGCAGCGGAAAAAGAAATACTATATAGCTAGTAATACGCCATGCCATCCAGCTTGCCTCCAGCAATTCCAGAATATCCAGAATATCCTGATAAACCTTAACTCTCGACTGCCCGTGTGGAAATTGGTGGGCACCCAGAGTTTAGGAAGGAAAACAATAAACTCCAAGTCAGTCATGTGACTGGTGTGAGAACTCAAAACAGTTTATTTAACTTTAAAATCAAAATAGAGGAATATTTTTAAATTCAATTCGCAATGCTTTTAAAAATGAGACTACCATAAGGCCTCCCGCACACACACACATGCAAACGCAGAATCGGAGGAGATTTCTCCTTATGATAGTCAAAGATGCTTGATACGCATTTAAAAGAACATTTCATATTATTATTAGTGCATAGTGTAGGAAAAATTCATTTCGAAAGTAGAATATAAATCTTAGCCAGCATAGACATTCCGAACTATGCCTACTATAGCTAACTATGTTCAATAGCAGGTTACCGCCACATTCCATAGCAGGTTATACAACTAAAACCGTACAAGTCACGTATTGTTTCTTTGGATTTCCAACAAATGGTCAGGCCAAGGAACTTCCCATTGCCACATGAGAATGCCTCTGGAAAGACATCCCCGAGAACCAAACCGGAACTCTGCCAACACAAGGCCGGGTTACCCCTAACTGGGTAACTACTGACACGAGCACGCCATTCCCCGATCGTAAACGACCTTTCTCACGGGATCCCGAAAACCAACAACCACAAAGTAATAAATTCGTAGTAACCACATAGGTTAAATATCTGGGCTCCATACCATGATACAACCTCTATCCAGAAGGAAATGTACATACCCTAAAGGGTGCTACCCCTCATAACCTTGCTGCATCTTTCCTGTTTTGACCATTTCCGGGGTGTGAGGTTCGACGAAGTCACGTCCACAAAAACATACTTTATACAAAAGCCATGCTTTGGGTCAACAAATGACCAACACAATGATCACTAAGATAGACGATCAAATAAACGATCCTATCACAAATAATCAACACAATGATCATTTCAGCATCACTCAGCATGTCACATTACCAAATTGGGAATATATCGCTGATAACTTCAACTATATAACCTCTGAGCTCGTACGTCTCAGAGAAGGGTGTTAAGCTAAAGAATAAATTCTCCGCCACCAACAGAAATATATTTGAATGAAATCGTCTTTATATCTCAACTTGTAATGTCAGACACACAATCCATACAAGTCTGTTCCGGGCTCGAACAAAACCGAAGGCACTTACAAAGAAGTCCTTGTAATCCGGATATTCACAATCCTGATCGGATTCACCATCACATATGGAGAACTCTATATCGGAGCAACTCGGTGCAGAGTAAATCGACAGGTCATCCTATCGCTCTCGCAAATACCGGGTCTTCAACACCGATCTTCAATGCAATTCACAACGACGTATCACATATTCGGAATGGGTTATACGACCCCATGGTCCTTTCCCGGTTAACCCGAATAGTGAGCGCTTATTCAAAAATAAGTGTAGCATTCACATTCAAACAAATCACATCAATTACCCATTCAAAGGGAAATATTGATAGTCGGCTATTGAACTATCACTGGATATGCACACATCACCAGATTCCAAATAATTTTCCAAATTATTTATTTTCCAAAATATCTTTACAAGATATATTATTTCATACTTCAAAAATAAATCAATATTTATTCTTAAACAAATTCCACTTTCACATATAAATTCCATTATGAATTTATATTCCAAAATATTCATGCATATGCTTTAAATTATTCATTTCAATTTATCTTCAAAAAGATAAATTCTAAATATTCACTTTATATTGGAAAACATTTCCATACTTATTTATTCATAAGTAATTTTCAATCCATTTATTTTCAACACTTGGAAAATATTCAATATACTTAATCGAATTAAGTATATATTTCATTCTATTAAGGAAATCATTCTCTTAAACATATTTATTTGGGCCAAAACGAATGTTGCGTAGAACATCGTTACGACGTCCCAAAATCACTAGTATAGGGATTCGAAATTTAAAATAGATATATAAATCCCAATACTATACAAAACATTTCCTTTCGGAAATCATTTACTATAACAACAGTGTTATAGTCCACCATCTCCTTCTATTTCTCGAAAACGTCTATTTCAACAATAAATGTTGAAATCTATGGTTTCGAATCTCAACACATTTAAAACATTGTTCGATCGTTTTAATTCTATTTAAAACATCCAAATCCAAAACAATTTCTTTAACGTGTTATTCACTATTCAAAAACGTGAATATACTTTGTTAACAATTTCATCCTTTTATTCATTTTAATTCAAAGGATTATTCACGATTCAAAAATGTGAATATAACTCCATTTATAGGTTTCAACAATTTACTTATCAAAATAAGTCATTTGCGAATTTATAAAACATCTTTTATAAATTCTATTTCTATTTATTTATAAAAACTTCCTTTTTATAAATTCTTTTACTAACCTATTTCAGTTTATAACTCAATTATAAACTAAAAGTTCATATTATAAGTCAAATGCTTATAAAACGATTATTTTACAAAATCGTTCCTTTAAACTTCATAATTATAAATCTTATAACTTATAAGATTCAATGATTTATCCAAATATATTCTTTAATAACCTCACAAAATTTATAAATCTTACTATTTATAAATTTCATTTATAGCTTCACCATTTATAATTTTATAAATTTCATTCTTTAATGAAATTCATTTTCACTTCATTCAAACACTTATAAAAACTCGTTTTAAAATGTCCATATTTCAATTTATAAATATCCATTTATAAATCTCTTAATATAAATCAATTTATATTATTCTTTAAAACGACTTTTAATCTCCTTTATTATTTCACCATTTTGATTTATAAAATAATTAAATTTTATAAATCCTATATTTAAACTTTTAATAACATATTCAAAAATCCAATTTAAACTATTTTATAAAATCATTAATCCATATTTCTCAAAAATCAATCTTTTAACTATATTTCTCAAAAACATAATTTTATAACTTTTAAAAGTATAACGTTTATTTATTTAAAATAAATAAATTCCCAAAAATAGTTTATAACGTATACTTTCAAAAATCACCTTTAAAAATCATTTTAAAATCCCAAAATTTGGGTCCAATGATGCTACACACCAAATAGTCAATCACGACAAACAACGATATCATATATCGATATGATAATCCATCAAATATCAAAATATCTGAAATCAAATAAAAACTGTTGAGGAATCCAGTTGGATCCCTCCAACCTGTTTTCCTGCATCCAAAAACATTAGCACAATACCAATTTCGCTCCAGTACGAAATTATCGCGGTATATGTTCTTATTAAATATTATCCGCTTAATAACGGCGTAATAGGGTCTCATCCGCTAAACAAATAAATGCGGAAAATCAATAACTCCAATATATACGTATGCCAATATATATATATTGCTATTATATATAATACCAATTTCACTGTTTATGAAATATTCGCGGTATATGTTTTTAATAAATAACATCCGCTTACTAACGGCGTATAATGTCTATTTTAACAATCAATAGATATCAATCATCATTCAAACATGCATTCAAATATTTTAAATCTAACTATTTAAAATAAAATCGAAACTGATTCGATTGAGTGAGAAGTTCTCACCTTGGTTTTAAATTCCGTTTTAGCGATTTATTTCGAATAAAATTAAACGGACGTTTAATTTCACCCAAAATTCTCACTAACTCCAAACGACTCCAAACCAACTCCATCGCATAGTGCTCGTCCATACGATTCCAACGCAACTGGTTTCGCGTGTTTTCGACCTCGTATGAAAAAGTTATTGATTTTTGAAGTTACACGATTTATATACATAGATTTATAACATAATTTATAAAACTTATAACTTATCTTCATCACAGCCGTGCATCTTCACATCCAACGGCCCCCCTCCATCTTCTACATCACGCGCTCACCTACAGGTTATCAACGTTATGGCCGAACCCATTAGCAATTACTAGGGTTAGCATTTGCATCCACATCACTCGACTATACTCGATCACGTCACCGCCATCGCGAAGCCCTCGACACGAGCCATACTCGGCTTGAAGGACAGCAAGCACGGCCTCATGTGCTGCCTTGGAATGCGTGCGCAACAGCCCAGGGACGCGGGCCTGTAGCTTCCTCCACACGACTCCATATTCGATCATAACCGTTGGATCTCTAGAGCTTAACGTCCTCTTCAATTTGTTAGTTGAAACTTTCTTGAATCGATGCATGGATCAAGAGATAAATGAGGAGAATCGAAACTAATTTCTGGCCGTGTATTAGGTGGAGGCGGCTGCAGTTCAAAACTAGGGTTTTTTCTTTTTTTTTTTTTTTTTTTTTGAGATAGTGGGCTATTTATAAGGAACCGACGAAACACTATTCATCCCGGAAATTCCGAACTCCGATTTACGCGCCGTAACCAGCATTTCTAGGGTTTACCCGCGTTCCGGACACAATGGAACAGGTTTCGAAAGCTAATTCGGAAGTATGTGCGAGTTATGGCTGTAAACGCTCAATTTAAATTAAACCGATTTAAGTCGATTTCTATGCGTTTTAATTTGTACAGGACAAACGGTAAATCCAATTGACTTGAAATTTTAAATCTTGCAATAATATCACATTACGGACCCGATGAAACTGGTTTCGTCGAAATCCGAGACTTTTTGAAAAATGGCTATTTTCACTCGTCAAATTTAAATTAAAAATAAATCGATGCGTTTCGAGCTGCCACGCTCAAACGATAGCTCCGATTGACACGAAATTTGAAATCCGGTAATAACTAACTATTACGGATCCAATGGAACTGGTTTCGTTCAATTCTGAGACTGTTCAAAAATTGGCTATTTTCACTAGTCGATTTTAATATTAAAATATTCAATTTTCACAAATTAACTCTTAATTCGATTTTAAAAGTTCTAAAATATCATTCTAACTTCCATATGATAAAATAAAATTTTACAAATCATCTCTAATCATATTTAACCCAATTTTTAATTATTTCCATAATTTAACGTATTAAATCATCGATTTAATTATCCAATTAAATCCAATAATTCAAATAAAAATTTATTTGACTTATAAATTCACTTATTAATATTTAAAATTAATTAAATATTCAAATTTTAATTTCTAAAAATTCTGGGTCGTTACAATTTAATATCTATTCCCAAGACGAACTCCTCAAAGGTGACTATCTAGCTGACATTGCATGACATCTCTTGAGCCACTTAATACTTCTTAATGGAAAGACGGACCCATAATTAGTCACTTACTTCCTTATCCCGAAGCAGACCCCTATCGAGATACCACCTAACACGCCTAATAACTAGCCCCTTGGCCATTTAATACTTCAATTGAGGAAAAGAGGCAGGCCCTCAAACAACCACTTAATACCTTAATACCACGAAGCAGGCTCTTTGTATCATAGCCCATACTCATGACGACGTCTTACATTAGTCCAACCATCCGTAGGAGCCGGTAGCCAGATTAACAAGGTAGGTTTACCCAATATAATTTGGGATTAACCTCGCGTCATCACACATATTTATCATAAAAGATGTCTCACATCAATAGGAAGTGTACACAACTGCTGTTAGCCTCAAAATGAAGGGCATACTTTTGTTTTACAACTCTACCAACCTTGCATCCTTATGACTTGGCCATTATTTGAATACTATATATATGTGTGTGTATGTATATATTTATATAATACTCATCTCACTATTTCATAATTAAGGTCTTATAAGGATCTTTCTTATTACGCCTTAGAATATCAATTACCTTCCTAAAGGGAGAATATAATGACAATTACTGCCTAAATAGCTATGCAATTATACGTCATAATTATACATTTATTATGCTAATAGAAATAAATATATGTTCGTGTCTAATCAATTCTAGTGTGCGGTTTATACGCCGTAAACTAGTGTTAAATATCAATTCTTCTAACCATAATACTAATTCAAGTCATTTTCCTTCAAATATCTAAGATTTCAATATCCATGACAAAGGATTAAGTATTCATATCCAAACTAAAATACATAGATTTGTAAAAATAGAAATCAAATTTATTACATCAATCCAAGGAAGTATCATAAACAATAGGAATTGCAATCCTAACTTCATATTCTATTCAACTCCTCTTTGACACTAAAATAACGAAGGAACTTTTTATGGAATAAGTGGTGTAAACTACAAATAGAATTCATACTTTAAACCCTTATTTTATCACAGAAAACTCACAATTAGAATCAAAGAAGGATGAGAACTGGAATAGACTATGAAATTATCAAAAATGGCAGAACAATATAAATTCCATCAAAATAACCTAAATAATTGATAATCTTCATCTAGAATTGACATGTCGAAATAAATAAAAAATTAGGGGATTTTAACTAGTTTGTTTCCGCAATCCCAAAATCCCTAAGGCATATTCAAATTCATATATATACTAATCAATTACTAAAATGAAAAGTACTAAGGTTTCCACTCAAAGATTATTCTCAGCTTCTCTTGTATGGATTTACAACAGTAAAGCAACTCTTTTCCAGATCTCCTTCTTTTGATATATATACAGAGCGAAACATGGGTATATATATAGTTTTGTTAGATTCAAAGAGGTTGGAGAGGAGGAAAATAGATGAAGATAATAATTAGAAAAGGATTAAAATCCTTACCTGAATCCCTAAAAGAATTTATGAATCTAACTGAAAAGAGAAAATGGCAGAAGTTGGAGGTATTTTCCAAATATTTATGAATAAAAAGTGGAGAGGATAGGATCTTATTTAACTAAGTTAAAATGCACCAGAACCGTAGGATGGATTTAGGTGAAAAACGGATAAACCTGAAGCGTTTAAACGTTGAACACCCCTAGCTGCCACCTTAAACAAGGGTCGATGGCCCCTTATTGACCGGTCGACCGCTAAGGGTCGATCGCTTGGGTCTGAGGTGTCGACGTGCGCTGATTTGTTATGCTCATTTATTTTATTCTCTAGTTAATTTTTAACATTAATTGTTTAACTTAATGTTACTTAATCCCCAAGTAAACCTATAGTTAATTTTTAAAATTCAAACCCTAAATTTAAATGCTCATTTGAATTTGAATTCGAACTAAATTCATTTAAATATGAAAACTTCAAACGCTCGTAACTTCTTCATTTGAGCTCCGTTTTTAGCATATTGTATATGAAAGAAAATCATAATTTCACCACAAATGCAATGGAATAACTTTCATGGTAAAATCCAACACTTTCAAAATTTCCATTTTCAACCCTACCTTAGTTAATTTAATTTACTCAATTCATTTATGGTTGATTTTACGGGGTATTATAGCATTTGATAGGATATTGAGATACCTTAAAGCATTCCAGGTCATGGAATTTGGATTAAGAAAAATAATTCTAACAACGCGGATGGTTTTTCTAATGTAGATTGGTCCAGAAGTTGCGACAGAAAATCAACCATAAGGTTTTGTACATTCGTAGGTGGTAACTTGGTCACTTAGAAAAAAAGAAGCGGAATGTTGTGGCTAGATCAAGTGCAAAAGCAGAATATAGAGTCATGGCATTCATAACAAGTGAGTTTATCTGGATTAAGAAATTACTCGGTGACATGAAGATAGAGCACACAAGAACAATGCTAATGTACAGTGATAATCAAGCTGTATGACATATTACATCCAATCCAGTCTTCCACGAGATGACAAAACATATAGAGGTAGATTATCACTTTGTTAGAGAAAAAGAGCAACCGACGGATAGTTTCACAAAAGCATTTGACAAGCCCAGCAATTTGAACATACTCGACAAGTTAGGTTCTATAAATTCATTCGAACCCTACTTAAGGAGGAGTGTGAAGAAATAGAAATGACAGCCTTAGAATATTTTATCATAAGCTATAAACAGGAAACAAATAAAAGGTTAGCATCCTTTATAAAACTGTCTACATAGCCAAATAAGCAATGGCTAGTAGAATTATAATTTAGAAAATAAGAAACGGCTGGTAAAATTAGACTATATATAATTCTGACTGGGTACTGGGTCGGATACCAGATGTGACGACTATGGGATTCAAACCCCTACCACCCTGAAAAACAACAACATGCACTAACCATTGTGCTAAAAGGTCTATTTTCATTAAATTTTCTAAAGGGATGTTAAGATTCATTTGCATGGTCCAGTATTACTTTTCCTTTGTAGGAAAGTAAACAACAATTTTATACTTTTTAGAGCTTAGTTCTCCTTAAGTAATTCTTTCCTTTTTGATTTCATAGAATGGCCTTGCTTATTTTTTCTTTCTAAGTCCAATTGCCCACTCTGCTAGCACCATTGAGGTAGCTTGTATTTGTGCTTCTGTGTTGCCATGATCATACAACTATCAGCCACAATGTTTTTCTGCCCGTTTTGTATCAACTTGATAATCAAAGCCATGTAATTTTGGTAGCCATTTGCCTTTAATTAATTTATTTAATTTCTAAGGTAATAAATGCTACAAAATTTGATGGTCGGTTCTAATAATAAATTTTTTGCCTAAAAGATATTGAGACCATTTTTTGTAGTACGCAGCAGAGCAAGAAAATGTTTTTCATAAGTTAATAGATGTAGATTTCTTCCTTGAAGTGCTTGGCTAACGTAGGCTATTAGCTTATTTTCTTGAAGGAGTACTGCACCTATTCTCACATCATTTGCATCACATTCAACTATGAACTCTTCATTGAAGTTTGTTATAGCTAAGATCTGTAATGACCCAAAAATTTTAACCATTTAAATAACGTAATTAACTAAAGTTCTTATGAAAATAAGTAATAAAATTTAGCAATGAAAATTTGTTATTTGGTATGCGGCTATTGAAGCATAGTAAGTGGCAGATTTTCATTTGGAAATATATAAGTTTGTTATATTGTGTAATTTCAATTTAAAATTTAAAATTGGTAAAATTCGATGGAACTAAAATATTTTTGGAATTTTACATAATAAAAATGTAAAACATTTTCTTAGTGAGACGTCATATTCGTTTCGCCAAATTTGGACCTCTCGAGCCTCGTTTATCTTATTTTCGCCATTTTAGCTTGGCAATGAATATCGAGTTTTGATAGGTAGATCATGTCTCTGATATATGTATACCATCTTGTCTGTCTCATTGCGTTGATCTCCGTAGCATATTCATTTGTGCATTTCGGTGTCCAATACACGGCGAAATATGCAAAACGTATAGTCGTATCGGTGCCCATTTTTAAGCCTTTTGGGTTTCCCAGTGTCCTTTCGTCGATACGCCGGGAGAAAATAAATAGGCATTCGCTTTATTATTCCTTGAATTCATGATCTTACAGTCACTATTCCCTATTTCAATTTATAATATGTTGGTTCGTTCCATTTTCTTCCTTTCCCTCCTTTCATTTTCTTTGTGTTCACGCTTTTGAAAATAATAAAAATAAGTTATATATTACCTGAAGCTCATTTGTCTTCTTTCCCAATTGCCACCTTCATTGCTGAGACCTCCCTCCGCCGCTTTTTCTCCTCGTTCATCAGCCACCCACCTCCTTCTCTCCGCCTTTCTCCGCACAGCTCCCACCGCCTTTCACCTTTTCCCAGTCTCACCACACAGCCCGCTCCTAACCTACAAACCCAACCTCCCTTCGCCCTAGCTCATCCACCCTATCGAACCACGCCTGCACCATTCGGCTGCCCTCCTTTCCTCCGCCCCTCCGCCCCTCCGGCCTCGTAACCCAGCATAGCGCCGCTTGTCCACCTGAACCAACCCAGCCTCTCCACGTCGAACCACTCACCAGGCACCCCATCAACCTTGCCACGCTCTAGAACCCAAACTGCCACCCGAACCCACTTCTTCACCTTCCGCCTCACTGACAGCCGACAAACATCTCTACCTCCATCCCTGACTATGCCTCACCCTCTTCCTCTTTCTCCACATTTCCCACCTCCATCACAGCCCTCGGGCTTCGATCACTCCTCTGCCATTTTTCCCTCCATGTCCAGTCACAACCAAACCCTCTTTTGTAGCCCACCAATTTCCTCCCGAGGCCTAGACCTATAACTCTTCTCTTCCTATATGTATATATATATATATATATATATATAAAGAGGTATATATATATATATTGTTTTTCATCGATTCAAGTTCATCGTGCTTTGCTTTGGAGTTTGCTTTCAAAAGCTTGGTTGTTGATTCGTGTTGTTGGAATTGGTTATGCTTCGATCTTGGATTTGATTTGTTGCAGATCACTGCTTTGCTTCATTATTTTATCAGCACCTTAATAGCCTCGAAAGGTGGGCGATCACTCACGATTAACATTCATATGCTTAGTAAATTTATATTCACATGAAATGACGATTGAAATGTGTTGTTAAAATTTAAATTGTTAGTAATTAAATTGTTGCGTATGATTGTTAATATTTAAAATTGTTTATATATGTTAATTGACATATGACACCATAACCTGATGTATATATTATATTTAAATTATTAGTTATGATCCATGCTTATAATTGATATGTTATGCTATTTTATGTTATTATTCTATTGCTCTCACACTGCAAGTTTCCTGATAGTTTAGGAAATCCCTATGCGTTGAAATAATACATACCTGAACGATCTTATAGATTAGAAAAAATCGTTATGGGTTGAAATAATAAACCCAAGCGATTTTAATGATTTTTGAAGTTTGGGATTGCGAGTTGAAATGATATATACCCATAAATATTAAATTATTGCAGATTGAAATGATAAATATCTGTATCACTTGACCATAGGATAGAAAATTATATACGGACACCGTTGGCCTATTTTTAAAAAAATGATTTCCAAAATTTTTGAAAATATATGGATTTTAATAAATATTGATTTTAAAATATAATGTAAAGATTTTATTTTTGATATGTACGCAAAAAATTAGATTTTAAATTATATGTTTAGAAATATTAAATTTATAAGTTAAGTTTGGGAAATATAAATTTTAATATTTTACTTACAATTTTATTATTTTAAATATATAATTTTTATAAGATAGATTTGATTTAACAAAATTTAATAAAAATTTAATTTAACTAATATATACAAAGTGTGTTTAATATTTATTTAAGATTATATTGATATTTTAAAAATAAATTTTGTAATAACTTTAATAAATTAAGGTTGGAAAGATAAATTAAAATTGATTTGTAAGTTAATTTGTAAAGAATTAAGTTTAAATAAGAATTGATTTGAACTTATTGATTTTGAGATTTTAAAGATATGATTTTATACCTTGATAACTTGATTTTGATTAAAGGTGATTAAATGAATATTTTCAAATTTAAATAAAATTAAAATTCAATATTTAATATTGATTTAAATTTATAATTTGAGATTTTATATAGAAGTTATTAAAAATAATTAAGTGAATATTTTCAAATTTAAATAAAATTAAAGTTGAATTTTGAAATATAAATGAAATTTATCAAATTGAGTTATTGTAAATGTTTGAATATTTAAACTTTGAAACCTACTAAATTGGAAGGGGTTTAAATTTGTTGTTCAAACTTAGATTTGAAATCGGTATAAATAAAATGGTTTTAATGAGAATTTGAATTGAACTTTTAACTTTTAATCGAAATTGCTGAATTGAGATTGATTTAAATTGAATTTTGAAACTAAAGTTGATTTGAATTGAATTATAATTTAAACTATTTTTGATATAAACCTTTTTATATATAAACTATTTTAATATATATTATTTTAAATTCATAAATAATTCTTTGATATATATATATATATATAAACTATTTTTAATATATAAACTATTTTAATATATAAATTATTCTTTCATAAAATGATTATGATTTGAAAGTGAATATGATTTCGAAGGTGAATATGATTTCCAAAGTGATATGATTTTGAAATGAATATGACATTTTAATATCAAATATGAATCGGTTTTGAAAATGTAAAATGACCACGGTGTGAAATAAACGTTTGATTGTTAAAGAGATTGGGATCGTATATTTTCATACTTTCTACCAATACCGAAAACCACTTTAACAACTGTGCACGTGATGGAGAATCCAAAACGAAGTAGGATGGTTTGGCGAACGATTTTGTATGAGGTATGAATGCAGCACTGACCCCTCGGGGCAGCTTGATATGACTAAAACAGGAGTCATGCCAGACCAAGTGAGGTCGCACCTCCGATCGAGCTTGCTTCTTAGAAACCATATCTATTACTTTTTGATTTGATTTTGTGCAGTCTCGAGGTGGGCGGTAGTAGCTGCTACGTGTTACCATCAGTCTAGATTCACAAAACGGCAGAATCCTACCCTGGGCATTGCCTCGTGTGTCTTGTCATATGCCTTATTGAGCCCATTATGAGTTTGGTTTGTGTCATATCTATGGAGTGCTCCATGATAGCCCACCGATTTAGTTGAGTTTACACTACTGTATAGACGACGACGTTTATATGAAATGTGTTAAGGGGATATGGGTAACGCTTTAACAGTGTTTTAATATTTTACTTTACTGTAAATATTATATATGTAGCGTATTGTATTATGTATGTAGATAATTTCATGGATCTTTAAAGGATGGAATTCCAACATTCTTTAAGTTATTTGTATTTCACTTGGACATTTCACTTAAGTTGATTTACTTGCATAAGAATGTTAATCCTGACTCGAATGTTTTGTGTTCGAGACTCACCTTTGGAGCTTGGAGCTTCGCTTGGAGATTTATCATTATCTATTCAGCTTTCCAGTTATTTCTAGTTGTTTATGTTCAGTGTCATTTGCTTATATATTAGAGACTTCTATGTATTTGGGATTACTATTGTATTCTGCTTTAAACTCTGATGTTCTGTAGTAGCTTCATGAACTATTATTTATCTATTCCGCTGCTTATTATTGCAAAACTCTGTGTCTATGATTCTGTAATTGATTTATTTACTGTATATGCTAAGTTTTGCCAAATATAAATTAATAATCTGTTGTTTTGAGTAATTCAAGTCTGACATGTGTGAATTATTGTCGATTTGAATGGTTCGAAATGAGGATCCTTACAAGTGGTATCAGTGCTCTGGTTTAGGCAAAACTTAGCTTATGGAGTAAAAACTCATTAGAGATAGGGTAGTAATACCCTAGAATAAGTAGAATCAATTATGGAACCATCCTTCCTTTCGAGCCTATCTTCTTAGTTAGAATTCTCTTTGATTAGGGTTCCTTTAAATTTGAATCTCTATTCTTGTTCTAAAATCCATTCTTAAATCATCCTATGAGGGAGCATATTTGTAATTGGTGTAAAAATATTTTATATTGTGTTGTTTGAGTTGTTAAGTTTGAATTTTGGGTTTCGATTGATTCGCCTAGCTAACTCTATCGGTGGGAATTATAAAGCACTTGAATAGAGGAGACTGACACAATATTGTTTTCAAAATTGGTAAATGAAATAATTTTATGTATGATTATATTTTACATATAAATGTATAATTTTTTGAAATTAGATAGTTAAATGAATTGGTTGTTAGAAATGATAGTACTAGATTATCATTTATAGTTTTGTCAACATTCCTAACCGTTAACTATTGTTGTATTTTATAAGGAGATGAAATTTTTAGAACATGGTTTATAAATCTGATTTGCAAACGAAATGAATTTAAATTAAGGATTTGAGAATTTAATTTTCGGTGCTTTTCAAAATTTAGTTTTCAAAGTTTTGGAAAATATATTATTTGAAAGTATTTTCGAATAGAAATTGTTTTCAAACAATTTTAAAGAAGTAAGTCAGTACTCTCCTTTTATGTCGCTGAAAAATAATTTTGATAATGATTACGGCATCATCGACATTCATGTTCGAGTCTTAAAGTGGGGAGACCACTTAGTAACTTTGCTACACTTTTGTTTTGAAAAATGGATTTGATTTGAATTTCTTGAGTATGATTTGATGTACAATATACATACATACATACACACACACACATATATATATATATATATATATATATATATATATATTTGAAAATGGTTTGAAGTGAAACCGAAAATTTAACTCTTAAGTTTTATGTTAAGGGATGGCTTTCAATTATTGAAATGAAGCAAAAAATTTGAATAATTGGAATGTCTAAAATGTGAAATGGAATTGAAACAACTTGAAAGGGTAGAACTAGGATAAAAAATTATTTTTATAATACTTAATTGCATTCTAAAGCATATATAACTTACCTGAAATATTCAAAAAGTTAAAATGTTAATATGAATATGTAATTTAAGGTTATACAAGAGAAAACTTAAGTAATATAAATGTTCAAACTAAATTTTGCTTAACAGAAATGTTGTAAATAAATGGTAAATTTGTATAGTACTCAATTACATTCGGAAACATTAATAAAACTTACTGGAAAAAGTTTGAATGTAACGAGAATATGTAATTGAATAGTATACAATATAAATGTAGGTAATAAGATGGCAAAAAATAAAATTTTGTTAAGGGAATTTATAAATAAAAATTGAGTGGTTATAATAAATGTTTATACACTTAATCTATGTTGCAAGATATGTTAAATGAAATAAATTGAATAATAAAAAGAGAATGCTATTTAAATAAATGAATATGAACTTAAGAAACTAAACAGGTAATAAATAAATTCATATCTTTGTAAACCATTTGTGATAAAAAGGTAAATTACAGAGAATAGTTGAAATTGAAATATAAGTGGAATTAACTTAAGTGAAGTCAAATAGATTAAATAAATGAGTTAAATAAAATAAAATTCATTTTGAAAAAAATGAACTTAAGTTATAAAGAAAAGGTGAATGCAAATAAATTGGATATGAATATAAATTAATTGAAAATGGGTTAATTAGAATAACAATGATAAATGGATGTTAATAAGTAATGAGACGTATAATGTTAACACTCGAAAATGAAATATATATATAGTTTTGAATTAGTTGTTGTATCTGGTACTATGCATTTCGAATCTATCTTTCTTTTATGTTGCTTCTATTCTCCTATCTCATTCCATTTTAGGGACGAAAAGTTTTGAGTGGGAAGAGTGTAACGACCCGAAAATTTTATAGATTTAAATAACGTAATTAGCTAAATTTTTCATGAAAATAAACAATAAAATTTAGCAATGAAAATTTGATATTTGGTATGCATTTATTGAAGCATAGCAAGTGACATATTTTCATTTAGAAATATGTAAATTTGTTCTGTTGTGTAATTTCAATTTAAAATTTAAAATCAGTAAAATTTGATGGAAATAAAATATTTTTGAAATCTGAATATTTTTACATAATAAAAATGTAAATCATTTTCAAAGTGGGACGTCGTATTCGTTTCGTCAAAATTGGACTGCTCTAGCTCCGTTTATCTTATTTTCGGCGTTTTAGCAGCATTTTCGGCAGCGAATATCGAATTTTGATAGGTAGGTCGTGTCTCTGATATCTATGTACCATCTTGTTCGTCTTATCATGCTGATCTCTACAGATATTCATCTACGCATTTCAGCGTCCGTTACATTGCGAAATCTGCGAAACGGTTAGCCGTATCGGTACCTATTTTTAAGCCTTTTAGGTTTTCCTGTGTCCTTTCGTCTATACACTGGAAGAAAAAAAATAGGCATTTGCTTTTAACATTCCCTGAATTGACGATCTGACTATCACTATTCCCTATTTCAATTTATCATATGTTGGTTTGTTCCATTTTCTTCCTTCCCCTCCTTTATTTTTTTTGTGTTCACGCTTTTGAAAATAATAAAAATAAGTTATATATATTACCTGAAGCTCATTCATCTTCTTTCCCAATTTCCACCTTCATTGTCGAGACCTCCCTCCGCTGCGTTGTCTCCTCGTCCATCAGCCACCCACCTCCTTCCCTCCACTTTGCTTCCTTTCTCCACCACAGCTCCCACCACCTTTCACCTCTTCCCAGCCTTGCCACACAGCCAGTCGTCTAACCCACAAACCCATCCTCCCTCGGCCTATCTCGTCCACCCTACAGAACCGCGCCTGCACCCTTCGGTCGCCCTCTTTTCCTCCGCCCCTCCGACCTCGCAACCCTGCACAACGCTGCCTATCCACCTGAACCAACCCAGCCTCTCCACGCTGAACCATTCACCCGGCAGCCCATCAGCCTTGCCACGCTTCATAACACAAACCCACTTCTCTACCTTCCGTCTTACTAACAGCCGACAACCATCTCCGCCTCCATCCCTGACCATGCTCACCCTCTTCCGCTTGCTCCTCCTTTCCCATCTCCATCACAGCCCTCGGCCTTCGACCGTTCCTCTGCCATTTTTCCCTCCACGTCTAGTCACAGCCAAACCCTCTGCTGCAGCCCGCCACTTTCCACCCGAGGCCGAGACCCATAGCTCTTCTCTTCCTATGTATATATATGTGTGTGTGTATGTATATAAAGAGGTATCTATATTGCACACACACACACACACACACACACACACACACACATATATATATATATATATATATTGTTTCTCATCGATTCAAGTTCATCGTGTTTTGCTTTGGAGTTTGCATTCAAAAGCTTCGTTGTTGATTTGTGTTGTTGGAACTTGGAATTGGTTTTGCTTCGACCTTGGATTTGATTTGTTGTAGATCTCCGCTTTGCTCCATTATTTTATCATTACCTTCGTAGCCTCAAAATGTAAGCGCTCACTCACGATTAACATTTATATGCTTAGTAAATTTATATTCACATGAAATGACGGTTGAAATGTGTTGTTAAAATTTAATTTGTTAGTAATTAAATTGTTGAGTATTATATGTTAATATTTAAAATTGTTTATCTATGTTAATTGACATATGACACCATAACCTGATGTATATATTATATTTAAATTATCAGTTATGATCCATGTTTGTAATTGATATGTCATGTTATTTTACGTTATTATTCTATTGTTCTCACACTGCAAGTTAACTGATAGTTTAGGAAATCCCTATATGTTGAAATGATACATACATGAACAATCTTACAGATTAAGGAAAATCATTATGGGTTGAAATGATATACCTAAGCGATTTTATTGATTTTTGAATTTTGGGATTGTGGCTTGAAATGATATATATACGAAAATATTAAATTATTGTGGATTGAAATAATAAATATCCATATCATTTGACCATAGGATAGAAATTATTTATGAACACCGTTGGTCTATTTTAAAAAAATGATTTCCAAAATTTTTGAAAATATATGGGTTTTTAATAAATATTGATTTTAAAATATAATGTAAAGATTTTATTTTTGATATGTATGCAAAAATTTAGATTTTAAATTATATGTTTGGAAATTTTAAATTTATAATTTAAGTTTGGAAAATATAAATTTTAAGACTTTACATATAATTTTTTTATTTTAAATATATATATATAAACAAGATTTAATATAATATAAGATAAAATTGATTTAATAAAATTTAATTTAATAAAAAATTAATTTAACTAACATATACAAAGCGTGTTTAAATATTTATTTAAAACGTGTATTAATATTTTGAAAATAGATTTTCTAATAACTTTAATAAATTAAGGTTTAAAAGATAAATTAAAATTTATTTTTAATTTAATTTGTTTAAGAATTAAGTTTAAATAAGAATTGATTTGAACTCATTGATTTTTAGATTTTAAAGATATGATTTTATAACTTGATAACTTGATTTTGATTAAAGGTGATTAATGAATATTTTCAAATTTAAATAAAATTGAAATTGAATATTTAATATTGATTTAAATTTGTAATTTGAGATTTTATTCAAATGTTATTCAAAATGATTAAGTGAATGTTTTCGAATTTAAATAAAATCAAAGTTGAATTTTGAAATATAAATGAAATTTATCAAATTGAGTTATTCTAATGTTTGAATATTTAAACTTTGAAACCTATTGAATTAGAGTGGTTTAAATTTGTACTTCAAACCTGGATTTGAGATCGGTATAAATAAAATGGTTCTAATGAGAATTTGAATTGAACCTTTAACCTTTTAATCGAAATCGTTGAACAGAGATTGATTTAAATTGAATTTTGGAACTAAAGTTGATTTGAATTGATTTGTGAAATTGGAAGAAACAATTCTAATTTGAAACTATTTTCGATATAAACCTTTTTAACATATAAACTATTTTAATATATATTATTTTAAATTTATAAATAATTCTTTCATATATATAGATTTTAATATATAAACTATTTCTAATATATAAACTATTTTAATCTATAACCTATTTTTAAATATAATCTATTTTTAATGTATAACTACTCCAGTATATAAACTACTTCCAATATTCAAATCGTTTAAGTTGAAACGGTTATGATTTAGATTTAATGGATTTAAATGTGAATGCTTTGATATGATGGTTTAACCTATTTTGTGGTTATGATTTTTTTGAAACGAATACGATAAGGTGAATAATGGTTTCGAAAGTGAATATGATTTGGAAGTGAATATGATTTCAAAGTTGAATATGATTTGCAAAGTGATATGATTTTGAAATGAATATGATATTTTTAATATCAATTATGAATAGGTTTTGAAAATGTAAAATGACCACGGTGTGAAATAAGCGTTTGGTTGTTAAAAAGACCAAGATCGGATATTGTCATACTCTCTGCCAATACCGAAAACCACTTTAACAACTATGCACGTAGTGGAGAATCCAGAACAAAGTATAATGGTTTGGCGAACTATTCTGTATGAGGTATGAATGCAGCTCTGACCCCCTCGGGTCAGCTTGATATGACTAAAACAGAAGCCACGCCGGGCCAGTGAGGTCGCACCTTTGATCGAGCATGCTTCTTCGAACCATATATGTTATTTTGTGATTTGATTTGGCGCGCACCTATGATTTTGGGAGTGTGTCTCGAGATGGGCAGTAGTAGCTGTTATGCGTTACCACCAATCCGGATCCACAAAACGGTAGTACCATACCTTGGGCATTTACACGCGTGTCTTGTCATATGCCTTATCGAGCTCATTACGAGTTTAGTCTCTGTCATACCTATGGAGTGCTCCCTGATAGCCCACCGGTTTGGTAGAGTTTACAATACTGTATAGACTACGTTTATATAAAATGTGTTAAGGGGGATATATGTAACGTCTTAACGCTATTTTAATATTTTACTTTACTATAGATATTATCTATGTAGCGTATTGTATCATGTATGTAGATGGTTTCACGGATCCTTAAAGGATGGAATCCCAACATTCATTAAGTTCACTTGGACATTTCACTTGAGTTGGTTTACATGCATAAGAATGTTAATACTGACTCGAGTGTTTTGTGTTTTGTTTTATGCTCGGCTAAGCCTTAGTGTCACAGCATTTGAGACTCACCATTGGAGCTTGGAGCTTCGCTTGGAGATCTATCCTTATCTATTCAGCTTTTCAGTTATTTCTAGTTGTTCATGTTCAGACTTGTCATTTGCTTATGTATTAGAGACTTCTATGTATTTGGGATTTTTGTTGTATTTTGCTTTAAACTCTGATGTTTCATAGTAGCTTCATGAACCACTATTTAACTATTCCACTGCTTATTGTTGTAAAACTCTGTGTCTGTGATTCTATGATTGATTTATTTATTATATATACTAAGTTTTGCCAAATATAAATTAACAATATGTTGTTTTGAACAATTCAAGTCTGACATGTATGGATTATTGTCGATGTAAATGATTTGAAATGACGGGCCGTTACAAGATCAGTGGGTTAGTCGTGTAATTTTTCGACTTAAAGAAAGCTTTTGTTATCTTTATTGTCATCCTTCTTCAGCAATGAGGTGAGTAGTTTAGCTACAAAGCCATATCCTTTTATAAATTTCTTATAATAACTTGTTAATCCTAGAAATCCTCTTAGTGCTTTGATATTTTGTCGCTGAGGTTATTCTAGAACTGCTTTTGTTTTTTCTTTTTCAAGGGAAATCCCATTCTCTGAAATGATATATGGCCTAAGCATTCCAATTTATCGTCAGCAAACTTGCACTTAGATAACTTGATTGTTAATTTATTTTCCTACAGGACTTGAAATGCTAATTTTAAATGATTAAGGCGATCTTCCCAACATCTTCTGTAAATAAGAATATCGTCAAAAAACGAAAATAAATTGCCTTGGAAATTTTTTGAAGATGGAATTCGTAAGTGCCTAAAAATTTGATGGTGCATTTGTTAGTCCAAATGGCATCACTAAGAACTCATAGCGTCATTCATGAGTTCTGAAAGATGTTTGGTGGACATCTTCTTTATTGCATTCTTATTTGATGGTAGTCCGATTTCAAATCTAGCTTTGTGAAGTATTTTGACCCATAGAGTTCATCTAGAAGATCATCAATCCATGGTATTGGAAACTTGTCCTTGATAGTTTGTTTACTTAATCCCCTATAATCTATAATGAGCCTCCATGAACCATCCTTTTTTCTAACCATTATTACTGGAGCAGAAAATGCACTATTGATATTTCTTATGATGCCTGAATCTAACATTTCACTAACTAGTTTCTCCAATTCATTATTTATGTGATGTAAATGCCTATATGTTTTCAAGCATGCTGGCTTTGATCATTATAAAAGTATTTTTTTGGTCATGTTCTCTCCTTGGTGGTAGGGAATTTATTGCAGAAGTAACAGTGGGGAATTGATCAATTATTTGTTGAATATCCGAGTGAATGTTTTGATTTTTCTTTACAGTTGTTGTAGCTGAAAGTAGCATGAACTTGAGTTGAGAAAATTTAAATTCCTTTGAAATATATTTTTCACTTAAATGTTTGAAGTTAGTGGTTGTTAACCCTTGCCATTTATATTCTTTTCCTTTGTACGGAATCTCACTTGTAATTTCTTGAAGTTGAAGAAAATTTCCTCAAGCTCTCTCATCCATTGTATGCCTAAAACGATCTGACATCCTTCCATTGGCAAGACTAGAAGATCTATATGCATTTTACAGCCTTGACATTTTAATAAAACTTGAGAACAAATTTTGTTGCTTTTTATTTTCTGGTTCTTGATCATTTCTGGGTCGGAAATATCTAAATTTTCTTTGATATTTTCATTGAAATTTGATTAATTTTCTAAGTCCATAATACCTTCTAGAATGTATACTTGTTTGATTTTGCGTTTATGGCCAGAATGGTATTTTTGAAAATTTCCTCAGGTGTAAGACCTCTTGCTTTTGACAGAGAAATTCAGAGGTATTATTTTTGTCAAATGATTTTTGAAAAATTATTGTATTTGTTGATTGGAAATTTTCTTGAACTAATTGAAGAATCTGTTTTGAAACAATACTGTTTGCTATTTTTATTAGCACCTAACCATTTAGATTCTAAAGTTTTTGCCATGATGAGATTCATGTTAAATTGAGATCAGGGATGAAGGAATGGTTTAAGGAAGAAGGCGCTAATAGGAAGGAGGTTGCAGTTGCAAGCAAATAAGGAAGGAGGAGGTGAGTAAATGAGTAAGACAAGGGTAACAAAAGTTCAAAACCAAGAAAACATGCACAAAGAATAATAAAATGAAAAAAAAATCTAGTGGTTTCATTAAATTCATCAAATCTGCTTTCATTACATACATGGTCTCTGATCGTAGTTATAAGTATTACAGCTAAGGATCAGTACTAACTAGCCGTTCAGCTTTAGGATACAATCAAAGCCTATATACAAGAGATTTTCAATCAAATTCAGTCCAAATGCAAAAGAAGGCTTCCAGTTCTGTGTACATGCCAATATTGAGTTACAGCCCAATTAGGTAGAACTCACCCGCAAAAACTAGCTAATAGGAGGATGCCTAATGGGTTATATATGCATCACATATCACATGCTAAGCGATGTGGAACATTACATTACTCAATTAGATAGAACTCATCCCCAAAAGCTAACTAGCGAAGGAAGGGTGTCTAATGGGTTATATATGCATCACATATTTCATATTAGGCGGTGTGGGCGGTGTGGGACATTACATTCCACCACTCTTTGAAAGTCCGACGTCCACGTCGGCCTACTCTATTCCCTTATTGACTGATTCGATGGTAGCCATTTTTCCTTCGGACAGCTTCACTCACCTATCAGTTCAAGCCTATAGGTCGCCCCTCCCGTTACTCGGACTTTCATTTAGCGGTGATATGCTCTGATACCACTTGTTACGGTCCAATTAGGTAGAACTCACCCCCAAAATCTAGCTTGTAAGGGAAAGATGCCTAATGAGTTATATGTGCATCACCTATCCCATACTAGGCGATGTGAAACATTACAACTACCGATTCATGTAAAATTTGATCAGTAGGATCTTTCTCTTTTTCTATAACATGCTCATTTGTGGATTGCTTTTGTGTTTGAATATCATTGGAAGGGATTGAAAACGTGCATTTCAATTTATAACCTGCATTCCAATGCTGAATTGCTTTGTAAAAAATCATCCATTGATCAAAGTCTTGAACATTATGAGAATATTGCAAAGCTTCTTTTTTAGGATGAAAAGAACAAATATGAACTCATTCTATAACATCAATATTGCGGTATTTGAAAAACAGCTCAGCATGTGTTAACCAATTAATCGCACCATCTTCTTCCGAGAATGTGGGAAAATCTATCTTGATGGTAAGGCTGGCTGTATCTCTGGAATGATTTGTAGGAAAGTCAGAGTTTCTTGAAGGGGAACGGTGATTAAGATTGGTGGTTTTCAGTTCTGGTTCTTGATATTTGTTGATGTCAGTTCTTGATATTTCTTCATGATACGTCTGGTTCTTTATTTCTTTCAATTCAAAGAAAAATTTTGACAACATTTCTTGTATTTTCTTCATTTTCTCATTAAATTCTTGGCTTTCGGTGTTTGTAGTTTCAAAGGAGGATGAAGCTTCTTTGTTAACATCAGAACTTGCTCTCAACCAAGGATCGGCTAGGTCAGGGTCTGAATCTTGCTCACCATGTGGCTCTGATACCAATATGTTGTGATCTATATTCTTTCGGGTTTGTGACTGGGTGTTTGTCATTGTGGGATGATGGAGAGAGGCAGGTTTCAGGTGATAAAATGGTTCAAAGTGTAGCAGGTCGAGAGTGAGAAAAGATGGTGACTAACAGTGTTTAGAAATGAGGATGATGAAGCAACTTAGAATTTAAAACGAGGAGGTGGGAACCCTGAAGAACGGAAATACACTAGTGATACCAGAGACAAGAAGAAGGTGGTGAAAGCTTGAAAGCATGAATGAACGCAGGGATAGGTGACAGACTGAATTAAGTGAAGCAATTGAAGAAGAAATACACAAGGCTTAAAGAAATAAAGGTGGTGAAACAAGAATCAACAGCAGATAAAAGAAAAGCAGATAAAAGAAAATCTAATTTATTAATTTGCAACTGATCATCCCCTTACATGCAGGCTACCTTCATATATGTATATATGACTAATTACAACGGCTTTAGACTAAACCATAACAAATCCTACCCAAACTATAGTCAAGCTAAACACATTTACATGGCAAAGCAACCATATATTAGCCTGTATATATCATGCACACAACTTCTCAAGACCTTATCAGGCACTAACACTTCCAACCTCCATTGCTGGACCACCACTTGCCTCTGACCATCTTCCGGTACCAGCTTCCGATCACCTCTGACGAACTTTAACCTAAGCTTTGTTTATCTTACATTTACTGTTTTTAACGCTGCTTCTAGATATTGGGCATAACATTCTCCTCCCCTTCAAAACAACCTTGTCCTCAAGGTTGAGTCGAAGCTTTTTCAACCATTCCAGTCAATGTGCTACCACCTGGGTCGAATATTCATATTCTTTTCACTATAATGCTTGCCTAGGCATACAAAATAGTTGGAAGTTTTTAACCAAATAACTCTCTCATCAATATTTCCAGGATCTTTTGTTTTGTCACCATTCAGAGAAGATCTTCATGCAAACATTTTTTGTATATTTCTACTGCAAACTTTAATTTTGTACAACTCCCCTTAAATTTAATAATAGACAGATGCTCACATGTATTGCTTGAGATTTTACCAAAGTGGACATTCTCTATTTCTATACCATCATTCTTTTTAGTCCATCTTTTCTTGTCAAAACCATAAACCATGATTGACCTTTTCCTTAAAATCACATGGGATTCATTATCATTTGCTATATCACGCATCTCCCAAGAATGATCGCTTCTTAAAAGAGACATTTCAACTGAATTTTCTTTTACTTTCACTACTGTAAAGTCCATTATTGATGCATATATGACACATTAGGCACCCTCCCCTTAACCCCTTACAGGCCAGCTTTTGAGAGTGGGTTCTACCTAATTGGACCGTAACATATTGAAAAGCCGGTCAAAATTGGGTTATGGTAGAAAATTGGAGCTTAGTCTTTGGCACTCATAAATTGGATAAAATTAAAGCGAGAGACGTAAAATGAAAAAAGATAAAGTAGAAAATCCTATTTTTGAACAGTGCACGAGATCCGAGGTTTAGAAAAAGGGAATAGGTGATTTTAGAGAAGGAAAGAGAAACATGACGAAGCTTCAGACTATTTTATTTTGGTTTAGTTGGGCTGATAATGGACGTGATAACCCAATTGAGTGAAGCATCAAGGAAAATAGCCCAAATGAAAGAAGATTCATGAAAATAACGTAGGCAGAAACTATTAACACCCCGTTATTTTCCTTACACACTCCATTTCTTCGCAAAAAATATCCACACATCTATTTCTACACCCACCCCAATTTATTCCAGATTTAGCTCTCTTGCTAATTACCAAATCAGCCACTGCTTCATAGTTTTGTTTGTCTTTTCTTTTCTACCATGAAAATTCAATTTAAAAGAAGAAAAATCATTAACTAATTGAATCTTAGATCTGTGGGTATCATCACACAACAATTTCAGTACTACGGTTTTTAATTAAAGCCATCTTGGATCAATTAACAAAACAAAAACGTTAACGCAAGAATCTATAATTGTGATTTAACTGACCTTGTTATTATGGTGCTAGAGCTAAACTATTTGCATTCGATAGTTAAGGTTCATTGTCCCAATTTGTCTTCTTTTCTTGTATTGATTTTCTCTTCAGCTTAAATTTGGTATTTAATGGGTTTTATGGAGCTTTAACTGGAATTCAATGGTTGATACTTGATAGTCCTGAGAATAAGTGATTATCCTTTTTTTTCTTTTTTCTTTTCAATTAAGTTTACTTATCATGGATTTTTTAAAGCTATCTTCTTCTTCCATCTATTTTGAACAACAAACTGGCTATTCATATTATGTTTAGTTCAGTATTAATGCTACTCTCTGGTGACCAGAGGGAGGGATGGTAAATCTTAACAACTGTGACTTTTCTCAATGGGGGGGTGAATGATGATTAATGGGATGGTAATAGACATGGCCAATAATGTATACCTATACATCCACATCTGATCAAAAAGCATTTAGCAATATGAATCTATTTTATGTTTGGTTACGGTTACAATTTTACAAATTGTATATATCTTTACCAACTCAATTTAACAATGGTACTACGTCAAATGGTTTGCAATGGTACTTCGTCTTTTTTTGACATTCTCATTTTTTCCTCAATGCATTAACTAAACAGAAATCATCTCTACGGTAAATAGTTTGCAATCTGTTATCCGTGATTTTCCACAAACTACGAACTGATGATAGACTTTGAAATGCTAAGAATAGATAATGGGCTCAAAGATCAAAGATGAATAAGATGCTATATATATATATATATATATATATATATATATATATATATATATATATATATATATATATATATATATATATATATATATATATAGAGAGAGAGAGAGAGAGAGAGAGAGAGAGAGGATCAATACCAATCCATCAAATTCCACTATTCTCATTGGATCTATATTAGAATTTGATCTGAGAAAATTCTTAAGGGCTAAAATATAGAACGACAATGAATACATTGAAGAGTAGTAGGTTAAGCATTTAAATCCACGGATTGGTACCAATCCATCATGGATGGATGACACTGATTCATAGAATGTTGATTGTTCTTCGTCCTAATATGTTTGATCTGAATCTAAGATATTTTCTAGACGAGTTAAAAGAGAAGAATGACGACTCTAAAGTCTAACTTCGGTCTAACACACCAAATACAAGAGCACATGCAATGGAAAATGGATCTTTGAATTCGCCGCTATTTTATCTAAGAGAAAGTGATGCAATACAATTACTTCTGCAAACTTACGTAAAACAATTCACAGGATCTTTGAATTCGCCGCTATTTTATCTAAGAGAAAGTGATGCAATACAATTACTTCTGCAAACTTACGTAAAACAATTCACACATCTTCATGGATGTAAAATACACGTTTCAAAGATAATGCAATACAATTATGTTCTTTTAGCATCAATGATATTCTATCAAAAAGAAGGGAGAACTTGCAACAAATGTTGAACTAATTGGATTAAATTTTTTCATTATGTTGCTCCCGTATGTACGTATGTATATGCCATAAATTAGTGCTGCATGAGGCTCTATGTGCATAAGAACTGGATCGTTGAATCTTTTATCTTTGTACGAAAGATGGATATTAAAAGACAATTCAATGGTGGAGATCCGTTGTTATCGATTTTGAAAACGAAGCATGTTCTAACCAAATGCGCCACCTGTTTGGGCATATTTTATTTGTTTTAAAAAAAAATTAAACAAATATGATGATTTTTTTTTTTTTTGCGTATTCACGAATTCATCCGTTGACCTGCGGATATGGGATTGAAGATCGAAGGATTAGAAACATGAAATTTATGTTAAATTATTGATAAAAATGCTGCGGGTAACAGATCTCAAAATTCATGAGGTTTGTACGCAAGGAGCACAGGACTTTGCGAGAGCTGCAAAACAGTCATATAAATAGGCAATTCCAGTTCTTATATGTTCTTTTTTTGTTTCTCATATCCAAAGTACACAATAAAACAACAAAAAATAAAATAAAAAATCCCCTCTTCATCATTAATGTTCTTTCATAGGCTGAGTTATATGAACGAATAAGAAGTTGAATTACGACTTATATGGTTAATCAAAACAATGTTTGTAACATCTGTATAAAATAAAATATTCATATTTATGTAGCTGTCCAAGGCCATCATTATTAGAATTTGTACATTACGACCTCCTGGAAGAGCAATTCTTAATACATCCTAAAATTATTTAAGTTAATTTTTTATTAAAATTTTTAGATATATCAATGGATAGAATAAATATTCAATATTCATCCACATCCACGAATGCAGATATTCAAAAATAATTTTAGTTACATACGACTACAGCACTAGCTGTCATCTGAAAGTATCGGTTCAGCAGCAAAGAATAAATAGTAATTCATACCCAGAAATTTCAATGAGACAACAAAGAAAACAAGAAGCTTCGTTTCTCCTGTGATCACTTGTGTTGAAAACTTGAAAAGTGCAACCTCGCTTGCTTTGAATGGATTATGGATCGTACACATTACCATCTCATGGAGGGCCACAGCACCTACATGTTATGATGAAAAAATGTTAAGCCATATACTAAGAAATATTGTTATATGTATTCAATTGCCCGCATTGGAGTGTAAATGAAGTAAAAGCCTCCAGAAAAAGAACATTTAAGTTATCAAACTACATGCTTTCTGTCACAGTGAAGACATTACCTTTTGTATTTCTTTCCTGACCCACATGGACAAGGGGCATTCCTACCTAATTTTCCACTGTTTGCCAAATTAGATCTGGCACCATCTAAGGGTGTAGTGCCCATCAACTTTTGTACCTGAACAAACATTACATATTAGAGTCTAAATCATAAAATCATTAAGAGATTTTCATGTAATTTCAACAAATACAGAAACAATCTTCCACTCAAGAAAAAAAAAACAATGCAAGTTGTTCAACAAGCAAGAACAGAACAGAACAACAAAAAAATGGTTCAAATTCTTCTGATGAGAAGGATAAACTTATAATTATGTGAATTCAACCGTCCATTTGGCATCATTAAACGGTAATTTTATACCATTAGTAGTATTCAACATTAACAACTAATGCTAAATTCGTATCAAATGCCACAGCAGAACATTCCAAATCCAGCTAAACGTTAAAAATCTGATCTTAGACAATCTAACGTCAATGATGTTAGCTTCTCTAAACATTAACTCCAAAAAAGCTATTACAACTACAACAAAAAATGAAATAAAATAATAACATTTTGCACCTCCTTACTTCTGATCAGAACATGCATGCTAAAAAAAATTCCAAATGAATAAAATTATTTCATTATTTATCGCTTAAGATATGAGGACTATTTGGTATACAAATATTTCATTCAGAAAAATAGACTGGAGGAAATAGTTTAAGGTTTTTCCTAAACGAATGACACAAGCCAAAAAAATTAAGCGGAATGACAAACTTCAAAACTCAAACGCAGCTTGTTTTTTTTCAACGACAACGACAGCAGCTGTATGATAGGTGACGGCAACAGCGTCATAGGCGATGGCAGTGGAACGGTCGGCTATGGCGGCTCGTGGTGGGTGACGACATTTGTGGGCTTCGAGAACCCGAGCTTAAGATTGAGCACGAAATTTGATTTTGATGAAGACTGGTCGATGGCGATGGTGGAGGAAGCAATGGCTGGTCGACGATGATAGTGGAGAAGGTGGCGCTGTTGTCGATCGTTTTTTTATTGAAATATAAACCAGTAATGCTATTTGTATATAGCATTTGCTGTAAATATAGTATTTTTGTTCTATATGGTTGCAATTCTTGAATAGCATTTTATAAACTGCAGGATTGAATAGCATTTTATTCAGATAATGCTATTTAGTTTAACATTTTTCATATTTTTAATTTTAAATGTGACCCAATAATGCTATATAAGATTAGCATTTTCGGTGAATATAGCATTAGTTATCAGTTTTATTTTTTATATATGAATATATCATTACGTTGGCATAATACAATTTTAGTTTAGCATTTATGTGTTATATAAATGAATTAACACATATAATGATCATCTAATATAGCATTTTGTTTTGTTTTTTTAAAATGTGTAAATGCTATTTGTAATTATCATTTTTATTTTGTATGTGTGTGTGTAGCATTATATTGATATAATGCTAATTTAATTTAGCATTTACACACTGTATACATGAATAACACAGATAATGCTATATTAATGTAGCATTTTGTTTATTTGCTTTTTTATTGTGCTAATGACATATATCAATTAGGATTGCAGTCATATTGGTGGTTAGGGTTTCGGATGCAATAACAGGTGGTTAGGGTTTTGGGTGATGTAGGGTTTTAATTTGAGGTGAATCAATGGCGCGATGAGATGGAGCTTTGAGCGGCGACGACAAGTAGAGGTTTGACAGGATCTGAGGTGAAGCTATGGCAGTGAGGGTGAGGAAGTGTAGGAGGCACACAATAAAGTCGAGACGGGCAGCATACATGAAATCGAAGCAGGCGGGGCAAAAAAATGTTTTTCCTTCAGGCTAAAGCGGTGTCCTTAATTCAAAAAGGATTACCCAACTTTGTCATTTTTAACTAATTCACTCTATTTGATTATGGTTAGGGTATAAATTTATTTCGATTACTTGTATAAATCGCACGTATGTACATCTAATGCTGAATGTGTTTATTTTTTATTTAATAAAATTTAATTAAAGATGTACGCTATAAGTGTAAAAGTTTGGTGGTCATTGCACATTTATTTTAAGCAGTCATTTATTTTAAGCAGTCATGTCAGATACAAATCGATAATGGAATATTATCTATGGTATTTTCAAGATTTCAAAAGGAAACGGTGGAAATCCTATTGATTGAATTTTCATTATTAATAGTAGAAATGTACTCAAATACATGTCGTTTAAAAAACATAGATATCCAAGTCACAACACGACAATAGTAGGAATTATTATATACCAAAATAGACAAGACTGGTACAATTCAAGAGACCCATATATAATGAGACGCCATTTCTCCCAAGCAAAATAATTATCTTATAATATGTATTCGGTCCACGCAATTATTATTAAACAAAATATTTTCAACTATATATTGTTAAATATAGAATTATAAATTGTTTGAATCTAAACATACAACTGAGCTCTTATTTAAGTTACCTCATTTCTATTAGGGATTAAATTCAACGTATCTTCTAAACCTTTAATATTTCAAGGACTGCATATGATAGTTACATGATCAAATTTTATAGTAGTTAATATTTTAACTTCTACATCCATATCCTAATGACCTTAGCATTTTGATAGTGGAAGGTGATTATATAATTCTACCTTTCTCAGTTTTGATGAGAAGAAAAACAAATTGATATTTTCTCTTCTATTATAACCAAGGTCTTTGTGTTATATGCAATTAGAGTGAAGTGAAGAAATGTATATACCAAACTTTTTCATCTCTTGCTTCCCATAATTTATGCTATATACCAACCACCTTATTGTGTGGTTCTCCTCTTTTCATTATACTTTCTTGGTCGTGTATTTCCTGCTTACACTTTCAAATATGTATAACTGCAACTAAAATCTTTCTCCCATGTCAAAAATGATTATAGCAATTTGCTAGTCATCCTATAAAGCTCTGAAAAAAGGAAAGGAAAAAAACAGTTTATAGTAATACGTTAACTATGTATGATGATAGTGGCATCATTTTGATATTAATATGCTAGTATGTATCATAATAACATACTTAGGTCGTTGCTGTTTAAAAAACACGGTTAACATTACCGTTTAAAAAATACTGATGTTAAATCCGTGTATCCAAGTAGTTACTTTATTAATTTTATTACGTATTACTAGTATAAAACGCATTTACATGCGTCTAAAATTTAGAGATATTTAATTTTTATTGAATAAAAAAATATTGAACGGATGTGTGCTATAAGTGAAAAATCTTTGATGGTCAAAACATTTTTATTTCAAGCAATTCTGTTGATGTCATCAGTGGCAAATTGATAACAAAACTCCATTGATGGATGGTCGGAAAAGGAATGGTGGTGGAGGTTGCAAACCGATGGTGAGATTCCTTTGATGGATGAGGATGTTTTTGGAATTTCAAAAGTACACCGTGGAAATCATATCTATTGAATTCTCTTTATCAATAGTAGAGAAAATCATAAATTTGTATATCATATTGTTGTTTAACGATTATTGCTATTTAACAAACATGAGTATCCATAACAATGGTATATATTTTACTACATATTATAGTCAAATATTTGCGTACTAAATAGTTTAAAAAAAACGTTTGTGTTTAAAACATGGATATCACATCCAAATAGTTAGGTTTAATACTTTATTATGTATTATAATCAAATATATTGGTTAGTCCTCCTATAAAGCTTTTCCAAAAAGGAAAAACATTTTCATAGTAATATTTGACCACTACGTATGAGAATAGTGGTATCAGTTTTATAGCAATATTTTATTCTGTAAACAAATATTTAAGTCTTTGCTGTGTAAAAAACATGGATATCCAAACATTCAAGTTTTTTATTATGTACTATAAAAAACTGTTGTCTAAAAAAACAAAGCTATTTAAAAACATGGACATTCAAAAATACATAACCAAGTAGTCATAGATGGACATTCAAAAATACATAACCAAGTAGTCATGGTACAATTTTATTATGTACTATTATCATGGATACCCTAACATGATGAATGTCTATATCCAAACATGTTGATATATGACATTCTATCACACGATGAAACAATAAAACATATAGATTTGTTTTCAGAGTAGCATATAAAAATAATTTAATCTTTCCAAATCAACTACCATATGCATTTATCTTCGAGTACAGAAAATTCAAAAATAATTTTACGACCAAGGACTGGGACAGAAAACATATTCTCACCCACGATAGTTAAGGCGCTAAGGCGCAAGCCTTGAGCTTTTTGAGCCTTGGGTCTTTTGCGTGCTACAAGTTTAATCTACTATTTTACTAACTACAAATTAAATTGTAAACCATATTTTATAATTCATTCACCAATTTAAATATTTTATTATCTAAACTTTAAATTTTACATCACATTTTATAATTTATTTAACTATTTAAATTTTTTATTTAACTATTTTGTAAAATAAAATTTGAATTTTGCAAAAAGACGCCTCAAACTGCAAAAAGGCGCACTCAAACTGCAAAAAGGCGCACAACGTGCATTTTTGAGCTTAGGCGCGTCTAGACGTGCGCCTTGATAACTATATTCTCACCTCGCACTCTTAGCTATTGTCTCGAGTTTCCAGGATTTAGTTTTGTTTTTTGCACATCGTGGTTCATTCTTCGTTGGTATCTACGTCGTATCACGTCCATGTTGTAATCATTCGGCTAGGTAGGTTGACTTTATGTACTTCATTTATATTTGTTACCTTGCCAGGCATGTTGGTTGCTTATTGTTGCGCAGGCTCTGGACTTCTGTATTTTTATTTCATTATATATGTACATATCTAATATGGTTGTATGATTTTTGGATCATACATCCTTTATCTCATAAAAAACAAAAATAAAATTAAATCCATGTGTCCATTACATGCATGGCTGATTGTGCTTTAAGGCACTTCTTCACAGCTATAGTGATTTGGTGGGCTCGCCCGAAAATATTAATTATTTAGGAAGATGTTATTTAAAAAAATGTTTGACCATCAACAATATGATTGTGTAAAAGAAGAAAAGTTTATTTTTCAATCCTCTATAAAAGTACAACATTAGAATATGGTTCAAGCATCGGTTTTGAATAATAATAAGACTGCATCAATAATACAAGTTGAAAGCGAAATATGTAAACAACAACTATACCGCTTAAATAAAGACTTTTTGGGTTATAGGCCTAACTTAAAAGTCTAAAATATGTACCTCGGCAAAACTCTTAGGCAATGGTTTTCCTTCCTCCTTTAGTTTGTCTATTTTCTTTTGTGCTTCTTTGGCCCATTTGTATTTAGCAAGTGCGTTTTCTACCTCAGCAATCGTGCACTTGCACTGTTTTATAGCATCTTGTTTGTGGTTGGGTTTTAGATTCTGCAAATTGAGAAAAACAGTATGAAATGTGAAATATTGATAAGCAAACTAAGAGGACTAAGTAAACGTAGGGGTGAGCGTTCGGTCGATTCAGACGGTCTTGAAGTAAAAAATGTCAAAACAAATTGAAACCCAAAAAAAGTAAAATCGAATCGATCCGAATCGATTTCAGTCAATTTGGTTGGTAACCGATTTAATCGAACAAAAAAGGTAAATAAGAGAAGTTATCATATCTTATTATTCAAATGATTGGTTTACTCAGAGGAAAGCATAAATTTATGTTTTGAGAGACTGTATTAAGTATTTTTTACGTTTATAAGATAAATTAACCATTTTTCAATTTGTAAACTTTATTTTTTAATCATTAAACCAATTATTAAAAGTATTACAATACTATAAGTTTGGTTAATATAATAAAAGTTCGATCAATTTGATTAAATTGATGATCAAAAAATTACTATTTTACAAACCGAATTCAAACCGATTTAAATTTTTAACCAAACCGACCGAAATGGACCGTTCGGTTGGTTGATTTGGTTCTAACTGAATATTGTTCACTCCTAAGTAAACATGAAAACGTAATGATATACAACTACATACATTGACACTTTTCTAGACAAAACTCTACATTGTGATCATAGTAGTAGTACTTTAGGTCGATTTGTATCATATGTTTCAATAATAATGAACTACAATAATGATGCATAATTACATAGTACGAGATCAAACCTGTAGGTTATCGAAACATTGAATCGTGAAAACACAAAAGCCCTTCAACAAAATGAAGATATTTTGTATCAAAATGAAATCTTGTTTTTTTTAAACCATCAAGTATCAACTACTTGGATGTTTGGTTTATAAGCAATCTATTTGTTTTATTACCAACTAATCCACTGTATGTTTCTAGGTAACATGATCATTTTATGTTGCCAAAGTGCACAAATAGTAAAAAAAGGAAATAAATGCACTTTAAAAGCAAATGACGCCCGTACACATGCTAATAAGTTCCAATAGTTCTACATATCGCACTGGAAAAAATAGGTCACATAAATACACGCTAATCAACTCCAATAGTTCTAAAGGGGAGTGACATACCATATCCACTTCCATTTCAATTGTTATTACAAATGAAAAGGGAGTGATATAGTAGTGTGTATATATCTCTACTACTAATAATGAGAATTCCTTGAACATCAATTCAACCGTGTCTTTTCGAACTACCGAAAATACCCTTTTCTTTTCATTTTTACTTGCTTTTTATTGTCTTTTGCTTAGCCTACTTCGCGTTTTATTCTAACTTCTCTGCAATCCCAAATCGCCATGGCGGTTCAACACCATCAAGTTCATATACTCAAATACACCACCACCATCTCCATAAAACCTAATTAGCACCAAATCGATCAACACATAATTGCAATTACAACATTGAAAAGTAAGCCTCTCTCATAAATCAATCAAGGCGTGGTTGCAATCCCCAAATTGATCGATGTTTCTTATTTCTACATCAATCGACACCACTATCATCGCCAAAGTGAACGAAGCGCGACTACGATCTCCAAATCAATCGACGCCTCTTAGGTGAGATTAATAAAGTTCCAACTTATCAAAGATGGCCTGATTATTCTTTCTTAGGTGACATTAATTCTCCTAATCTAAGGTCAAACTTATGATTCGTTACCAAATTAAGCATGAAAATATCGATATAGACTGAGAATGAATAAGATTATGTTGGAAGAGCATTTCATGAACGTGGACCTCCATATATACATTAGGAAGGTGTGATGGCTATAAGAAATAACATTGGAGTACCTTGGACAATGTGCAGAAGTCAAGATGAACTAGAACCTGTGGACTTGCAATGCGATAACAACGTATACCTTTATTTTTAATGAATGATTGTAATGCTGTTATGTTTCTTTTATTCCAGATCAATACATGTAATGGACTGATGCGTGGTGAAACTTTAAAAGGCCAAATTCTCCCAACAAATTTGCATTATTGACAAAGAGTTGGACATTTCAGTATGTTCCTACTGATATAATTATTCTTTTGATATCGTTTTAATGAATGGTAGCTTTAGTAGCTACCACATGTTATGTTCCTTTTTAATCACCTGCAATTCAGAAACCTTAAATACATAAACATCTACATAGCATTACTTACCAAATATCCAAAAGAATGCAAAAATTTACCGAAATTTGAATAAGGCAACCCTTTATACAACACAAATGCAAACAGAGAGAGTTTTAGATTATGTTCATGTATCAATGTACAATTCATAACATTATAAATTATAATACGTTGAAAAATTGCATTGTGTTCTCATATGTGAATCGAACTTAAGATTTCGTACCCGATATGTCAAAATTTTGTAAATTCTTTTAACTATGGTGATATATTATAGTATCATGGAGGAACAAATTTTGGAAGCTACAATTTTGCTTATGTAACGATAAGTTATTATTATGAAGCCCCTCTTGATGAATACAGTCTATAACTATTTCTTCCCAATTATACAGAAGATGATCATGTTCTTAGGCAATTCTATTTGCATGGTCATTCAATTAGTTTCTTCAAAAATGCACGATGGAGTCATTTTGTGTAATTGGTTTCTGTAATAAAGGCATCATCTGATCCATTATTTTTGAGAAAAAATAATAGTTACCCGCATGGAGAACAACAAGTGGTAAACCAAATACTTTTCTTTACACTATTTTGAACTAAAACTATCAGGAAAATATATTACTATTGTTATATATACCCAAATTTTCTACATGCATGTGTTTTTAAGGAAGAAGGCAGTTGTGTAGCATTTCTTCTCAAAATGGATCCACGACATAGTGTAGTTGTTGAGTTTTAGAACAAAAAATATCAACTGTCTTAATAGTCTGCCAACATTGTATCACACTGTAATGTATATTATTAATCAATGCCATGTATTGCTTCTCTCATATCCACAAATGGTAGCTGGAACTTCTGATTATATCATTTTCAAGAGATGGATCAATATAGTTATAGAGGAGAAAAACCAGTGCAATATTTGAATAGCAGGGTACATGGACAGCGTTGTGCGATGAGATCCCAAAGTTCGATCAAATTAATTTGAAAACAAAAGTTCTGCTTGAACTACTATCGTAAACCAAAGATGAAACAGATAATCTATGGTACATAATCAGGTATCAAAATGTACAAGTTTCAGCATGCAGTTTACAATTTGGGACTAATGCTTATAATACCGCATTTTCAGTTACAACATTGATTCATATGAATCCATTATGAAACTTTCTATAGCATCAAAAGCTTATGTCCTACATGCTTTTGTGAATGAAGCATGTGTTGGTAAGTTTGTTTGTTTTGTTGACTATATATAAATAAATATATATAATAATTTTGTTAGCCGTTGTTAGTTTTTTAAAGTTAAGTTCATAAAACCGCTAATGTTGTAGTATACTTAAATTATGCATCAAACATGCAAAAGCAAGTTATTTTCTTTTTACATCTACTTCAGTAGTACATGCTGAGTTTACAAGTACAATAGTCAGCCTCTCATTTAAATTTTAATGAATAGATCACTCTTTTATTAGTAAAAGCTGTTGAATTCTCAGTTATGTAAGTTTTTCAACCATTTTGTGATAGTTTTTTGTTATGTGTCTCATTTAGTTACTGCTGATTTGTAAGCGTTTACTGAGCTGGAGAATGTTTTATGTAAGCGATGTAAAAGTGGAATCTGATAAGCAGATCATGCTCCTTGGGCAGATATATGTATAAAATTAATTCGTCGTTATAAAAAGCTAATATCATTTTATTTTACAGTACCAATCATACAGGTTTTATGAACTTGCATGGAAACTACATTTGAGAATGAAGTGAGGAAATTTATGTACAAAAGAAATAAGAAGAAGTGATTGCAACATATTCGTTAGCACAAGAAGGTTTGAGAATGAGCACATGTTAGATTAAGAAGCAAGAAAGTAATGTTAACCACAGAAGACTGAAATGGAAGAACATCTCTACTGGAATCAGGTGTAAGCAAAGGACAAACATCAAAAGAGAGCAAATAAAGAAAAATGAACATAATTCTGTGGAATTCTAATCAATAGTAAAGCAAACTGTTAGGTGTCAGTTGTTATTCTAATCTTACAGTTTTAATAAGTAGTCAACAGACTGCTTTGATCATCTATAGTTGATTTATGCTAATATGATGTTTAAGTTATAAATATAGAGATGGTATCTTTTTTGTTGTGTTAAAAAAAATTTGGATTTTCTTTGCTATAGGAGAATAATTCTATTTTGACATGTGTTTACTGTTTGCTCCAGTTTTAATTCTTTTTTCAGTGTGTAAGGTTTGCTTACTGCTTAGTATTGCCGTTATTCATTTGTTTTTTGTTATGGCTATTTTTTATCTTGGCTTATTGTTGGTATGTTATATTGATGTATTTCGTTCAATGTTATGTGATTAAATGCAGGTCTACCTGGACGTGCATATGTACTTGTATAAAGAAAGCTAAGTGCACCGTAATATACAAAATGAAAAATACCTCACCAGAAGGATCAATAGCTCCAAGAAAACTCAAAATGGCGGACTGTTTCTTAAACGCCTCCGAAACTGAGGGATCGCTAGACCTCTTCATCATTCCAAACTGCTTCGCTTTCTCCATCTGATTAACGAAATCTGGACCGAAATTTCCATCATGGAATCTTAAAATATACCAAAAGCCCTAAAATTCAGAATGAAGGTATATAATTACCGATAAGGGAGAATTCGGTGGAGGTAGAAGAAGAGTCTTTGTTGCCGGTGAAGACTCCTTTGATCTTGTCGATCCATCCGAAGCCTATGCTTTGGAGGTAAGGAGTGGAGGCGATGGATCTGGCGTGAGAATAGTACAAGGGCGAAATTAGGGTTTTGGTTTTCGTAATTAAGCTCATTAGGGTTCTATGACAAGGTGACGAGGAGATTGGGGGGGGGGGGGGGGGCAGGAAACGGAAAAAATTGGGAGAATATCCAATTCAAAAAGTTTCAGTCCAAAGTATTTTCAGTTATTTTCAACAAAAAACAACACTGCTCAACAAAAAACAACACTGCTCCTCATCATGTAATTAATTTTAAACTAGTATAACCACACAACGGTGGACAAATCGACCGTTCGATTGTATAACTTTGATAAGAAATATACATTTAAAATTTTTGTTAATATTACTTAAATATTATGTGATAATATGTTGGAAAAGAATAAATTGAGATTTGAATCTGAAAATATGAATTTCAAATTTAAATATTAATCAAAGCATTCAAAATTGTCGATTTGAAATTGAAATTTTAGGATTCGAAAATCATAACAGGTTTGAATTTGGAATCTTTGATGCGCGAAGTAAAAGGAGGAAGTTTAGAGAAATCGCGATGACAAGATCCACGTTTTTAGGAAAACCGCGATGAGACAAGATCCACATTTTTTTGATTTCAGAAAAATTGATTTTGGCCAGTGACAGTAAGCAAACCTCCCTAACGGTCGGTTTGATAAATAAATTGCGTAATTTTTTCAATTGTAACTGCATGTAATTCAAAATGCAAATTCTTGTGATTTTAAGTGCAAATATTTACATATTAAAATGCAATAATTTATGGTCTAAATTATAAATATCTCGCAATTTTTAATATAAAAATGCAAATATATATGAAAAATAGTTTGATTATGTTAGTATTAACCTCATATTAAAGAAAAATTAGAATTACAAATACTCGATGTATTCTATGGTTGTGAGTTATACGTGATATCGTTTTTAGTCGAAAGTAAATTCTATATAGATACTGTAAAATAAAAATGCAGAAAGTAAAAACATACAAGAGTTTTATAGTGGTTCGGTTAAGAGATCGTCCACCTCAATTGCGGTTTGTTATTCATTTCCTTAAGAATCTCAAGTACAATGTAGAAGCATAAAACACAATAGTGTGTTCTTAAATGGAAATGGAAAATACGACTTAGGAATTCTGTTTTGTATTTCAAAGTAGAAAATTATCCATATTTATTGTTCATACTTGGGGTATTTATATGTATCAAACCATAATGAAATCTAGTTAATAATCCATGTAAATTGGGTACTTTCTATATATGAACAATTTTGACCGGCATAATCCAGTTCGGCAACATACATTCGGTATGCAAACTACTGAACTGATTTCCTTATTAGGCACTTGTCTAATAGGTATGCATAACAATCCAACCATTTCCTTGCTCTGCACTTGTCTGATTGGTATTTGAATCGCGAAACAGGTTTGGTACTTTTCTCCTTCATGAAGTGCTGCATCTATCTTCTTAACTCAGGAAGAGATGGAAGAAGTTATGTACCAGCTTCGACTAACGAACCATTTTTCATGATTCTATGGTACTCTTTTCGATACCGGATAGTGAATTCTGACTCGTATCGAGTAGGTTCCATATTTAGTCAGAACCCATCTTTTCTTTTCATTTCTCTTTAGTCAACTTTCAATTTTCTCACTTCTTTGTCTTACCTATCTAACCATCTGGTAGTAAACTTATCATAGGCCTTCTAGCTACCTTTGTGTCTCTCAACGTTTCTTCATATCTTATGTGCTCTAGGTGAACACCCCTACAACACTTGCCCTCAAGAGCATATTTTCATGAATATAAATTGTGCTTTGTTCCTTTCGAGAAACATCTCATCTTTTAAGCAGTAGTTGCATGGCCTCTGACAATCACTCTTGAGTCTTACCTTATTCGGTATGAATCCAATATTCAGTTTGTTGTGAAGTCTTGCATATCCTCGAAAAAAGAACTTCCCTAAAGCATCATATGTCCACAAGTCTGGTATCCAAAGGTAGAAAGATCGTTTGAGATTCGAGAAACAAAAATTTATAGCGAAGCAATCCTGACTGGTACATTATAATCGGCACAATTGTGCCTGGCCTGGTTCACCATGCATTTTGTCTGGTACCAAACATAATCATTTTCCTATAAACATGGAGGATAACGACATGTTTATGATAGAGTTAAGGTTATGCTATAGGGGCGATTCTGTAATTTATTGTAAATTAATTATTTCGAAACCAATTCTTGTTCGAAATAAAGATGTTTCATCTTTCTGTTATATATTTGTTATAATGTGTTATAAATAATTTAATGTTTAATTAAAATATATTTAACGGAAAATCCATAAATGGTGTGTGTGTGGTAGTAATTACAAATAGTTGTAATCATGAGTATCAGATCACAATGTAAAAAAAATACATCATTTTAACTTTCCTAATCAAGATGCATCGAGACTGCATGTCGATGTATCCGTTGAGACTAGAGTATGTAATGCTCTTCAAACGTTGGACAATTATTACTTATGACTGTTGAAGGCACCTAGTGTTACGTACTAATAGTTATCGGATAACTATAGAATGACTCATTCGATAGTTTTTTGTTGGTTAATATAACTAAGGTCAAATAGAAAATATCGATGTGAATAATTTACATGGTTCTTTCAACTTGAGGACGTTGTGAATCTTCAATACGAAAGCTCCACTTTAATTATAGTCAAATTATGGCATAGATTGAGTGACTATAGTTGGGTTGAGTGGAAATATAAAAAGTGAAGCACTATTCAAGAAAGGATTCATCTCCTTGGTTATATGTGATTAGTCTCACGGTCAACTCAAGTCAACCGAAAGTCAAAAACTCTGGTCAGAGTGGTACGGTTAATTATTATTATTATTATTAAACCAAAGACTTTATGTTTGGACTATAGAGTTGAATGTGGACGATGTTGGAATTTTGACCGTAAACAAATTGAATAAGTCCAAAGTGATATAATTTTGATGAAGAGAATTGGTGTAAATAATTGTCACAACTGGGCAACGCTTAATAAAGTGAAATTGGATTTTACCAAAGTTGAGTTATCACGACCGAGATTTTCGACGTTCGTAAATCGACATCATTACATCCAATGTATTACATGCCGAATAATCGAATGCCGAAAATACCAGATCATTAGGGAAAAGAAGAAAGAGGTAGAAGAAGAAAATAGAAACAATAACACAGAATCTCACAATCGTAACGGAACAATATATAATAGATAACAACAGGTCTTTTACAAAAAGAACAATAGTTTTTATTTATACATCACATCCTCATAGTACAATACAACAATAACACAATACTGGACAGTTATAATAACTTGTCCTCTTAAATGCTGAATATACAGCCTACAATACACACCGGAATAAAAATCAAGTACGTGTGATACGTCTTCGTCATCCGACTCGTCTTCTGAGCTCCACAGCATCCTATCATGTATTTGTAATACGCGCTCTGACCCGAGCATTATAAAAAAATAACACCCAATCAGTCTGGAAAACCAGCGTGAGAAAGACACACTCAATTGAATTATTAAAGTTTCAAAATCCTTTGAAAATCAAAGTATCTCGTAAGACCACACCACACATAAACACGACGGGTTTTTACCTTACGATAACCAAAACATTTCATATCAAATCCTCTGATATTAGAATAGTGTATAAGTACAAATACTTATTCAAATAACTGAAATGGTTGCATCTCACATTTCAGCATAGTTGGGCATAATCAAAACCGTACGGCGCTTAAATGACTAGGTACTGGGGTATCACCTGTCATAGCACGTCTAGAACAGCGTACCGAAGACCACGTCGGGATACCTTGCAACACAAGACTGGACTATCCCTAACCTGGAAAGACCGAATATGCTATCATCTAGGGCGTTCCTACCCTTTTCCGAGCTCCTTCCATGTATCGTAGTAATAATATCCGAGGGTATATAGAAGGGTGATAAACGTACCCTAATTGGGTGCTACCCACTTAGCCTTGCTGTATCTTCCCTGCTTTTCAGTCATTCCCGGTTGATGAGGCTAGAGGATATGGTTACCTTTTTAAGGAATTTTCACTTAGAATGCTCATTGTCCTCCAATGACAATGCACTGATAGCATTCATCCATACAAGTCCGTTCCGAGTCCGAACGGAACCGAAGGCACTATTCCTACTACATCCATTTTGGAATAATCCTCAAGATCAGTAGCGATTAGCCCTTGCACTTCACTTCTCCATCTTCGACTCCATGCTTTTTATCTTTCCATTGAAAACGTACTCGTTGAATCGAAGTGGTTCTGGGATAACAAATCTAATCTCGGTCTCTTCGAAACAACATTCGATATTTCCCAGTAAACTCAACCCCGGTTCTTTAGGAAATAGCAGACGAAGATAAGATCGGAGATCATCTCCTAACCGTTAGTGGATGGATTTCCTTATCAACACCCTAGAAGAACGAAACGAGTTTATACGTACAGTATAGCACCTCGAACAATAACCGTACCATATAACCCCATATTTCTCCTAGATATTTCCGAAGTTATATTTTCGGTCTAGGTTTGATAGTCGGTTATTTAACTATCAAATAAACAATCATTCAACCAAATACTTCTTTTTCCACTTAAAACACCAAGTCTCATTTTTTAATAAATTTTAATAAATTAAATCTCTTTATCCAAAATGTATGTACTTTTCTTATCGAATTAAGTAAATCCACCAACTATCACCTTTTCAAGAAGAATATTTGAAAACCCTTTTTTTTAAAAGTATATGGAAAGTACCATTGCAGTATTAAACCATGGATTCATAGCTCAATGGTCACGTCTCTATCTTAGAGAATTCCAAAACTTAACTGCAGGCACTCACTGCCTCTGATTTCGCCATGCGAGTATACCATTACTTCCTGAAAACTTAATTTTAAAATTTTCGAAATAATACTTATGAAATTTCTATAATAATTTTCTAAATTAATTTAGGCGAATACCCTTTAAAATAAAAGTTATTATATATTATAGGATATCGAGTAATTTGTCCTTTAGATAATAATATTGGTTAATTCTGAAATAATGATAAGTTTAATATCAACCATTTATAAAACTACTCGATTAATACTTAAATATGCTTTAAACAATTTTTAAAAACTAATTAATTAATTTCTGAAATATTCTTTAACACTTTTATATTTTCTAATTAATACTTAAAAATCCTCACTTTTTTTTAAAATAACTGAATTTCTCGATAAAAATATATATTTCCTAATTCTAGTATAACCAGTTCAACATCTATAAATCTCTTTCGATTTATTTCCAATTCGATTTACATCCCTATTCCGCAAATTCCCTTTTTCACTTTTTTAAAAATTAATCTACCATTTATTTTTAAACCGATTTACCCATCTTCTTATAAATCCTTACCATGAATTTATTATTTCAATTTTTTCCACTGATAATTACTTCACTTTATTTATAAACCTCGTTTATAAGTTCCATAGTCCCATTTCCGTTTAAAACAGTTTCACAATACTTAATCGAAATTTAAATCAATTTTTAAATTAAATTCCATTTTTAAATTATTTTCTTAAATAAACTAACTATATTCCAAAAACACAACTGATTTCGATTCCCTTCGTTTCATAAATTTTAAACCTTATTTAAAATCTAGTATACCAATTCCATATTTTTATTTTCAAATTCCCTTTTTTATTCCTCCAACTATTTAAATTTCGAATTTAAAAATAAATCCTTTTGTATTTAAGCAATGTCGCTTAAGTTCTATTATTTAATCCTTTTATTTACATTATTCAAAAATCTATTTACAACATTCCAATATCTCCATTTACAATGTTTTGAAATTATTAAATACAAATTTTGAATCGTACTATTCATTTTTCCCCAAATTCATTTCTGTTATTTATCTAACTTCACCATAAATATTTTACATTACAATTCCCTTTTTTCTTCCTTTTAAAAATTTAATATTCATATTTATGGTACTTTAAAATGCCAAAAATCTATCTAGCAATAACATAGGACTCAATACATTCAAATTCCACTATAATCTATCACGAATTATTTAATAAATCATATCATCGAATATGAAAATAATTTTAACATTTTTTAGGAATGCAGTTGGACCCCTCCAACCTGTTTCCCTGCATCCACAGATGTTAACACAATATAAAAATACCAATCCCACTTCGAGGGAGATATTGCGGTATATAGGGCCATCCTCTATTACGCGGGGCGCGTAGGGTCTCATCCGCTATATATATGCGGGAATATCAATCACTACAATATATATACTACTATATATAATACCACATTCAACTGATAATAATTTAGCAATTTTATCAATCAATCAACAATTAATTTTAACTATTTAAAATTAATTACGATAATCCAAAATTGTGTGAGATTAACTCACCTTTGATTTTTTTATTTATTTTTCCGAACATCCAAATTTTAAAATTTTAAATCCAAGCTGACTCCAAAAATTCCCAAACCAATCTCATTGTGAAGCTCTCGTTATCCCAACCGCAATGCAATTTGCTTTGTTTGATTCCAACCTCGTATGCATAAGTTATAAATTTTTAAATATTCGAATAAATTCAAAATAATTAATGTTAACATAATTACTATAATTATTAAAAATTAATTACCCTAATCATCTCCTTCTCCCATGCAAAATACTCCAGCCTTCTCCTTCGAACTCGCGGCGCTCAAATCTCGTACGCCACCAAGCGAGTGTTAGTCCGTGAGATGATGGTTTTGATGACACAACCTTAGAATAGATTATAAAATATAAATACTAACATTATAAGTTCAGATATATATGTATATGCAGGATTTAACCATGCAGGTACTAAGAATGAAGACTGTACAGTATAGAGATTCAAGATATCAAGATAAAATATCAAAATAGAAGACTCATGAATATCGAGACTATCAAGAGTTCAAGATTTCAAGGATAAGTATTTTTTATTATTATTAGGTATTTTTGTTAAAACTCGTAGAAAAGCACTGGCATCTTAAAATCCAATTTGTTCGTGGAATGGAATCCACTTCGAGCCCGTTAAAGGGATGGAACCCTAAGTAGGATGGAACCTACAAAAAATCTAGTGGAACATTGTTTTGTATCCGCTAACTTTTATTCAAAATGATTTTTCAAAATTATATCCTGTTTTCAAAATGTTGTCAAAACTTTCCTTTTAAAAGATTCAAAACCCTCGATCCTGATTTTAAATAATTTTAGCCTCAAAAACATCTTTATTTTCAAAGTCAAATTACTCCTGATTTTAAACTATCTTTTTAAATAATACATTTAACTTTTAAATATTTATACTCAGATTTAAATATAAAATTATAGTTAAAATCTATATATATTATTCTTTATATTTACTTATGAATTTTAACTATAGTCAAGTATATTTATAAAGTTTAAAATAGTTTTTATATATAAGATAAAGGTTATTTTCAAAGAAAATCAAAAACACCTAAAAATCCTTTGGGATGTCGACATGCCTAGCATGACCATGTCGACATGGTGACAATTTGATTCAAAAATTCAAATTTCAAAAGAATTGTCTATTCGCCATAACTCTTCATGAATGGTCATGGTTGTTGTTCTTCTATAAATAGGGGCCAGTTTCAACGAATTTTCAATCACTTTTTTCTGGTTTTCACTCCTCCTCTTCTTTCTCATTTCTTAATACATATTCTTATCATTACTCTGCCGAAATTAACATTGAATCATACTCGGTTACTTCTAATTTGATTCTCTATCACTATCTCTACAAGATTCTCGGTGCTATTCAGAGTTATAGACTTCTTTGTAATCTATTAAGCGAGAAAAGGTGTGATTGTAGCCTTGGAAATCAATCAAAAGGGAAAAGGTGTGATTGTAGCCTTGGTAAATCAATTGGGTAAACTTGTGGCCCGGAAATCAAGTATCTCTACCCAGAGGATCGAAATTCTGGAGGTACCTCGTAGCCTTGAAACCGAGGGTATAATTGTACAATTGCTTTTGAAAGGAAATTCGTACTTGTGTTGCGAGACTGGATGTAGGGTAACTCCGAACTAGTATAAAATCCGGTGTGTTCTTTCCTTTACTGCTTTTATTTTATTTCTGCATCTGTGATTGTTTCTGTGATCATATCCGTGTCTATATATTACATACTTTTGTGTCTAAATTAACATAAGTTAAAAAGATTTAGTAATTCTTTGTTAACACTATTCACCCCCCCTCTAGTGTTAACCTTAGCCTTAAGATCCGTAATCCGCATTTCTCACAGCGAGGAGCTGCCGCCTGACCCAAACCTTCCTCACGATCGCTCACTGCCGCCTAACCTTGCCTCGACTTTCGATTCCACCCCATAACTCTGCCTTCTCCGCGATGTCGCCTACCCATAACATTGACGGCGTTCTCCTAGCATAAAATCGATGTTGTCGTTCACGGTGTCGCACCACCCCCTGCCGCACCCAATCAATCGTGACTTGCCCCATCATCACATGAACCCTCACACAGTGCCACGCCTGGCCTCGCACGAGCCCAGGCGAAGTCGCGACTCCCCTCTCTCTCACTTGATTCGAAAATGAAGCCAGCTCTTTAGCTGTTGCATGACTTTTTTTCTTTTTTAGCTGAGGGGTTTTTGATTTTGAAATTGAAGCTTGCCTTTTTTTCTTTAGCTGTTGCGTGATTATTATTTTTTTGAATTGTTTTTTCTATGCTCGGCCGTGAATTTATAAAAGAGGGGGGAAGAAGATGTTTTACATGTTCAAATAGGTTATCTACAGTGACTGAAGTGAAAGGGGAAAAGTTGATGTGAATATATATATATATATATATATATATTTAAAATTAAATCGTATCGAGTCGGCAACTTAAAATCTCGACCTTCTATCGAGGTGTACCACTAGGCATTTATAATATTATACCCCTAATCCGAATGAAATGGAAAAGGTTTTGAGTCCTAATTCGATCATATGGAGAAGATAGCTTTTTGTTCCCAATCATTATATTGAATTTTCAATATAAATTTCAACGCGCTTATATCCCGTATGATCAAAGATAACCCCAAACGTTACGAAATTTGAAATTCAATAATAATACGCTATTACGGATCCAATGGAACTGGTTTTGTCGAAATCTGAGACTGTGCATCGGAAGACTATTTTTAAATGTAAATCGAAATGATATATTTTTAAAACTGAACAAATCACTTTTAAATTCAGTTTAAAAACTTTTATTACCAATTTAAATTTTATAAGTCTTTAAATTAATTTTAACAAGCTTAAAACTTCAGATTCAATATTTACCCAATTTTCAATTATTAAATTCAATAATTAAATTACCAATAAATAGTCATATTTGAAATTCAAATTACAAATTAACTTCTAAATATTTAAAAATCAATTAAACATTCCAATTTTAATTACTCAAAAAATCTGGGTCATTACACGAGTAAGCGATAAATTTGGCCATAATGTCACACCACCTGCTAAGTAACATGTAAATGTTAACATTCTAATAGTTCGATGTTAATCGCTGACCAAATTTGCACCCAACAATCACATAACCGAAACAATGAATTCTCTTTAGACTAGATGATTTAATTAGTTTATAATTATTATAAATTAATTAATATTTATGAAATATTAACTATGAAATTTGAATATGATTTGAGAAATAAAATTATTGCATATATTCATATTAATTATGAATATATCGATCGATATGAGACATCGATAACAAAATAAGTTATATATATATATATATTTAATTGGGTTAAATAGGCTCACAACCCATGACGATTAGAGAAAAATATGGCTGGTTTGGCTAGGATTAGAGACAACTACAATATAGGAATAGGGATTGGAGACGTGTGACTAAGATCTAGTGAGAAATTTACATAGTTTCCTCTCGTATTCTACTATTATAAATACCAGTCACAAAGCCATAATCACATTCTAATTCATTCTTTTGAGCCACCATCTCCTTCTTCTTTCATGGCTGCAACTTTTCTATTAATTAGTCCTAAAATCTCAAACCCAATTTAAGTTAAAACAAGGAGCTATTTGATAGTGAAAGGTCGTTGATTCTGGACTAGCAATCTGATGGATCAAGGAATTTTAGAGAAGAGAATTCATTATTTCAACGTGGACTTTAGGGCATCTATTTCGAGTGATGTTTATTTATATATTGATCATGTTATTATGTTATTAAATTTATTAATCATGTAAACTTATGTATATAATCAGATTATTGTTATTTCATTAGTTAGGTGAGATTTTTGTATGTTTTGTCACAATGGAGATTGTGTATAAAATTTAAAGATCTAGTTCATGACTTATGTTTGTAATCTGATATTAAATATTAATATGTATTTTAGTTTAAAATTATATATGTCTATATATATATATATATGTATGTATTAATTCATGATTTAATATTTACATACAATTTGAATTAAAACGTATATTTTTATATTTAATATGTAATATTGATCTAAAAAATTTCAAGCACTTTTTGTATGTTTATTATTAATTATAAGCGCTAAAAATAATTTTTTATCATATATATATATATATATCATTAATATTTAACGATTATCTTATTCAATAAATTCATATAAAATAATCCATGTTTCTAAAATTCAATTTTTAATTTTTTAAAATTAGTTCATTACGTCAGGTACCTTTAAAAAATATTTCAGATTTAAAATTAATTTAATTTTGGTTTGTTATCAATTATTTAATTAAAAACATTATTTTAATTGATGAATTCCAGAAATTTTTCTTAAGCCCTAATTTTTTTCTCCGTATTTCATAAAAATATATAACTTGAATTTTTATCATATAATTTTTTGTATTTTTTTTATGGAGAAACTGTTTAGTTCATTATAATATACATATATATATATATGTATATTAAATATAAAATCATTGTAACTTCAAATCTGATATGCTTTATAACTGGTAATTTATAAAAATAAAAGATAAAAAACAATTATTTTATTATATATATATACATACACACATGTCTTTATTGTTATTTATGGTATATAGTTAAATAAATAAATACTTTCTGTAATATTTTAATGATAAAACATATTTTATACACACACACACGCATATATATACGCAAATAATCATTTGAAATTTATAACCATATGTTCACGCACATATTTGACGGCATATAATACACACAAAATGAGCTAATGTATCTGTTGCGATGTAAATCTCAACATCTATATATAGGCATGTTATACCCTACAAGGATTGCTGTGTTACACATACACATACAAATATATGTATATATGTATACGATATATACATGTGTGTGTAAGTAAAACCAAAATTAAATAAATCTCTAACTACAATTTATAAATTTAAATAAAATACATGATTTTATTTAAACTAAATTTAAAAAAGTTCAAAATGAATTTAGACTTCATAGGCCCATTAAGATCCAAAATGGTAATTTTTTTTAAATTCATCAATTTCTTCCGCTGCGGGCTGACCTCATTTCTTTAGTTTAGACATTGGATTGTCATTTTGGCCTTATACCACGTTTCTGAATAAAATATCATGTTTAGACATATGGTTGCCACTTAGGCCTTACACCACATTTTCGAATACAATGTCATATTTAGACATTGGACAGGCCTTATACCACGTTTCCAAATACGATGTCATGTTTAGACATTGGGTTGCCACTCAAGCCTTACACCCTTCAACATATTAAGCTTGGATCAAGAACGTTCAGCCATTTAGATAAAACATTTTTTATTTTTTATTTTAAAATGAAACAACTTATCATTTCTTGACTTCACCATGCTTAACTTCGTATCACATTTTCCACATTCACCATGCTTAACTTCACTATGCTTAACTTGTTATCTATTATTTTTTCAATAAACATATCATATATCAAACACACACACACACACACACACATATATATATTTGTAAATTTTAATATATGTTTACTATTATCAAAAGAAATAGCGTGATATATTTGCAATTAGTTTCAATTTGATGTCGATAAACAAATATTATATTTAATGTATTTCTTTAATGTTGTGCATTTATAGGATAACAAAAGTTGTTTTATTCTTTTGACCACAATCCTTAAATGGATCAAATTTGAAAAAATATTTGCTTATTTGATCAAAACAAAAAAGAAGACAATTACATATATTGATCAATAGAGGAAAATATCTTAAACCTTCATAAATATCTCCAAATAAAAAGAAAGCACCTATCATGATGGATCCAAGTTATCAAATACTATATGGAATCATTCAAGAGGGAAAATATCACATAGAAATTTACATGCTTATTTTTCGAAAATACAACTTATATATACACTCGCGCGCACACAGGTTCTCATCATCATCATCATCCTTTCATTTCGGGTACAAAACACATATCATCTCTTCATCAAGTTTCCATCTGATCATTGTCATTGATATCTACTCAGCCAAAACAAGTGTTTTTCAGCAAAGAGGAGCAAAACTTTTTTTTATTCGCAAGCATAGCTCGGTTTCAGTCAAGAGTTTCAATCAATAACTACACACACGCTCCAAATTCAGAACACCAACCCTCGTCATATCTAAGCATGACAGAACATCACCAGATATACTTAATAATGTGGCATGTTCAGTTCATCCTCTCTCATACTTTCAGACTGATCGAACGAGCTCCGCAACCAGGTAAGGTACAAACTAACCATAGACCAGAAAAAAATTCATTTGGTTTATAAGACCATTACCAACAATGTGACTTGTTCAGTTCACTCTCTCCGTACTTTTGGACGGATCGAACGAGCTTCACAACCATATAAGGTACAAACTAGCCATGGATCAGTAAAAAAAATTTACCTAGTTTATAACGGTGAAGACTTCACCGTTATAAGTTGAGATAACGTCCATATTTTATAACGACGAAAACTTTGCCTTTATAAATTTATAACGGCGAAGTCTTTGCCTTTATACTCACCAGCCTCTGTTCACTCAACTAGCCACGAGATCAGCTCAAACTAGCCACGGGAAGTGAATAAGCCATATCTGGTTAATCCGTGGCTTGTTTAGCAACTAAACAAGCCATTGTTGGTTGTGCCCTAATGATACAAAATTAACAACACAAAATCATCTCCGTAAGCAAGGCAATCCAATACCGACAACATGTCAACTCAACAACCAACGCATACTTCATCAACTATCTCATATCATTTTTCCCACCTCAACATAGTCGGCATCACAAGATTTTCGAAGCCATAGCATACCCAACACCAAGCAAGCAACTCAGAGAATAACCAAAACAAAGGGATCTACATTAATTCTCTGAATACAACCATCCTCCAAATAAACACGAATCCAAAAGCAACAGTGACTCAAATTATCAAGCAACGCAAGTTTTTGCTTAAGCATGACATTATCATTCTTTACCTTCAAATCCACGAACTGAGCATCTACAGGGAACTGTGGTGCATCGCAACATCGTAGTCATCACGTGCAAGCATCATCCAAGCACATGAAACTCAAAGATATCATATGAGACGAGCATCCTCCAATGACAAAGAACTTCGGCATTACCCAATGAGGCAACTCTAGTGACAAACGACGTCACAATTCGAGATCTAATGGCAAGACAAATTCACAGATCTAAAGCACTTTAGAAGTGGTACCGAGATCTTGTGTGGTGTAAGGATTCTGTTCAGGGAAGAGGGAGAACTGCATTTTTGAAGCCTAAATTGGATAGAGAGGAGAAAATTTGGATTTTAATTAGTTTCAAAGGAAAGAAAATAATTTTGGAAAAAAAGGCAGCTAAGTTTGGGTTAAGAAAAAAATGGAAATATTTTTATATGAGCCCGTCGTAATTTATATTAAGCACTTAATATCTTTTTTATTATAATTAGGCATGTCACTGGGATAGGTTTCGACCGAGCCCGGCCCGAACCCGCTTTGTTAATACGGACGTGAGTTTTGTTCTAACTCCTCAGACCCGATCCAGGTCCAACCCGGTTACTATTAAGATCGGGTATGGTTTTATTAAAACCCGATTCGGTTTTAACCTGACCCGATTATTAGTTTTTCGTGGTATCAAAACATGAGTGTTTGTATTATTTGTTTACCATTCTATTTGTTTGCATATAGATGTTCTTACTTACTTTTGTTGTGAACTTGGCTACAACACCACATAATTTGTATGTTAACATTGTTTGTGCATAAATTATACAAAAATTGCAACTTCAAAGTATGATTTTTACATGAATATTATGAGTTCATTATATGGGTATTGCCTAGCAGGCTTGAAAAGCTCGACAGACTAAGCTCGGATATTGGTTTTGTAGTATCCTATGGGTTCGGGCCGTGCTCGATTTTTTGTTATTATAATTGGTCTCGGGTCCGGTTTTAAGATACCTGGATCGAACCTGACCCTTTGACATGCCTAATCATAAGGTCTTTTTAACTCTTCTTTAAAATATGAATTATAGTTTTATATAGGGTTGAGCTACAAGTTTGTAGTTGGGGAATACTCAATTTAGGGATAAAGTCGAGGCAGGCCTACTAAGCATAAAATTAGTATATTAAAGTTAGCATGAAGTACGAGTTTACTGTGATGTAAGCATAGTTTCAAGGACTGAACAGTAAGTCAAACCGTGTCGGTGCAAGATCAAAGATTCTAGTTATTCGATCGGTCAGATCGCAAGAACCGCGTTGATCTTTAATTTCTATTTTTCCGATTTAATGTAATGTTTTTCCAATTAATGTTAATATCTAACCAATTATAATTAATATATTGAATTTTAAAATAATTAATTTTTTTACATTTCGTAACAAACTGATTGGAATAATTCTATAACAATTCTTTTAGTGTAAAATTATAAATTTCCTTATTTTTTAAGATGAAAGAGGTTCAATTCAACAATGATTCATAAATTGTACACTAATAATGTATCATGTTGTCCAAAATTGATAAGATAATCCAATAATTTAGTGGGTAAGGCTATGAAATTATTTAATAAACTGCTTATGCAAAAAAAAGGGAGTAGAGCGATAGTTTTTCCTCAAATTTGATGAACTGTGTGGTTCAAAGAGGTCAATATAGAGGTTTTTATTAGGGTTTTGAGGTTAGACCATCGGTTCATGCACGCGCAATATTATTCTATTTTTAAAGCCGTAGCACTCCAAGGTTGAAGGTTGCCATGGTTGAACCATGATTGAGTTGAGTCTATAAAATACTGGTTGTAAGCATTCAAATGTATAATTCTAATAATAAATTTGGGACAACTATAGGCATTAACGGGATCAGTGGTCGAAATTGGGCATATCTGTATATCATTTATTTTTTTGCATTTGTGTATCCATGTTATTTATCTGCTTATTTTCAAATGTTGTAAATATCATATTCACCCCTCTAGAGTATATTACATAATCCCGATGCTAGGTTATTGTGAAAATTCTGATATCATGTCTCACCCTAGTTGTAGTTTAGAGTGAGTCAATCCACTTTTAGTCCACCTATTGTTAACAGAATTTTTTTTTTGAATTGGAAATTGAAAATGGAATTTTTTTTAAATCTATTAATTTTTAAACGTGGTATATCATTAAAAATGGCGATGATATGATAGATAATAATGATATTTCATTTAATGTTAGAGTTATGAATATTTTTATCTCTTTGATTAATAGGGCTTAATTTAACCATATCTCTCATTGTTTAACGGCATAGGAAATCTAAAACACTCTCGATACAAAATATAGTGAAAATGTAAAGAGTAATGAAGAACTCTTTAAAGCAAATAGCACAATAGTTTTATGTTTGATGGGATTCATAAGAGATAATTCAAATGATGATAGTGAAGACGGCAATGATTATGACGCAATAGATGATAAGATAATTGATTTTTCATTTAAAGATTTAATTCTCGTATGTCACGAATTAACTAAAACTATCAATGATTTCAAACTAAAAAACAAGCAAAAAAGCCAGAAATCTAAATTACATCAGAAAAATAATAAAATGGAAAATGAGTTTGAAAACATTAAGGAAACTAGAAATTTTGATTGCGTAAAATGTTTGAACTATGAAATGATTTTGTTTGCTTCAGTGAAAATTTTCAAAATCCAGAAAGGAAATTTTGATTTTGAAGGAAAATAAAACCAAGCTGATTTGCAAAAACAACATTTAACAAAAAGAGTTGGAAAATTTTAAGATGTCTGAAAATTTCAAATGTAAAAGTTGTGAAACTTTTGAAAAAGAAAATTTTGGGAAAGCCGAGATGATCCTAGATGGGCTAAATGAAGATTGAAAGGATTAAAAAGGTTTGGATCTGATAAATGTGCAAATTTTGAAAATGAATTAAATGACATTTAAATTTCAAACCCTTGAAAATGAAATGTGATTTTGAAATATACAAAATTGAAAATTTTCAAACAAATCATGAATTGGAAAAGGAGATTGAAAAAGTCAAAGATTTTGAAAAGCTTAATTTGGAAAAGCCAACTGTTTGAAATTAAGACCAAAATAAAAGAGCTCAAAAATAAAAATGTGGTCATAAAGAGAACCTATTTTGAAAAGAAAACGAATGTTATTAGTCGTTGTTCTAAGCTAATAAGCAAGAATAATCTTTTAAAATCCAAAGTCAATGAACTTGAGATGATTTATTGAAATCTGATCATTGGAGAAAAATCATTTAACATGTTATTAGGAAATCAACTCTCTGCGAATAAAATAAAAGGACTTGGATTTGAAAAGGTGTTAGTTTATAAAAAAAACAACCAGTAACACTGCTAAGGGGAGAACTGTGTTTTCCAAATGTGCGAAATGTGGCAATATTGGGCATAGTTATAATAATTGTCGAAACGGAAACATAAATAAACGACTCAAACATATTTGGGTTTCTAAAGGTATATTTGTTAACATTAATGATTTTCTAAACAAATAAATTTAGGTAACAAAGATTTCAAACATAAACAAATGTGGTCCTACATCTTTTTCTAAGCCACTTACTTCTTCTAATGTGGAGGTACAAAGAAGGTTTAAGGAGCAGCTATGATGGAAGCCGGCTTTGAGTTGTTCTACATATTTGATGAGCGATAATTGCAATATTTATTAGCTATGAAAAACGAAGTGGAGATCCAAGCATTTTGGATAAAAATGGTGAACATGCATGCAGCTGTTAAGGTAAGCAAAGGTGTGATTTCAAAAACCTACTCCATGTTTTCTCTCTTTGTCTTGGTTCTGATTTTCTGACGCTATTGTAGTAAAATTGTCATCACTTAAGCTTTGATATTCCAATTTGTAGAATTCAATATATTATGGAAATATCTATAATCTCTATACTTTGAGTTTTCCTATATTATGAACTTAAATGATTACAAAACTGCAAATAATTTAGTATAATGTTTGAAATATGTTACATAACTTTCTAACACAGCCATAATATTTTGACCATGACTTTTGCTCTGATATACCAATTTATAAAAATGTAGATGTTTTAAAAACCTTACAGAAAGTGCTACATTTTTCGTTATTTGAATTTTAGATGATTTGTTTCATAATTTCTTGATAAAGTGCATTTAAATTAATACCATGTTTAATAAACATCACAGTACTATTTTAACACTGTTGTAGTTAGTTGATCATAGCTTGAAAAATGAAGCTTCGAATTTAGAAAATTTTAACATTCTCGAAAGCATACATACAATGCCATAACTTTTATGTTTTGAGTTTTTGCCGATTAATTTCATAAAACCCTGAAAACGATAACCAACTCAGCTTATTGCTTGAAAAATGTTTTCGAGTTACTCAAACAAGATGTTGTATTTTGGTCTTAACTTTTGATTTAGTCGTTATTTTTACCTAGAACCAATTCCAATGATTAGAAATTTTATAGTTTCATAAAATTTCATGTCTTATACTAAATCAAATTATGAACTTAAAATTTTTAAACAATGGTTTCAAAACATATTGACTTTTCAAAAAAGCAATGGTTGACATTTGGAAAATGAGGGTAATTTTTTTTACATGTGATTGTTACATCTTTATCAAATGACACTGTGTTTTTTTTTACTTTGGATGGTGACTTACAAATCATATATTCAAGAGTTTTTGTGCTCTGCTTTTGACATAGATGATTTTGTTGAGAAATTTGAATATTGGAGCCAATTTGATTGAGATTATGGAATATGCATTACGCTTGTTTGATGAAGCTTTTTTTTCATTCTAGATAGTGATGATGAGAGTTCGAGAGGTTGGACATCATTTGAGGTATCATTGCCACAGACATGTAGAGAGTACAAGCGGTATCATTGTTTGCTGCTGTAACTCCCCTATTTTTAGGTCCAAAACTAAGTGCTACGGATGCTGCAATCCTCCACAATATTAATTTTCGGTGACAAAATGTGGTTATGTTGATCATATCAATAATCAAAAGCACATGAATATAAAAAATTTCAAACATAATTTAATAACAAGTTATCAAATTTCATTTCATAAATAAGATTTCATATTTATCACATAATACTGTACGATCCCACGTTCAGAGTAAATACAATTATTACAAAATACTCCAAGAGCGACATATGAAGATGCCCCCTTGGTTGATAAGAGTCTAGTACTCAGCAATTATACAATTTACCACACATCCATCAAGCAAAATGACTGACACAATGTTCCTACTAATAGCCAGCTTGCCTCCTGCACGTCTTCAAAAGCTTATTCGTCTAACTGGAAAACCCGAAACCCTACTTCCGACCTACTCAAATGAGCACTCAGGAGTTTAAGGGGAAAACAAAAACTTCGGGTTAGACAAACGGTCTAGTGTAAATAATAACCTACCATCTCGAACCAAAATAGATATTTAGCGAGACCGCACTGCTGAGCGGAATGGGTTTTCCCCTTACAAATATCTTAACCAAACATATCAACCATTTACTGTGCTCCTGCATCCACAGTGGTTAAAACATAATAAATAAATATTTGTAATCATGCAACAAACAGTGGACTACCTATCCCAACTTCATCCGACTATTCGTCTCAATTTCATCTGACTATTCGTCTTAACTTCAAATGATAATCCGTCTTATTTGGATTACTCATCTCACATGCATACAATATTTGGATTATCTATCGCCTACCATATTGACTACCCATCACACATGGTTTAACCATCTAAAATCATATGGACTATCCATCACACATATTTCATTTATTCTAAACTATATGGACTATCTATCGCACATATCATAGTTTTCTTAGGATGACTACGTACCCTTCATTAACCATATAAAGACCATCCATCTCAGGCATTATATGGAATATCCATCACACATTCCATAGTTTTCCTAGGATGACTATGAACCCATCAACTATCAATTTAATCCATAATTAATTTTATTTACCTAAGTGCCCAACCTATGTTCATTGGTGTCCCCATTTAGGTTAACAAACTCATTGAATTTATAGTATGTCATAATAATATACATTGGTACCCTCAATATATGTGATGTTGAAACTATAAAATAAATGGCAAGTCAAGTATAATATAAATTGGTGTCCCTAACGAATAATGTCAAATTCATAAAATTATGGATTATAGAAATAAAACATTGGTGTTCCCAATGAATAATGTCAAAATCATGAGGCATATGGCTTTCCGCCATTAACATATAAAAACAGAAGACCTATGACATTCATGTTGTTAAAGCAATGACGAACCTCTATCCAAGATTCGAAAATAAAATTCTGATTTTATAACTCATAAGGCTAACTGCCAAAATCATAAGGTCATCGACTTTCTTAAAACATAGTTTATCTCACCCTTTTAAAAACGTGCTTTTAGTTGCATGAAACAAAGCCTTGCCAACATAGAAATAAAGAGTTGCGGCATCAATGCCACACGATATACTTGTTGAAATAATTAAACAAAAATGCCGACACTGATATTGGTGGCATCAATACCTTGAGTCGAGATCAATCACTTATGGAATCATTATAAGAATATCATCATTACTATACTTCGGCTATTATGCCACATACATAGAAAGATTAGCGGCATCACCGCTGCAAAATTGATTGATACCGAAATTGATTTCTTGCGGCATTAATTTAAGAATGCTAAAAACTATTAGCATTAATAACTCATGGTATCAATATATCATATACCCACGAGATGCAGTATTCCCATAACGTTAATGTCGGATGCATGGCTTAATACATTACATACTTACGGTATAAGTATCACATGCATTACTTCATGTCAATGCCACTAATTTCGATATTGCTTACAACTATAAAGTGATACTACCTATTGTTAATGCCGAACATCATGGAAATGCCACATATTAGTGGCATTGTCGTGATTATTATATAAAAAAATTATTTCTATTAAAAGCAATTTATTTTTTACCAACTCTTATTCCTTGTCAAATCTCTATTTTTTGGAAACAAACTTTACCAATTTCTTTTTAGAAAATTGCCACGGATCAGTTTTATACTTCCAAAAAAAATTAATCAACTTAATTAATTGATACCCTTAATTAATATTAATTTAAATGCTTTACTAGCGTAATAAATCCGTAGAAATTCAAGATTACTTGAAAAAAATCCCAAAAAATCATAATAAATCTAAACCGACGTATTCTTCTATATATAAAAATTTTGAGGCCAAAATAGTTATTTAATTATTTTTAATAATCATAACCAAAAATAAACACTATTTTCTCCGTATGAAATTCATAAAATATTTGGTTTAGCTTGAAAAATTATAAAATTAAAAACCCATCTTAATAATGTCTTATTTGACATACAAGAAAATCAAATTTATTAGAGATCAAAAACTTAGATTTTACCCTTAAAACCCATCTAAATTATTCTTAAAAATTCCATGGATCTTTATTCTATCCAAATAATGCCATAAACAATCATAACATGATAATATCATCATAATCAACTTGAAAATTATCCATAACTGAAATTAAGCATAAATAATATAGATGGTTTATTATTGTTCACCTTAAATTTGATTATGAGATTGAGATTTGGAGTTTAATTTCCCTAAGCTTTTTCCCTTTTGAATCCCTTGATTTCCCCTTCTTCCTTCCTTGATTAATGGTCGGCCTTGCTTTTGATTTTTACTTAGTATATTTCGTACGTGATAAGAATAAGAGGGTGGAAGGTTTAGGGTATGAATAAGACTTTATTCCTAATTTACTCTTCTCATTTGTTCTTTTCTTTTCTAAGTTTAAAACACTCTTATCACTTGATTTATTAAGGCATGACCAAATTAAATTATCCAATCTCATATTCCTTATCCCTCTATATTTTTCTATTTAATTTATCCAATTAAATCTCCTAAATGATGTTAAAATAAAAGTAAGGGTGTTACAGTCGCTAAAGGCAATCTAAAGAAGACTTGGTATCGTGATAAGTATTTTGTTCTTTCGTATCAAAACATCTAGTATTACTTTTAACCTTCATGATTCCTCTAGTCTGATATTTTTGGATATCTCATATGTCACATGGATCGACTGTTATTTGACACGTTTTATTTTATGTACATGTTGCGAGCTTGCATTTATTGTTTTTATTTTGTTTTTATTTAAAAAAAACATTTTTTATGTTCTTAGATTTTTTTTTCAAAATAAAAAGCCATAGTTTTTTCTTTCTTAGTTTATTTTCTTTGCCTCCATATTATTCATGGTGTAAACATTTTGAAATGTGACACTTTGGCTAAATCTTTGACATGGGCTTTTATCGAGAAATTTCTTTTGATAGGAGAGTCTTGACTAGAGAATTCTTTGACTTGAAAATTGTGAAACTTCTTGAGATGATTTTTTTTCTAAATGCTTGAAATGACTTTTGAAAACAAGTTTGTGAAATGAAATTTTTTATAATCTGAAATGTAACTTCTTGAGATTGGGTCTTTGATATTCTACACCTGGAATAATTTTGAGATATGGTTTTTAAAATGAAATTTGTGGGCTTTGTGATAAAATCGTTGAGATGAGTCTTTGGTGTTTTTATTTTGGTATATTAATATGTATACCCTTAGACCATATGCTCCTCTTTTTGCCAATAGCTCTAAAACTAGTTCATGTCGTATGTTCGAGGTTAGAGTATAAAATTGGAAGTATTTTTGAGACACTTACAAAAGAAATTACTTTTGAAACCAATATCATGATCGATTAAACATTCTTATGTGATTTTTAAAAGTATTTATATTAATTACATAGATGATTAAGTATATTACATTAGATACTTGATTAATAATGACATTATGATTTTTTTTGTAATCAATCATACGTTAAAGTTTCTAATTTTGACTATTGCATGTCCCACATCTCTGTGTTTACCATTTGATATTCATATTCTATCGAGGCATATTTTAAAATTTTAGACTTGTGTTGGTTCAAATGAAATGAACTAAAATGTGGTAAAGATTGGTTGGTCTAAAAGTGTTTGTACAAAAAATAGGCAAACACCTCCAATTGGTTTGAATTTTCAAAGAATAGATCACGTATAAGTTATACAGAAAGTAAATTGTAATAAAGTAAAGAACACAAAGTTTTATAGTGGTTCAATCAGAATGTGCCTACATCCACTGTTCATTTTATTATTCTTCTTATTAATCTTTGATACAATGCTTGAGATACAAAATGCAATGATCTATAGCTCAAAAGACAATAAGATATAGCTCAAGGGAGTCTGTTTGGCTATTCCTTCCTACACATTCCTATTCGGCCGTTCCTGTTAGGCAGATCCTGCTAGGTTGATCCTATAAGGCAAATCCTAACTTTCCCTGACTTGTCTACCGATATTGTTGTAAGCTTGGCTCTTCAAAATTGTTCTCTATTAATGTTGGAAGCTTTGGTACTTATAAAGTGGAGAGGTATGGTGGTCATTCCGGTAAATCGAGAAATTTCCATTTATAGCTCGCTCAGATAGAATATTCCCGGGTATCAAGAATATAATGAATGATTCCCAAATATACGTAAATTTTATTCCATATATCGACTGTCTGGTTCAGTCGGAAGGCCTATGGGGTAGGCCAGTTCGACTTTAGTGCATATGGACACGTCCTTGATCAGGTTCTTATGCTTCCTTTATTGTTCGGCCCTCATGCTTGGCTGTGATTCGGGTCTCTCTCAGTCCGGTCTTCCATGGTCCAAACCCCTTCCCCTTCTTTGCCGAGTTTGTGGTTTTGCTCGGCATCTATTAGCGCCAAATAGAATCCCCTATTCTGTACCATAGGGTATCGAATAAAGACATATGTTCAGTACCTTAGGGTACCAAACAGAGGGAGAGTGCTCCTTCTCCACACCTTAGCCTTGCCTTCCAGCTTGCTTCCTATGCTACCCTTCCTTACATTGATAATGGTTAGGAACTCAACAGTTAGATTCCCTATCATTCCACATGTTCCATAAAAATAATGTTGTTTGTTTGGAATCAAACTCATGACCTCTTCATTGGAAGCTTGGTCCTCAACAGCTTGAGCTACACACATTTTTGTACCATAACCCTTTATTTCAAGTCAAAATTAAATGAAACTTGAACCAATAGCTTCATATAATTGATTACAGTTTTCCATTGCCCTTGAATATTCTATTTTACCTGAAGTGGGTAGTAATTATCCAAGGTGGGACCTGAATCCATTGGTGGATATTTTAAGATGATCATATCTTCCAATCTACAACCCGGATTGAGACGCATTTTCGACCTCGATGCATGTCCTGACCTAAGGAACTTTTTACAAGTGCTTTGACTATATTTTCTAACTATGCCAAATTTTCCCCTAACGCTTTGCCTTGCCCTTGTGATTACATAGGACGCCTTTATTATGCATCTTCCGTCTGTTTCTTTACTCCTTGATGTATTTTTGTATTCATCATGATATGGGCTAAAATGCCACAACACTTGCCCTCCAAAGCGTACTTTCAAAGAACAAAGTATGCTTTGTTTCACCTAAAGTGGTATTTCTTTCTCATGCAATGGTTATCTTAAACCTCAAATATCTATACTCTTATTCCCGTCCTTTCGGTAAGTTTTCAATTGCTATTATGTTGGAGTGCCTTGTTCACTCAGGAAAAGCTTGCTGGTCATTCTAATACATCCTTTATCAGTGTAATGTTCGCGGTTCATCTTTCTAGGCACTTTAATCATCTAGCATGATTTTCTACTGATACTCATCTCTATCCGGTAGGCTTTTGCTCCCTCTAACTCAACATGTTTGCCTTCGAGTCCTGAGGGTCGTGCGTTATCTTATGAATGTTACAAGAATATCTAGGTTCCATTGGAAAATGAATATATAGTGGTTCCATGGTATATGGACTTGATGATGTATATTTTATTGCATTGATTGTAGTTTGGCTAACTAAGACTAGTGGTTGCGATGTATTTTTCCTATATGGTTGCCAAATTATTCTACTAGTGACTCCTTCGTAACTATTATGTATACTTGTATTGGTCAACGACTAAAATGTTTGGATAGCTAAGTGGTTTTTGCTGAAGTTTTAAACATGGGTGATCATGCGCTTTATGTTATGAAGCAAATCTTCTTTTGATGTTTATGCATTATTGTGTTTGATATTTATTCATGTCCATATTCTCCTTTTCCTAGCTAGTAACCATGATATGTCTATTTCACATGATTTCTTGGTTCGCTTATTCATTACAAACCTTTCTTGTCGCTATCATGCATACTTGTAAGGGATCAATCACCAACAAGCTTGATAGGTTAAGCAGTTTCTATGACCAATGCTTCCCTTGGCATATACTTTAAATTTCCTGTATGAATACATCCACAAGAGTATATGTGTCTTACAGAAATTATAAATGAAATTATCATACCTGATTTGGATTAGTTACTACGTTGTGTTTGTATAGTATCCTTACTTAGCTATTAGCTTACTAGTAATCTTTTATTGCTTCCTCATGAACTTGTATAGGGTCCGTCACTGACAAGTTCAACACGGTGAGCATACTGGCAAAGTAGTTATGTATTATTTTATTATCTCTTCCAACATCTCTTCCTTTATCCTTGGCATATTTGCACCGGATCAATCACAGGAAAATTTGCTAAGGTGAGCGATCTCTGGTGGAGTGTCTTTATAATCCAGTTCCATGTATCCTTATTTTTTTCCATGCATATATTCCATGTGCACTTTATACAAGTTTGTCCTAGTGTTATTCTGTTGGTTGTCCTCATCTTCGATTCTAATATCGATTGCTTGCAGTGAACCGCCCAACTGATAGTCATGCTTTACTATATGTGATCTTTTCTATCCATCTTTGATAGAAATCTTGGGCCGATCATTAGGGGTGAAACAACTAGGTAGTAGTCATCCCTAATCGCTAGTATGTCAGGTTCTCTATAACCATCTCAGTAGCATGTAGTCGATCGTTAATGACAGATACCGGTTAGGGATCACTCTGGTCCATAACTACCAATGAGAAGTTTAGGCCAATAGTCAATGATGGACGCCAACTAAGGGATCACTTTAGTCCACCAGCACCGGTGAGAGATTTGAGCCAATAATCAATGATGGACACCTGGTTAAGGGAGCACTCTAGTTGTTGTGACCTGACCATATGTTGATCTGGCTTGCCATTGCTGGCTAAAATTTTGGAGCCGATTGTCAATAGCAAGCACTAATTTGACTGTCATGTCCTAACAATGGGTTGATATGGCTTGCCATTATTGGTTAAATATTTACGGTCGATCATCAATGACGAGTAGCCTTTTGATGGTCATGTCATGACTATGGGCTGATCATGCTCGCTACTACCGGCCAAAGGTTTGAGAGTAATCGTCGATGAGGAGCACCTATTCAGTGGTTATGTCCTGACCATGGATCGATCTGGCTTGCTATTGTCAACTAAAGATTTGGGACCGATCGTTAATAGTGAGCACCTATTTGGAAGTCGTGTCCTGACCATGGGCAGATCCAACTTGCCATTGCCAGCTGAAGATTTAGGGCTGATCGTCAATGGCGTGCACCCATTTGGCGGCCATGTCCCGACCATGGACTGATCTAGCTCGTCACTCTCGACCAAAGTTTTTGGGCCGATCATCAATGGCGAGCACCCATTTGGCGGTCATGTCCTTACCATGGGCTGATCTGGCTCGCCGTTACCTAATAAAGATTTTTCCAAGCTATCTATGATGTGCTAAAGTTGGGTATCCCCAGTACGTAGTGGCCTTTCCTATATAGTCCCAGAAATCAAGGACTTTATTTGGCACGGGATGGTTGTTCTTGTGGTTGTTTGATAGCACTGATCATGTAGTATGGTTTCGCACACCCTATCCATGCAGTTCGGCAGGACATTGATGATTGACAATACATATATCCATAATCCATGCAGTTGTAATAGTCAGTGTGCCAAAGTGAAATAAAGGTTTTGAGCACTCCATGTTTTCCCAAATTCTTCTCCATCCATGGTGATGAGAATATAGGCTCCATTCCTTGGATCCTTGCTGATAAAATATACTCTTTCCCAAATTGGGTAAGGTGACCCAGACCCAAGGGGAAATTTTCTCCAGAAGTAGGTTTCCTTCTTGAAGAAGGCGATGCCCTAGAATTGTATTTTTCCATCATTTTCCGCTAGAGCATTGCTGTTTTCAAAGCAGCCTCATCCCTCTTCTCCTTAATCAAATCGAGGGACAGGTTTAGTAATTCCTTGTTCTCCTCCAAGTCATACCAGACTCTCTTATGAGATAAGATTATGGTTTTGATGGAAAGCATAACATATAGTTCATAGGCCAAAGCAAAAGGAGTATGTGTAATTACCCTAATTTTGACCAATATTATTTAAGACATTTAATTAGATAAATTAAAAGAAATAATGTAGGTAGTTAAGGGATTGAGATATGTAAATTAATAAAACGGGTCGTGCCTTAATGAATATATAAGTAAAAGTAAATTAAAAATAATTAGGTGGGAGGAATATGGTAAAGGCAAAATAGGAATAGACTTTGTTCTTATACCCTAAACCCTTCTTACCTTCATTTCTCATTCATTTCAATAGTTATAAACAAATATTAAAACCCTCAAAGAGCTCGATCGGTCACCATTAAGAAGAATCAAAAGAAGATAAGCTAGGAATCGAGTAGGAAGCTTGAAAAAGTTAATCAAAGAGCAAATCTCAACCTTCTTAACACCAAGCCAAGGTGAATAGTAGATTTACAACTCATTTTGACTATGATTTCGGTTTTATGGTTATGGTCGAATTATTTTGCAAATAATATACTATGTTATATTTGTTTAAATAGAATATATTCTTGTTGATGTTTTATGTTATTTCATATAGATCTTATAATAAGTTTAGATAGGAAAACCCAATTGAATGGCATCCAAATAACTTTCGTTTTTAGATATGGTTAAAAACATTATTTTCGAAACGGGTTTCAAGATTCATAATTTTCTAAGTTGTTGTGGATTTATTATGAATTTTCTATGAAAGTAAATATCTAATATTGGGTTGAATTATTTAAAGCAATTATATAAGAGGTTTGGGGCGTGAAATTTAAATATGTTAGACTAAAAGTGAATTATGTTGATTTTTGGGGAATTTTTCTAAGTATTTTACTAAGCTTTAAAATTATTTAAGTTAAGGAACTTAAATGTTTTATATGTTTATTCAAGGAGAATGGCTTATTTGTAAAATGTTTTAATTGAAAATTCTGAATTCGACGGCACTTTTAGATAAGGATATTTGGTAAAGAAATGGAAACTAATTAAATTTTAACTTTCTTTTAAAGGCTAAAATTAGTTTTGCCTGGATTTACTACTTCAACACTTCCCACTTTTGGCTTTCAATGCAATGCATCCACCAAAGAACTCATTCGAAACCAATGCACATGGTGGTAACACATCCTAACTATGACCGCCCACCGCGTCCATCCATCCCATATCGAGTCAAAGGGAGGTCATCCCAAATCAAGATGCACCAATCGAAACTAACATAAAAAATTATAGTATGGACTGAGTGCAAAAGAAAATCGAAGAACGGATGTCCGCAAGGGATAGCTAGTCCACTTGCTTCTGTCACGCCGTCCTGTTTTAGTCATTTCAAATTGGCACAAGTGTGGGGGGTCTATGCATCATCGTTCTCTTTCTTCAAATCTAGAGAACGTATACCAAATCCAACCACTTCATTCTGGAGTCTCCTCCGCATACACAGTTTTTAAAGTGGTTTCAATATTGATAGAGAGTATGCCAATTAGAGGCCTCGGTCTCTTTAACAACCAAACGTTGTTTTACACACCGGTTGGTACTTTTACATTTCAAAATCGATTTATACTTGCTATCAAAATATCATATTCACTTCAAAATATCATTTATTTCAAAATATCATATTTACTCAAAATATGTCAATTCACTTAAAAATCATTTTCGCCTCACTGTCTAAATTTTAGTTCCAAAATCATTTCAAATTTTCATTTAAGTTATAACTTCATTTTAATCCAATTCGCATTTAAATCTACGATTTAAATATAAACATTCTAACCTTAACCAGTTTGAATTTTTAGAAAATAGTTTAAATAGTTTTAAATAGTTTAAAAGTCAAAATAGTTTGATATAATAGTTTGAGTATTGAAATTGGTTTATATAGTAAAATAGCTTGAAAAATCAAAATTTTTGAATATTTAAAATATATTTTTAACAGTTTATATTAATATAATTTATTTTGAAATTAATTCAAATCAAACCGATTCAATTCCAAATCTTTCAACCCAAATCATCTTCAATCTCAATTCAATTCAAATCGACTCAATTTCGATCTAAATCTAAATCAATTTCAATTCAAATTAATTTTTGATTTCAATTCGAATTAATTTCACTCTCGATTTCAATTTCGAAATGTTTCGTATTATCTTCAAATTCAATTCAACGATTCGATTCAATGGTTTAAATTTCAATTCAATTCTTATTGTAAATTATTTCAAGTTATATAAATTTTGAGTTCAATTTCAAAACACCGATTTAAGTCACTTAAATCAAATTAAACTTCAATATTCAATTTAAGGTTCAAATCTTTAAAACGATTCAATTCTTAGTCCAAGTTCGAAATATCAATTTAAATCACTTTTACTTGGTAATTTTTTAAAGTTGAATAAAAGTTCAATTTCCATACTTCAAATCATACTCAGATTATAACTTCAAACTTCCAAATTCAATTATTTAAACGATTTCTTTTAACCAATTCCAATTTCAACATTTCAAGCTCAAGTTCGAAAATAATTCATTTTCCTTTTTTTAATTCAATTATATTTTTATGATGTAAATCATTTGAATAAATCCAAAACCAAGAATTCAAAATCGTTAAATTTAACCAATCTGACGTCCATATATAATTTTCTATCTTATGGCCAAGTGATCGGTTATTTCACTTTTAATTTCAGGGATAGGTATATATCATTTCAATCCAAATCAAAATGTCATAGTATATGTCATATCAACCAATTTCTTAATTTATTCGAAATAATTCAAATAACAGTTCATATGCTGTCAAATTATTTTCAGGGTGATAAAAGGAATATATAAAAATAAATAAACAACCAATCATCCAATATATCATCCAGTAGCCATCCATCACAATCAACGTCTAAAACAGTCTATATATCAATAATTATAAATTTAAATAACAGTTTAATTCCAATTTAAATTTAACTTCTAATTTAAAATTTATAACAGTCAATTTATATGTCAATTAAATTACCAAACAGCAGTCTATAAAATTAAATTACTTCATGGTATCAATTAAACAAACACAAAAATATTTTACTCTTCGTGAGCATTTTAAACACCCGCCTTTATTTAAAATTGAAAATTTTCCAACTTCAAATAAATTCCTATTCAACTCCATATCGTAGATGACGTCGATACGAAACCAACACAACCTGTTTCACTCGAATCAGACCTCGTTCGTGAAAGTTACGATTTAATTAGTGTAATGACAATTAGGATATAATTAACAACTAATGAACAGGGATAATTAAACAGTACCCTAATCTATCTTCCACTTTGTACCTAGCCACACGTAATCGAACCTACTCACATGATAACACATCAACACGCACTGCCAGGTATCACTGAGCGCCGATCGCCGGCACATCGCGCGTCTCAGCTAGCTCCACCACCACCCCAAATTTCATCGCCGTCGCCGTTGCCACAAACGAGACCCAAAACCGCTGCAACTATAAACCCTGATCTGGGCGAAATCGAGACGATTCGCCTTGAACCAACCGTCCATCCTGTAAAGCTCGTCAAGATCTACACTTCTCCTTTTGGTGGCATTTGATTTCATTGAATGGATAAGGAGAAATTGAGGAGGGAAGGTGTTGAATTTTTGGGCATTAATATGAACGAGAACGGCTGCGCGAAAATGGTTAGTGTTTTCTTTTGCGCGAATGAAGATGAACGTTGGTCTATTATATAAATATCTGACGCTATTCACACATAAATTTTTCGAACTTCAAACCAAGCATGCCATCTGGCATTATATATGTTATACCCCTATACCAAACACAATGGAACTAGTCTCGAAAGCCAATTCCATTATACTCAGAGGATAGCTTTTCAAAATCGAATCATTTTAAATAAATTCCTTTAATTAATTTCTACGCCTTTCAAGCTCACATGGCCAAATGATAAGTTCGATCACTACAAAACGTGAAATCCTTTAATAATTCACTATTACGGATCCCATGAAATTAGTTTCGCCGAAATCTGAGACAATGCTTAAAAAGACTATTTTTACACGTTAATTAAAACGAGTAATTTCCTAATATTAATTTAATCACTTTAAATTCAATTTTAAAAGTTAACAATCTTCATTCTTGTTTATATAAAATTTAAATCAACTTTCAAAATCATTTTCATCCATATTAAATTCAAGATTCACTTATTTAAACAATTTCCAATATTAAATTCAAACAATTTAATTATTCAATAAATTACCATATTTTAAATATAAGTTATTTAACTTATAAAATTTAACTTTTAAAACAAATTCAAATAATAAAACAACTACTTATATTTTACAGTAATTCAACATTTATTGTTCAATACCAACTATTGATTATAAACACATTCAATGCATAGGATTTCATTTCAATATTTGTTATTGCCTAAATCTTCAAAATTGGTTATTTCAAAATTTTATTCAAGTTCATATTCAATAAAATACGCTAATAAATCAATAAAAAATTTATTTCTAACCATTTTTGTTCAATAATTATATTAAATTTAACAACTTAAAATAGTTAAAAATATGGGTCGTTACAGTTTCAGAGGCAATGGCTTCGAAAGGGGTTTCGAAACTATCCTCTTTCTTTTACGTTGTAGTAATGCTTTCACCCCTGTTCTCTTACGACCCTTACTTATATTAGATATTAAGCCCATTGGTTTTAAAGGGATAATTTTAAATGGTTTCGAATCAACTTTTCCACAAACTTTTGCTTGAACCCAATGCTTTCAAAAGGCATATTAAAAGTGTTTCGAAAGATATGTTTTAAGTGTTTCGAAAGGGAAGTTCTTATGCTTTTGAAAGATAAGTTTAAATAGTTTAGAAAAAGGATGTCTAAGGTTTAAGTTATGCTTTCAAAAGGGTTGTTTTCAATGATTTGAAAAGGTATTGTTTAAGGTTTTAAACAAGGGTTTTGAAGGAGATGACTTGGCTTTAAAACCTAATGTTTTCTAAGTTAAAAAGGGCTTTAATTTGTTTTAAAAGGATAGGTAACCCTATTGATTTGGTTTTCATCAAGATTGTTTTGTGTAAAGCATATATCTTGCAAACGTATATTGAGTAAAGTAATGGGTATATTTTCCTTGTTTAATTATGATTTAAAAGGGTTAAACCAATTTGAAATAAATATTTTCAAGGAAAATTGGATGGGGTAGTTAACTCTAATTTTATGACTCAGGCATTAGAAGATCAGATGGGACTGATATAGGGTAGCGCCCTATATTTTGTCCATTAGCCTCTGTCTAAAATAAGTCCAAAATTCCAGTGTGTAGGGCGGTTTCGTTGGTAAGACTAAAATGATGTTACACACAGAAATGAATATATAGAGAAAAGATAGGTTATTGGTGAGCCCACAAAACCATTAGGGTCAGTTGACCCCAGGAGAACTAAGTTAAGGACATACCGTCCAGTAATGTGTCTAACAGAAGTTATATTATTTGTTATGTCTAGTAGGCCCGAATTAGCCAATGGTTAATAATTAGCCAGGTAAAACTATAATGTTGGTTAGATGGTCCATTGATTACCTAATTTATATGCATATATGTTATTACTCTTGCTATTATAATCAGTTTGATCGCAAGATTTTGATTTGCAAAAGATATGCTTTTAAAAGGATATCAGTGAAGGAAAACCCATTCCGTTAAGCGGCGTAGTCTCATTTATTATCAGTAAACCGAGATATAATAGTATTTTTCACACCAGGCATTATGTCTGACTTGAAGTTTACATTTTCCCCTTAAACTCTCGAGTACTCAAAATTTAATTTGTGTAGTTTAAGAGTTAGGAACTTTTCAGGTTTAGTAGGTTAGACGAATAAGCTTCCACGTACAAGAGGAAAAGTTAGTTATGCAGGAGCTATTTAGTATTATTTCAACTGTGATGTATTTGTGACTAACATGTCTATTTAGCACTCTTATCATCCAAGGATCCATCTTCACATGTCGCTCTTGTCGTAATTCGTAATAATTATATTTGATCAAAACCTAAGAATTATTCTGGGATCATGTAATTTAATATGGAATATTGTTTTGCAACGTAATTAGAAAAGTTGTTTTTTAATTCTGTGATTTTATTGCATATTCATGTGCTTTGATATTATGGATACCACTGTAACGCCCCACCCCGAGACCCACCTTAGCAAAGAAAATTAATAAGTAATTCTATCAAATAAAGCGGAGAATAGGGCTGGTTAAGGGCGACCATCTATAATTTTGTCTTAACATCTATTGAATACGTCGATAAATGAAATATAAAATTTTCAACTCAAGTGGATCGACATACCCAATAAATGCTTAATCCAAAACTATAGGTGGCTAAAGGATCTATCGGAATAAAATACAATAATTGAATGTAAATCACATCACAGATAGTAATCAACATCATATATATACATAAACACTGATACACGTTCAATACAATACAATATGAATACAATAAAGGTGGTATTACCGTATTTTATCACTGGAAATTAATACTATAGATGACCACAACATCTGTAGCACTTAACTTCAGGCCTCAAAGTAGGTGATGTTACAACTTGGTATCTGTGCATGGGTTTATGAAAGCTTAAAATAAAATTTAAACTTAAAATGGATTTGAAAACATAATCCTAAGGAATTAAAGAAAAGAATGGGGTATGGGATAATGCTATAGTAACGTACTTGTATTTGCTATATATAAATCTACGATTTATCTCTATTCTCCTATCTCACTTAGACTATTCTTATGTATCTTACAAAGACTCGAATGTAGACTTTAAGGATGTAATATATGGATGCTAGACGTGGAAGAGTTAACATTAGTGGAGGAAGCACCACAACTAATGGGAATGCCAGACCAAACACCAAAAGGAATCCAGGTCGGGCACAAATTGCTAATGTGGGTGCTGGAGCACCACAGGCCAGTATAGGAGCTATGTATCTGTTCTTCATTAACATGATGCAGGCTGGAGTTGCTATGGGTTTAGTTGGAGGAAATGTTGAAGGAGGAATTCAGGGGGCTTCGGTAGTCAATAACTATGCAGTACAAAGCAAAGATTATGCTAGACTTGGAGGAAAGCCGTTTGTTGGAACTGAGGACACAATTGAAGTGAAGAATTGGTTACTTCATTGTGATTTTTTTTGCTGATTTGAGGCGTAATGATGAACAAAAGAGGAGATTTGCTTCTACACAATTGCAAGGAGCAGCACTGTACTGGTGGAACAGTGTTACTGTGGGAGTCAATGAGGAGACCATAGCTTAGGCAGAATTCAAAAGGAGGTTTGAGGAAAGATTCATGTCGAAGATTGCTAAGTCAACTTTGCTCAGGAAGTTCACTGAGTTGGAGTAGTGAGACATGACAGTGCTTGAGTATGCTACCAAATTTGAGGAGTTATCGAGGTATGGGTACGCTATGGTTGATATAGTTATAAAAAGAAATGAGAAGTTCATCCGCAGATTGAAACCTGATCTTGCTAGAGCCACTCTGGCATATAATAGGGATCTGTGTGATGTAGTTATTGAAATGGCTTTGAGGTAGGAAGAAATGCTTTCTTTTCTTGATGGTAACAAAGCAGAGGAAGCTTAAGGTGGGCGGAAACAGAAGAGAAATTTTTTCTACTAAAAGGAAGCTCAAAAGAGTGGAGCTGCTAAGAAGTGAAGACCGATGTAGTATACTATAAGTGTAATAAGAAGGGATGTTATGCTAATGAGTGCCGGACAGGCAAAGGGAAGAAAGTTGCTGACAAGAAAGGAGTAAAATATTTCAATTGCGATCAGATTGGACATTATAAGAACTAGTGCAAGGAACCAACCAAGGATGGAAAAGGCAAAATGTTTACATTGGAACCAACTACCTCAAAACCACTGAGAAGAAAGGAATAGCCGTGTTAGGTTGTATGTTTTGATTCACGATGTATCAGTTAGAGTTTTATGTGATACTAGTGCATCACATTCTTTTATATCTCATTGTTTGTTAGATAAGCTTAACCTAGAACCCTCATACCCAGTTTCTTCCTTAAGATTGTGAATCTGATAGGAGGTTATGCGACTCTTGGGATGAGATGTGACAACTTAGAGTTTAAATTGTTAGGCCATGCATTTGCTTGCAGTTTGGATGCGTTTGATTTCGTAGGGTTCAGAATTATTTTGGGTATGGATTGGTTAAGTAAATACGATGTTATGATATTTTGCCATGATAGGAAGATATCACTTAGACACCCTGATTGTAGTGATCGGATTATATACTCCGTAGAAAACCCTAGTTTTGAGGTTAATGCTTTGTTGGGTGTTGTGGAGGCAGAAGAAGAGTTGAATCAAGTTTTCGTTGTAAGAGAATCCGCAGATGTCTTTGAGCCCGTGATAGGATTACCACCGAAATGAGCCATTGAGTTTTGGATAGATCTAGTACCAGAAGCAGAATCGGTGAGTAGACTGCCAAGTAGAATGACACTTACTGAGATAAAGGTGTGACAACCCGGATTTTGGGACATCTGATAATAGGATAATTAACTATTTTAATCAATTGAATAGGTAAAATTCTGATAATAAAAGATATCTGGATATGTAAATGAATTTGGAAATAAAATAAAAATTGAATTATAAATATTTATTTGACAATATCTTAATTTAATTAATTTAAAATTGGCAAAATTGTTATTTCAAACAAAAATAATAATGTGCTATATATATATATAGATATAAATAGATTTTAAATAGACTTATTATTTTCAAATTTAACAAGTGTTGTTTAAATGTATATGCATATATGTATGTATGTATGTATTTAAGTTGTTTTTTAAAATAGAATAATTATTTACAAATTAAATAATTGTTTATTTAATTATATATATATATATATATTTGAGTTGATTTTTAAGTTGGATTTTAAATTAAATTTGAATTTGGATTTAAATTTGAATTTAAAGGATAGATATCTTAAAAATATTTTAGATAAAATATATAGATAAGATTTTTATTAGAATAAGATTTGTGTTATGATATTTTTTAAAAGAATTTATTTATACAAATTAAGAAAGTATTTATTAATAGGAAAATAAATATAAAATTTTTTCTTAACATTTTAAACTAATTTAAAATTTCATAAGGACAAGTGTTAATTTATGAAATCACCTTAATAACATGTGTAAGAAGATAAACATTTGTTAACGACAAATGTTGGATGAATAAACAAGTGTCACCCGTTTATTTTTATCTTCTTTTATTTTTAATAATAAATCCTAATTAAGCTTATATTAACATATATTTCATCTCTTCACTCCTTTTTCCTACCTTCATCATACAAATCAGAGAAAAACTCAAAACAAACTTGTAATCAAACCTTTCTCAAACCTGAGAAAATCAAAAGAAGGCTGTTAACAACTTTAAAACCAGAAATTCAAAACAGCAAGTCAAAACCTGAAATCACCAAAACAAGCAAGCTTCAACCTATAATCAATAGCCTGGAAAAATGTTCAAACCTGAAACAAATTTAAGATCAAATTCAAATTCATTTCAAATCAGAAGGCACATCAAATCAGCATTAAGTTCAGAGTCCAGATCAGTAAACAAATACCAGGCTATTCTCTGTTTTCTGTTCTAACTGTATAAAGGTGAGTAAATATATATATATATATATTAAAGGTTTAAGTAGATCTAAATCAGTGCATATGGATTCTTGGATTAGATTTGTGCTTTGCATATGTATGAATCTCTGAATATATGTGTGTATCTGATCTGTGCATGTTGTTATGTCTTGTTCTTCTCTATTTCCAAAAGTACAGAGCTTAAAATCAATTCAAAAATTCAAAACTTTTTTATCTAATCATATTTAGGATTTGAGATTCAAACGCAAAATGGTTGTTCAAACATAGGTTTAAGTTTAAAATTTGTATTCAAGAAAAATAGTGTAACGACCCGTATTTTTACGGATCGAAAGATCGTAAAACTATCAACTTTAAGTCGTTGATGGTGTTAAGTCGTTTAGAGTATGAGTCAACCTAAGCTTAAGTCGTTCGGAGTTGAGTCGTGTAGTGCTTAGGTCGAGTGATGCGACTTATAGAAGCTACGACTTAGTGGTTGAGAGACTCATAAGTGTGGCCGAGTTAAGGAGGTAGCCGACTCAGAGAAGCAAACAACCTATAGATGTTAGCGGCCCAAGGCAGTTGACCGACTTAAGGGGTTAGGTCGTATGATAGTTAGGTCGTGGAGCGACTTAAGGAAGATAGGCTTAGGGGTTAACGGCTCAAGGGAACTAACGGCTTAAACAGGATAGGGGACCAGGCGGGTTAACGACTTAAGGTGGGAGGGTCGTTCGAGCGACTTAGTGTAGTTGGGTCGTGGACAAGTTATGATTAAGTCTTAAGTCGTTAGGTCTTTAAACGACTCATGGTAAGTCGCTGGGTCAAATGTATTGATGAGTCGCTATGGTTGTTGGGTCGGCCTTGTGGGTAGGTCGTTAAGGGGTTTAGTTGATAGGACGAGAACGACTCAGGGTTATAAGGTTGAGTCGTGTGTTGTCTCTCGTGTTAGGTCGGCAGTGGGATAAGTCGTTGAGTCGTCCATACGACTTAGGACTTAGGAAGAAATGCGGCAGTGTCTTATGTCATAAGCCGTTGATTCGTGAGTCGCGCGCATGTGTTGAGCCGCGTTTGAGTTAAGTCGTTGAGTCGTATAGAGGCTTGAGTTGGTAGGTCGTGAAGTGGCCTAGGTCGTAAGCCGTGGGGGTCTGATGAGTCGTGACCGACTTATGGGGGGGTGGTCGACTCATGGGGATTTCAGCCTATAAATAGAGGGGTTTGGCTCACTTTTTGGCACCGGATTTTGAAGCGACGAAGTGCTGCCATTTTGAGAGCTCGACTACAACACTTCTTCACTTCTTTTCTCCACTCTAATCTAGTGCTTACATCCATCCAAGATTAAAGATCAAGGTTGAAGATCCAAGATCCAAAGTTGAAGATCTTCATCCAACAAAGAGAGATTTCATCGATTGAAGCGAGATTTTGCCGGATCAAGCTTAGTCCTTTGCTGTCCAGATCTAGAGTTGGTTGTTTTTGAGGTGTTTAGGTGTTTTGGTGAGTGGTGGTTATCTCTCACACGGACCCAAAGGAGTATATTGGATCGGTGGTTTCTTTATGTGTTAAAGATAGTGATTTCGTGCATTTTCTTAAGTCTGCATGTAGATCTATGGTTAATGATGATTCAACACCTATTTTACTACATGTTCACTTATGAAAGTTTATTCATCAAGTTGTAGAGATATTGTTCATGATTCATGCTTGTTAGATTGCATGTTAGATTTGGACTCTTTATTTACGAAATTGCCATCATTGTTGTAATTGATTATTTAGATCTTGTTTGAATGATTGATTGCTTGGATTAATGTTTGATTTGATTGATTAGTTGATCGATAACTTGGTTTGGGCAAGTTGGTCGAAGATGATTCAAAAGCTAAGTGGAAAGGCTCTTGAATAAGGAAAGCTGCTTGTGGCATATGAAGCGGATGTTGAAGCTCATATGGATAGATTTGATGATGATGTTGAGATGGAACTTTGCCATGATGCGATGAGGCAAACCATGATGTTGAGATGGGACTTTGCTATGATGCGATGAAGCAAAGCATGATGTGAGAAAGCCTTGGTTTAATCCAGACGGGATCATCCCAAGCATGTTGATAACTCGGTGATGCGGTCCGGGTTTGTGGATAATGGTTAGCTTGAGAGGCGCTTGAGCTAGTATGGGAATAGTCGTCAAGGAGGATGACTAGAAGGCTGAGATCTCATCGTTATTGAAGGTTCTAGCATGCTCAAAGCAAGAGTACGTTGGGACGGGCTGCGACGACGTTCCAAGCACGGGCTGCGACGACGTGCTAGTACTCTGGGTAGTTGCGAAAATTCCTAGGCACGGGCTGCGACGACGTGCGGAGTTATGTCTAGAACCGGGGTTACCATTAGCCCTTGGCGGATGGATGAGATAATGTGACGGTCATTCAATTAACGATGAAATCAAGGCAATGATAACAGTGATAGCCAGAGTCATGGATGTTTGGATGTTTGGTTGTATCGTCGCTTGGGCCAAGAGCGATGTTTTCAGAGTGCTTATCTGATCTTGGTTTATGCCTTGGGGGTTTGTACTTGGAAAACACCGACCTTGACTCGAGTGATATTTACTTTGCTTTGAATGTCTGAATTTCTATGTTTACTTCTGCTTAGTGTGTTTGGGGGCTATCACTGTAGAAAGAGGTGGAGTGGGATGGTTGAGTTCCTATTCCTTTTACCCTTTATGCTCTTTTGGTATGTTTGATAGTTGATTTACTGCTCACTAAGACTGCTGTCTGACTCAAGGTTTTATGTTTAACTCTTATTACCTTGGGCTGTTCATCCATGTTGGGATGGGCAGACTAGGTAGCAGGTGACAGGTGCTGTTCTTGGCTACCAACGCTGTTGATGACGAAGACGAGCTGGAGGCTTTTGCATATTGTTTTCCTTCTATATGTACTGAATGTTCCGTTGTTTGTTTGATACTCTGAGTGTTATGTAGTGAGGCTAGATGTATTGACTTTTCTGATTATTGTATCAAACTATTAGAGTTTATATGATGAGATTCTGTTATATGGAGCTTCACTATGTATATTTTCTATTGTATTTTGTCCATGCGCTGTGAGTAATACGATAGAGTACGCTGTTTATTCTTACCATGACTATCGTCCATGGCTGCCTGACACACTTTCAGCGCACTATTTCCTTGTTTTGGTGCGGGAGTCATGGGCGGTCGTCACATTTGGTATCGGAGCCTTGGTTGATCGATTTTAGCCAACGCTCGCTGACGTAACTACGTAAGAGAGACGTAATTGTATTTTGATGAATGATTACTATATATAATATAGTAGCTTAGAAGGATTTGAACTCCTTATGTAGTTGTTTCTCAAGGTGTTCTAAATCATTCCTTTTTGTAGATATTAAGGATGAGTCGAAGTGAGAGACAAGCTGCTAGGGAAAGTCGTGCTGTTGGGGGAGCTACTGACTATGCTGCAATGTTCGAAGCTATGATGACTTCGATCATGAGAAGGATACCAACTTCAGGACCATCAGTAGATGTTGGAGTTCAAGTTCAAGCTCCAAAACCAGTGGATTTTGCTAAGTTGTGCAAGGACTATACTGCTCTTGGAGGAAAGGTTTTCTTGGGAACAGAATCAACCATAGAAGTTCAGAGATGGATTGATGCTTGTAGAAGGATCTTTGGCGATTTGGGAATTGAGGATGCAACTAAGAGGAAGCTTGCATCAAGACAGCTTCAAGGGAGAGCTTCGGATTGGTGGAATTCTATCACCATTGATACTCCAGAGGAAGAGATTACTTGGGAGCAATTCCAAGTTAGATTTGAAGCAAAGTTCATTTATACAGCTCAGAAATATGTTCTGTTTAAGAAGTTTGTGGAGCTCAAGCAAGGTGGGAGGCCATTTCTTGAGTATGTTTTTGAGTTTGAAGCTTTGTCCAAGTATGCTCGGTCGTATATTGAATCTTCCTATCAGAAGAATGAGAAGTTTGTGACAGGCTTGGACACTTATCTTGGGAGGCAGTTAGTGGATCATTTGGACGATCCATTTGAGAAGCTTGTGGAGAAAGCTCTCAGGCATGAGAATCTGTTTCCTAAGGAAGGATCTGTTGTTGTTGTGACCAAGGAGCAAAATGGAAACAAGAAGAGGAAGCAGCAGCAGCAGAAGGGTAAGGATGGCCAGAAGAAGCCAAAGGGTGAAGTGATCTGCTACAACTGTCAGCAGAAGGGTCATCTCTCCAGGGATTGCAAGAAACCAAGAGTGCCGGCAAAGTGTCACAACTGTGACAAACCGGGGCATTTCAAGAGGGATTGTCCGGAACCGAGGAAGGACAAGCAGATTGTGCAAGCCTATGCTTTGGGGGCTGTGCCATCATCCTTGAAAGCTCCTACTGCTGATGAGAAAGGAAAGAGCGTGGTGGTTCAAGGTACTCTTTTCATTTGTGGTGTTCCTGTTAGAGTGTTGTTTGATACTGGAGCGTCGCATTCTTTTGTTTGTAGTGAACTTGTAGGCCGGTTGGGTTTGGAACCGGATATTGTTGATAGACCATTGGTTGTGACTAATCCAGTTGGGGGTTCATCTTGTTTGTGTATGTTATGCCGTGGTCTAGTTGTGTCGAGTCATGATTGCTCTTTTGTTTGTGATTGTTTTGTTCTGAACTTTGCGGGGTTCGGAATTATTTTGGGTATGGACTGGCTTAGGAAGTATGCGGCAAGGATTGATTGTGAGAGGCTGGAGGTGACATTCGAGAATGCGGAGAGGCGAAAGGTTGTGATACGATGTAAGCATGAGGAAGGCGTCTTCATGAGCTTCATGTATTCGCTGGTTGTTCCACGGGATGGACTGTCATCGGTGCCTATTGTGAATTGATTTGAGGATGTCTTTGATGAAGTCAAAGGGTTACCGCCGCATAGGGAGATCGAGTTTCGTATCGATCTAGTTGAGGGAGCCAGACCTGTTGTGATGCCTCTTAGGCGAATGGCGCCTAGGGAGCAGCAAGAGTTGATGGTGCAAGTTGATGACCTTTTACGGAAAGGATTCATTCGGCGTAGGGTGTCCGAATGGGGTGCACCAGTTGTGTTCGCAACCAAAGCGGATGGATCGTTGAGGTTGTGTGTGGATTATCGTGAGCTGAATAAAGTGACTAAGAAGAACAAGTATCCATTGCCGAGAATAGATGACTTGTTTGATCAGCTTCACGAAGCTAAGGTGTTTTCTCAGATGGATTTGGCAACGGGATTTCACCAGTTGAGAGTGGCTAAGGATAGTGTGCCGAAGACTGCTTTTAGGACACCATCCGGTTTTTATGAGTGGCTGGTAATGCCGTTTGGATTGACCAATGCACCAGCATATTTTGTGGATCTTATGAATAGAGTATTCAGAGATCAGTTGAACAAGTTTGTACTTGTGTTCGTGGATGATATTTTGGTTTACTCCAGAAATGAAGAAGAGCACAAGACGCACTTGCGGATTGTTTTGGAAATCTTGCGAAAACATCAGCTGAAGGCTAAGTTTTCGAAGTGTCACTTCTGGAAGAGTGAAGTGAGATTCTTAGGCCATGTTATCTCTGGAAATGGAATAGCGATTGATCCCGCTAAGGTGGCAGCAATCCAGGATTGGGTTAGACCTAAGAATGCATCTGATGTGAGAAGTTTTCTTGGATTAGCAGGATATTATCGTCGGTTTATCAAAGACTTTTCGAAGATAGCTGCACCGTTAACAGGACTGACGAAAAAGAACCAAGTGTTCAAATGGGATGATAAGTGTGAGCAAGCTTTCGTAATCCTGAAAGAGCGACTGACAAGTGCTCCTGTTTTGACTATTCTAAGTGGGAATGATGAGATGGTGGTTTACACCGATGCATGTGGTACTGGACTTGGAGCAGTGCTAATGCAAAAGGATAAAGTTGTTGCGTATGCGAGTCGACAATTGAAGCCGCATGAAAGGAATTATCCGACTCATGATTTGGAGTTAGCGGCAATTGTATTTGCTTTGAAGATGTGGAGACATTACCTATTGGGAGTTCGATTCGAGTTGTTTACAGATCATAAGTCGTTGAAGTATCTGTTCTCCCAAAAGGACTTGAATCTTCGGCAGCAACGATGGCTAGAGTTTTTAGCATCATATGATTTTGGTATAGCTTATACTCCAGGAAAAGGAAACGCAGTGGCGGATGCGTTAAGTCGAAGACATGCAGGATTGGGAGCCATGTTTTCGGAATGGAAGAGCCTTGAGTATTTAGCTGGATTTGATTTCAGGCCTAGATGTGAATTGGAACCTGAGGTGTTGGCAAACTTATCGATAAGACCTACTCTTGTGGAAAGAATTGGCAAGAGCCAAAAGCGAGACGATAAGCTTGTCAAGATTATCCGCGATTTGGAATCTGGATTGGACCCAGAAAAGGATAAAGGATTTGAAGTCGATCGAGAGGGTTGGCTTCGGAAGCAAGGACAATTAGTTGTTCCCGATATAGATGGATTGAGAGATGAAGTTTTGAGGGAAAGTCATCACTCGAAGTTGACAATTCATCCAGGTGGAAATAAGATGTATCGGGATATGAAAAGGACTTACTACTGGGAAGGTATGAAGAAGGATGTTGGAAATTTTATTTCCAAATGTATGAACTGCCAGTTGGTAAAAGCTGAGCAGAAGAAGCCAAGTGGATTGCTTCAGCCATTAGAGGTTCCTACATGGAAGTGGGAGCAGATATCGATGGATTTTATCGATGGTCTACCTAGAACCAGGGCAGGAAATGAAGGGATTTGGGTCATCGTAGATCGTTTGACTAAGAGTGCAAGATTCATCCCTGTTCGGTCAACTAGGACTGCATTGAAGTTGGCTGAGTTGTATGTTAAGTGGATAGTTCGATTCCATGGTATTCCGAAGAGTATAGTGAGCGACCGAGATCCGTTGTTCACTAGTGTATTTTGGAAGAGCTTCCAGGAAGTTTTGGGAACCAAGTTGTGTTTGAGTACAGCTTATCACCCCCAAACAGATGGTCAGACCGAGAGAGTCAACCGAGTTTTGGAAGATCTCCTAAGAGCATGTGTTTTGGATTTCGGAGAATCATGGGAAGATCATCTTCATTTGGTGGAATTTACGTATAATAACAGTTACCAGTCAAGTATTGGTATGGCACCGTATGAAGCACTGTATGGAAGACCGTGTAACTCTCCGACATGTTGGTTAGAAACAGGAGAAAAGATGATACTTGGGCCAGAGATGATTCGACAAACTTCGGATTGTATAGAGATCATTCGGCGACGAATGAAGGAAGCCCAAGATCGTCAGAAAAGTTATGCCGATAAGCGTCGTAAGGATTTGGAATTCGACATAGGTGATATGGTTTTTGTGAAGATTTCTCCACTGAAGAATGTTATTCGATTCGGGAAGAAAGGAAAATTGATTCCGAGATTTGTTGGACCATTCCCGATTATCGAGCGAATTGGAAAGCTCGCCTATAGATTGGAGTTACCAGAAAAGATGGCGGGTGTGCACAATGTTTTTCATGTATCTTATCTACGGAAGTATGTGCACGACCCAAGTACAGTGATTTCTGCTGATAGCTATGAAGACTTGGAGGTTGATCCAGTTGTTACGAGACCTCGTAAGCCGCTTCGTGTCGTGGAAACTGACACGAAACAGCTTAGGAGGAAGACGATTACGTTGCTCAAGGTACAATGGAGTGATGATGTTAACGACTGTACATGGGAGGAGGAAGAGAGGATGAAGGCAGCTCATCCTGAACTCTTCGAGGTATGGCCCTAAGGTGTCGTGACATCTCATGAATTTGTAGCTTGTTCTAAGTCTTAGAATTCTGCATGGTTTGTTGATTGCTATGGATGGTAGGCATGCAGAATAATTTTGATTGCTCTTGTTTGTTTGGAATTTCGGGGGAGAAATTCCTAAGGGGGAGAGAATGTAACGACCCGTATTTTTACGGATCGAAAGATCGTAAAACTATCAACTTTAAGTCGTTGATGGTGTTAAGTCGTTTAGAGTATGAGTCAACCTAAGCTTAAGTCATTCGGAGTTGAGTCGTGTAGTGCTTAGGTCGAGTGATGCGACTTATAGAAGTTACGACTTAGTGGTTGAGAGACTCATAAGTGTGGCCGAGTTAAGGAGGTAGCCGACTCAGAGAAGCAAACGACCTATAGATGTTAGCGGCCCAAGGCAGTTGACCGACTTAAGGGGTTAGGTCGTATGATAGTTAGGTCGTGGAGCGACTTAAGGAAGATAGGCTTAGGGGTTAACGGCTCAAGGGAACTAACGGCTTAAACAGGATAGGGGACCAGGCGGGTTAACGACTTAAGGTGGGAGGGTCGTTCGAGCGACTTAGTGTAGTTGGGTCGTGGACGAGTTATGATTAAGTCTTAAGTCGTTAGGTCTTTAAACGACTCATGGTAAGTCGCTGGGTCGAATGTATTGATGAGTCGCTATGGTTGTTGGGTCGGCCTGGTGGGTAGGTCGTTAAGGGGTTTAGTTGATAGGACGAGAACGACTCAGGGTTATAAGGTTGAGTCGTGTGTTGTCTCTCGTGTTAGGTCGGCAGTGGGATAAGTCGTTGAGTCGTATACGACTTAGGACTTAGGAAGAAATGCGGCAGTGTCTTATGTCATAAGCCGTTGAGTCGTGAGTCGCGCGCATGTGTTGAGCCGCGTTTGAGTTAATTCGTTGAGTCGTATAGAGGCTTGAGTTGGTAGGTCGTGAAGTGGCCTAGGTCGTAAGCCGTGGGGGTCTGATGAGTCGTGACCGACTTATGGGGGGGCGGTCGACTCATGGGGATTTCAGCCTATAAATAGAGGGGTTTGGCTCACTTTTTGGCACCGGATTTTGAAGCGACGAAGTGCTGCCATTTTGAGAGCTCGACTACAACACTTCTTCACTTCTTTTCTCCACTCTAATCTAGTGCTTACATCCATCCAAGATTAAAGATCAAGGTTGAAGATCCAAGATCCAAAGTTGAAGATCTTCATCCAACAAAGAGAGATTTCATCGATTGAAGCGAGATTTTGTCGGATCAAGCTTAGTCCTTTGCTGTCCAGATCTGGAGTTGGTTATTTTTGAGGTGTTTAGGTGTTTTGGTGAGTGGTGGTTATCTCTCACACGGACCCAAAGGAGTATATTGGATCTGTGGTTTCTTTATGTGTTAAAGATAGTGATTTCGTGCATTTTCTTAAGTCTGCATGTAGATCTATGGTTAATGATGATTCAACACCTATTTTACTACATGTTCACTTATTAAAGTTTATTCATCAAGTTGTATAGATATTGTTCATGATTCATGCTTGTTAGATTGCATGTTAGATTTGGACTCTTTATTTACGAAATTGCCATCATTGTTGTAATTGATTATTTAGATCTTGTTTGAATGATTGATTGCTTGGATTAATGTTTGATTTGATTGATTAGTTGATCAATAACTTGGTTTGGGCAAGTTGGTCGAAGATGATTCAAAAGCTAAGTGGAAAGGCTCTTGAATAAGGAAAGCTGCTTGTGGCATATGAAGCGGATGTTGAAGCTCATATGGATAAGGTTGATGATGATGTTGAGATGGGACTTTGCCATGATGCGATGAGGCAAACCATGATGTTGAGATGGGACTTTGCTATGATGCGATGAAGCAAAGCATGATGTGAGAAAGCCTTGGTTTAATCCAGACGGGATCATCCCAAGCATGTTGATAACTCGGTGATGCGGTCTGGGTTTGTGGATAATAGTTAGCTTGAGAGGCGCTTGAGCTAGTATGGGAATAGTCGTCGAGGAGGATGACTAGAAGGCTGAGATCTCATCGTTATTGAAGGTTCTAGCATGCTCAAAGCAAGAGTACGTTGGGACGGGCTGCGACGACGTTCCAAGCACGGGTTGCGACGACGTGCTAGTACTCTGGGTAGTTGCGAAAATTCCTAGGCACGGGCTGCGACAACGTGCGGAGTTATGTCTAGAACCGGGGTTACCATTAGCCCTTGGCGGATGGATGAGATAATGTGACGGTCATTCAATTAACGATGAAATCAAGGCAATGATAACAGTGATAGCCAGAGTCATGGATGTTTGGATGTTTGGTTGTATCGTCGCTTGGGCCAAGAGCGATGTTTTCAGAGTGCTCATCTGATCTTGGTTTAGGCCTTGGGGGTTTGTACTTGGAAAACACCGACCTTGACTTGAGTGATATTTACTTTGCTTTGAATGTCTGAATTTCTATGTTTACTTCTGCTTAGTGTGTCTGGGGGCTATCACTGTAGAAAGAGGTGGAGTGGGATGGTTGAGTTCCTATTCCTTTTACCCTTTGTGCTCTTTTGGTATGTTTGATAGTTGATTTACTGCTCACTAAGACTGCTGTCTGACTCAAGGTTTTATGTTTAACTCTTATTACCTTGGGCTGTTCATCCATGTTGGGATGGGCAGACTAGGTAGCAGGTGACAGGTGCTGTTCTTGGCTACCAACGCTATTGATGACGAAGACGAGGTGGAGGCTTTTGCATATTGTTTTCCTTCTATATGTACTGGATGTTCCGCTGTTTTCTTGATACTCTGAGTGTTATGTAGTGAGGCTTGATGTATTGACTTTTCTGATTATTGTATCAAACTATTAGAGTTTATATGATGAGATTCTATTATATGGAGCTTCACTATGTATATTTTCTATTGTATTTTGTCCATGCGCTGTGAGTAATACGATAGAGTCCGCTGTTTATTCTTACCATGACTATCGTCCATGGCTGCCTGGCACACTTTCAGCGCACTATTTCCTTGTTTTGGTGCGGGAGTCATAGGCGGTCGTCACAAATAGGGTTGAAATTTTCTGGGATTGGGTTAATACATTAAGATCTTTGAAAATGATAAAAATCAAACAATTTAATTTGTTGATTCAAGTATGCAACTTGAATCGCCACTGGAAAATTGGATTTTTAAAACAAAAGTCTTGAATTTTAGTTGGGATTTGGGGTTGCATTTCTATGATGATCAGAAATGGGAGTTTGAGCAAATTCCGGCGAATGGGCGGTCTTTGGACGTCGTGGTTTTAGATGAAGCTAGGTGGTCGACTGGGAAGGTCGAGAAAAATGGTGGAAGTGGTGTTCGATCGTCGTGGCATTGGCAGTAGGTGGAATTAGGGTTTTAAAACCCAGTAGGGTCAAGGTGGAATTGTGGTCGGCGCGGTGACTATAGGTGATCGAGCTTCACCTAGGCTCGAGTGTCTGTAGTGTGGTGGCTGACGTCGCCATGTGCGAAGTTTGGAAGACTCCGATGGTCGGCGTATATGGGTCAGGGGAGTTGTCTGGTGGTATGGACTTCCAGTTTTTGCCTGGAAAGCTCGTTCTCATTTTGGTCTTCGCGTCTTTTGTTCGAGTGTCAGAATTGATCAAGGGCTTCAACGTCGTCATGTGGGGCGAGTCATCGGAGGTAGCGGCGGTGTGGTTGAACTATGCATGTACGCATCGTAGTTTCGTGTCTGGGTTTTTGGTTCGCGAGCGACTCGAAGAGGTGCTCGGGTGCGTGAGTGGTTTTCTCGAGTTCATACTCGGGTGTTTGGGCATGTGTTGTATTTGGTAGCAGATTTCAAACATAACTAGATTTTTAAAAGAAAAGAAGATGAAGGGTAGCTCGAGTCTGGTCTCGAGACAGGGACGGTTCGAACCCGAAGTTGAGATTTTAAACATGATTTAAAAGGGGTTTTATAAAAAAAACAATGTTTTGGAAAAAAATGATTGTTTTAAAACTTTTCTTAAATAATTTCTTCCTATTATAAATGTTTCTTTAACCTTTAATTAAGAAAATGATATGATTGTTTAACTTATGCTTGTTAAGTTGAACTTTAAGATAATTTAAAACTTAATTTTTATAAATAAAATTAAGTGATGATTAAAGGATAATGTTTTTAATTTATGTGATTAGATAATTAATAAAGATGATGATTTATCTTAAAGGTAATTAAGATTTGACAATCAAATGAAGTAATTAAAATATGATTTATTATATTAATTATATATTAAGTAATTAATTAATTAATAGATAAGGATTATAAATTAATTAATTAAGAGGCTAATTAGTTTGTAATTAAGGATTATTAATTAGATATTTAGAGATAATTAATTAATAATTAGTGTTTAATTAATTTAGTAATTAATTAATAATTAGTGATTAATTAATTAAGTAATTAAGTTGTAATTAGTGACTAATTAATTACTTAATGGAAGTAATTAAGGATTAATTACTTAGTGTAATTAATTAAGGATTGATTGATTAAGGAAAGTAATCAAGGATTAGTTAGATAATGGGTATGATTAATTAAGGGATAATTAATCAATGAAGTGATTATAAGATAATTAATTTGAGTAATTAATCAAGGATCAATGTAATTAATATGGATGGGTAAAGGAAAATTAATTTGTGTAATTAATTAAGAGTTAATTACTTATTGCAATTAAAGGATAATTAATAAAAAACGATTAATTAAGATGGATAATTAAAAGGTGATTAGTTAATTGGTTTGTAATTAGTTAGTGTTAAGTAAGGATTATCTAAGTGATTAAAGATCAGTAATTAATTTAATTAGAGATAAATTAAATTAATTTTGGAAGTGATCAATCTTGCTTATGAATGATTGAATGATGTAAATGCCTTGAATTGGTTGATATCTTTGATATGAAATGTTTTGTGATATGATATGATTAGGTGGACAATGATAATGTAGTTATTTATCGATGATAAATTGCTATGTATAAGTGATATCCTATTTAAAGTTGAATTGTATTTCACTTGAATAAATTGGGTTAAGATGACATTGGATTCGAAGAGACCGGAGTCGGGTATTAGTAAATACCCGAAACCACTTCGATTCTTTATAGATTGATATGTGAAATCAATAAGCTGGGATGGAATGATTCAAGTGAATTGGACCAATTAATCTAAGTTTTGGTACATCGAAATTGACGTGCGATGTCTTTAACAAATTGTGAATTTGTAAATTAATAAGAGTTACCCCGGGTTTTATATAAGATTTATGCTTTTGTATTCCATGTTAGATGGGTTTACTCACGCTGGTTTCCAGCCTCACCAGGGTGTTATTTTGATGTGATGCTCGGGTCAGATCGAGTATTACAGATTTTCAGGTGTTCAGGAGCTCAGGAGGCGAGCTGGATGGCAGAAATGTATGAGTGTTTCCTCTATGATATATTGTAGTTATCTGGGACATGATTGTATCTATCCAGTGTTTGTGTATTTGTGTAGCTCTAATGTATTAAAGTGTAATTTGATAAGTACAGTTTTCCTTTGTATAACTGTTATTATTTGTTACTATATTTTATCCGCTGCGAATGTGAGATGTTGGTGTTTCTGATTCTTCCTTTTCTTCTATTTCTTTTCTTCTTTTCCCTAACTATCTGGAATTTTTAGGATCGAAAATTCCGGGTCGTTACAAAAGGAGTTAAAGGTGCAGTTGGTGGATTTAGAAGGTAAGAATTTTATCAGACCAAGCAGTTCGCCTTAGGGAGCATCCATAGTGTTTGCAAAGAAACTGGACAGATCGTTAAGGTTGTGTATCAATTATCGTAAGTTGAACGAGACGACGATAAAGAACCGTTATCCATTACCTAGAATTGCCGATTTGTTCGACCATTTGAGTAGAGCCAAATTATTTTCTCAGTTGGATTTGGCAATAGGGTTCCGTCGGCTTAGAGTAGTAGAGGATAGTATTCGTTTGACGGTATTTAGGACCAGGCATGGATCTTACGAATGGTTAGTAATGCCATTCGGACTAACTAATGCTCCAGCATTTTTCATGGACCCGATGAACAGAATCCTCCGAGAACATCTGGATAGATTTGTGTTAGTGTTCATACACGACACTTTGATATACTTTAAGGATGAGAAAGAGCATGAAGTTCATCTTAGAGTGGTGCTTGAGACGTTAAGGCAGCATCAACTGAAGGCAAAATTTTCAAAATGTCATTTCTGAAAGACGGAAGTGAAGTTTCTTGATCATGTAGTCTCATAAAAAGGGTTATAGATCTGGCTAAGATCGAGGTGGTAAATAATTGGAAGAGACCCGAGACAGTGACTGAGATAAAGATTTTTCTTGGATTAATTGGTCATTATTGGAGATTCATCAAGGATTTTTCACAAATAGCGGCACCGATGACTAAGCTAACTTGGAAAGATGTGAAGTTTGTCTAGACTGATAAGTGTGAGGATACATTCTACAAACTGAAACACCTAGTGACAAATGCACCTGTATTAGTTGTTCTAGAGGGGAATCAGGATTTAGTGGTGTACACGGATGATTTTGGAACAGGGTTAGGAGCTATGTTAATACAGAAGGGTAAAGTGGTTGCTCATGCTTCCCGATAGCTCAGACCGCATGTGGTTAGATATCCAACTCATGATTTGGAACTAGCTGTAGTAATTTTGGCATTAAAGGTGTGGAGACATTACCTTTTAGGAGAAAGATTCGAGTTGTATACAAATCATAAGTCATTGAGATATTTATTCTCTTAGAAGGTGTTGAATATGAGACAGTAGAGGTGGTTAGAGTTTTTAGCCGCTTATGACTTTGGTATTGAGTACACACCAGGAAAAGAAAATAAGGTTGGAGGTGCACTTAACAGGAAACATCAGAGAACAATATTAGCAAAGACAGCTGAGTGGAAAGATCTAGAATCATTGACTATGTGCAGAGTACAATGGAGTCCTAAGAGTAGTTCTAGTCAAGAAACTGCTATGTTGTCATGTTTAGAAGTTCGACCGATGATGATCAAAAGGATTGCTTCTAAGAAAGGAGATGATCCTTTATTAGCTGAACGGATCAGAAAGTTAAGGGTGGAATGAAGATCGATGACTTGAAAGATTACAATCTTGATTAGAATGGGTGGTTGAGGAAGAAAAGACGACTATGCATTCTGAATGAGGAAAACATTAGGAAGGAAGTTCTTGGAGGATGCCATCCTTCGAAGTTCTCTATTCATCCAGGAGGAGCTAAGACGTATCAAGATATGAAAAAGAGTTTCTTCAAGGACGGTATGAAGAGAGATGTAGGCTTATAGGTGAAGCAGTGTTTAAACTGTCAACAGGTAAAAGATGAACATCAGAAACCGAATGGGTTACTTCAACCTTTTGATATTCCAGTCTAGAAATGGAATTCTATCTCAATGGATTTCATAGATGGTTTTCCAAGGTCGAATAAAGGAAATGAAAGTATTTAGGTTATAGTGGACAGATCGACTAAGAGTTCCTATTTCATTCCAGTTAAGTTAGTTAGGACGACACATGTTTTAGCTAAGTTATGTATGAAGAATATAGTTAGACCGCATGGAATTCCTAGTAGTATAGTACGTGACAAAGATTCCTTATTCACTGGCGAGTCTGGGGGAGTCTTCAGGAGACTTTAGGCACCAAGCTCAAGATAAGTACCGCTTATCATCCGTAAACAGATGGGGAAACGAAAAGAGTTAACAAAGTCTTAAAGGGTTTGTTAAAAGCTTGTGTGCTAGACTTTGGAGGATCATGGGAAGACCATCTACACTCAGTTGAGCTTTCGTATAACATCAATTTTCAGAGTAGTATAGGAATGACACCGTTTGAAGCTTTGTATATAAGGCCATGCAAATCTCCTGTTTGTTGATTAGAGACTAGGGATAGGTTATTTCTTGGTCCATATTTGGTTAGAGAAGCTGCGGAGAAGATTGAGTTGATTCGAGTTAGGATGAGGGAAGCTCAATCTAGGCAAAAGAGTTATGCTGATAAAAGACAGAAAGACTTAGAGTTCTCAGTCGGAGATCATGTTTTCATCAAGATATCACCGATGAAATGTGCAATCTGATTTGTAAAGTCTGGAAATTGAAATCGAGATTCGTTGGGCCATTTTCTATTATAGAAAGAATCGGGAAACTCGCGTATAGAGTAGAGTTACCTAGTAATTTGGTAGGAGTTCACAATGTTTTTTATATTTCTCCTCTAAGGATGTGTGTTCAAGATCCAGAAGCTAATATTGCACCGACAGTGTTAAATGATCTAGTAGTGGAACCGGATATGGCTATAGTTAGGAAACCGATTCGTATAGTCGCAAAAGATGAGAAGAGACGAAGGAACAAGATAGTCAGATTAGTCAAATTCCATTAGAGTAACGATGAAAGAGACTGTACTTGGAAAACTGAGAGCAGGATTAAAGATACTTATCCTGACTTGTTTGATGATAAATTTTATCATTATATTTGATTGTTATGAGTACCTTGTCGTAATTTTGAGGACAAAATTCTTGAAGGAGGGGAGTCTGTAATGACCCTAATTTGGACCAGTATTATTTAGAACATTTAATTAAATAAATTAAAAGAAATAATGTAGGTAGTTAAGGGATTGAGATTTGTAAATTAATAAAAATGGACCAAAATAAGTAGTTAGGAGGAATATGGTAAGGCCAAAATAGGAATAGACTTTGTTATTATACCCTAAACCCTTCTTACCTTCATTTCTTATTCATTTCAACAATCACAAACTAAAACTAAACCCCCAAAGAGCTCGGCCGACCACTATTAAGAAGAATCAAAAGAAGATAAGCTAGGAATCAAGTAGGAAGCTTGAATAAGTTAATCAAAGGGCAAATATCAACCTTCTTAACACCATGCCAAGGCGAATAATAGATTTACATCTCATTTTCACTATGATTCTGATTTTATAGTTATGGCTAAATTATTTTGCAAATAATATACCAAGTTATATTTGTTTAAATAGACATATATATACTTGTAGATGAATTATATTGTTTCTTATATATTTAGATGGGAAAACCTAATTAAATGACATCCAAATGACTTGTATTTGACATATGGTCAAAAACATTACTTTAGAAGAGGGTTTCAAGTTTCATAATTTTCTAGGCCGTTGTGGATTCATTATGAATTTTCTATGAAAAAATATCTAATATTGGGTTAAATTATTTAAAGCAATTATACAACGGGTTTGGGGTCTAAAATTTAAACATGTTAGAAAACATATTAAAAGTGGATTATGGTGATTTTGGACAATTTTCCTAAGTATTTTACTATGGATTTAAAATTAGTTAAGTTAACGAACTTAAATGTTTTACATGTTTATTCAAGGAGAAGGACTTATTTGTTAAAACGTTTTAATTGAAAATTCTAAATTCGGCAGCACTTTTAGAAAAGGATTTTTGATAAAGAAATGACAACCAATTACATTTTGACAAATGAGGCAAGTTAGGTGGAAAGAACTTTCTTTAAAGGCTAAAAATCAGTTTTGCCTGAATTTACTACTTCGCCACTTCTCTCTGTTGGCTTTTGACAACATGCCTCCACTAAAGAACCCATTGATAACAATGCACATGGTAGCAAGCAATTGATATGTAGTGCATTGGAGAAATGCGGAAGGTACTATGTCGAAACTTTGCTTTCGAAGGGGTAGAAGTCATTTTTCAAAGCTTTCAACTCCACCACTTGCTACTGTTTATAAAATTAAGATGCTTTCAAATGGGTTGAAACCAACTCTATTAACTTTCAAACCAATTAACTTGCCTTTGTTTTAGAAAAGAGATTTCGAATGGGTTACCACCTTATTTTTAAAAAAAGCTTTCGAAAGGATAGCTGCTTCAAGCTTACTCGAAACCCAAGCTATCGCGTTCATACCTTTCGACCTAGTTAAGGCTGCTTTTCTTTATATCCTTTAAACAACGTATTCGAAAGGGTGTTTTCGCCTTTGTTCTTTGAAGCCGCCTCCTCGATGCTTTCGAAAGGGTCCTATAGCTTTTCTCAAATTGGTTTTGGAGGCAATGGTTTTGAAATAGAGTTTCGAAACTATCCTCTTTCTTTTACTTGGGAGTAATGCTTTCACCCCTGTTCTTTTATGACCCTTAATTATATTAGATATTATGCCCAATGGTTTTAAAGGGATAGTTTTAAATGGTTCGAAGCAACGTTTCCACAAACCTTTACTTGAACCCGATACTTTCGAAAGGTATATTAAAAGTGTTTCGTAAGATATGTTTTAAATGTTTCGAAAGGGAAGTTCTTATACTTTCGAAAGATAAGTTTAAATAGTTTGGAAAAAGGATGTCTAAGATTTAAGTTATGCTTTCAGAAAAGTTGTTTTCATTGATTTCGAAAGGTACCTTTTAAGATTTGAAATAAGGGTTTTGAAGGTGATGACTTGGCTTTAAAACCTAATGTTTTCTAAGTTAAAAAGGGCTTTGACTTGTTTTGAAGGGATAGATAACCCTGTTGATTTAGGTTTCATCAAAATTATTTTATGTAAAGCATATATCATGGCAAAGGTATTTTGAGTAAAGTAATGGGTATATTTTCCTTGTTTAAATATGATTTAAAATGAGTCAAATCAATTTTAAAGAAACGTTTTCAAGGAAAAGTGGATGGGGTAGTTAACCCTAAGTTTATGACTCGTACGTTAAATGACCATATGAGACTGGTATGAGGTCATGCCCTATTCTTTAGCTATTAGTCCCTAGCTAAAATAAGTCCAAAATTCCACTGTGTAGGGCTTCGTTAGAAGTAAGACTAAAATGATGTTATACACAAAAATGAATATACAGAGAAAATATAGGTTATTAGTGAGCCCACAAAACCATTAGGATCAATTAACCCTAGGTTAAGTAAGTTAAGGATAGACCGTCCAGTAATGTGTCTAACAGAAGTTAGATTATTTACTATGTCTGGCAGTCTCGAGTCAGCCAATGGTTAGTAGTTAGCCAAATAAAACTATAATGTTGGATAGATAGTCCATCGATTTACCTGATTTATATGCATGTATATTATTACTCTTGCTATTATAATCAATTTGATTGTAGGATTTTGATTTGCAGAAGATATGCTTTTGAAAGGATATCAGTGAGGGAAGACCCGTTCCGCTAAGCTGCATGGTCTCACTTAATATTAGTAAACTGAGATGTAATAGTGTTATTCGCACCAGACTTTATGTCTAACTCGAATTTAATATTTTTCCCTTAAACTCTCGTGTGCTCAATTTTTTTTGAGTAGGTTGAGAGTTAGGGACTTTTAAGGTTTATTAGGTTTGACGAATAAGCTTCCGAAGACGTGCATGAGGCAAAGTTAGTTATGCAAGAGCTATTTAGTATTATTTCCGCTGTGATGTATTTGCGACTGATATGTCTAATTAGTACTCTGATCATCCAATAGGGCATCTTCATATGTCGCTCTTGGCATAATTTGTAATAATTATATTTGATCAAAGCTTGGGAATCGTTTTGGGGTTATGTGATTGAATATGGAATATTGTTTTGCAACGTAATCAAAAAAGATTTTTTTTGAATTCTGTGATTTTATTTCATATTCATGTGCTTTGATATTAAGGATACCATTATTATTACCGTATTTTATCACCGAAAGTTAATACTATAGATGACTGCAGCATCTGTAGCGTTTAGCTTCGGGACTCAAAGCAGGAGATGTTACACTATGTTCCATTGTAAGTGCAATACACATAAAGTCTAATGCCAACCCATCCATCCGAGCTCCCTTATCATTTTCCAAATGCTCCTTTATGTGAATTTTGATAACTTTATTGACTTCTTCAAACTATCCACCGGTCCATGAGTGAGACACTGTAGAAAAGTTTTTCTTGGTTTTGTATTACCCATAGAAATTGATGAATTCCCGATTATCAATCCGCTACCCACTGTTCGAGATCATATGGAGTGGAGCTCCATACTCGATAAAGTAATCTGCAGCCACTATTTCATAATCAACTCCACCCATAGCTATTAGAAATTATCCATTTAGATTAATGCCTGTGATATTCCCCTTTCTATGGTCTACCCCTAGTTTAGTCTCCTCGATTGCCTTGATAGACGTTATCTAATATTTCTCTAGCCTCTCTTATAGCCATCCATCTTAGCGATTGGTTAGTGAAAACTCTTCTATATAGGATGCCATCATGTATGGTGTACCAAATTGCCTTGCCATTAAGCAAAGACTTTGCCCTTTTTCTTTTAAGTAGGACGCCGACCGCTCTCCACTGACTTAGAATTCTCAAAATGTTTGATTCACAGCGATTTACAGGTCTCTATGGATAAATAGTATCCAGATTCCCAATTCTTTTTCTATTTACAATTCTGCTATTAATGTACCATACTCTGTCGTTCAGTCTAGCCTGCAAGGTAAGAGGTCTATCCAACCCATAAAGGTCAAGAATGTTTGTTCTTGCCCAACCATTAGTAAGAGTGTCGCTATGTGGCATGTTGTTATTTATGCATTTGGTATTTTTATTAAATATTATTTGAAATTTATTCATTAAAGTAAGCCATATTTGCATTGTTGTCCCCACACTCTATGGGAGTATTAAGTCTCTGTAGTGTCATGTTATATATTCATATGAAGTTGACTCTGTCTCTGGGGCTTTTTGAAAGATTATGATCCGCCATCTCTAGAGATGTCTGGTCCCACCTATGGAATAGGTCAAAATTACACTCCATTATTTTTGAAGAAGCTGAACCAAATTTCCTATTATCTTTGATGGAATTGAATCCTGCCTTTGGGACTAGGAAGTTTATGCTCCACTTCTGATTACTCTATTTCCCATAATTTTTCATGCACATTTATCTCTGGGTATCAGTAAGATGACATGCTCTATTGTCCATAGGGGATCCAACACCGTGCCCCCGAACGTGCTTTACACCCTTTCTTTGCAGGGACTTTCCATCGAGGGGCAGTAGTCGAGAGTTTGTGGCATTCTCAGTGGTGTTACCCTAGTGTTTCAACCTAGAGTATACCTACGAGATCTATCTATATCCAATGGTCTCATGACCATAAACATCATACAACACAAGGTATTTGTTGGTTTCCATCTCCACTGCATTTGATTCTCTGTCCTCAATTTGCATAATCAACTGTTTCTATAATAGCAAGATAAATTCTCTTTGGAGTCTTTGTAAGCTACGAACACAAAGCTCTCCTTGTCTTTTGAAGTGTTTCCTATCCTAAAGCTCTTCGTCTTTAACCTGGTTGACAACTATCCATTTTGCCTTGATATCAAAAACCTCCAAGTGCATGAACTTGTCGGCTCGATAGTATAAGTCCCAAAACAGGCGGTTGAATTTTTCTTAAGCTACTTGTAAAACTCCATTTTACTGTTAATTCATGAAGAAATAGCCACAGGGGCAATCCATTTATTGAGTTGATGCATAGCGGCTGTTATAGCGCTAAACTATGCAAGATTGTTCTGTAAGTTGTATTCATTTTGCTTGATATCGGAATGTTAACGTATTAGCGCTCCAAACGACTAAATCAATAGTCTTTAAGTATGATATCAATAAAGGAAAGCAATGACATCCTTTCGCTTCATAGTTCCAATTGCTTTCATACATTAATTGCAGCGCGTCAAATGTGTTCAAGGGTTGGTTTTTCCAACATATCGTTCCTTGATCAATGTCTTAAAATTTAGGGGTTTACTGCATATTTGATGTTCGGAGCAAAATGACAGTGGTTCATCTTGTGAAGCTCTAGTCTCCTGCTCCAGCATGCTTAACATTCGACACATTAGTCAACGACTTGCTTCTGCTACTGGAATGCTTCCTTTATTTGCTTGGTGGGCCACGTCATGCCGCATGTGTAATGGATCAACCATTTGAGTACCGGTTGGTATAAATTTTGGAGGTGTCATTATGATAGCCAAGAATTTGGTTCCAACATTAGCATTGACTTCTGGTAAGACATCCTTCCTTGGTTCGGCATGGGCTATATCGTTGGTTTGGTACAAATCAGTTTTGTATTGGTCCGATTTGGTCCGAGCCCTAGCCGGTTCGGTTTGAGAAAGTCCGTATTTCCATGGTTCTGTTCTACCTTGCCTACCCACTTGCATCCATTCTTAATGTGTTGCACACAGAATTTCGAACTAGGCCTCTCTAGACCTGCATTTATGCTGCTTGCTCCATAGTTCTAAGGAATGCTCCATTATTTCCAAATACTTGGCTACGAAAGAAGTTACCATATTTTCCATCGTCAATTGCAGTCACCACCAGACTCTTCTGTAGTAGCTATACCGAGCTGCCTTCCTGATGCGGCGCATTCCAACCTTATATACTTTGCCAACTCATAGATGAATTCCTCTACTATGGTTGGTTCTCCTAGTCGATCTCTTAGTAAACATCATTCTAGAGTGCACTCCACTATACAAGTTATCAAGATGAACCTTTCATCCGCATTTTGAATTCCAGCAGTTGTTGCATTAAACCAGGATAGTAGCGATCATTTTCCCTTTACTACGCATCAGATGATGAGTATCCATCTTCTGATTGTTTAATATGCACCCGGAATTGACTAATAAACTTCTTCTTTAACATCATACAAGAATGAACTAATCATATGGGTCAACCATAAAACCACATAGTAGCTTAAGGCTTGTTGGATCAACTTATATAAGTCATTTTTGCTTTTTGGAAGTCAAAACAGATTTATTTTGGCTTTTAAAAAGCAAAAAAGCAATATATTAAGTCGATCTAAATGAGAGTTAAGTCTAGCAAGAATAGAGGAAAGCACTTGCACATGGCTTCCTCTATAACTTCGCTTACCAGTAAGTGCTAGGCATACCATTGTAAACGTACTATAGGGTCAGTAAGTCCTTGATACGGTTTCATAGTAGGTGTTTTGAAATTTCTGAGGTTCCTAATGGTTATATCCCTACAAATAAGGTAATGCTAAACCTAACTCTAACACCTCACTCTACTTGTTCACATCGAACACATTATCCAATGATGATTTGAGCCATCCTATCCTCCAATTTGGATGATTGGCAGTGATAGCTCGTCCAGTCCCTTCGGGCGAAACGTTTTTTCTTCATTTTCCCTATGATAATTTGATCTTCGATTTTGGGCTTGGTCATGGAACCTAAATCGATCCCAACGATCATTTTGTCCTCCATTGACCATAATTTCAAGGAGGGAACAAGAAGCATTTACTGCAATAGCTTCTGGTTCAACATCATCCCTGTCTAGTTCGGCATCGAACTGCTTCTCAGTTTCGCTTCAGGTTGAAATCTTATTCGTTTCATCCCTCCAGCATTCCTTCTTCTATCCTTTCGACTTTCTTGGTTGGTTTCCTTGTCATATTTTGATCCCCTTCACCTTTTGGATCCCTTAGATTGGGATCTCCCTTGTGTTCAAGTGTTGCAACCAATAATTTGCGGCTGTCCCAAGCATGTCATAAGTTGGTACACCAATGCTTGATATTGGGCAACAAAACATTCGTTTTGATAGGCCACAACTTTATCTAGGCTGCCTTTTGTAATTACGTCTTCTAGCATTGGAATTCTTACCGAATTATCATAATGACTATCCATTGTATATTTAGGTGCGTTGGTGTTCCATGCATTCCCGATGGTAGCACCAACCCTATTCTTTAATCTCGAAAACATGTTGAGAATCAGCTCTCAATGAAAGTACCAAAAACATTTGCACAAAAAGGGGCAAACACCTCTAATCGATTTGAATTTTCAGAGAGCAGATCATGTATAGGTTATACAGAAAGTAAATTGCAATGAAGTAAAGAACACAAAAATTTATAGTTGTTCGACCAGAATGTGTCTACATCAACTGTCCATTTTCATTATTCCTCTTATGCATCTTTGATTCAATGCCTGAGATACAGAATACAATGATCTGTAGCTTAAAAGATAGTAAGATATAGCTTATAGAAGTTTGTTCGGCTATTCCTGCTTGCCATTCCTATTTGTTTGTTCCTATTAGGCACATCATGCTAGGTTGATCTTGCTAGGTAGATCCCAGCTTTCCTTGACTCGTCTATCATTACTGTTGTAAGTTTGGCTCTTCCGAATTGTCCTTAATTGTTTTTGGAAGCTTCGGTATTTATAGGAGTGGTGATGTATGGTGGTTATTCTGGTCAATCAGGCAATTTCCATTTATAACTTGCTCAAATGGTATATTGTTGAGTATTAGGAAAATAATTGATAATTTCCAATTATATATAGATTTCATCCCATATATCGACTGTTTGGTTCGGTTGGAAGTCCTGTCTTGGGTAGGCCAGTTCGACAATAGTGCATATGGACGCGTTCTTAGCCAGGTTCATGTGCTTCCTTTATTGTCCAGCCCCTCATGCTTAGCTTTGGTTTGGCTCTCTCTCGGTCCCATCTTCCATGGTCCAAATCTCCCTCCCCTTCTTTGTTGATTTTGTGGTTCTGCTTGGCATCTATTGGCATCGAACATGACCTTTATTTGGTACCTTAGGTACCGAACAATATATTCTATTTGGTACCTTAGGGTACTAAACAAAATACTATGTTCGGCCCCTTTGGGTAACAAACAAGGACTTATGTTTGATACCTTAGGGCACCGAACGTAAGGAGGGTACTTCCTTCTCCACAGTTTATCTTCGCCTTCCAGCTTGCTTCCTATGCCACCCTTCCTTAAATTGTAAATGGTTAGGCAATCAACAATTAGATTCCCTACTGGACCATTCCTTATGTTTAATAAAAATAACATGCTTGCTAGGAATCAAACTCCTGACCTCTCTATTGAAAGCTTGGTGCTTAACTACTTGAACTACACATATTTTTATGCCATAACTCCTTCATTTCAAGTCAAACTTGAATAAAACTTGGACCAATATCTTCGTATTATTGAGTAGAGTATTCCAATGCCTTTGAATATTCCATTTGTTTGAAGTGGATAGTTGCTTCCAAGGCAGAGCTCGAACCTCGGGTGGTGGAATTTTTTTAAGATGATCATATCTTCCTATCTATAGCTCGGACTAAGACGCAGTTTTGACCTTGGTGCATCTCCTGACCTTAGGAACATTTTACAAGTGCTTTGTCTATATTTTATGACTATGCCGAATTTCCCCTTAACATTTTACCTTGCCCTTGTGATTACATGATGGTGCCTTTATTATGCATCTTCCGCACCGTTCTATGCTTATTGATGTCTTTTCATATTCACCATGATGTGGACAAAAATGGCAACAACAAAAGCGATATAGGGGACATGTCATGTGCATGCTCCACGTGAAAAATGAAACACATAATATATTGTAAAATTTGAATTTAAATTGTTAACGGACTATGCTTGAAAAGTAGACGTGGTATAAGAGTAGAGTTATATCATCTAAGGGTATCACGACAATGCATCGGTGCAAATATCATGACCTCATTTATAACGAGTTAGAAGAAAACCGTCCTCGTATAAGTACTTCACTCGGATTATTATTTTAATTTTGGTTCTAATGGTTGAGTGTTTTATCATTTGAACCTCGCTGCACATAACTATACTTATTTTGTGTTTGCAACCAAATTGGCACAAACACCCGAGAATAGGTTTAAGTAGTGAAATAAATGAAGAAATTAGAAAACCGAAGAACAATGCTGAATATTAAGAAAAAATGCAGCAGAAAGCAAAAACAACAAGATTTATAGTGGTTCGGCGTTGATTGCCTACGTCCACTTTGAATATTCTCTTTATTGCTTAACAATTCCCTTGATTACAGTTACAGTCGGTAAGAAATACTAAGAGATAAAAAATGAACAAAGAAAGTTAATTACAATAATGGCAGAGTTTCACTTGTAACTCGAAAAGTCGCTCAGAATTGCTCCTTCTGCCTCTATTTATAGATGAAGGTAACCTCTAAACTGATTGAAACTTCAGCAACATGACCTCCTTGACCACATAAGCCTATCGTAGGGAGGGCTATACCAACTCTCAATGGATAGGGGTCGGTACCCTCCATGGGTTGAGTTTGGGCTACGATCCCTATGGTAGCTTTCTTATGGTGTAACATGATGTTATCCCAAATATCATGACATTTGGACATGTGGAACTATGGTTCTTGCAGTACTTTGGTTCGAATTCTAATCTAGTCGAGGAGGTGCCGACCCTTTATGCTATGCCGAGCCATCTCTATAAGCATCAACATGCCGACCCATTCCCTCTAACCATTACCATGCCGACCCATTCCCTATAACCATTTCCATGCCGACCCCTTTGACCATACCAACCCATCACTTAGGAATGCACTATGTCGACCCGCTTATATCATGTCGAGCCCTAACATGTCATGCTGATCGATATCTTATGAACACAACATGCCGACCCCTTCTGCTGAACACCAGTATGCCGACCCCACTACTTTCACATCCTATGCCGACCCATCCAAATTCCCTCCAATTTGCCAAACATCCATGGCGACCCCTATTCCAACCAAACTAAATTACATAATTCCGACTTCCTGCATTATCTATCTATCGACCCTATTTACCCTGGGTTGGATACAACTGTTCGGACATTATACTTTGATCATCTGGATGTTGCCTCACGACCATCTTTCCCGTCAACAGTCGAGTCTGGCCTTCATAATCAATCTTATGTAGCCAAGTCAAGGCACCGGGTAACATTTTGTCACCCTCTTTCCAATCATGAGATATGACTTTGATCAATATAGTAACAATGATTTATGGCTGACTTTTAGTTAAATATTTAATTGTTATATTTTAATCGAGTTTCATTATTCACTATCACTTTCTCACCATGTTAATTTGATATTTATACTTTTGATGAAAATAAAAGGGGGTGAGAGCGATTAGGATTTGGTGAATTTATGAATTTATTGTTAATATTGAAAGAAATATTATCAGTTTAATATTTCATTCTCGAACATATGCCTCATATGCAGGAGGAGCATATCAATAAGGGAAGATGTTGTATATATTGAAATTTTATACCGTGATTTTGATTTTATGATATCATGTACACGCTCAACACACATTACAATTATCAAATCTTAACATATTGTTGTCATCATCAAATGGGAGAGATTATGGAGTACACATCTTGTTTGATGATAACAAATATATTTTTATATTTGATTTTTTTGGGAATGTGTTACAGTTCGAAAATCATCAAAGTACAATTTTGTTTTCAATTAATGTTCTCTATTATTTTTCAATAGACATACCACCTATCAAAGACATCTATTTTTATTTGTAAAATTTAGCATATGTTTACTATTATCAAAAGTGATAGATTATGAGATATTTGCAATTAGTTACAATTTGATATTAATAAACAATATTGTATTTAATGTATTTTTCTAGTGTTGTGTATTTACAGGATAACAAGAGTCGCTTTGTATATTTTGACCACAACCGTCCAAAATTCATATATATAGTTCATTGCCCAACTTAAGAAAGAATTTTCTTATTTAATCAAAGCGCAAATGATATATTGATCGAGGGAGAAACATATCTCAAAATGCATAAATATCTCCAAATAAAAAGGGAGAAAATATCATAATGGAGCCAAATCATCAAATATTACATGGAACCGTTCAAAAAGGAAAATATCACATAGAGATTCACATGTGTATTTTTCAAAACTACAACTTGTATACATATATATGCTTGTATGTATGTTTATGTATATATATGTATATGCAGGTTCTCATCGTCATTCTTCCATCACGGATATAAAAATACATGTTATTCTTCATCAAGTTTCCATTTGATTGTTGTCATTGATATCTACTCAATATAAACAAGTATTTTTCAACAAGGAGAAGAGGAACATTTTCTTATTCGCAAGCATAACTCAGTTTCAGTCAGAGTTTCGACCAATAACTACATATATGCTCTAGAATCAAAACTCTGGCCTTCGTCATCTCCAAGCATGGTAGAGCTTCACAGACATACCATTGACACAAATATTAACAATACAAAACAATCTTCTTAAGCAGGACAACCCAATAACAACAACATATGATTTCAACAACCAACACAGACTTCATCAACTACATCGTATCATTTTTCACACCTTAATATAATAAGCATCACAAGATTTCCAAAGCCATAGCAAACCTACACCAAGAAAGAGACTCGGAGAATAACCAGAACAAAGATATCTACATTAGTTTTCAGTACAACCATCCTCCAAACAAACACAGATCCAAGAGTCATGGTAATTCAAATTACCAAGCAACATAAGTTTTTGTTTAAGAACAATATCGCATTCTTCACCTTTAAATCCTCGTACTAAGCATATGTAGGGAACTATGGTGCATTGCAAAATCATAGTTATCACATACAAGAATAGGCACATAAAACTCAAAGCTATCATTTGAGACGAGAATCCTCCAACGACGAAGATATTGGGCATCACTCAACAAGGCAACTCCAATGATAGACAACGTCACAATTCAAGATCCAACCGCAAGGCAAATATAAAGATCTAAAGCACTTTAACAGCGGTATCGAGACCTTATGAATGCATGGATTCGATTTAGTGTAGCGAGTGAACATCATTTTCAAAGCTTAACTTGGATGAAGAGGAGAAAAATTGGATTTTGATTTGTTTTTCTATTTTGGAAAAGGTACTTTATTAATAAAAAAAGGCATATATTTCCATAATATACCTCATCAAAACCTTGCAACTCCCCTATCTTAGGTGGGTACCTTGAAAGGAAAACGGGTATATTTTATTTCCATTTATTGACTTACAAAGACAATACCCAGTCTGATACAAAACATTAAATAGTGCCGGTGTATCATATAGATGAAAGAGTAGAATTTGAAGGGGAACTCTAAACCATCTATATGAAATTGACTAGTCCCATAAAATAAAATCATAGAGAAAAAAAATAAAAGAACATTAAATAAAGTATGTTCCTTCTATAAAACACAAATAGCATTCATGCATTTGATTCAAAAAGCATTTGACTTCAATCCTTAAAAATCTTCAGAAGAAAAATCACTCAGATCTATAATGCATGCTCGTTTATCTCCAAACAAAAAGGTTCATGGTCAACTAAGCCGAGAGATGCAATCGAAGCCGAGAAATTTGCGCTCATCTCAAGCAAAATCACTATGCTGGACATACCGGGTTGGTAGAGCTTTAAAGTTCAGTTGATATGGGCTCAACATCATAATTTGGATCTGATTTGATCCCATATTCTGTAAAGACAACTTTTTTACCTTTTATTTTTTAAAATTTAATCTTGCATTGAGGTAGCAGATTCTTACAGTCTTGAATGATTGGTAAATTTCTGATTTCTAGTGGGGTTTGAATGTCGTTAAAATTTCTAGAGTTTCTCTCGCACAAAATATGCCAAATTAGAGTAGTTATAGAAACATTAATCAGTTGAGAATTAGCAGCCGACACTTGGTTAAAATTGACTAAATAATAAAAAATATGTTTGATATCATTGCTGTTCATGCCATTGATTCGAAGTTTACTTCTTATGTTGTCCCATAAAGAAATAGAGTAAGAGCAATTGAAAAATAAGTGGTCTTTGTTTTCAGTTACTGTGAGCAAAGATTGCAAGTTTGATCAATGGTATTATTCTATTTGCCGATCTTTTTTCCTTTGTGTTGAGTTTATTTAGTCCGGCTAAGAGAGCACACAAAGACATTTTCGGAGCACAAGCACTGTCCCAAATCATTTTACACCAAATAAATTCAATAGACTTGATTATGATCTGGTTCCAAGTAGATTTAGAGTTAAATTTACCATTTCCATTTGGCAACCAATTCCAAAAATATTTCTCCATTTACTAATGAATCCTAATATTTCTGATAGTTTGTTTGATGGAGGAAGGCAAACAATTAAAGTTTCCACGCCGTTGATTGTCATTCTGGAGGTAGAGTGTAATGCCCCACCTCAAGACCTACACTAACAAAGGATATTACTATGTAATATCGCCTGCTAGTGTAGAGAATAAGGCTGGTTAGGAGCGATCACCTGTGAACTCTGCTTTACGTGAGTATTGATATGTCAAAATATGTGTTAGATTTTTTTTTCAATATGGATTCAACATATTCGATCCAGGCTCAAATCAAAATCTGCAGTGGCTCATAGTAATTCATCAGAACAACGTATAATATCCCAGTACGTAGAATCACAGAATGCACAACAGAGAAATACATATCAAATAACCGAAATGATTAAACATATATAATGGATATAACTCCCAAAAATGAATATACATAAACAAGGTCTCTATCCCAATATATACATACAAAACACATAGCCAAGGTCTAACAAAATGATACAACAGAAGAAGAGATATAGGCATGAATGATGGACTTCGAGCTAAGCTGGGTCTAAGATCAACATGTACTTAAAACTATTAGGTCTGACCCATATTATTATAAAATAATAAATGGTCAGTCCTGCTAGTTCTAAATAGTTAGATGGTATAATGTTAGATATATATATATATATGTGTGTGTGTGTGTGTGTGTGTATTTGTGTGTATGTGTGTATATATGTATGCGTGTGTGTGTATATATATATATAAACATAGGCAAGTGATGAACATCAAATATTGAATATTTTAAACTACATAGTTACACAATTTAATATCCATAAGGCAGTATTACTTGGTCCTTTTGTTGTGTTTTATTGCAGGTTCTTGGTTGTTAGAAATTAAAGAAAATATTGGAGAGATGGTTCAAAAACAATTGTTTAACTTCAGGACTCTATGAATAAGGAAAAAATTGTCTATTCTTGCACAAAAACCACTATAACTCAACTGGTTTGAGGATTTGCATTTGTTAGGAGGTCGTTGGTTCAACATAGCACACATTTTTTTAGCCATTCAATTCTCCTAGAGAGGCACTTCTAGAATACACCAAATCAAGAGGCTATTGGAGTATGTTGGAGAAAGAGATTTCTAGAATAATATGGAACGTACACAGTACAAAAGTTTCTAGAGATGGACCAAGTTAAAAAGTTCTAGAATGTTCATGTTTTCAGATTTGGATGTGGAGATTTCTATAATTACCTCCACGTTAGAAACATTTGAGATCATCTTGGCAATTACTTTCAATTCTATTTCTATGCTTTTGTATTTAGGACTTCAAACTCTTGTAATCTCTTTCAACTTCTCTATTTAATAAATTAATTAATCAAAACTTATTTGTCCCTTTGTTCTTATTCTATTTTATTCTCTTCCGTTTTTGTTTAGTTTATGCTTCATAGATTTTATTTTATACGAGATTTATTGATTTTCCAATAGATGACAGATCTTATCTTTTCAATTCTCTGCACGATCTATTAACTTATGGTAAGTTCTTATTTATATCTTACTTATTTTTTATTTTTGTTAAAGTGTTTCCTTTTATTTTCTTGGAATTTCATGTTTTAAATTTAGCAGATTCAACTTCTCAAATCATCTAACTCGTCTAGAAGTTAGATAAGTATTAGTAATTAATGACACTCAGTGGATTCGACCAATACTCGCTCAACACTACAACAGACGCCGTGCACTTATGGTAAAATAAAATTGCATTTTTTGTTCACATCACAAATCGTCGATCAAGTTTTATAGTCATTGACGGAGAGTTTAATTAGTTTCTACTGTCTATTAAATATTTGATTTGTGTTAGGTTTTTTAGCCTTGTTTCTTTTTTCAGTCCAATTTTTTAATTTTTTTATAGCTATATGATTTTATCCAACATAAAAAAAATTCTATGTTATTTGGTCCTTTTTTGCATACATGTATAAAAAACAAAAATATCATTTTATTTAATGTTTTTCACATATTTTCTATAAAAAAGGTTTAAAAGAACAATTTTTTGCATCTTCTTTACCGCTCCGACCGACATCATCAGAACAGCCACCCCGCCACCTCAACCCTCTCAACCTCCTCAAAAGCTTCGTTACCATAAAAAAACCATTCGGCCTTCACCTTTCCACCTCATCTCTTCCACCAACAATGCACCCAATATCCCACTACCGCAACGTCGCAATAATCTATTCATCACCAAAGCACCACCAACTGCATCCGCCATCTCCTCCTCTGCCAACTCAAAGCATCCGCAAGCACCCAGAATCGGAATAATCACTACATAGTGCACATGAACCCATTAACAGTAATAATCCACAAAACTACCACCTAACATTTCACTTTCCCCCTCTATCCGAACTTCTCTACGACTCCATACCAAACCCAAACCCACTATCCCAGATTGCAATTTCACCTTTATCCACTACAACCATCACTACTTCATTATCTCTAAATCACTTCCCTAACCCGCTCATGAAGTCAAATCCCTCTACCCGATCGACGCGCCTTCACCTCCCCATTATTGAAAACCTATGCAACCAAGATCTGATAATAGCCCTAGTTCTCCTTCATATTGTAATAAGATTCAATCTTTAGCTTTGCGAATCTCGCATCTTGAAGGAATGAAAAAAGAAAAAAAGCAGAAAATTTTCTTTCGTTGAGAAGGGAAGGAGGCATCACATTTATTATAAATAATGAGGAGAAGTTACAATTCACGGTTTATAAAAGGAAACGGGTACGAGTGGACCAAGTCAGTAGCCCATAAAAGTATATAAGGGACTTAATTATCCCATTCGAACACAACTTGAAACTATGTGTCGTGCCTAGGTGAATGTGGCACTTGTCACAACTTGAAATTGAACATAACTTGAAACTATGTGTCGAGTGGGACTTAATTATCCCACTTGTTTCATGTTCCTCTCGAGCACAACTTGAAACAAAAACAATTTTTATGTCAAATAGTATATGAAGGACTTAGTTGTTCCACTCGAACAAAACTAGAAATTATGTGTCATGGAGAATTCATGGATAAAATAAGCAAGGAAGCTTGGGCTTTCTTCGAAGAATATGATGACAAGGCTCAACTATGGAAATCGATTCATGGTCCATCTCGTACCAATCCAAATGGAGTGCACATAGTAGACCATTCCTTTTTCTCTACCAAGGACTCCCAAGTCAAAGAACGGTTACCTCCAGTGTATCCTCAGGAATAGGTGAACGCCTTCACTCCAACTAATTCTTATGCTTCTCACTCTAATTCTAACCGGCGAAACCATCCAAACCTACCACGGCGAAATCCAATTTTTTTGCAAATCCTACGCTTTTTTATCCCACAAGCCAAAACATTCAAGCTCCTCAATTGCCCAATCAACAATTTGTTCCCCAAAGTAAGAGTCCCTATAATCAACCCTATAGGCCTCCACATCTTAGAGACTTACCTCAATCCTCTCAATAACGTCAGGGCTGTAATTGTCTTGATAAAAAAAAAAGGAAACTAACACTAAACTTGAACAAATGCGAAAAGAAACAGATAATAAATATGACAATATTGAATTATGGGAGGGGAAAATTACCAAGTCAAACAGAAGTAAACCCTAAATAAAATAATTTTCATGGAGTGAACTCTTGTGAGGATGAAAATTTAAACTCAGTGAATTTAGTACCGCCTTAAGATCGGACAAGAAAATTGCAACCATGATGGCAATTCCAACACTCCTCAAAAGCTAGCCTTTATTGTTCCGCCTACTAATAATATGACATCTTCAATTGTTGAATCATCATCTCCTCGACCATTATCAAAAGGTAGCAATCCTAGCATTCTTTTCTCGTTCATGATAAATTGTGATGATGACCCAACTCAAGGTGATGAGATTATTGATAACTCGCATATTCATTCACCATCCTCTTTGAACGAAACAAGGAAATCCATCGAAAGATTCTACAAGCCAGTTGCTCTTTTTCCAAGTAGACTTAAAAATAAGGGGAAAATCGCTCAATTTGATAAGATCCTAGACATCCTTAGACAAGTTCATGTTAACATCCCTCTTTTAGATATTATTGAACAAATCCTACAGTATGCAAAATGTCTTAAAGGACTTTGCACTCGAAAATGTGCAACCGGTGTACCTAAAATAGCCTTTTTAACCGCAAATACTAGTGCAACCATTTCTAATGATATGCACATCAAGTTTGAGGACCCTGGTTGTTCTACAATCGGTTGTAAAATTGGAAACACGTTCATTAATTGTGCATTACTTGACCTTGTTGCTAGCGTCAACTTACTTCCTTGTCACGTATATTGTCAACTAGAATCGGGGAATTAAAACCTACCAACATCACTATTCAACTAGCCGAACAATCCACTCAGAAACCCATAGGCTTAGTTGAGGATGTAATAATACAAGTAGAGCAATTTTATTTCCCTATTGATTTTATAATACTTGAAACCGCTCTTGTCTCTAATCCTCAAGCACAAATTTCTATTATCTTAGTGTTCGTCGGCGGAAGTTCTATCAGTTTAGAAAACCGTCGAACGAATTTAAATTAAAAATAATCGCAAGCGCACGGTGTACGAATGTAGCACGCGGCGAATACGGGTCGATCCACAGGGAATTGATGATTTTAAAATTCTATTCAATCAAATTATACCCAAGTCGAAAGTGAATAGCTAGAAATGTAAGAAACTAACAAAAACTAGCAAAAGAAAATGATAAAAATATGAGAGTTAAAAGAACAATTTAGAGATAAATCCACTCTCTAGATCATATAAATCAACAAAATGAAGTTATGATCTCTCTTTTCTTGTCATTAGTGAATTAGTTGATGTGCTTATCATAAGTATGGTATATTTGTGCTATTAATTAGCTCAATATAAACCATCAAAATATAACACAACCACTAATACACATTTAACTCTCATGAAATATGACAACAAAGTTGAAATAAAAATCTATTTTAAGCATAGCCTATTAACTATTGTTTAGAAATATAGGCTATCAAATTTCAATTTCAACATTCACTTCTTTGCCATAATCATATTTAGATGAAGAGGCAATTTGTGTTATGTTTGTTTAATAATAGTCTATTTGTTATGAACAACATAGACTATCAAATTCAAAGCTAAACAACATCATTAAACCACTTCAAGTGTTTCCATTAAAGCACAAAAAGAGAGTATAAACATCAAAATGTTGCATCTACTACAAGAGAGCTTCATTACCCCTAAATTGTAGGGATTAAGCTCTCATATTTGTTATCAAGTCAACAAATGTAGAAAGCAACATGAAAGCAAAAAGAAAGGAAAATGAAAGCTAATGGAAAAGACAACTAATCTAATTGCATAAAGGTAGATCTACACTATTACATAAGAAGAGAAGAAGCATGTAAATAAAAGAGAATTAACATTGCATAAAAGAAAAGAAAATTACATGAAATAAAATGGCTAAGTAGCCATGGAAAGAAAGAGAGCTTTTATTTATTTTCTAAACTAAAACTAACTAACTAAGAGGAAAGATGGCTACATGAAACATAAGGGGTATTTATACAAGTTAGAAAATATTTTTGGGGAGTACCCAAAATGCCCCTTAGGAAGTGTGGAGGCCAAGTAATCATTAACATGTCTTAATCCCCCATTAAGTGTACATGAAGCCATTAGCTCCAAAAGCATGTGCATTAGCCTTTAATTTGTACATTAAGATAGGTGGGTAGGTGGGGTCCTCCATGTTCTTCACTTTGAATTGTTTCCATCTTCATTCCTTTGTATTAATTTTATGCATGCATATCTTCATGAAGACACTTCTATTTGAGATCAAATTCCTACAAAAATATATACAAATTTTTAATTAATTTTTCTCAAAGAAATGTATGCACACAAATGACCGTTTTGCCCATATATGAAGATGAATATGTGACAATTTGGAATAATTTGAATTTTTGGTTTAAACAAGTTAAAATACCCGATATGATCATTTATTTAATTCAAATAGATTAAATACGGTGGTAAAAATATGCACATTTACGTGCACATCAAATACCCCCACACTTATCTTTTTATTCGCCCTCGAATAAAGAAAAACTAAGATAAATCCGTTTTCGTAGGGAGCACGATTGCATTGAGCGTATGCAACAAGCCGTTAAACCTCTGGGTGTCCCCAGTAGGACGAGTGTTGTCTCGTGAGGGTTTTCAGCGGATACTACCCACAAAATCCACACGCAGGATGAAAATATTTACAAAATGTAAGATTTATTTACAACGCGATGAATGCGAATTTTTGAAAATATTTACAAATGAAGTATTTATTTTTAAATTGACAAGAATAAGTTAAATATAGGTTTTGGTCATTATCTTGAAAATTTATGTCATTTACTCGTCAAAATTTCCAACACAAATCAAGTTATCATAACAAATAGACTATAGTTTAACTTGTTGTTTCGGTAGATAACAAAGTGTAATTATAAAATGGATCCTTAGTTGATTATCAAAGTTTATCAAAGCGGTATTTTCATTTCTTTTCAATAACAAATCAAATCAAATAAGTAAAAATAGTGCTAGGATTTCAATTGCTTGCTCTCTCATTATTTGCAAGAAAAATTACACACCTAGCTCAGGTAAACTGAGGCCAGATATACCACCCATGCACTGCCTTTCGGGCTTATGTGAGGGGATACAGAGCATGGCGAGTGCATACACTTTCATGCATACACTATCGACCGTATGTGGTTTTTATTAAGTCTTTTTTTTACATGTGTTCCATACATCACAACCGTGAGGACTTTTAAATGAGTATGAAAGCACATAATCAAAAATTCCAAGTAGTCACCCATGCATAACCGTGAGGACTTTTAAATGAGAGTGAATACTTGGATGTTATTATTTTTTTATTTTTTTTATTTTTTTGAGTGGGAGTTTTACAAAATCATCTTATCACCATTTAACTTAGAAGACAAAAAAATGTTATATCCTTTACTTTAAATCAACCACTTTTTAAAACAAAGATTTTCAATTAGGATGTACTTCATAATTAACACGTATGAATCTTCCTATATACTAGTTAAACCATTATTATTTGTAATCAAACTTCAATTTTATTTTTGTTAAGACAAATAAATTTTCAAAAAAATGTAATTTAATAAACCAAAATCGTACATTTATCTTATAGTGTTTCTTTTAAAAATAAATCAAAAGAAAATTTACTTTTGGGATTTTTTTTGATTTTTTTTGAGATAATAAAGCAAAAATAAACCATGAAAAAAAATGTAGATGAATCTCCCCCTACACTTGATTTTGACTGTGTCCCCACAGTCAACCCAAGTGGAAGGAGAAAAATAAAATAAAAATCCAATATTTACATGAAAGATTAATATTTACAAGAGATGAGAAAATATACAGTCACAAAGTAAATGGAACGGTCTTCTAAAGACCGATTCATTTGTCTCGTCAAATGTGCGAGACACAGCTTAAGCACGAAAAACCAAATCGTAAAAGATTTCGCAGTTGAATGTGGATTTGGAAAAACGAAAGTCATTTTATTGAAAATCATACGAGTTGTTTTATTTTCTATGATTTTTGGGGTACATAGAAAAATTGGTTGAAGTTCAATTTCTTTCAAAGCATCGATTTCAAAATCAAAATGGTGATCGAAATTTTCCCCTTCAAAATTCAACAACTCGTTTTCAAAAAGTCCATAAAACTCATTTTCGTTAAATTCGACTTCCTTTGTTGGATTATCAAAAAATTCATCATGTAAATCGAGTTTCAAAGTTGTCGTATTCAAATTTTCAGAAAAAGGCAGATCGAAGTTTAAATCGAGTTTCGCACCCTCAAAAGAATTGAAATCCAACTCAATTACCGTATTTTCAACAACTTGATTAAGATCGTCATTATCAAATTCAAAAGTTGTTATTTGAAAATCGTCGATTTGTGTAAAAGGTGGATTATCACTTGACTCATCACACGTTGAGATTTGATTTTTTTGTTCACGTTGTTTCATATAAATTTCAAACAACAAATCCATGTAATCATTGTAAATTTCATTCATTTGTTCAACAAAATCCAATTTATAGTTATTAAATTGAGAATTTTCGATTTGGATTTTTTGAGAACAAAAATTTTCACTCGTAACATGGTTAAGATTATTCCCATTGCCAAATTCGTTTGAAAAGTTGTTCCCATTTTCATGTTGAGTTTGGAATTCATTTTGGAGTTCGAAATTAAATTGGCATGGGTTATAATCGTAATCGTTTGAATTTTGAATTGAATTCAAATTTTGAAATCCTTGACTCGAGTTATAGCACAAATATGAATTGCACAACTCATCTGTACTTTGATTTTGTTGCGTAGAAAGTTCAAGTAACAACGAAATGCTATTTTCAAGAGTTGAGGGTTGACCATTATTTTGGAAATTTTGATGTTCAAAATTCGAATTGTCTAAACAAAAGTTGTTAAAATATCCATACGAATTTGGAGTGAACTCATATGGATTATATTGATTTTCACAACTAAATTCAAGTGAATATGGAAATTCAAACATTTTCAAGAATGTTTTTTTTTTGGTTTTTTTTATAAACGAAAAATATTTACAAAGAAAATTTATTTTTCAAAAGGGAAATCGATTTTTGTTTTGTTTTTGGATTTTCAATTTTTTTTGGCTTTTGAAAAGATTTAATATTTTTTTTTTGGATTTTTTTTTTCTAATTTTTTTTGGATTTTTGAAATTTCAAAGAAAATGGATTAAAATAAATTTCAAAGGAAAAGGAATATTTACAAAAAAAATTTAGTTTTGGATTTTGATTTTTTTTTTTAAATATGCACGAACTAATGCAACTAAATGAATGCAAGGGTCAATTTATTTATCCTGTTAACCCAAAATTGTATAATCACAAATTGTCTTAGATAAACAAAATAGTTCTCAGCCAGGTAACGGGCAGGAGTTATCGGTGCAACACGAATCACCGTAGCAATGCAACCGAAGGTTTAAGTACCTTCAGAGGAACAACCACAATAATATTTACGAATCACCGTAATATTTATAAATGGTTATTACTCTGCCGTAGCCTAGACACCGAGAAATTAAATTGTTTAAAGAAGACAAATTATCAATATACAATTAAGTGTTATCAATGTCTAACTGTTATTATTAACAAAATCTAGGATGAAATGCAAAGCGGAAATTAAACGTGTATTAAAAATGCAACTACGAATGATTTTTTCTTTTTTTTTTTTGATTTTTTTTAAATGCAAGCAAAAACAAAAATGCAAGGAAAATAAAAACAATAGATATAGCAAGCAAGCAGTTTATTATTAGCAAGTAAGCAAAGCAGTTTATTATTAACAAGCACTTTTGACTTTGAATTTCTGCTTAGGCAACCTGAAAAGAAGTTTAAAACAGAATATATATACAAAATTGTTTTTTTTATCAAACAAGAATGTAAAATAAATGAAAAACAAAACAGAAATGAACTTAAAACAAAACAAATGAAACTATTCGAATGAAATCAACTGGTTTGTTTTTTTTCTTTTTTGAAAGTTTGGATAGAAACTCAAAATGATTAGAAACCCTTTTTTTTGTATGCACAGAAGTTCTAAGTGAAGTGTAAAGAGGGAAGTTTTGAATGGTGGGCAGAGGTAGATATGTAGCAGAGAAAAATGTAGCAGAGAACAATGTAACAGTGAACGATATGTAATGGCACAAAAGCAATGCAGTATTTTTTCTTTCTTTTGGCAATGAAATGAAATGCACAGAGTGAACAAAGAAATGCACACAACAGAAAATGCAAACTAAAAAAATGAAATGCAATGTGATTTTTTTTAATAATAAATATGCAAATGCAAAACAAACAAAAAGAAAACAAGCACACAAACAATTGCAAGCAAAATTCACAACACAAATTTTTTTATATATATATAAAATGCAACACAAAACAAACACACAATAAAAATCAAATGAAAAATAATTCGAAGAACAGAAAATAAAATCAAAACAACTCCCCGGCAACGGCGCCAAAAACTTGTTCGTCGGTGGAAGTTCTATCGGTTTAGAAAACCGTCGAACGAATTTAAATTAAAAATAACCGCAAGCGCACGGTGTACGAATGTAGCAAGCGGCGAATACGGGTCGATCCACAGGGAATTGATCATTTTAAAATTCTATCCAATCAAATTATACCCAAGTCGAGAGTGAATAGCTAGAAATGTAAGAAACTAACAAAAACTAGCAAAAGAAAATGATAAAAATATGAGAGTTAAAAGAACAATTTAGAGATAAATCCACTCTCTAGATCATATAAATCAACAAAATGAAGTTATGATCTCTCTTTTCTTGTCATGAGTGAATTAGTTGATGTGCTTATCATAAGTATGGTATATTTGTGCTATTAATTAGCTCAATATAAACCATCAAAATATAACACAGCCACTAATACACATTTAACTCTCATGAAATATGACAACAAAGTTGAAATAAAAATCTATTTTAAGCATAGCCTATTAACTATTGTTTAGAAATATAGGCTATCAAATTTCAATTTCAACATTCACTTCTTTGCCATAATCATATTTAGATGAAGAGGCAATTTGTGTTATGTTTGTTTAAGCATAGTCTATTTGTTATGAACAACGTAGACTATCAAATTCAACGCTAAACAACATCATTAAACCACTTCAAGTGTTTCCATTAAAGCACAAAAAGAGAGTATAAACATCAAAATGTTGCATCTACATACTAGAGAGCTTCATTACCCCTAAATTGTAGGGATTAAGCTCTCATATTTGTTATCAAGTCAACAAATGTAGAAAGCAACATGAAAGCAAAAAGAAAGGAAAATGAAAGCTAATGGAAAAGACAACTAATCTAATTGCATAAAGGTAGATCTACACTATTACATAAGAAGAGAAGAAGCATGTAAATTAAAGAGAATTAACATTGCATAAAAGAAAAGGAAATTACATGAAATAAAATGGCTAAGTAGCCATGGAAAGAAAGAGAGCTTTTATTTATTTTCTAAACTAAAACTAACTAACTAAGAGGAAAGATGGCTACATGAAACATAAGGGGTATTTATACAAGTTAGAAACCCTAATGCATATTTTTGGGGAGTACCCAAAATGCCCCTTAGAGAGTGTGGAGGCCAAGTAATCATTAACATGTCTTAATCTCCCATTAAGTGTACATGAAGCCATTAGCTCCAAAAGCATGTGCATTAGCCTTTAATTTGTACATTAAGGTAGGTGGGTAGGTGGGGTCCTTCATGTTCTTCACTTTGAATTATTTCCATCTTCATTTCTTTGTATTAATTTTATGCATGCATATCTTCATGAAACACTTCTATTTGAGATCAAATTCCTACAAAAATATATACAAATTTTCAATTAATTTTTCTCAAAGAATTGTATGCACACAAATGACTGTTTTGCCCATATATGAAGATGAATATGTGACAATTTGGAATAATTTGAATTTTTGATTTAAACAAGTTAAAATACCCGATATGATCATTTATTTAATTCAAATAGATTAAATACGGTGGTAAAAATATGCACATTTACGTGCACATCACTTAGGATGTCCCTTTTTAGCAACTTCAAATGCTATCATAAATTGTAAAATAGAAATCTTAGACTTGGAACCTCACTGTTGAATTAAACATCATCAATCTTAACAAACAACCCCGGGACTTCGAGATAGAAGAAATTGATATAGTTGAGGAAATCATGGAAGAAACTCTCAGCGATACATCTGATGCACTAAATATGCATCTCTAGCATTTTAATTCAAACATTGATGAGTATGAATATGTATCTAATGTGAATAAAATGATTGACACAAACTCTTCAGTGTTTAATGAAAATATGTCTATTGAAGTAGCCATTCATGAGAAGTCCAAATTGACCTAAAGCTACTTCTATAAAATCTAAAGTACGCTTACTTAAGCGTAGACCAAAATTTTCTAGTAATAGTAGCCTCAGATTTAGTCGAAGACCAAGAAGAGAAGGTTTTAAAAATTCTAAGGGAAAATAAGGGAGCATTAGGTTGGGTAATTGCTGATATCAAAGGGATATACCCGTCCATTTGTGAACATCATATACATTTGATTGATGAGGCTAAACCCTCACGTGAAGGTCAAGGGTGACTGAATCCCAATATGAGCGAAGTGGTAAAAGAAGACATAATCAAGTGCTTGGACAACAACATCCAATTCCTAATAGCAATTGGGTAAGCCCGATTCAGGTGGTACTAAAGAAATCAGAAATCACTGTGGTAAGAAATGAACATAATGAACTTGTTCCAACAAAAGTGAACACCAAATAGCATATATGCATTGATTATAGGAAATTAAATGCAACAACTAGAAAGGATCACTTTCCCTTACTATTCATTGATCAAATGCTTGAACGATTGGCAGGACTGAAACTATTATTTTCTTGATGGATACTCGAGATATAACCAAATTCCCATCGCATTAGAAGGTCAACACAAAACTACATTCACATGTCTGTTTGGAACCTTCGCTTATCGTCAATTCCCTTCAGACAATACAATGCACGGGCCACATTTCAAAGGTGCATGATGAGCATATTTTTTGATATGGTGAAGGATTTCTTAGAAATTTTCATGGAAGATTTTTCTATTTACGGATCCTCATTTGAGCAGTGTCTGCTTCGTTTAGAACGTGTTCTCAAATGATGTAAGAAGAAATCACTTGTGCTAAATTAGGAAAAGTGTCATTTCATGGTAAAACGAGGTATCGTGCTAGGTCATGTAGTCTCAATGGATGGTCTAGAGGTTAATAAATCAAACGTGGACTTGATTGCTAATCTTTCCCCTTAAGCCTGTTAAAGACATTCGCTCGTTCATAGTTCATACAGGATTTTATAAGAGATTTATAAAATATTTCTCAAAATAGCAAAACCTCTTTTGAATATACTTACAAAAGACACTAAATTTGAATTCAACGAGGAATGTAAAATTGCTTTTGATAAATTAAAGTTGATTTTGACTTCAACTCCAATAATTTAATTTCCCGATTAGACGCAACCATTTGAGATAATGTGTAATGCTTTAGACTTTGTCGTAGGTGCTATTTTAGGTCAAAGAATTAATAATCATCATCGAGTAATAAATTATGCAAGTAAAACTCTTAACGATGCAAAACTCAATTATTCAACCACTGAAAAAGAGTTTCTTGCAACTATCTTTACTCTCGAAATTTTTTGATCATATCTCGCATGCTCGAAGTTCATTGTTTTCATCGATCACGCGGCCTTGAGGTATTTATTTTCAAAAAAAATGCTAAGGCTCACCTAATCCGTTGGGTCCCTCTTCTTTAAGAATTTGACTTGGAAATACGAGATAAGAAAGGTTCCGAAAATGTCATGGCTGATCATCTCTCTGGCATTGTGCAAGGGAATATAGACGACACCCAAATCGAAGAATATTTTCCCAATGAGCACCTATTATACATAACTAATACACCATGGTATGCCAACATAGTGAATTATTTGGTGACTAACGAAATGCCTTCACACTGCTCAGCACAGGATAAGCAAAAGTTTTTCTCTAGCGTTAAGGATTATTACTGGGATGAATCTTATCTTTTCAAGTATTGTCTTGATCAAATCACTCGTCGATGTGTACCTAAAGAAGAGTTCCATAGCATTATATCCTTTTCACATAGTTGTGCTTGTAGTGGACAATTTGGAGCATGGAAAATGGCTGCTAAAGTATTACAATGCGGTGTCTATCGGCTCACTCTCTTTCGAGATGAATACGAATTTTGCAAGAAATATCTGAAATGCCAACAAACAGGGTGAATAACTAAAAGAAATGAAATGCCTTTAAATTCCACTTTGGTTGTGGAAATCTTTGATGTATGTGGTATCGGTTTCATGGGTTAATTTCCTAACTCCTTTGGTAACTTGTACATTTAGGTTGTAATTGATTACGTATCAAAATAGGTTGAGGCAGTCCCCGTCAAAACAAATGATAGTAAGGTGGTCATCAAATTCCTCAAAGAAAATATATTTTCTTAGTTTGGTTTTCCTTGATCCATAATAAGCGATATTAGTACACATTTTTGTAATTGTACTTTCGAATCATTGCTTAAGAAAAATTCAATCACTCATAAAGTGGCTACTCCATATCATCCATAAACAAGCGGGCAAGTAGAAATTTCAAATTGACAATTAAAACTAATTCTTGAAAAGACTATAAACACTAATAGAAAAGAATGGTCATCAAAATTAATAGATGCACTTTGGGCTTTCCGCACTACATATAAAACCAATCTAGGAATGTTACCGTACCATCTCATCTATGGTAAGACTTGTCATTGACCAATTGAATTAGAACATCGTATATTATGGGCAGTTAAATATCTAAATTTTGACATTAATGAAGGAGGCCCATATAGGAAATTACAATTAATAGAATTAAAGGAACTTCAAAATGAAGCCTATCAAAATGCAAAGATGTATAAGGAAAGAACAAAAAATCTATCATGATAAAAATATACTTCGTAAGAGTTTTGAAATTGGACAGAAAGTTATCTTATATAATTCAAGGCTTCATTTATTTCCAAGAAAATTAAGAACATGTTGGATTGGGCCATGTACTGTTAAAACTATATATCCTTATGGGGTCATTGAAATAGAAAATCCCAAAATTGGAATTTTCAAAGTAAACGGACAATGATTGAAACCACTTCTACAAATTGAAGAAAATGAAAATGATGAGATCGTGGATCTCCACGATCCAATATACACTTCTAAAGAATTATTTTGGCTATTGGGACATAGCCTATTTCTAGTATGGGGAGGATAGTTGCATTCATGCTTTTATGTTATTACTTGCCTAAAAAAAATACACTGCATTTGTGTTCATATTTTTCATGATTTTTGCATTACATTCATATTTTTATTTCTGTTGCATTTTTTATTCTTACGACATTGCATTTGAGTTCATATATTTTCATGTTTTTGCATGATTTTTAAAATGAAATTCATATGCATCCCATATTAGGACTATAATATAAAAAAATGTTATTAGTATTAAATTAAAATTAGAATCGCATTTCTTTTAGGCATATGCATTTAGGACATAACATTTTTTAAATTAACTGAAATCAGTTTATTTTGAATATGCACAACAAAGTAGGTGCACTGCATCAGTCAATTGAACGAAATTTCTTTGTGAATCTCTAGTTTCAAATGGAAGATGAAATGAAAAGTTTAAATTACAAAAGATAATAGCGGGCTAGTTTATAGTTGACTCATGGGTGATGACTATGAAGTTTGTTAGAATTTGTTATCATTGTTTATAAGTGGGATGTCTAAAGTACAAGCGTTAACGATTTTCAAATCTCTATAATTAAGAGGTATTAAGATGATTTTGCATTACTCACTCTCTTAAAAAAACCAAGAGTATCCAACATTGCTAGTACATCTAACATTGTTATGCACACCCGTTAAGCTCTGCTCCACTCTAACATAATCCCGAAAGGCAGTGCATGGATGATATACCTTAGTCTCATTTTATGAGTTGGACACCTAAGGATCACCAACCTATACTGACATTGTCAGAGTCGGTTTTCACAATCCACCAAGCTCTATTCCATTCTCACGTAAGCCCGAAAGGCAGTGTGCGGGTGTTATATCTTGGTCCATGGGTTAAGTGTATGCATATATATATATATATATATAATAAAGAAATAAAAAAGATAGTTAGTGACTGAATTTAAGGAATTCTCTATAGTTTTACTGATTTGAAGTTGTTATACAAGTGGAAATAGAAATATCACTTCGTAAATTTTAACAATCAAACTAAAAACTAATTTCAATGTTGCACCATGTTTTCAATTGAAATAAGTAGTAAGCTAGAATCGAGTGTGATGAGAACTTGTTTTTTTGTTAAAGTTTGTGACTAAGTGATGAAGATTTCTAGATTTTGAGTAAAATATGAGTACATTGCGATGAGTGACTATTCAAAAATAAATGGATTTGTCATTTTACATAACCTTTTTCATTCATATAGTTGCATTAGAACCGTAACATCCAGCATTTGGATTTTTATAGGTAGTATCCATGGAAAACCCTCACGAGACACAATTCGTCCTACAAAGACACCTAGGGGTTTAAAGGCTTGTTGCATACCCTAAATACAATTGTGTTTCCCTTCTAAAGTGTGGCGAATAAATTTAGTTAGATTTTATTCGAGGACGACTAAAGGTTCTAATGTGGGGGTATTTGATGAACATCAAATATTGAATATTTTAAGCTACATAGTTACACATTTTAATATCCATAAGGTAGTATTTCTTGGTCCTTTTGTTGTGTTTTGTTGCAAGTTCTTGATTGTTAGAAAATGAAGAAATTATTGGAGAGATTGTTCAAAAACAATGGTTTAACTTCAAGACTCTGTAATACGAAAAAAAATGTCCATTTTTGCACCAAAATTACTATAGCTCAACTGGTTTGAGGTATTAGGAAGTCATTGGTTCAATCCCACATAGCACACATTTTTTTAGTTATTTACATCTTTTAGAGGAACACTTCTAGAACACACCAAATCAAGAGGCTTTTGGGGTATGTTGGAAAACAAGGATTCTAGAATAGTATAGAACACACAGAGCACAAAAGTTTCTAGAGATGGACTAAGTCAAAAATTTCTAGAACATTCTTGTTTTCAGATTTGGATGTAGAGATCTCTATAAATACCTCCACCTAGAAACATTTGAGATCATCTTCGCTAATACTTTCAATTTTATTTCCAGGGTTTTTTATTTAGGACTTCCAACTCTTGTAATCTCTTTCAACTTCTCTATTTAATAAATAAATTAATCAAAACTTGTTTGCTCCTTTTTTCTTATACTATTTTATTGTCTTCCATTTTTGTTAAGTTTCTGCTTTATAGCTTTCATTTTATATGAGATTTATTGATTTTCCAAGAGATCAATAGATCTCATCTTTTCAATTCTTCGCATGATCTATTAATTAAGATAAGTTATTTATACTTTTCTTGCTTTTTTAATTTTTGTTGAAACGTTTCCTTTTATTTTCTTGTAATTTTCTGTTTGAAATTTAGAAGATTCAACATCTCAAATCGTTTAACTAGCCTAGAAGTTAGATAAGCATTAGTAATTAATAAATCCCTATGGATTCGACCTGTATTCGCATAACACTGCAGCAAACGCTGCATGCTTGCGGTAAAATAAAAATGCAATTTTGTTCACATCAAGTATTGTCGATCAACAAGATGATATATATGCATAAGATTCATATAACATACTTTGATAACCTTTAAATTGGTTCTATAAATTAATAAATTCCCATAGTGGAAATGAATAGCATTCTCAAATTGGAAGTACCAATTCCAAATTAATTAAACTTCCTAGAAGGCATGAATAGCATCCTCAAATCGAAATCCCTAACCCAAATAGTTTAAATCCTATAATAGGGATGAATAAAATCCGCAAATTAAGATCCCCAAACCGGAATCATTTAAATCCCATTATAGGGATGAGTAACATCCTAAAATCAAAATCACCAAACCTAAATATTTGAAAATTGCATACCATAGGCGACAGAAAAATATGGTGAAATCCCAAATCTACAATTCAAACCCAAATTTCAAAATCAAAAACAAAATGGCGCCACATGAAAAGGCAAGCACAAGGCTGTACGTAACAATCGGTCGTATCCCCAAAGATGAGCATAAGGCTAAGTTTAACGACCATAAAGATCGCCTCCTCAAAGGCAAGCTAGAAAGCTACACCTGATAACCATAAAGGATAGCCGTTCCCAAAGACGAATGCAGAGACTACGTCTGATGACCATCAAAATTCGCCTTCCCTAAGACGAGCCCGAAGGCTACGCCTGATGACCCGGAAGACCACCTCCCTAAAAGTGTCGATTACTCATAATTAGTATTTAAACAAATTTCGCCTAAGTTTCCCATACCACAAGGAGAAACTCAATTATTTAGTAATAGATAGTTAACTCCACTAAAACAAATGAAATGTAAATAAATAAATAGCAATTAAAAATATTCATTCAGATGAGTCCAGTAATTAACCAGAAAAGTAAACGCAAGCGTTCCATATTGCTTGTTTTACTCTGTTCAATTAGATTTCTCATTCGAATAAAATAAAAGTTTTATCATTGAAACTAGATTTTAGAAATCCTTTTCAAATATTTGTTTGGAAAAGAGAATGGCTATTTGGAAAACATTATACTAGATATATAATAACTAAAAATGTAAAATACTTATTTGAAATTATATTTGAAATCAATTCAATTTGGAAATATAATTTGAGAATGGAGAGTTTCAAAACCATTTTTAAAAACCATTGTAAATAAATATGTGCAAATCTATATACATGAAAACAAGAATTGCTGTGACGGTCCGGAATTTTTAAGCATTTGAAATTGGAATATTTAATTGATTTTAAATATTTGAAAGTTAATTTTTAACTTGAATTCCAAATATCACTATTTATTCGATAATTAAATTATTGAATTAAATAATTTGAAATTGGATAAAATATGAAATCTGAGATTTTAAGCCTGTTAAAATATAATTTGAAGGCTTATAAAACTTATATTGATTACATTGAAGATAATAAGAGTGTTAAAATTGAATTAGCTTTAATAATCGATCGGATTTGGACTTAAACCCGTGTTCAGAATAGGGACTTATCGCTAGCGACACCTCTCGGTAGCACATTTAAAAGGTAATTTACCAAAATAGGAAATTGGTTAAAAAAAATAAAAAAAAGGGAAAGGTTATTCAAACACTCCACTTTCTTTTCCACGTCTAAGTCAGTTGTTTCCTATCAAGTCATAACAGCCTTCCTCTTCACGTTTTATATTCCCGTTCCTCCTTTTGCAAAATCACAAAAGTAATCCATGCCCTTATTTCAAATCCCTAAATTCCTATTCCTCTTCAGAATCACGAAACGATAAAAAAAAAATAGAGAGAGAGAGAGCGCCGCTCACTCGCACGGCACAAGAGGGAGATTCGCGAAGCTCGTGGCAATCGAGAGCTTCGTTTTGCGACTTGAAGGCGAAGTCGATTTGGGAAGCTGCGTAGTTCATCGACAGTGGGACGCGTCAGTGATTTGGGAAGGGATTTGCTGCGTTCGAGGTAGTTGCGTACGCGAATGCTGGAGGGAGGAAGTCGCGACGTTCGCGACCTGGTGTTGCGATGAGCGATGGTGGAAATCGCGACAACGTGGAGGAAGCCGATGGAGGCAGAGATTCGATTCGCGGCGAGGCTAGGTTCATCGGCAGGAAGCAGTAAGGTGTCGAGTGATGGTGGCGAGTTCGAGTCGCGTGTACGTGTGAAGGTGAGGTCTTCGAATTTATTTCTCAAATTTGAATTTCGATTCGGTAATATATATATATGGGTATATTACAGGAAATATATATATACACAATGAAAAAAAAATATAAGGTGGAAAGCAGAGCATGATATTTAATTTAGTTATAAACTGTTAATTTGAATAAAATTTAAAGTTTGTTCTGATTTGTGAGTAGAATAACAGTAAGCAGGAAAATATATATAGTTGTTGATAAGATTCTAAAAGTATAATAGAAATTTTAAAAGGTTGAAGAGATTATAAATTAGATTTTTTTATGTATATAGGCTATTTTTGTATATGTAGTTTCAAAAAAAATATAATACTTATACACATATTAAACGTACACTCTAATTTTGAAAAGAATGAATAAAGTTGATTAATTAACTTATTATTTTAGTTACAAAAACTTATTTATTATAGGAAATTAGTTTAAAACTAAAGTATTAGTTAAATTAGTTTATTAAATGGAAGTTTATTTTTGGATTACTTCGAATATTAATAAACCGTATAAATTGTTTATTCAAGGTCAAAGTCTGGAAAGAAACAAGCTAGTCTGGAATGGATTGCAAACATAAAAATTAAAGGTGAGTTAATCTCACTCGGTTGAATTTAAATTTAAATGATTAAATTTAAATAACTAGTTGAATGGTTGAATTGATTGATGTGTTATATTATAGTATATACTACATCTTGGAATGTTTGATTTTCCCGCATTATATAGCGGATGAGACCCTATGCACCGCATAATAGCGGATGATTTACATTAAACCCATATACCGCTATATTCCACCTCGAAGTGGAATGGGTATTTATGTTGTGCTAACGTCTGTGGATGCAGGGAAAACAGGTTGGAGGGATCTAACTGGGTCCCTCAACATTTATTTAAATTATTTAATATTCTCTGCTGTGATTATTTGATATTCTATGATGAATTATATTGGAATATTGAATGCTATGGTTTGATTGAATATATTTGGGTATAATGAGTTACCAAAAATATATAAATTGGATTTTGGAAAGAAAATAAAAGAAGTAAATTTGTAAGCGAAATAATTATAGAAAATTTAAATAAATTAAGAATGAATTGAACGGAAAAGGAAGTGATATTAAAATACTAATAAATAACTTCGAGTATGAAAAGAAAAAAGATTTTGAATAAACAGAAATTAATGAATTGAAAAATATATCGATGTTATTTTAAAGGAATAAAGAATTATTTTAAAATTAGAGTTTAAATTTATTTAAAAGGATAAAGAAGTAAATTTGAGAAATCTAAAATTGGTATTTTCGGTTAAAAGTATTTTAATCCATAATTAAGGAATAAAATTTGAAACTAATGGATTTTTGAAATAAAAGGAAGTAAATTGGAAATAAATTTGGAAATTGATTCAAGTGTTGAAATTGGAAATTTAAAGAAGAATGTGAAGAGAAATATACTCCTCTGGATAGCCAAGTACGTTCAAAGTAAATTTTTAAATATAAGATAGAAAGTTTTAATGTTGTTTAAAAAGGTATGTTTTAGGAATTTATTATTTCTAAATATCTAAATCCTAAAGTAAATATTTTCAAATCTATTATCGTAATAATTATTTAAAGGTGACTTTGTATTTTGTTTAAAGAAGAAAATCTAGTTTATATTTATAAAGTAACCTTATTTTAATTATTTCTAAAGTATTATTTTAAATTAAGTATTAAAGTAATTTTTTGTAAAGTTAACTGTTAAACATATCTTACAATAAAGTGTTTTTAAATTATTTTAAAAATCTAAGTTATTTGTGCTTGGTGATCCCAGAGGAAATATAAAATATTTGGAAACTTATTTCTGTAAAAGGAAGATAGTTTGAAACTGTTTTCAAAGGGTTGAAATTGGAAATATATCTTGCAAAGATATTTTGAGATAAATAAATAATTTGGGAAATTATTTATTGTGTGATGGATGTTGTGAATATTAATTGGTTGTTAAATAACCGACTATCAATATTGGCCAAATGCGTTGACTGTTTCGAAGAGACCGGGATCGAGATTTATTTCTCGAAAACCACTTCGATCCGGTTTGTACGTTTCGTGGAAAAACGAGTTTGGATGCGAAGATGGAGCATTGAAGTGCAAGGGCTAGTCGCTACTAATCCTGAGGATATTTTCAAAATGGATGTAGTAGGAGTAGTGCCTTCGGTTCCGTTCGAACCCGGGACGGACTTGTATGGATGAATGCTTTCAGAACATCGTCAGGTGGATGATGAGCATTTCTAAGTGAAACGATCTAAAATGTAATGCTTAGCCTCAAGCCTCATCAATCGGGAATGACTGAAAATTAGGGGTTATGCAGCAAGGCTAGGTGGGTAGCACCCATTTTAGGGTGAGGTCATCCCTGTCTAGATGTCCCTTTTTATTTCGGCTTAGTGGTGCGGTTGCTGATCCCAACCGTGGGGTGATCTCACTCGGGATTATCCAGTAAGGGGTAGTCCCGGTCTTGTGTTGCAGGAGAGTTAGGGTGGCTCCTCGGTACTGTGATCTAGGCCACGTACCGGACAGGTGGTACCCCAGTGCCTAGTCATTAGTTGGAAATCCATTCTCCCTACGTGCCTTTTACGAGTTTTGTTTGTATTACCCACTCTGTGGCTAGTAGCCGGAATTTAATAATGTAACAATTTCGGCAATTTTATAAGTATTTGTATATAGATCCTATTATAATATCAGAGGATTTTAATAAAAAGTGTTTTAGCTATCGTAAGGTAAAAACCCGACATGTTTATTTGTGGCGTGGTCTTACGAGATGCTTTTGTTTTCAAAGAATTTTTGAAAATTTAATAATCAATTGAATGTGATTTCCCACGCTGGTATTCCAGACTGACTCGGGTGTTATTTAACTATAATGCTCGGGTCAGACCGAGTGTTATAGAATACATGATAAGGATACTGTGGAGCTCAGGAGACGAGCTGGATGACGATACGTACCTCCGTACTTGTTTTATATATTCCGCCGTGATGTTTAGCTGTGTACTCAGTTGTATGAGGACATGTTATGATTACATCCCAATTGTGTGTTATGTGATTGATGTGCTCTGATGATGTAATGTATAAACAGATATATATATTGTTTGTGTAAAGATCATTTATTATCTATTATATTTTTTTCTGCTACGATGGTTAGATTCTGTTATTGTTTTCTGTTTTCACTTCTTCTACCTCTTATTATTTAACCTAGATGGTTCATATTTCTGTACATTTTGAGTTGATTGATGTAGAATAGTGTCGACTCAAGGAGTACAGATTTGCGGGTCGTTACACTTGGTATCAGAGCTTAGGTTGGTGATTACCTTGGCTCTAGTGGAAATTACTCATAAAATAGAGTCCTTAGTACTCTAGAATGAGCTTGAGCGTATTAATAAATATGAGCGTGTATTTGTTAGTGAATATAAAATTGTTTTTATATTGCGTTGATTTATCGGTTGAGTGTTTATGGATTCTGGTCGATATATGGGACGCCATGTTATTGATAGGGATTTCTAAACTCTTAAACATGGTAAACCGACATAGTATTGTTTTAAATAGGGTAAATGAAATAATTTTACCCAAAATTATTTTTGTATATCAAAGAAATGATTTTTCATAAATTACTTTAGTTATATATGGATGCTCGGTTGTTAGAAATGATAATATTAAATTATTATTATTAGTGTGTAAAATTGAATAAGAAATTGAAATAATAAACAAAGATTAAGGAATAAATTAATAAATAAATGGGATTTGTAAATGTGAACTATAATTGAATAAGGAATTGAAACCATAATTGAAAAAAACTAAGAAACAAATTCATATACAAGTGAAATTTGTAAATGTAAACTATAAATGTGAATTATAGTGTGGTTAATAATTAGAATAAGATAAAATTCCAAAGTAATGTTTGAATGTAAATTTAAAGGATTTAAAATTTGAAAATTTGGAAATTTAATTCCTTTGAATTTGAAAATGATTCTAAAAAAAAGGGATGATAATATATATTGAGAAATATTTTTGAATCAGATTTGAAATCTAGAGAGATTTGGAATTTAAAAATATTTGAAGGGTTTTAAAGAGATAAAAGCATTGAACTCACTTCAGTCGCTGGAAAATAATCCTGATGATGATGGCCACATCATCAGTATTCATTTTCGAGTTTCTAAGTGATGGATTTGCTACTAGGATAGTTGGTTATGATATTGTTTGGGCTTGTTGGGTATACAAGTTGTTTAGAAATTTCAAAAGGAAATTTTGTTTTGGTAAAAACAAGTGTTTGGAATCCGGAGATTTGATTTGATATACCAAGAGGATATGTGTAGTTATCATTTCAAAATGGTTTTGGAAATGAAACCGGACAATTGAATTCTAAGAAATTCTATTTAAAGAATGTAAAAAGTTTAAATGAATCAACTATTGAACTTATAAAGTAAAGTTGATATTAATAAGAAGACATTGGAAATTTTAATCCGGGAATTAAAATTTAACTTAAGTGAATGAAAATGAAGAAAATATATTTGAATTTAACTTGAGATAAGTTAAATAAAATTGGAATTGAAATTGAATTAAATTTGATATAAAGTTGAAAGGTAAAATGATTATAATTGTGAAATGAAAATTTATACCTTAAGCTAGTAAGCGTTATATATTTAATCTGAAATTTGGTTATAATATGAAATGACTCAAATGAGTAATATAAGCTTTTAAATAAATAAATAAGTTTTGAACTCATATATTAAGAAATAAAATTTAGTTAAATTTGGATTGAATTGAATCAAAAGTCAGTTGTGTCATGAATGATTTTAAAAGGAATTAAGTCCTTGCTTAATAAAACTTAAAAGAATGGTATGTAACTAGATTTAACTGAAGTTGAGTTGGAATAAAACTGAATTTAAATGAATTCAGTCGAATTATAGATAAAAATGAATGGAATAAAATTCTACTCAAACAAATAAATGTATATTAAGTAAGTATTGAATTAGAATAAATAAGCTTCAGAAGCTTATAAAAGAATTGAAAAGCATTGGAAAAATTATATATATAACCCCTAGTTAAAAGTAAAATGTGAATATAATTGATTGTAAATAGATGGGGAAGAATGAATATTAATAAGTGAGTAGCTTATAAAAATTTAATAGGGGAATAAGTAAGCCAGAATAAAAGTATTGGTATTCTAGAAAAAAAATCCAAACTTGTGATATTAAGTAAGATTGAACTCAAGAAAATTAAATAAAATGGTTTTAAAGATAGAAAAAAGAAGAAGAGAAAATCCAACTCAAGCATAAATTGAATGACCTTATTATTACTAAATTCAATAATGAATTGTTAATGTAAATTAAATTTTAAAAATGGATAAAAGAATAAACTAATCGAATAAATTAGTAAAATAGTTGGGATTTGATCAAAGGAAAAATCAAATCAAAGATTTAAATGGAAGTTGGAGGAATAGAATAAACTTAAGTTATTGGATGAAATAGTTTGAAGAAAATAAGCAACTTAAGTAAATTGTGAGATGGGTATTTAATATTGGTTATCGAGTTTGATAAAATGGTTTGGAATCAAACTTTAAAGAAATGAAAGAAAATGCAATGGAAAGTTTGTGAATAAGTTAAAATGGGATGGGATTAAGTGTAAATTGAGTTGGAATCAATTTAAATGGTTATAAAGCTTAAGTAATTATTTATTCACATTAATATTGTCGAATTGCATAAGGAAATGAATCGTTTGATCTAAACGAGATTGGATAAAATTCTATGAATTATTAGAAGTGAAATAAGATGATTTTGAAATCATTTGGAATGAATATGAGTTTTTTTTGCTTAGAATGAATTAAATATAAGCGTGTAAGTTGTAAATCACTTAAACTGAATGAAATGGTTTGGAAATTGGTTGTAAGCAATTGTAATAAGTATCGGAACCTTATATATATTTATGTAAATTATATAACATGCATTTTATGTGAAATTTATGTGTTAGCTATTGAAAGTAAGTGAAATGTTGATAAATTTCGTATATTTAATACTCGTATATTTGAATTGAGTAAGTACAGGTACCGGGAAGCCGTTGGGCTGGATTTGATCGCGCAAAATGCTAAAATAAAAAAGCCTCTTGCTTAAAAATGCTAAATAAGGTACGCTTACGCAATAAAAATAGGAAATATGAACTGTTTTTGGTTTTTTCGACCGTGTGGGTCGATGTATATATATATTTATCTCTTGTCAAATTGTAAAAGCTCCTTCGTACAAAGGAGACTCTACCAAAAAAATTCGAAAATTTTGGGAGTTAGAAATTTTTTTGAAAATTTGGGAAAATTTTAGTTAGCAGCAAAACGATTTCAAATTAGAAATTGGAATAAATTAGTGAATGAAACTAATTTTAAATAACGATACGAATCAGTTATAAATGAAAGATAAAATTAAACATTCAGAGTTGAAAATAAATTAAATTCATATGGAAATGGGAGAACCAATTTGAATAGAAATAGATATAAACTAAAGTGGTGAAGTGAAAATAAATAAAGAAGCATATTAAATGCTTATACTAAACTTAATAAGGGAATGGAAAATTCTTAAATGGGAAATTGATATTACAAATATATTCTAAGTTAATATTAGAATGAATAAATATTGACATTTTATAAGAAAGTCGATAAAATGTTTTTGGAATGTCGTGATTGGATATTATTGCTAAGTGGAATATACATGCATTATGAAGGAAAAGAAATTTGGGTTTTGATTTCAGAAGATAAATTTGAATTGCTCGACAAAAAGGTATGTGACCGAGCCACTTGGCCTTTTGTTTTCTTTTGGAATTTGGGAGCCCGTAGAAGCCTTTTGTAGTTGTATCGAGCTAGCCGCGCAAAGGAGACGCTGGAGAAATTTTTCGGAAATTTAGAGAGTTAGAATTTTTTTGATAAAGTTTTGATAATTTAAATTTAAATTTAAATTTAAAGTTGAATAAATGAAGCAAATAGTATTGTTTGAAACTATATGAGAGTTGAGAAGTTAGCAAGAATGGTAGTGGGTCTTTTACAAAAAGATAATTGGTAGGATGTTGGATTGTTAGTTTTGGGAAAAGTGAATAGGTATTGGACCATTCTTCCTAACTAGTAATTTCGGGGACGAAATTCTTTTAAGGGGGGAGGAATGTGACGACCCGAAATTTTTAAGCATTTGAAATTGGAATATTTAATTGATTTTAAATATCTAAAAGTTAATTTTTAACTTGAATTCCAAATATCACTATTTATTCGATAATTAAATCATTGAATTAAATAATTTGAAATTGGATAAAATATGAAATTTGAGATTTTAAGCCTGTTAAAATATAATTTGAAGGCTTATAAAATTTATATTGATAAAGTGTTAAAACTGAATTAGCTTTGAAAATCGATCGGATTTGGACTTAAACCCTCGTTCAGAATAGGGACTTATGGCTAGCGACACCTCTCGGTAGCACATCTAAAAGGTAATTTACCAAAATAGGAAATTTGGTTAAAAAATATATAATAAAATAAAAAAAGGGAAAGGTTATTCAAACACTCCACTTTCTTTTCCACGTCTAAGTCAGCCGTTTCCTATCAAGTCATAGCAGCCTTCCTCTTCACGTTTGATATTCCCGTTCCTCCTTTTGCAAAATCACGAAAGTAACCCATGCCCTTATTTCAAATCCCTAAATTCCTCTTCAGAATCACGAAACGATAAAAAAAATAGGGAGAGAGAGAGGGCCGCTCGCTCGAACAACACAAGGGGGAGATTCGCGAAGCTCGCGGCAATCGAGAGTTTCGTTTCGCGACTCGAAGGCGGAGTCGATTTGGGAAGCTGCGTAGTTCGTCGACAGTGGGACGCGTTAGTGATTTGGGAAGGGATTTGCTGCGTTCGAGGTAGTTGCGTATGCGAATGCTGGAGGAAGGAAGTCACGACGTTCGCGACCTGGTTTGCAACGAGCGATGGTGGAAATCGCGGCAACGTGGAGGAAGCCGATGGAGGCGGCGATTCGATTCGCGGCGAGGCTAGGTTCATCGGCAGGAAGCAGCAAGGTGTCGAGTGATGGTGGCGAGTTCGAGTCACGTGTACATATGAAGGTGAGGTCTTCGAATTTATTTCTCAAATTTGAATTTCGATTCGGTAACATATATATATATGGGTATATTACGGGAAATATATATACATAATGAAAAAAAATATAAGGTGGAAATAGAGCATGATATTTACTTTAGTTATAAACTGTTAATTTGAATAAAGTTTAAAGTTAGTTCTAATTTGTGAGTAGAACAACAATAAGCTGGAAAATATATATAGTTGTTGATAAGATTCTGAAAAGTATAATAGAAATTTTAAAAGGTTGAAGAGATTATAAATTAGATTTTTTTTTATGTATATAGGCTATTTTTGTATATGTAGTTTCAAAAAATAAATATAAAATACTTATACACATATTAAACGTACTATCTAATTTTGAAAAGAATGAATAAAGGTGATTAACTTGTTTAAATTGACTTATTATTTTAGTTACAAAAACTTATTTATTATAGGAAATTAGTTTAAAACTAAAGTAATAGTTAAATTAATTTATTTAGTGGAAGTTTATTTTTGGATTACTTCGAATATTAATAAACCGTATAAATTGTTTATTCAAGGTCAAAGTCTGTAAAGAAACAAGCTGGTCTGGAATGGATTGCAAACATAAAAATTAAAGGTGAGTTAATCTCACTCGGTTGAATTTAAATTTAAATGATTAAATTTAAATAATTGGTTGAATGGTTGAATTGATTGATGTGTTATATTATAGGATATACTACATCTTGGAATGTTTGATTTTCCCGCATTATATAGCGGATGAGACCCTATGCGCCGCATAATAGCGGATGATTTACATTAAACCCATATACCGCGATATTCCACCTCGAAGTGGAATGGGTATTTATGTTGTGCTAACGTCTGTGGATGCATGGAAAACAGGTTGGAGGGATCTAACTGGGTCCCTCAACATTTATTTAAATTATTTAATATTCTCTGTTGTGATTATTTGATATTCTATGATGAATTATATTGGAATATTGTGTTGAAACCTCGTTTACGATGTTTCATATGTATTTTGACTACGACAAACTATATACATTATTTTTTAATACTAACATACTTTTGCAGGGATATCTACAAGACTGGAATCATATAATCTTCATGCTGCATATATGTTGTTTTGTGTCATTGTTTAGAATCGAAATATTGTGAAAATCTCCTTTGGATAAATATATATACACCTAATCAATCACTCATGCACAAGGCTAAAAATGAAAATTCAGGTCAAATTCAGACATCTGAAATGACCTATTCAGACGTCTGAATCTGTAATGAATTTTAAAATTTTAACAATATTCAGACGTCTGAAATAGAAGTTTCAGACGTCTGAATCTAGGCAAAAATAGCCTATTTCTTTTCTGGTTTGCACGTTTCAAATTTCAGAAGTCTGAAATTTATTTTCAGACGGCTGAACTTCTTCAACTGCTATATTTTTGAAAAGACATTTCATTTTCATGAAGAGTTACAATCTTTTTACTAAGAGATGCATCCATACTCTTTCATGATAACTTTTCACGAATGATTACAACTCTTTATACTCTATATAAACATATTAGAATCATTTGTTTAATTCACCGAATTGATCAAAAGCTTTCTATTTCTATAATACACTGATTCTAACATTTTGAGCATTCAAATTTCTACATAATCATTCATTTACTTCCATATTCTTCACATACACACACATATATATCAAAAGGAGAAGATTATAGGAAGATTGTACTATCAAGAGACAAATTTGTGTTATTGAGAACACACTGTGTCATATACTTTCTGTATAAGTTGAAGTCCTGTTCTGTCGTTCAGGCAAGTGAAGTCCTCTTCGGCTGTTGAGGCGAAATCCTGTTCTGCTGCTCAGGTCCCTTGTTCGGCTGTTCAAGGGTTGTTGTAAACCTGTTCCTCCGGGATAAGTGAGGATTGTTGTTAGTGAAATTTCAGAAGGAGTCTGGGACTGGACGTAGAATGGGAAGTTTGAACCAGTATAAAAATTCCTGGTGTGCTTGTTTTATTTTTTACATTGCTATAGTATTTTTAGTTTATTTCCACACTAGTAAAGTATAATTGCATATAGCACGATCCGCACAGTAACTTTCATTTGGTATCAGAGCAGGTTCTCTTATAACCGTTACAAAGTTATCTGATATTTTGCTAAGATTGAAAACAACACCAATACTGTTAACACTGTCACTAATACTAGTTTTATTGAAGGTCAATCTACTGCACGACCTCCACTATTTAATGGTATGAATTACAATTATTGGGCAACTCGAATGCTTATTTATATGCAAGAGAGTGGTTTTGACTCATGGAATATTACTCAGACTGAATATAACATTCCTACAACAGAATATTCTACATGGTCAAACACACAAAAACTAGATGTGACTGCTAATGCCAAAGCTATGAATATGTTATTTTGTGCCTTACATAGAAATGAGTTTAACCGTGTTAGCATGTGTACAACTGCTTATGAAATATGGAGAACACTTAAAGTTACTCACGAAGGAACTAACAAGGTTAAACAAAGAAAAATATCAATGCTCAAAAGTCAATTTCAAAATTTTAGAATGAAGCGGGATGAATCTATAAACGATATGTACTCTAGATTTCAAGATATATATCATTCATTACTAGGACTTGGAGAAAAGTATTCTGACTTTGATATTGTTTCGAAAATCCTTAACTCTTTAACTGATGAATGAGAAAGAAAGGTCTTAGCAATTGAAGAAGCTAATGATCTTTCTACCATGAAACCAGAAGAGTTCATAGGAAATCTAATGTCCTATGAAGTGAATTTGCAGGCTAAAAGAGTACAAGCACAAGATAAAAAGAATATGGCATTCCATGCTGAAAAATAAGAATCAGATTCGGATGAAGAAGACTTAGCATTCATTGCTAAAAACTTTAAAAGTTTTTGAAGTACAGAAAAGGAAATCGAAACAACGGGAAAATGAACTTCAACAACAATTCGAATAAGCCATCTTCATCTATACTAGAATGCTTTAACTGTCACAAGAAAGGACACATGCAAAAGGATTGTCCAGAACAAAAGAAGATATATCACAATAAAAATTGAAAGGACAAGTCTAAAAGAAAAGCATTTTCAGTGACATGGGATGACTCAGATTCTTCTTCTTCAGAAAGCAGCAGTGATAGTAAAAAAGAACAAGCAAATGTTTGTTTTATGGCTACAGGAAATGAGGCAAATGATCTTACTTTTGATGATATGATTGAAATTAATTCAAAACTTTTTGATAATTTAAAAAGCATCAAAAGAAAATATAAAGAAGCTCTAGAAAATCATAAGAAAGCAGAATTCGAGAGAGATATGCTTAACGATGTAAAGAAAATATTAGAAGAAGAACTTGGAAAACTTCAAGATAGCTTCGCTAATGATAACTCTCAACTTACTTTATTGAGTCAAGAAATTGAAACTCAAAAAGAAAAGAATGATTATCTTGTCTCTGAAAATCATGAGCTAAAAACTAAGATCAAAATGATAGAATTAGATAATACTTGTCTCAAAACCAAGTTAGATAATATTACTAGAAATATATCTAACTTTAATAAAGGTAGAGAAAATCTATCCAATATTTTTGAAAATTCTCAATCCACTTCCAATAAGAAGGGACTAGGATACTCTAAGAAATTAAAATCTCCACCTAAAAAGGAAATTAGGAGACATATTTCTTATACTAAAGGTTTTCCAAAAAGGAAAAATAATTATAAAATCATAAAAATATGGGTTCCTAAAACAAAAAATAATTTGATTAGGAATAAATACATAAATACTTTTTTGGAAACTGTTCATAAAAATCAAAATTATATTTTTAAGGGGGATACTGAACCTACTTAGGTTTGGTTTCCTAGGACCTAACTCTTAGGACCCTATCACAAAGTGGGTACCAATGTTATTCTTATTTTTTGTAGGACCCACTTATAAAGAGAGGAAAATGGATACTCGACAGTGGTTGCTCAAAACATATGACTGGAGACAAAAATATGCTATCAAACATTACTTACTCAAATAGAGGCTCTTTCACTTTTGGAGATAATTCCAAAGGATATATCATTGGAAAAGGCAACGTCAACTATGTCGGTATATCTGATTTACCTCTTATTTCTAATGTTTTATTAGTCAAAAATTTAAAACACAATCTTTTAAGTATCAGCCAGTTATGTAACAAAGGTTTCAAAATATCTTTTTCTGAAAATAAGTGTAGCATTTTTGATAAAAATCAAAATCTTATATTTGAAGGAAATAGAGACAGAAATATCTATGTTCTGAATAAGAAAATCAGTCATAATTCAGATATGTGTTTGATAGCTAATGAAAATGATCCTTGGCTGTGGCAAAAAAGATTCTGTCATATCAACTTCAACACTATAAATAAACTTTCTAAAAATGATTTAGTCAGAGGATTACCAAAAATGAATTTCAAGGTCAATCATATTTGTGACGCATGTCGATTAGGAAAATTAACTAAATCATCTTTTAATTCTAAGAAAGTTATTTCTACTTTACAACCACTTGAATTACTACACATTGATCTATTTGGACCAACTCAAGTTCAATCCATAAACCATAATAGATATGTGTTTGTAATAGTAGATGATTTTTCTAGATATACTTGGACCATATTTATAAAAAATAAAAGTGATACGTTTGAGCAGTTTAAAATTTTTGTCAAACGAATTCAAAATTTAAAAGGTTTAAAAATAAAGAATATTAGAAATGATCATGGAGGAGAATTTGAAAACAAAGTTTTTGATCATTTTTGTAAAAAGAAAGGAATTTTTCATAATTTTTCGTTTCCTAGAACTCCCAACAAAATGGGGTTGTAGAATGTAAAAATAGAACTCTACAAGAATGTGCACGAACTTTGTTAAATGGAAGCACTCTTCCAAAACATTTCTGGGCAGAAGCTGTTGCAACTGCTTGCTATGTTTTGAATCGTGTTTCTATTCGACCTCTAACGAAAAACACTTCTTATGAACTTTTTACTGAAAGAAAAACAAAGATTTCATATTTTAAAGTGTTTGGTTCAAAATGTTTTATATTAAATACAAAAGATCAGCTTGGAAAATTCGATGCGAAATCCGACGAAGGAATCTTTCTAGGATATTCAGATCGTAGCAAAGCTTATCGTGTATTTAATAAAAGATCAAATACTGTTGAAGAAATGTTACACGTATCTTTCGATGAAAATGTTCTACAAAAACCAAGTATAAAAGATGATGAAGATTTTCCAGATAACATTACAAATACAGAAACTATAAATCTTGAAAATGATGAAAACATTATTGACAATAATGATGAATTAAGATCTTCACCAAAAATATTACGAGATCATCCTGTTCAAAATATTATTGGGGAAATTAATTCAAATGTTCGAACTAGAAGTCAACTACATCAAATGGGCCACGTAGCATTCCTTTCTAATATCGAACCAAAGAATCCCAAAGAAGCTTCCACAGATGACTACTGGATAATTGCAATGCAAGAAGAGCTAAACCAGTTTGAATGCAATGAAGTTTGAGAATTAGTTCCTAGACTAAGTGATCAAACTGTTATTGGAACGAAATGGATCTACAAAAATAAAGCAGATGAACAAGGTAACATCACTAGAAATAAAGCAAGACTAGTTGCACAAGGATACAATCAAGAAGAAGGGATTGACTACGAAGAAACGTTTGCTCCAGTTGCAAGACTAGAAGAAATACGAATCTTATTGGCCTATGCATGTTTTCATAATTTCAAACTTTATCAAATGGATGTTAAAAGTGTATTTTTGAATGGTTATATAAAAGAAAAAGTATATGTTGAACAACCTCCCTTATTTATTCACGAGAAATTTCCTAATCACGTTTATAAACTTAAGAAAGCTCTTTATGGTTTAAAACAAGCACCACGTGCTTGGTATGATCGTTTAAAGACTTATCTAATTTCTTCGGGATTTCTAATTGGGAAAGTTGATCAAACACTTTTTATTAAACATTCGAAAAAGGATATTTTAATAGTTCAAATTTATGTTGATGATATCATTTTTGGTTCTACTAATGGCAAATTATGTCAGAACTTCTCCGAAATAATGACCAAAGAATTTGAAATGTCTCATATGGGAGAACTAACATATTTTCTTGGTCTACAAATAAAACAACTTCAAAATGGTATTTTTATTAATCAAGAAAAATATTGTAATAATTTAATCAAATGATTCGGAATGGAAAATACTTCTGCCAAACCAACTCCAATGAGTACAACAACTCATCTTGAAAAAGATGACAATGGCAAAAGTGTTAACCAAAAAGTATACCGAAGTATGATTGGATCATTACTATATTTAACTGCAAGTCGTCCTGACATAATGATGAGTGTTTGTCTATGTGCTAGATTTCAAGCCAACCCAAAAGAATCACATTTAAGAGCAGTAAAACGGATATTACGTTATCTTACAAACACAGAAGATTTTGGTCCGTTCTATCCTAAAGAATGTCCATTCGAATTAGTTTTATATAGTGATGCCGACTCCGGTGGTTCTCGAATAGATCGAAAAAGTACAAGTGGTACGTGCCATTTTATTGGAAAATCACTCGTATCCTGGTTTAGTAAGAAACAAAACTGTGTTTCTCTTTCTACATGTGAAGCAGAATATATTTCTGCTGCTTTGGCGTGTACTCAAGTAATTTATATGCAACAAACACTTAAAGATTTCAATATAAATTTATCAAACTCAACTATATTTTGTGACAACTCAAGTGCTATTAATTTATCTAAAAATCCTATCAATCATTCACGAACAAAACATATTGAATACGTCATCATTTTCTTCGTGACAATGTTGAAAAAGGAACAATCAATCTAGATTTTTGTTTCTTCTGAAAATCAGTTGGCTGATATTTTAACGAAACCACTTTTAGAAAATAGTTTTATCAAACTAGGACGAGAGCTTGGTATTGTCTCTCTTAAAAATTTATAATAACATATTAAGTTTTGTAAACTTGCTTCATAATCTCTTGCTAACAGTTAACTATCACTAAAATTCCATAAACATTTAATTTGACTTGTATTAATATTTGTTCCTTAGCTCATTTTTTGTTTCCTTGGTTGAAATCTAGTTTGTTTCATAGAAATCATCTTCTGTCTATGATATATTGCAAACTTGACATTTACTAACAATGCTAGTTCCTAACATATTTGTTTATTCTAATAAAAGGACATAACTATGCTTATTTGTACTTAATTTAATTTTTTTTCCACCATTTTAATTTTTCAACAAACGTATGGATATTATTAACTTACATCTTTCAGCCACACTTTTCTTCAAAATCTATGAGTTTTCTGTTACATTTTTTTTAACAGTTAATTTTTCTTTTGAAAATTTCATATGGCTAAAATTATTTCACTTTATTCTTTACCGTTAGTTTCTTTCCTTTTTAACAAATGGACAAAACTAACTAAAGATTTTCAGCCATTGCTTTAAAACAAAATATTCTATAATTAAGCCTTCCATCTTCTATTAATACGTACAATTTTTTTTTACTTCTTCTTTCATCAAATAATTTCTGTTTTCTGTTTACCAAAAGAAATTCTTTCTACAGTGGAATTCAACTTGATAATTCTGCTTCTCTCCATGGCATCTAACTCTGACAATTCTCCATCATCCTATTGTACATCATCTATTGAAATTTTGGCAACTCCAACACCTCATGAAAAGGATAGACCTCGTCCTTCATGTGAATGTTCCGGTTATACTCCTGAAAAGAAGAAATCTCGACGGTTTCTTTTCTTTGGTTCTCCATCAACCAAAGAGAAAATATTCGAGATTCATCGTTACCAAAGACAACAATTGGATTTGCAACGAGAAATGTATTACGAACAGAAAGTTAATGCTAAACGACTTAGTTTCATTGAACAAGTAGCATTAAAATTCTATGTTACATCTCCAAAGAAAGATGTAGTTCAACCATCAACATCTCATCAAATAACTTCATCTGGATGGAATCCATGGGAACCAAGTCCACAACGTCCTTCGATTTCTCCAAACTCTTGGGAACGTCGATCATATTTGTCTCCTTTGCGACCATACAAAGAGATAACCAAGATCGAACCGGAAGAGTGCAAAACTCCAAGCGATTCGGACAAATAATTTCTTGTATCTAAATATTAGTTAAAATGATCATATTTATATCTTGTAATTCTTTCAAATAATAATATAATTTTCTTCTTTCATTTTATATAAAAAGTTTTGTGCATATGTTTGAAATTCAAATTTCAGACGTCTGAACTTATTGTTTCAGACGTCTGAATATTATAGAAGAATATTTTTTTCTTCAGATTCAGACGTCTGAAACCATAATTTCAGACGTCTGAAAATAGGCAAAATTACACTAATTTCTTTCTGTTTCAATTTTCTTTCGTTCAGACGTCTAAAATCTTAATTCAGACGTCTGAAATTTGGTAACTTTTCAAATTTTGAAATTTTGCACGAATTTGAAGACACCTACCCCTTTATTCAACCTGTCCTTTGCTTTATTCTCGTACTTCATCTTCTCTTTTTAGTTTTTCTTCCTCCGTTAAAACTTATATCTTTCTTCTCATACAATCAAATGGCACCAAAATCAAAGAGATCGATACCATCATCCTCTTCATCTACACCAAACATTGATCAGTGGCTATGGAATGAACAAGCTAGGCAACGATTTGCTCAAATGAGTAGATCTAACTTTTTTTCCTGGAGCTTTCATCAAATTTGAGGAATTCAGCGCCTATCGTATTCATCAAATTGTAAGAGCTAATGGGTTAGAGTCTCTAGTTTCTTTTGCCGCCAACAATATTAAGATTAATCATCTTTTAGTAAAATTATTTTATGCAAATATGAATCTAGACCATCATACTCCTCACTATCGTAATTATTGTATTTGGACTTTGGTATGTGGTGTTAAAATATATCTACCAATTGCAAGACTTGGTGAAATACTACAATGTCCATCTACCGGCAATGATTTAGATGAGATTGATGTGTCTTTAAACTTGGATGATAGAGATGAAGTCTCACACCAATTCTTGAATGATGACAATACTCGACTCACTTCCATTCAACTTCGTCCTCAAGCTCGCATCTACATAGGGCATTAATTCGATCCGTTATTCCACGGACGGAAAGTTATGAGATTATTAATAAAAGAAATTTCCAAGCCCTATATGCTATATACTCCGATCAACCTATAAATTGGGCTCAAGTAATTTTAGAAGAATTCATGGATGTGAATCGTCGGAGACGATATAAGACTTTCCACTATGGTGCTTGCATTATGAAAATTCTTCAAAATTTCAACATTCCATTTCCTGACTCCGAATTTTCTTCAATAAAAGAACTTGGGTCTAAAACATTGGGTCTTATGGGGTTGCCAAAACAATCGGGAAGTTTGGCATATATCTCTTTTTAAGAATGGGTTGCCAACTGTGATCAAAACCGGCCACAACCTCGTCATCATGCTTCTCATGCTCAACCAAGTGTTCCTACATCGGAAGAAGATGACAATGGTGATATTGTGATTCTTTCTTCCGACTCAAGCTCAAGGAACGCCTTAGTTACACTTTCCCAAAATCAAGCAAAGCTTCACAACCGAATGGTCAAACTTGAAAAGAAATCTGAAAAACGTTTTTATTCCGTTCGCGGTTTTCTAAACAAAATTTGGGAACAAATTGGTTGTTCAACCTCGTCACCTACCGAAGTTTTCAACCCCACTCCCTTTCAATGGTCATCAAGCTCGGGGAATAACAATGGTGATGATGGTGATGGTGATGATGATAATGATGATGATGATGCGGTTGGAAGTGACTCAAGTCCTAGATTCTGATTACTTTTTATTCATGTTTATTTATGAACTATTATGATGTTTTTTATTTGTCATGAACTCCTTATTATCTTAACTTATTTGTAATCTATTTTAATTCAAGTCTACTTTGGTTTATCTTCTAAATTATTGATTACCTTTTTGCAATGACAAAGGGGGAGAAAAAGATGTTGATGCTTTTTGACAGGGGGAGTTTAGTATATAGTTGTCATCGTCAAAAGGGGGGAGAATGTTGAAACCTCGTTTACGATGTTTCATATGTATTTTGACTACGACAAACTATATACGTTATTTTTTAATACTAACATACTTTTGCAGGGATATCTACAAGACTGGAATCATATAATCTTCATGCTACATATATGTTGTTTTGTGTCATTGTTTAGAATCGAAATATTGTGAAAACTCTCCTTTGGATAAATATATATACACCTAATCAACCACTCATGCACAAGGCTAAAAATGAAAATTCAAGTCAAATTCAGACGTCTGAAATGACCTATTCAGACGTCTGAATCTGTAATGAATTTTAAAATTTTAACAATATTCAGACGTCTGAAATAAAAGTTTCAGACGTCTGAATCTAGGCAAAAATAGCCTATTTCTTTTCTGGTTTGCACGTTTCCAATTTTAGAAGTCTGAAATTTATTTTCAGACGGCTGAACTTTTTCAACTGCTATATTTTTGAAAAGACATTTCATTTTCACAAAGAGTTACAACCTTTTTACTAAGAGATACATCCACACTCTTTCATGATAACTTTTCACGAATGATTACAACTCTTTATACTCTATATAAACATATTAGAATCATTTGTTTAATTCACCGAATTGATCATAATCTTTCTATTTCTATACTACACTGATTCTAACATTTTAAGCATTCAAATTTCTACATAATCATTCATTTACTTCCATATTCTTCACATACACACATATATATCAAAAGGAGAAGAATATAGAAAGATTGTACTATCAAGAGACAAATTTGTGTTATTGAGAACACACTGTGTCATATACTTTCTGAATAAGTTGAATTCATGTTCTGTCGTTCAGTCAAGTGAAGTACTCTTCGGCTGCTCAGGTCCCTTGTTCGGCTATTCAAGGGTTGTTGTAAACCTGTTCCTCCAGGTTAAGTGAGGATTGTTGTTAGTGAAATTCCAGAAGGAGTCTGGGACTGGACGTAGAACGGGAAGCTCGAACCAGTATAAAAATTCCTGGTGTGCTTGTTTTATTTTTTACATTGCTATAGTATTTTTAGTTTATTTCCTCACTAGTAAAGTATAATTCCATATAGCACGATCCGCACAGTAAGTTTCATATTGAATGCTATGGTTTGATTGAATATAATTGGGTATAATGAGTTACCAAAAATATATAAATTGGATTTTGAAAAGAAAATAAAAGAAGTAAATTTGTAAGCGAAATAATTTTAGAAAATTTGAATAAATTAAGAATGAATTGAACGGAAAAGGAAGTGATATTAAAATACTAATAAATAACTTCGAGTATGAAAAAACAAGATTTTGAATAAACAGAAATTAATGAATTGAAAAATATAGTGATGCTATTTTAAAGGAATAAAGAATTATTTTAAAATTTAGAGTTTAAATTTATTTAAAAGGATAAAGAAGTAAATTTGAGAAATCTAAAATTGGTATTTTCAGTTAAAAGTATTTTAATCCATAATTAAGAATAAATTTTGAAACTAATGGATTTTTGAAATAAAAGGAAGTAAATTGGAAATCAATTTGGAAATTGATTCAAGTGTTGAAATTGGAAATTTAAAGAGGAATGTGAAGAGAAATATATTCCTCTGGATAGCCAAGTACGTTCAAAGTAAACTTTTAAATATAAGATAAAAAGTTTTAATGTTGTTTAAAAAAGTATGTTTTAGAAATTTATTATTTCTAAATATCTAAATCCTAAAGTAAATATTTTCAAATCTATTATCGTAATAATTATTTAAAGGTGACTTTGTATTTTGTTTAAAGAAGAAAATCTAGTTTATATTTATAAAGTAACCTTATTTTAATTATTTCTAAAGTATTATTTTAAATTAAGTATTAAAGTAATTTTTTCTAAAATTAACTGTTAAACATATCTTACAATAAAGTGTTTTTAAATTATTTTAAAAATCTAAGTTTTTTGTGCTTGGTGATTCCAGAAGAAATATAAAATATTTGGGAACTTATTTCTGTAAAAGTAAGATAGTTTGAAACTGTTTTCAAAGGGTTGAAATTGGAAATATATCTTGCAAAGATATTTTGAGATAAATAAATAATTTTGGAAATTATTTATTGTGTGATGGATGTTGTGAATATTAATTAATAGTTAAATAACCAACCATCAATATTGGCCAAATGCGTTGATCGTTTCGAAGAGACCGGGATCGAGATTTATTTCTCGAAAACCACTTCGATCCGGTTTGTACGTTTTGTGGAAAAACGAGTTTGGATGTGAAGATGGAGCAGTGAAGTGCAAGGGCTAGTCGCTACTAATCCTGAGGATATTTCCAAAATGGATGTAGTAGGAGTAGTGCCTTTGGTTCCGTTCGAACCCGGGACGGACTTGTATGGATGAATGCTTTCAGTACATCGTCAGGTGGATGATGAGCATTCTAAGTGAAATGATCTAAAAGGTAACGCTTAGCCTCAAGCCTCATCAACCGGGAATGACTGAAAATTAGGGGTTATGCAGCAAGGCTAGGTGGGTAGCACCCATTTCAGGGTGAGGTCATCCCTGTCTAGATGTCCCTTTTTATTTTGGCTTAGTGGTGCGGTTGCTGATCCCAACCGTGGGGTGATCTCACTCGGGATTATCCAGTAAGGGGTAGTCCAGGTCTTGTGTTGCAGGGGAGTTAGGGTGGCTCCTCGGTACTGTGATCTAGGCCATGTACTTTGATAGGTGGTACCCCAGTGTCTAGTCATTAGTTGGAAATCCATTCTCCCTACGCGCCTTTTACGAGTTTTGTTTGTATTATCCACTCCGTGGCTAGTAGCTGGAATTTAATAATGTAACAATTTCGGCTATTTTATAAGTATTTGTATATAGACCCTATTATAATATCAGAGGATTTTAATAAAAAGTGTTTTAGCTATCGTAAGGTAAAAACCAGACATGTTTATTTGTGGCGTGGTCTTACGAGATGCTTTTGTTTTCAAAGAATTTTTGAAACTTTAATAATCAATTGAGTGTGATTTCTCCCGCTGGTATTCCAGACTGACTCGGGTGTTATTTAACTATAATGCTTGGGTCAGACCGAGTGTTATAGAATACAGGATAAGGATGCTGTGGAGCTCAGGAGACGAGCTGGATGACGATACGTACCTCCGTACTTGTTTTATATATTCCGCGATGATGTTTAGCTACGTACTCAGTTGTATGAGGACATGTTATGATTACTGCCCAATTGTGTGTTATGTGATTGATGTACTCTGATGATGTAATGTATAAACAGATATATATTTGTTTTTGTGTAAAGATCATTTATTATCTATTATATTTTATTCCGCTGCGATGGTTAGATTCTGTTGTTGTTTTCTGTTTTCTCTTCTTCTACCTTTTCTTCTTTAACCCAGATGGTTCGTATTTCTGTACATCTTGAGTTGATTGATGTAGAATAGTGTCGACTCAAGAGGTACGGATTTGCGGGTCGTTACAATTGCAAAGCCATAATCATATCAAAGAAATATCCCTTAATTAGAGATTCGAAATATCTAAACCGAGAAAGCATTTGGAAGCAATTAAATCAAAAAAACAATGCAATGAAATAGAGCTAAGGGAACAAGCAAAACATAAGCAAGTTCAGGACGATCAGCTGGTACATGGAGCAAGCTCCAAGCACCCATTCAGTCGCTGAACCAATTGGTTCAGTCGACTGAACACAACCAGGAGCATATGTTCCAGGTTGTAACGACTCGTAATTCCTCACACTGCAAATTGACAATAAACCATACATGTCCAACTTTAATTTAACGAAAAGGTGAATATTTAGAGGAAAGAAAGAAGAAAGAATGGAACAGAGAAGAGAAGAGAGGAAAAAAACCAAACAACACAGAATCTTATAACGCAATGGAACAACATATATAAAATAATATCAATGATCTTTACAAAAGAGAAACTATAATATACATACATCAAAACTGAGTACACAAATAACTATCATCAGCCTAGATAGTTAAAACTAGATTTTAGAAATCCTTTACCAATGCAGTGGAAAGTGAACACATACATGAATACGACTTGAAGACCTCCAGCTCGTCTGTGAAAGCTCCAAAGCATCCAAACCGAATCTGTAAATATAATTGGTTTGACCCGATCATTAAAGGGAAGAATGCTCGGATTAGTTCTGGTAAACCAGCGTGAGAAAACATATATCAATTGGATTTTAAAGTCATAGAAACCTTTCAAAACAAAGGTATCCTGTAATAGCACGCCACACATAAACACAAACGGGTTTTTACTTTACGATAACCAAAACACTTCATATCAAAACCTCTGATATTATAATAGTGTATGGGATACAAATACATATTAATCATAGCTGAAATTGTTACATTGATTAAATTTTAGCATAATAGGTATACAACTATAATCATAACGGATTGTATTAAAAAATGGATTACATACAGTGACAGATAAAGGACTACCTTCCGTATAGTACATTTCTAGATAAATATACCAAGGATCAACATTATGATCCTCTGCATCTGGCAAGTTTTATCTACCTGCTGATCTCTTTGGTGGTGAATAGAACTGAATATGACATTACCCCGGTCGTTCCCAGCCTATCCATGGCCACAACATACACAACAAAACCCAAAATATAGAGGGTAATCTAGAAAGGTGATGACCATATCCTAATGGTTGCAAACCGTATAACCTTATGACATACCCCGTTTAAGCCATTTTTGAGTATGAGGCTTAAGGTAACGTTTACCTTTCATGGAAACATTCTACTTTGACTGTCATATTTTCGTTTCTGATAACACACGATTGATTTCCTTAAAAGTACAACCATTGAGCTTATATGTCTCAGAGAAGGGTGTTAAATATAATAGGGGTTACCTCCAACACCACCAACCGATGTACATTTGTAAAAAATCAATGTAGTGTATCTTGGAATGAAATATCAAACACTCATCCATTCAAGTTGTCTAGGAAGAAAGTAAACTGAAGGCACTCTCCTACTACATCCTGTCGAGAGTCAATCCTAGGATTAGTAATGAGCGGTCTTGCATTGAAGATTTTCATAACAGAGCGTTACTGCCGCCATATATGTATAATATGAAATAGCGGGGCTAGCAGCAAGCAACTCTATATCATGAAGATCACCATTTTCAAAAACCATCATCTTCAACAAATCTACACTTTCGAACACATACATTGGTTCGAAGTGGTTTTTAGATAAATCTGATCTCAGTCTCTTTGGACCAATAATCGGTAAGAGGCCCTCAACCTCATATGGAAACTAAGTCTAGTAGATTTATCAGGTTTCCAACTTTCAACTTGCAATCATTTGGCCAAGAAGGAAGCTCGATGGATTGGAGTACCATAGTCACTCCGTACTAGTCGAATCAACATTCTTAACACCAAACGATAATCAAGCCCACTCAGTTGTCCCCGTACTAAGTGCACAACTAATCGGTTCCCACATCAAGTCAATGAACCAAAAATGGCCAAAAATACAATCTAGCACACAAGAAGTCACTAGGCCTGTTTAATTAGTTTTTTACTAATTAAATCACTTTCCAAATATTTATCTCAAAATATCTTTTGAAAAGATATATTCTCAAAACCATTTTATTCTATTTGGAAATCATTTCCATATACTTAAGTATATTCACAAACCATTTCATTTTCAACACTTAGAAAAATTCTTTATATACTTATATCTGCAATAAGTGTATTTACAAGTCTTTTGAGGAAAGCTTCATATTTTGCAAAAAACACTTCATTGGGTCAAAACGAATGTTTTGTAAAACATCGTTATGACAACCCAAAACAATAGTATAGGGATTCGACTATTTATATTTATATAAATCCTATATACTATATAAAACACTTCCTTCTAAAAATCACTTACTATAACAATATTGTTATAGACCGTGCCTTTCTCGCTTTCTCAAAAACATCTACCATAACAATAAATGTTGAAATCTATGTCTTCATCACTTAGTACATTTTAAATCACTTTTTAAAACCATTTAAGATTCATCTAAAAATATCACTTTCAAAACATTGCTTTAAAAGGTTATTTTATCTTTTAAAACGTGAATATATTTCCTTTATAAAAATCCATATTCAAATCTCAACATAAATCATTTCCATATTTATAAAATTTTGTTTATAAATCTGCATTCTATTTTATAAAACTTCTCTTTATAAAATCTCTTTTTTATAAAATTCTATTTATAAATCCATTCATTTATACTCTCATTTATTTATAAAATCCCATTTATAAATCTATTTACTAAGTACCAATTACAAATCCATGTGTAATGTTTATAAAACTTCATTTATAAATCTATTATTTTATTTATAAAATATTACTTTTATAAATCTTTTATATAAACCATTTTAGAAATATTTATTTCAAAATATTTCTATCTTCTTTAAGACTATATTTCCTTCATAATAAAAGATGGACTTATTTATTAAGTTTTTGTAAAACCTTTATAATACAGTTCAAAATTCTCTATTTAACATGTTTCACAAACTATTAGTTTATAATAAAAAAACCATACTTTTTATTTTATTTAAAATAAAATCTTTCTTTTAATAATTCAAGAATAATTATTAAAACATGTGTTATTTTAAAATTACTTTAAAATCCTTTTAAATCAAAATCTTCACTTTGTAGTATTTTGAGATATAAAAAAATAAGGCCAAGTGCTACTATAGGACTAAATAAGTGAAATCATGTTTATGTCATCAAATATGACATCCAACACATCATATATCAGAATATATAAAAAGCAAAATCAACAGTGGTGAGGAATCATGTTAAATCCCTCCGGCTTGTCCCCTGCATCACATACAATATACATGCATATAATATGGATCATCTACAACTAGGCAGGTATACATAAATAGGTCATTTGCTCCAAGGGCGATGTAACGACCTGACTTTTCGACCCTCGAGTGTCGACACTAATACATCCACGGTATTCATGTGCCGAACACCCGAGTGCCGAAAAGACAGAAAGTTAGGGTAAAATAAAGCAAAAATGAATAGAATATGGAAAGAAGAACACAATATCAAAATGTCACATCAGAACGATAATTTATAATTCCAAAACAACAGTACAAAGGGTTACCCTGAATATAAGTGTAACAACCCGATATTTTCAACCATTCGCATCTGCACATGTCGGACTTGAATTGCTTAAAATACCGCATTGTAAATAAAATTTGGCAAATATCAGAATATACAGTAAATACATAATCACAGATCACAGACACAGAGTAAATAATAATGCAGCGGAAATAAAAGAGATAGTAGTTCATGAAGCTACTATATAAAAATAAGATACATCAGAGTTAAACAAGATACAACAGAAGAGTAACAAGATACATCAGGTACAAATCAGAATACATCACTAAAATCACTGGATACAGAAAGCAAAATAGATGGCTGCATCTTCAAGAAAAGCTCCAACTCCGAAGGTGAATCTTGAATGCTAACTCACTCAATCTGACTCGAGCGTAAAGCAAAACACAAAACACTCGAGTCAGGACATAAATACTTATGAACTGTAAATCAACTCAAGTGAACAGTAACAAAAATGCATCAGTAACTTAAAGGATGCTTGGGATCGCCCATCCTTTAAGGATCCGTTAAACTATTTACTATGTAGTAATATTGCGCTATTATAATAATGTCTATAGTAAAATAAACTTACTTTTAAATAGCGTTCCGGGCTACCCATATCACCCTTCACACATAATAGTCCCAGTAGTCCATCCAATATCATGCCATCTCCACTCCGGGTGACTGTCAGAGGATACCACACGGGCTACGGGAGAAAAACAAACTCGTAGTAAATGCTCGGTATGGTAGGTGACACGGCACATAAGGCAATGCCAGGGTAGATATACCAATTACGCACACAGGCTGGTGGTAACGCAGCAGCCACATACGCCCACCTCGGAACACACTCCCAATCAAAATCGGAGGATGACCATCTAATCAATCACCAGTAAGAGTATAGTATCGAAGGAATGTGTCCGATCGGAGGAATGACCTCACTTGGCCCGAGATCGCTCCTGTTTTAGCCACCTTATGCCAACTCACGGGAGCTGGGTCCACGTAATATACCTCAAGAACGTCGCCACCATCCTACTTCATTCTGGAATCTCCACCGCGTACACAGTTGTTAAAGTGGTTTTCGGAGTTGGCAGAGAGTATGACAACTTCCGATCCCGGTCTCTTTAACAACTAATCGTTATTATAACGCCGTGGTCATTTAAAAATAGTTTATACTTCAAAAATAATATCATTTCATTTCAAAATTATGTTCCTTTCAAAATAGTTATACTTCGAAATCAAAACCATTTTATTTCAAAACTATTTATTCAATCAAAATAGTTTATACTTCAAAACCAAAACCATTTTTATTTCAAAACTATATTCAAATCAAAATAGTTTATCATTTCCATTTCAAACATATATCTACCTTTAAAAAAAATTCGTAATACTTTCAAAGTATAACTTTTCCGAAACCAAAGTACTTGAAATCATTACACTTTGAAAATCATAACATTCCGAAATCATACATTTGAAATCGTCCTTTAATTCTTTACACTTTACAGATTTATTCCATTAAACCTAAATTTCAAATTTCCAATTTAATTCGATTCAAACCATCAGTTCCAATTCAATTTAGTTTTCTAACAAAACATTTCAAATCTTATAAATTTCAAACATAGATTTGATCTACAAAATAAATTATCCAATTTTAATGTATTTCCAAACTTTAATATCCCACATTTCAAAACTAAACTTTATAATTCCATATATTCATATCTCAAATCTAATTTCATTATTATTTAATTTTGAAATATTCATTCATTTCATAAATCCAATATTATTTAACTAAACTTAAATTACAATTAAACCAAATACCTTTTCATACAAATATAAACTTCAAATATTCCTTTATCAAATAGATCAAAATCAAATATTATTCCACATTCATATTCTTTATTAAAATAAAGATCAAATCATTTCCAAACCATTTCAAAATCATTAAAAATATCATATCCTTTCAAAACCTTATTATTAGATCATTATTTGAATTCAAATTCAAATACTCATATTTAAATATCATTTTTAAATCAAATAAGTCATTCATTTATTATTTCAAGTATAATTACAAAATACATTAAAAATTCCATTCAAAAATTCATTTATCTCATTACATTTCATTCCATTTAACATATAACCAAGTAAACCCTATTTAAATTCAAATTCAAATTCAAATTTAAATTCCTTAAAAATTCAAATTTAAATATTAAAATATATCCAAAACTTCTTAAATTTCACAATTAATCAATTTCTAAAAGTTAAATCATTTAACACTTTAAAATATAACTCAAACAGTGTTAAAATCTATAACATTTCAAACATTGCCAAATTATAGCAAGGACAACATTAATAAAGTGCTATCGTAGCTTATAGTTTCCAAAATGGTTTAGTTCAAGAATAACAGCATTTATAAAATTCCGTAATAGATATTTAGTTATTTCAAACATTGTTAGATTCAAAACAACAGCATTTAAAAATGCTGTCAAAAGACTACAGCATTTTGAAAATGCTATAAAATTCCAGATTTCAATTTAGCTTTTCAAAAATAATAATAAAACTCCAAATTTTATCATTATAACTTGAAAATCATATTTCTAGCCTTTAAAATTTCACATTTAATATCATTTTAACATATGATTTAACACAATAAAATTTTAAGATCAAATATTCAATTTAAAAACTCCATTCATTTATTAAGTCAAAATTCACTGTTTATCTATACTATAATATTATTATTGAGTTAGATTTCAAAAGCACACAGGCCTCCTTCATATTTTGGAAAATGAACAGTCACGTTTTAATTTCTTTCTATTGCAAACTTTGAAATGTGATAACTTTTTCTACATTAGTTGGATTTATCAAGCACCAGTACTATCTGCATTACTGTTTTCAAAGATTTATACACAAGTTTTAGACAAAATGAAAACTTATTTGCAAATTTATAAAAAAGATCAATATTTCTTAATCACTGTGCCATATAAATCATTTAAACATGTTATGATGATAATAGGTTGAGTGTGGTCCGTACGCGAAGCACGGGTTCGCACTAGTTAACTTATAAATTTAATAAAACTTAACATTTTACTTCAAATATCATTTCAAAACTTTAAATTTAATTTCCATTATTTACTTGCATTTAAGATAAAATTTAAAGTCAAAAATCGCAATTACTTCAAATTTACGTACTTAAATTCACAATTTCAAGACTTAATATTTAATTTTCTTAAAACCATAAAAAAAAATTAAAACAAAATTTCATTGTAACGACCCAGAATTTTATTTAATTAAAATTTGAATATTTAATTTATTTTAAATGTTAATAAGTGAATTTTTAAGTCAAATAAATTTTTATTTGAATTTTTGGATTTAATTAGATAATTAAAACAATAATTTAATATGTTAAATTATGGAAATAATTAAAAATTGAGTTAAAAATGATTGAAAATAATTTGGAAAATTTTATTTAATCATACTGGAGTTATAGAAATATTTTAGAACTTTTAAAATCGAATTAAAAGTTAATTTGTGAAAATTGAATATTTTAATATTTAATAATCGACTGTAAAATAGTCAATTTTTGAACAGTCTCAGAATTGAACGAAACCAGTTCCATTGGATCCGTAATAGTTAGTTATTACCGGATTTCAATTTTCGTGTCAATCGGAGCTATCGTTTGATCGTGGCAGCTCGAAACGCATCGAATTATTTTTAATTTAAATTTGGCGAGTCAAAATAGCCATTTTTCAAAAAGTCTCGGAATTCGACGAAACTAGTTTCATCGGATCCGTAATGTGATATTATTGTAAGGTTTCAAATTTCAAGTCGTTTGGATTTACCGTTTGTCCGGTACAAATTAAAACGCCTAGAAAATCGTTTAAATCGGTTTAATTTAAATCGAACGTTTTCAGCCATAACTCGCACATACTTCCGAATTAGCTTCCGAAACCTGTTCCATTGTGTCCGGAACGCGGGATAAACCCTAGGTACGCTGGTTACGGCGTCTAAATCGGAGTTCGGAATTTCCGGGTGAATAGTGTCGATCGGTTCCTTATAAATACACCCATTCTCTTCATAAATTGATTAAAAAAAAAAACCTAATTTTAAAACTGCATAGCCGGCCCTAACTATTCAATGGCCAGTTTTTCTTCTCCTTCCTCCCTTGATTTCTCCAAATCCATCAAGAATTAGCAAGAAAGTTCAACTACAAAGTTGAAGATCTCCTCGAGTACTACGTTTTCAACGGCTATGATCTAAAATGGAGTTGTATTTTGGGAGATAGGGGGGTTTAAAGGGGCCGACCTACGCACGCATTCCCAGGTGGAGGGCATGGCCGAGCTTGACATGGTGGGGGCCGAACATAGCTCTTGTCGAGAGCTTCGCGATGGTGGTTGTGTGATCGAGTTTAGTTGAGTATGGTGTTGCAAAATTCAAACCCTAGTATGCATTGTTGGGTTCAAGTGATGTCGGCCTTGTTCCTGAAGATGGAACGCAAATGGGAAGATGAAGGGGGACGGTCCAGATGTGTGGGAGTGGGATCTGATGGTTGTGATGCAGCAAGGTTTAAAATATAAAAGTTTATATTGTAATTAGTTTATAAAATCGTGTACAAACTTGTAAATTACATAACTTTTTCATACGAGGTCGAAAAAATGCAAACTCAGTTGCGTTGGAATCGTATGGACGAGCACTACGCGATGGAGTTGGTTTGGAGTCGTTTGGAGTTAGTGAGAATTTCGGGTAAAATTAAACGCGCGTTTAATTTTATTCGAAATAAAAGCTAAAACGGAAATTAAAATCAAGGTGAGAACTTCTCACTCAATCGAATAGGTTTCGATTTTATTTTAAATAGTTAGATTTAAAATATTTGAATGCATGTTTGAATGATGACTGTAAATTATTGATTGTTAAAATAGACATTATGCGCCGTTAGTAAGCGGATGTTATTTATTAAAAACATATACCGCGAATATTTCATAAACAGTGAAATTGGTATTATATATAATAGCAATATATATATATTGGCATATGTATATATTGGAGTTGTTGATTTCCCGCATTTTTTGTTTAGCGGATGAGACCCTATTACGCCGTTATTAAGCGGATAATATTTAATAAGAACATGTACCGCGATAATTTCGTACTGGAGCGAAATTGGTATTGTGCTAATGTTTTTGGATGCAGGAAACAGGTTGGAGGGATCCAACTGGATTCCTCAACAGTATTTATTTTATTTCAGATATTTTGATATTTGATGGATTATCATATCGATATATGATATCGTTGTTAGTCGTGATTGACTATTTGGTGTGTAGCATCATTGGACCCAGATTTTGGGATTTTAAAATGGTTTTAAAGTGATTTTTGAAAATATACTATATTTTTGGAATTGATCCATTATAAATAAATAAACGTTATAATTTTTAAAGTTATAAAATTATGGTTTTTGTGAAATATAGTTAAAAGCTGGTTTTTGAGAAATATGAACCAATGATTTTATAAAATAGTTTAAACTGGATTCTTGAGTTTATTATTAAAAGTTTGAATATAAGATTTATAAAATTTGATTATTTTATAAATCAAGAGAACGGTGAAATTTTAAAGGAATTTAAAGACGTTTAAAAGAATAATATAAATTAATTTATATTAAGAGATTTATAAATGGATATTTATAAATTGAATTATGGACATTATAAAACGAGTTTTTATAAGTGTTTGAATGTAGTGAAAATGAATTTCCTAAATGAATGAAATTATAAACTGTGAAGTTATAAATGAAATTTTATAAGCAATAGGTTTATAAAATTTATAAAGTTATCGAAAGAATGAATTTTGGATAAATAAACAATCTTATAAGTTAAGATTAATAATTTGGGAAGTTAAATGAACGATTTTGTAAAATAATCGTTTTATAAGTATTTAACTTATAATATGAACGTTTAGTTTATAATTTAGTTATAAACTGGAATAGGTTAATAAAGGAATTTATTAAAGGAAGTTTTTATAAATAAATAGAAGAGGAATTTATAAACGTTGTTTTATAAATTCGCAAACGACTTATTTTGATAAGTTAATTGTTATAACCTATTAATGGAGTTATATTCACATTTTTGAATAGTGAATAATCCTTTAAAATAAATTGAATAAAAGGATGAAATTTGTTAACGAAGTATGTTCACGATTTTTGAATAGTGAATAATACGTTAAAGAAAATGTTTTAGAATGTGATATTTTAAACAGAATTAAAACGATCTAACGATGTTTTAAAATGCATTGAGATTCGAAACCATAGATTTCAACATTTATTGTTGGAATAGACGTTTTCGAGAAATAGAAGGAAATAATGGACTATAACACTGTTGTTATAGTAAATGATTTCCGAAAGGAAATGTTTTGTATAGTATTGGGATTTATATATCTATTTTAATTTTGAATCCCTATACTAGTGATTTTGGGTTGTCGTAACGGTGTTTTACGTAACATTCGTTTTGACCCAAATAAATATGTTAAGTGCATGATTTCCTTAAAGAATGAAATATATACTTAATTTGATTTAAGTATATTGAATATTTTCCAAGGTTGAAAATAAAAAGATTTGTGAATTACTTCTGAATAAATAAGTATGGAAATGTTTTCCAATATGAAAAGATAAATTGAAAATGAATAATTGAAATCGGTTATTCATAGATATTTTGGGAATATAAATTCATTATGGAATTTATAAATAATAAGTGAAATTAGTTTGAAAATAAATATTGATTTATTTTTGAAGTGTTGAAATTATATATCTTGTAAAGATATTTTGGAAAATAAATAATTTGGAAAATTATTTGGAATCTGGTGATGTGTGCATATCCAGTGATAGTTCAATAACCGACTATCAATATTTCCCTTTGAATGGGTAATTGGTGTGATTTGTTTGAATGTGAATGCCACACTTATTTTTGAATAAGCGCTCACTATTCGGGTTAACCGGGAAAGGACCATGGGGTCGTATAACCCATTCCGAATATGTGATACGTCGTTATGAATTGCATTTGAAGATCGGTGTTGAAGACCGAGTATTTGCAAAAGCGATAGGATGACCTATCGATTGTCTCTGCACTGGGTAGCTCCTGGTATAGAGATCTCCTAAGTGATGGGAAATTCGATCGGGATTGTGAATACCCGTATTGCAAGGGCTTCGTAAGAAGTGCCTTCGGTTTTGTTCGAGCCCGGAATAGACTTGTATGGATTGTATGTCTGACATTACAAGTTGAGATATAAAGCCGATTTCTTTCAAATATATTTCTGTTGGTGGCGGAGAATTTATTCTTTGCTTAACACCCTTCTTTGAGATGTACGTGCTCAGAGGTTATGTAGTCGAATGTTATCAGCGATATATTCCCAATTTGGTAATGTGACATGCTGAGTGATGCTGAAATGATCATTGTGTTGATTATTTGTGATAGGATCGTTTATTTGATCGTCTATCCTTGTGATCATTGTGTTGATCATTTGTTGACCCAAAGCATGGCTTTTGTATAAAGTATGTTTTTGTGGACGTGACTTCGTCGAGCCTCACACCCCGTGAATGGTCAAAACAGGAAAGAAGCAGCAAGGTTATGAGGGGTAGCACCCTTTAGGATGTGTCCATTTCCTTCTGGAAAAGGGTGGTATCATGGTATGGAGCCCAGATACTTACTCATGTCGAAAACACTTTGTTATGATTGTGTGAATTGATTACGAGCGCTCGGTGAAAAGGTCCCAAAGGACCGGGGGATGGCATATTCGGTCAGTTGTTACTCAGTTAGGAGTAACCCGGCCTTGTGTTGGTAGAGATCCGGTTTGGTTCTCGGGGATGTCCATCCAGAGGCATTCTCATGTGGCAATGGGAAGTTCCTTGGCCTGACCATTTGTTGGAAATCCAAAGAAACAATACGAGACTTGTACGGTTTTAGTTGTAGAACCTGCCATCTAATATGGTAGCTATTAGTAGGCATAATATAATGGTACCTATGCTGGCTAAGATTTATATTCTACTTTCGAAAGAATTTGTTCTACACTATGCACTAATAATAATATCAAATGTTATTTTAAATGCGTATCAAGCATCTTTGACTATCATAAGGAGAAATCTTCTCCAAGTCTGCGTTTGCATTGTGTGTGTGGCAGGAGGTCTTATGGTAGTCTCATTTTTAAAAGCATTGCGAATTGACTTTAAAAATATTCCTCTATTTTGATTTTAAAGATAAATAAACTGTTTTGAGTTCTCACACCAGTCACATGACTGACTTGGAGTTTATTGTTTTCCTTCCTAAACTCTGGGTGCCCACCAATTTCCACACGGGCAGTTAAGAGTTAGGTTTATCAGGATATTCTGGATATTCTGGAGTTGCTGGAGGCAAGCTGGATGGCATGGCGTATTACTAGTTTATATAGTATTTCTTTTTCCGCTGTTTGTTGATGTATGTTGTTGTACACTCTGATGATATGATGTGATGTAATATGATGATAATGTAATAACTGATATAGTCCTTTGTTTAAAGATTATTCATTTATTATTATATGTTGTTCCGCTGCGAATTGTGAGATTCTGTTGTTGTTCCGTTGTTTCTTTCTGTTCCGTTCTATTTTTAAAATTTTCTATCTTCTGTTTTTCTAATTCTCTATTTTCTAAAAATTGTCTATCTTCTTTTCCCTCTATTTTTCTTTTTCTTTCTTCTTTTTCTCTCTTCTTTCTTTTCTTTTCTTTTTAAAACCCATAACATTCCGTGTTTTCGGCCTTCGATTTCTCGGCAGTCGATAAAGTGAGTATCGATGTTGAATTTTCGAAAGTCGAAAATTTTCGGGGCGTTACATTTGGTATCAGAGCTGATGGTTAAGCGACAACCATGGTTCTGTTGGGTATTATTCATTAGAGATAGAGTCAGCAGTACTCTAGAATGAGTTTGAGTGTAATAATAGCTATGAGAGCGTATTTGTGAGTGAATATAAAATTTGTTTTATATTGTGATGATTGATTTATTGAGTGGCATATGAACTTTCGTCAGCACAGCCTCGAAACTGAGCCGAAGGGGTTTCTAAACACTTGAATAGAACAATTTGGCACAGTATTGTTTTAATTGGGTAAAGGGAATAATTTTGCCTTGATTATATTTTATATATGAAGGAATAATTTTTCAGAATTATTAAAGTGTATATAAGTTGATTGTTTGGTTATTTGAATAATCTAAATAAAAGAATAATTGTATAAGTAAAAGAATTATAAGAATATGAATTATAATTAAAGTGATTTACAATTGTGAAATAAAACTTATATATATAAGTTGATATTGATATCAAACTAAATTAATAAAGTTAAATGATAAATGTGAACTTAAGTTATATAAATAAAATTCAACTTTAGAAATTGGATTGGATGATAATCAAATGAATGTAAATTAAGTTGATATGGAATAATGAATGTAAGTGTTAATTCATTAAATTCTAATGTTACATGATTGTTAGTTGATTGTTGATTGATTATATATAATTCATTAAGTATTAATGAAATTGAAAGCTAAAGTAAATTGAATTCAAATTAGAAGTAAATAAGTTTGAATAGAATTGAATGTGGATTAGATTTAAATTAGTAAATGATAACTAATTAAAATTGAGAATGAATGTTGATAAAATCCAATGTGAATAAATCAAATGTGATTTAAAGTGAAAACCAATTCATTGAAAATTAATGAGAATATGAATATTTATTGATTATGAATGTTAATTGGTTGATGATTGCATTTGTTGCTTTAGTTGCATTTGCTATATTATGTAGTAGTTATGTTGATATATGTTGTATATTGATATTATTGTCTATATGCATGATTCTCATGTTGTTTGTTGAGTTTAGTAGGTGCGGATCGCGTTTGCTTCGCATTTGGAGCTCGCTTTCGCGCTATATTAGCCGTATATGCTCGCTAATAAAATATAAGGTACATATCTCGCATTAAATATCGCACTTTTATACTTTTTCCCTTCGGGATGCCTCATTACTTAATGAGATGTATATTTGTGATATATATACTGTCATTTTTTTTCGGATCGAGCCGCGCAAAGGAGACTATGGCGAATTTTTCCGGAAATTTAAGGCGTTAGAAAAATTTGAGAAAATTGAAATTTTTTGAAAACTTTAACTTTGATTTAGAGTTGAAAGTTAAATGATATAGTTTGTTTTTGAAAAGATAACTAAGTATGATTGGAAAACTTAGTAAAGTATGGTAAGAAGTTTAATTATAAATTTTGGGAAAATTAATAGATTCTGTAATTTTCTTACTTGTAATTTCGAGGACGAAATTCTTTTAAGGGGGAAAGATTGTAACGACCCAGAATTTTATTTAATTAAAATTTGAATATTTAATTTATTTTAAATGTTAATAAGTGAATTTTTAAGTCAAATAAATTTTTATTTGAATTTTTGGATTTAATTAGATAATTAAAACAATAATTTAATATGTTAAATTATGGAAATAATTAAAAATTGAGTTAAAAATGATTGAAAATAATTTGGAAAATTTTATTTAATCATACTGGAGTTATAGAAATATTTTAGAACTTTTAAAATCGAATTAAAAGTTAATTTGTGAAAATTGAATATTTTAATATTTAATAATCGACTGTAAAATAGTCAATTTTTGAACAGTCTCAGAATTGAACGAAACCAGTTCCATTGGATCCGTAATAGTTAGTTATTACCGGATTTCAATTTTCGTGTCAATCGGAGCTATCGTTTGATCGTGGCAGCTCGAAACGCATCGAATTATTTTTAATTTAAATTTGGCGAGTCAAAATAGCCATTTTTCAAAAAGTCTCGGAATTCGACGAAACTAGTTTCATCGGATCCGTAATGTGATATTATTGTAAGGTTTCAAATTTCAAGTCGTTTGGATTTACCGTTTGTCCGGTACAAATTAAAACGCCTAGAAAATCGTTTAAATCGGTTTAATTTAAATCGAACGTTTTCAGCCATAACTCGCACATACTTCCGAATTAGCTTCCGAAACCTGTTCCATTGTGTCCGGAACGCGGGATAAACCCTAGGTACGCTGGTTACGGCGTCTAAATCGGAGTTCGGAATTTCCGGGTGAATAGTGTCGATCGGTTCCTTATAAATACACCCATTCTCTTCATAAATTGATAAAAAAAAAAAACCTAATTTTAAAACTGCATAGCCGGCCCTAACTATTCAATGGCCAGTTTTTCTTCTCCTTCCTCCCTTGATTTCTCCAAATCCATCAAGAATTAGCAAGAAAGTTCAACTACAAAGTTGAAGATCTCCTCGAGTACTACGTTTTCAACGGCTATGATCTAAAATGGAGTTGTATTTTGGGAGATAGGGGGGTTTAAAGGGGCCGACCTACGCACGCATTCCCAGGTGGAGGGCATGGCCGAGCTTGACATGGTGGGGGCCGAACATAGCTCTTGTCGAGAGCTTCGCGATGGTGGTTGTGTGATCGAGTTTAGTTGAGTATGGTGTTGCAAAATTCAAACCCTAGTATGCATTGTTGGGTTCAAGTGATGTCGGCCTTGTTCCTGAAGATGGAACGCAAATGGGAAGATGAAGGGGGACGGTCCAGATGTGTGGGAGTGGGATCTGATGGTTGTGATGCAGCAAGGTTTAAAATATAAAAGTTTATATTGTAATTAGTTTATAAAATCGTGTACAAACTTGTAAATTACATAACTTTTTCATACGAGGTCGAAAAAATGCAAACTCAGTTGCGTTGGAATCGTATGGACGAGCACTACGCGATGGAGTTGGTTTGGAGTCGTTTGGAGTTAGTGAGAATTTCGGGTAAAATTAAACGCGCGTTTAATTTTATTCGAAATAAAAGCTAAAACGGAAATTAAAATCAAGGTGAGAACTTCTCACTCAATCGAATAGGTTTCGATTTTATTTTAAATAGTTAGATTTAAAATATTTGAATGCATGTTTGAATGATGACTGTAAATTATTGATTGTTAAAATAGACATTATGCGCCGTTAGTAAGCGGATGTTATTTATTAAAAACATATACCGCGAATATTTCATAAACAGTGAAATTGGTATTATATATAATAGCAATATATATATATATTGGCATATGTATATATTGGAGTTGTTGATTTCCCGCATTTTTTGTTTAGCGGATGAGACCCTATTACGCCGTTATTAAGCGGATAATATTTAATAAGAACATGTACCGCGATAATTTCGTACTGGAGCGAAATTGGTATTGTGCTAATGTTTTTGGATGCAGGAAACAGGTTGGAGGGATCCAACTGGATTCCTCAACAGTATTTATTTTATTTCAGATATTTTGATATTTGATGGATTATCATATCGATATATGATATCGTTGTTAGTCGTGATTGACTATTTGGTGTGTAGCATCATTGGACCCAGATTTTGGGATTTTAAAATGGTTTTAAAGTGATTTTTGAAAATATACTATATTTTTGGAATTGATCCATTATAAATAAATAAACGTTATAATTTTTAAAGTTATAAAATTATGGTTTTTGTGAAATATAGTTAAAAGCTGGTTTTTGAGAAATATGAACCAATGATTTTATAAAATAGTTTAAACTGGATTCTTGAGTTTATTATTAAAAGTTTGAATATAAGATTTATAAAATTTGATTATTTTATAAATCAAGAGAACGGTGAAATTTTAAAGGAATTTAAAGACGTTTAAAAGAATAATATAAATTAATTTATATTAAGAGATTTATAAATGGATATTTATAAATTGAATTATGGACATTATAAAACGAGTTTTTATAAGTGTTTGAATGTAGTGAAAATGAATTTCCTAAATGAATGAAATTTATGAAATTATAAACTGTGAAGTTATAAATGAAATTTTATAAGCAATAGGTTTATAAAATTTATAAAGTTATCGAAAGAATGAATTTTGGATAAATAAACAATCTTATAAGTTAAGATTAATAATTTGGGAAGTTAAATGAACGATTTTGTAAAATAATCGTTTTATAAGTATTTAACTTATAATATGAACGTTTAGTTTATAATTTAGTTATAAACTGGAATAGGTTAATAAAGGAATTTATTAAAGGAAGTTTTTATAAATAAATAGAAGAGGAATTTATAAACGTTGTTTTATAAATTCGCAAACGACTTATTTTGATAAGTTAATTGTTATAACCTATTAATGGAGTTATATTCACATTTTTGAATAGTGAATAATCCTTTAAAATAAATTGAATAAAAGGATGAAATTTGTTAACGAAGTATGTTCACGATTTTTGAATAGTGAATAATACGTTAAAGAAAATGTTTTAGAATGTGATATTTTAAACAGAATTAAAACGATCTAACGATGTTTTAAAATGCATTGAGATTCGAAACCATAGATTTCAACATTTATTGTTGGAATAGACGTTTTCGAGAAATAGAAGGAAATAATGGACTATAACACTGTTGTTATAGTAAATGATTTCCGAAAGGAAATGTTTTGTATAGTATTGGGATTTATATATCTATTTTAATTTTGAATCCCTATACTAGTGATTTTGGGTTGTCGTAACGGTGTTTTACGTAACATTCGTTTTGACCCAAATAAATATGTTAAGTGCATGATTTCCTTAAAGAATGAAATATATACTTAATTTGATTTAAGTATATTGAATATTTTCCAAGGTTGAAAATAAAAAGATTTGTGAATTACTTCTGAATAAATAAGTATGGAAATGTTTTCCAATATGAAAAGATAAATTGAAAATGAATAATTGAAATCGGTTATTCATAGATATTTTGGGAATATAAATTCATTATGGAATTTATAAATAATAAGTGAAATTAGTTTGAAAATAAATATTGATTTATTTTTGAAGTGTTGAAATTATATATCTTGTAAAGATATTTTGGAAAATAAATAATTTGGAAAATTATTTGGAATCTGGTGATGTGTGCATATCCAGTGATAGTTCAATAACCGACTATCAATATTTCCCTTTGAATGGGTAATTGGTGTGATTTGTTTGAATGTGAATGCCACACTTATTTTTGAATAAGCGCTCACTATTCGGGTTAACCGGGAAAGGACCATGGGGTCGTATAACCCATTCCGAATATGTGATACGTCGTTATGAATTGCATTTGAAGATCGGTGTTGAAGACCGAGTATTTGCAAAAGCGATAGGATGACCTATCGATTGTCTCTGCACTGGGTAGCTCCTGGTATAGAGATCTCCTAAGTGATGGGAAATTCGATCGGGATTGTGAATACCCGTATTGCAAGGGCTTCGTAAGAAGTGCCTTCGGTTTTGTTCGAGCCCGGAATAGACTTGTATGGATTGTATGTCTGACATTACAAGTTGAGATATAAAGCCGATTTCTTTCAAATATATTTCTGTTGGTGGCGGAGAATTTATTCTTTGCTTAACACCCTTCTTTGAGACGTACGTGCTCAGAGGTTATGTAGTCGAATGTTATCAGCGATATATTCCCAATTTGGTAATGTGACATGCTGAGTGATGCTGAAATGATCATTGTGTTGATTATTTGTGATAGGATCGTTTATTTGATCGTCTATCCTTGTGATCATTGTGTTGATCATTTGTTGACCCAAAGCATGGCTTTTGTATAAAGTATGTTTTTGTGGACGTGACTTCGTCGAGCCTCACACCCCGTGAATGGTCAAAACAGGAAAGAAGCAGCAAGGTTATGAGGGGTAGCACCCTTTAGGATGTGTCCATTTCCTTCTGGAAAAGGGTGGTATCATGGTATGGAGCCCAGATACTTACTCATGTCGAAAACACTTTGTTATGATTGTGTGAATTGATTACGAGCGCTCGGTGAAAAGGTCCCAAAGGACCGGGGGATGGCATATTCGGTCAGTTGTTACTCAGTTAGGAGTAACCCGGCCTTGTGTTGGTAGAGATCCGGTTTGGTTCTCGGGGATGTCCATCCAGAGGCATTCTCATGTGGCAATGGGAAGTTCCTTGGCCTGACCATTTGTTGGAAATCCAAAGAAACAATACGAGACTTGTACGGTTTTAGTTGTAGAACCTGCCATCTAATATGGTAGCTATTAGTAGGCATAATATAATGGTACCTATGCTGGCTAAGATTTATATTCTACTTTCGAAAGAATTTGTTCTACACTATGCACTAATAATAATATCAAATGTTATTTTAAATGCGTATCAAGCATCTTTGACTATCATAAGGAGAAATCTTCTCCAAGTCTGCGTTTGCATTGTGTGTGTGGCAGGAGGTCTTATGGTAGTCTCATTTTTAAAAGCATTGCGAATTGACTTTAAAAATATTCCTCTATTTTGATTTTAAAGATAAATAAACTGTTTTGAGTTCTCACACCAGTCACATGACTGACTTGGAGTTTATTGTTTTCCTTCCTAAACTCTGGGTGCCCACCAATTTCCACACGGGCAGTTAAGAGTTAGGTTTATCAGGATATTCTGGATATTCTGGAGTTGCTGGAGGCAAGCTGGATGGCATGGCGTATTACTAGTTTATATAGTATTTCTTTTTCCGCTGTTTGTTGATGTATGTTGTTGTACACTCTGATGATATGACGTGATGTAATATGATGATAATGTAATAACTGATATAGTCCTTTGTTTAAAGATTATTCATTTATTATTATATGTTGTTCTGCTGCGAATTGTGAGATTCTGTTGTTGTTCCGTTGTTTCTTTCTGTTCCGTTCTATTTTTAAAATTTTCTATCTTCTGTTTTTCTAATTCTCTGTTTTCTAAAAATTGTCTATCTTCTTTTCCCTCTATTTTTCTTTTTCTTTCTTCTTTTTCTCTCTTCTTTCTTTTCTTTTCTTTTTAAAACCCATAACATTCCATGTTTTCGGCCTTCGATTTCTCGGCAGTCGATAAAGTGAGTATCGATGTTGAATTTTCGAAAGTCGAAAATTTTCGGGGCGTTACATTTGGTATCAGAGCTGATGGTTAAGCGACAACCATGGTTCTGTTGGGTATTATTCATTAGAGATAGAGTCAGCAGTACTCTAGAATGAGTTTGAGTGTAATAATAGCTATGAGAGCGTATTTGTGAGTGAATATAAAATTTGTTTTATATTGTGATGATTGATTTATTGAGTGGCATATGAACTTTCGTCAGCACAGCCTCGAAACTGAGCCGAAGGGGTTTCTAAACACTTGAATAGAACAATTTGGCACAGTATTGTTTTAATTGGGTAAAGGGAATAATTTTGCCTTGATTATATTTTATATATGAAGGAATAATTTTTCAGAATTATTAAAGTGTATATAAGTTGATTGTTTGGTTATTTGAATAATCTAAATAAAAGAATAATTGTATAAGTAAAAGAATTATAAGAATATGAATTATAATTAAAGTGATTTACAATTGTGAAATAAAACTTATATATATAAGTTGATATTGATATCAAACTAAATTAATAAAGTTAAATGATAAATGTGAACTTAAGTTATATAAATAAAATTCAACTTTAGAAATTGGATTGGATGATAATCAAATGAATGTAAATTAAGTTGATATGGAATAATGAATGTAAGTGTTAATTCATTAAATTCTAATGTTATATGATTGTTAGTTGATTGTTGATTGATTATATATAATTCATTAAGTATTAATGAAATTGAAAGCTAAAGTAAATTGAATTCAAATTAGAAGTAAATAAGTTTGAATAGAATTGAATGTGGATTAGATTTAAATTAGTAAATGATAACTAATTAAAATTGAGAATGAATGTTGATAAAATCCAATGTGAATAAATCAAATGTGATTTAAAGTGAAAACCAATTCATTGAAAATTAATGAGAATATGAATATTTATTGATTATGAATGTTAATTGGTTGATGATTGCATTTGTTGCTTTAGTTGCATTTGCTATATTATGTAGTAGTTATGTTGATATATGTTGTATATTGATATTATTGTCTATATGCATGATTCTCATGTTGTTTGTTGAGTTTAGTAGGTGCGGATCGCGTTTGCTTCGCATTTGGAGCTCGCTTTCGCGCTATATTAGCCGTATATGCTCGCTAATAAAATATAAGGTACATATCTCGCATTAAATATCGCACTTTTATACTTTTTCCCTTCGGGATGCCTCATTACTTGATGAGATGTATATTTGTGATATATATACTGTCATTTTTTTTCGGATCGAGCCGCGCAAAGGAGACTATGGCGAATTTTTCCGGAAATTTAAGGCGTTAGAAAAATTTGAGAAAATTGAAAATTTTTGAAAACTTTAACTTTGATTTAGAGTTGAAAGTTAAATGATATAGTTTGTTTTTGAAAAGATAACTAAGTATGATTGGAAAACTTAGTAAAGTATTGTAAGAAGTTTAATTATAAATTTTGGGAAAATTAATAGATTCTGTAATTTTCTTACTTGTAATTTCGAGGACGAAATTCTTTTAAGGGGGAAAGATTGTAACGACCCAGAATTTTATTTAATTAAAATTTGAATATTTAATTTATTTTAAATGTTAAATCTTTTAGAATCTGATTCATCCTTCCCGTTTGACCGACGGTCTGTGGATGGCAAGCAGTGCTTAGATTCAAAGGTGAGTACCAAAGATTATTAAAGATTATAGAAAGATTTCTAAACAGACTGGTATATGCAATAGCCTCCCATTCTGTAGCAAGATAAGGGAAATTAGGACAACCAAAAGATAGTTTGAAAAACAAAATAATAAATTTGAAACCATAAAATTTCAACTTAAACTGAAAATTAATTTTACATAAGTCAAATAAATCTTAAGCATCTCTAATTTCATTATCTTATCATCCAATTATCTTAAATTAACAAATCCCTAAAATCATGTATTTGAAAAATCTTTTATTATACTCAAAATGTACCAAATAAAATTTAATTCTTCTTCACTGCTAATTAAAATTAAATTTACTCCTCTCAATATATTTTATCACCTATGTTAAATATATTTACACTCATTGTAACTGCCTTAAATTTATTCTTAGTTCCTTTATCATCATTTTATATTGTAAATTATTCCATTACACTTTTTCTTTATTTACCTCTGTTAATCCTTTTATAACTAAAATTTAAGTATATAACATCTATAATAACCACTCAAATTTTATTTATAAAATCTTTTTTTATATTGTATATTATCTAATTACATCTTCAACTTTTGAAAATTAAGGTAAGTTATATTGGAATGAAATTGTGTATTATACAAATAAAAATTTCTAATTCAATTATTTCAAGCTTGAATATTTATCCAAATCTTGAAATTATACTTAGAAATTATCTTTGAAGATAAAATTTAGGAATTAAATTTCCGATAAATTCCAAACTATTTAGAGATAAATAAATGCTCATATACTATATATATATATATATATATATCCATTCAAATTTAAATCATATATCAGCATATGTTATAAATCCATTCTTATTTTAGAAATTAAAATCAATTAAATTTTCCAAAAACAAAACTGTAGCAAGACTACATAATGGTCTCTTCACTTCGAAACTCGAAAATGAATGTCGATGATACTGTAGTCATCACCGAAATTATTTTCCAGCGACAAAGAGAAGAGCACTAAATTTAAATTTAAAATTCTTTGGAAAAAATTTCTATTCGAAAATACTTTAAATAATATATCCTTTAAAACTTTAAACACAAAGTTTGAAATCCATCGGAAATTAAATTCTCAAATTCTTGTTTTACATTCATTTTAAGTTTCCAAATAAATTTATAACCATGTTTTATAGTTCAATTAGATATATGAAACAATAGAAAATGATATATAAAATCAAATATTATTTCTTAACAACCAATTCAAATAAAATCCAGATAAAGATTTATAATATAGTTACAAAATTTATTTCACAAAATTTATTTCATTACTAAATTTTAAAAACATATTGTGTCAGTTTGCTCTGTTCAAGTGTTTTGGAAATCTTATCGATAGCGTTGATCGGACGAATCGATTAGAAACTAAAATCAACATCAACAACTCAAACAACACAATATATAAAACATTTTAAATATTAGTTTACTAATACACTTCAAGAATAATTTGAAGATACGTTGGAAACAAAGATGAGATGATTAAATAACAGAATAGGGAGATGGATGAGTTAATATAAATCGCGGGCAACCTTAACCGGGTCAACCGTGACTTAAAGAATAAGATCGATGTGGATTTCTTGGGTAAATCGACATTCGATCTCAAGATGTAGATTTCGAAATTATAAGAGATACTAGCATCTAGACCGAGGATGTAGAATCTCTGGTGAATCGATGTTGTTGTAAAGGAGTTTTCCCCCTTCACAAATAAATTTAAGGTTGGCGAGACCGCCGACTCATTATGAAGATCTTTTGAAGTGGAGTTATGGGATACTCCAGAAACAAAAGAAGATAAATAGTGAGGGACACGAATGGATTTTGGAACCACAGGGAATGTTCCAAAATTCAAAGGAATCTAGTCAAAAAGGAAGAGGTTTAAACTCGAATGAAAGTGATTCTGTAAATACATTTACCCTATATACTGAGTTTTGCCAAGAGATACCAAAGCTCTGATACCAACTGTAACAACCCGATATTTTCAACCATTCGCATCCACACATGTCGGACTTGAATTGCTCAAAATACCGCATTGTAAATAAAATTTGGCAAATCTCAGAATATACAGTAAATACATAATCACATATCACAGACACAGAGTAAATAATAATGCAGCGGAAATAAAAGAGATAGTAGTTCATGAAGCTACTATATAAAAATAAGATACATCAGAGTTAAACAAGATACAACAGAAGAGTAACAAGATACATCAGGTACAAATCAGAATACATCACTAAAATCACTGGATACAGAAAGCAAAATAGATGGCTGCATCTTCAAGAAAAGCTCCAACTCCGAAGGTGAATCTTGAATGCTAACTCACTCAATCTGACTCGAGCGTAAAGCAAAACACAAAACACTCGAGTCAGGACATAAATACTTATGAACTGTAAATCAACTCAAGTGAACAGTAACAAAAATGCATCAGTAACTTAAAGGATGCTTGGGATCGCCCATCCTTTAAGAATCCGTTAAACTATTTACTATGTAGTAATATTGCGCTATTATAATAATGTATATAGTAAAATAAACTTACTTTTAAATAGCGTTCCGGGCTACCCATATCACCCTTCACACATAATAGTCCCAGTAGTCCATCCAATATCATGCCATCTCCACTCCGGGTGACTGTCAGAGGATACCACACGGGCTACGGGAGAAAAACAAACTCGTAGTAAATGCTCGGTATGGTAGGTGACACGGCACACAAGGCAATGCCAGGGTAGATATACCAATTACGCACACGGGCTGGTGGTAACGCAGCAGCCACATACGCCCACCTCGGAACACACTCCCAATCAAAATCAGAGGATGGCCATCTAATCAATCACCAGTAAGAGTATAGTATCGAAGGAATGTGTCCGATCGGAGGAATGACCTCACTTGGCCCGAGATCGCTCCTGTTTTAGCCACCTTATGCCAACTCACGGGAGCTGGGTCCACGTAATATACCTCAAGAACGTCGCCACCATCCTACTTCATTCTGGAATCTCCACCGCGTACACAGTTGTTAAAGTGGTTTTCGGAGTTGGCAGAGAGTATGACAACTTCCGATCCCGGTCTCTTTAACAACTAATCGTTATTATAATGCCGTGGTCATTTCAAAATAGTTTATACTTCAAAAATAATATCATTTCATTTCAAAATTATATCCCTTTCAAAATAGTTATACTTCGAAACCAAAACCATTTTATTTCAAAACTATTTATTCAATCAAAATAGTTTATACTTCGAAACCAAAACCATTTTTATTTCAAAACTATATTCAAATCAAATAGTTTATCATTTCCATTTCAAACATATATTCACCTTTAAAAATATTCGTAATACTTTCAAAGTATAACTTTTCCGAAACCAAAGTACTTGAAATCATTACACTTAAAATCATAACATTCCGAAATCATACATTTGAAATCGTCCTTTAATTCTTTACACTTTACAGATTTATTCCATTAAACCTAAATTTCAAATTTCCAATTTAATTCGATTCAAACCATCAGTTCCAATTCAATTTAGTTTTCTAACAAAACATTTCAAATCTTATAAATTTCAAACATAGATTTGATCTACAAAATAAACTATCCAATTTTAATGTATTTCCAAACTTTAATATCCCACATTTCAAAACTAAACTTTATAATTCCATATATTCATATCTCAAATCTAATTTCATTATTATTTAATTTTGAAATATTCATTCATTTCATAAATCCAATATTATTTAACTAAACTTAAATTACAATTAAACCAAATACCTTTTCATACAAATATAAACTTCAAATATTCCTTTATCAAGTAGATCAAAATCAAATATTGTTCCACATTCAAATTCTTTATTAAAATAAAGATCAAATCATTTCCAAACCATTTCAAAATCATTAAAAATATCATATCCTTTCAAAACCTTATTATTAGATCATTATTAGAATTCAAATTAAAATACTCAAATTTAAATATCATTTTTAAATCAAATAAGTCATTCATTTATTATTTCAAGTATAATTACAAAATACATTAAAAATTCCATTCAAAAATTCATTTATCTCATTACATTTCATTCCATTTAACATATAACCAAGTAAACCCTATTTAAATTTAAATTCCTTAAAAATTCAAATTTAAATATTAAAATATATCCAAAACTTCTTCAATTTCACAATTAATCAATTTCCAAAAGTTAAATCATTTAACACTTTAAAATTTAACTCAAACAGTGTTAAAATCTATAACATTTCAAACATTGCCAAATTATAGCAAGGACAACATTTATAAAGTGCTATCGTAGCTTATAGTTTCCAAAATGGTTTAGTTCAAGAATAACAACATTTATAAAATTCCGTAATAGATATTTAGTTATTTCAAACATTGTTAGATTCAAAACAACAGCATTTAAAAATGCTGTCAAAAGACTACAGCATTTTGAAAATGCTATAAAATTCCAGATTTCAATTTAGCTTTTCAAAAATAATAATAAAACTCCAAATTTTATCATTATAACTTGAAAATCATATTTCTAGCCTTTAAAATTTCACATTTAATATCATTTTAACATATGATTTAACATAATAAAATTTTAAGATCAAATATTCAATTTAAAAACTCCATTCATTTATTAAGTCAAAATTCACTGTTTATTAACTTATAAATTTAATAAAACTTAACATTTTACTTCAAATATCATTTCAAAACTTTAAATTTAATTTCCATTATTTACTTGCATTTAAGATAAAATTTAAAGTCAAAAATCGCAATTACTTCAAATTTACGTACTTAAATTCACAATTTCAAGACTTAATATTTAATTTTCTTAAAACCATAAAAAAAATTAAATCAAAATTTCATACTTTAAAAAAATACATATTTTAATCAAAATCATTAAAAATATAACACGGAGTCTGTATATAATTTTCTAACCTAGGTCAAGTGATACAGATATATATCATTTCAATCCGCAGTTTACAAAGAAAACCCGGGTTCTATCATTTCAAACCCGCAATCCCAAGTCAAATAAAATACAATAAAAATCGCTCAGGCCTATCATTTCAGCCCATAACGATTTTTTTCCTATTCTAAATTCCGTTCGGGTATGTATCATTTCAACCCATAGTGATTCTATTCTAACAGGGAACTTGCAGTGTGATCATATGCATAAACAATATAAACAATGTCAATGTCGCAATATATCAAATGTCAGGTGATAACTAACAGTTTTAACATGGTAATAACATGGCATAGCATATCATATGATCATCATTAACTTGCATACACATTTTATATTACTATACACTTGCCATCAATTTACTATTTCATAAGTAAATATGTCAGAGTGAGAAAGACTCACCTTTTACGAAGCTAGAGACAAACAACACACACAAGAGCGATTCCAAAGGCACGACAAGCACGATTTGATTTGAATTGATGGATACCCTTGTAAACAATACAAAATATAACATAAATAAGCACAAATATAGATATCGACGTACAAATATAATCAACAACTTTTGTTTGCAGAAAAGTTGCAAAACAAGAGAGATGACCAAACCTTAGAAGCAAAAGACTGGCACACGACAACATAAGCTTGTCACATGATCAAATGGGCTTGATCTCACCACACCAGGCTCTGGTTTGGGTCAGGTATGGCAACCATAAAGGTCAGGTTACAAGTGGATGAAGGTGGTGGAAGAGTTACAACATGAAGCATACATGGGTTCAAGGCAAATATGTGAAGTTTTTGGTGCATTTTGACTCGGCTATGACTACATATAGGCTCGGCCATGGGGTCTTCATGTTAGGTCAGATCTGGACAATAGTGAAAGGGGCAGCCAGAGGTGAAGTAGATGATGGTGGTGGTGGCTAAGGGGTGGCTAAAGGCAACTATGAAGGAAATAGTGGAGTATAGGCTTGGCTAGCATTGTTTTGGTGAAGTGCTTTGCAAATTTGAGGTGGTGGCTTCATCTAATGGTCATGGCCAGAGGTGGTGGTCAGAGGAGAGGAGGTTGGTGCTGCTGTAGATGGTGGAGAGGATAGTGGTCATCAAGGAGAGAGGTGAGGCCAAGCAAACATGAAGAAGAGGAAGGCTAAATCAGTGAAGAAGAGGGAAAAATGTGAAAAGAAAAGCCATTGTTTTTTTTTTTGTTTTTTTTTTCCTTCATGGCCGTGATTTTTATGGGATGAGAAGTCTTTCCTTTCACGTGAAAAAGAAAGAAGAATACACGGCTGAAGAATGGAGTTAAGGCAGCCAATTGAAGAGATGTTGGTTGAGAAACGAAAAAACAGAATACCAAAAGGCTTAAGCAAATAAAGAGTCACAAACCTTTCAAATTTCCACCATTTCTTTTTAAAATTTAAATACATGTAAAATATGTATAAATGCAGATAAAACACGAAAATATAGTAAATAAACAAAAATAAATAAATAAATATTAATTAAATATAATTAAATTAAGAAAATAACAAAGAAAATGTAAATTAGGCTTGAAAATTTGAAAATAAATGAAATGAACTTTGGGAAAATTGTATGTACATGAAAAATATTTATAAATAAAGATAAAAACATAAAAATAAAATGTATACATAAAAATGAATAAATAAATTTTAATTAAATATAATTTAAATGAAGAAAATAGCAGAAAAATGGAAACTAACCTTTAAAAATAGAAAATAAATTCAATGAGCTTTGGAAAAATTCAAACATCACTTTAAAAATATTTAAAAGGTAAAAATATATGTAACATAACATATAATACAATTTATAATAAGATATGACAATAAAAAAGATTATTTATATAATTTAAAATAATAAAAATAGTGTTAAATAAAATAATTTACACCAAATTTTGTAAAAAGCATAACTTTCACAATATTATTCGGATTTCAACGAAACGAAAAGCAGTGTTCTTGAAATTTTATTTACTTTCATAATAAAAGATAAAATTCAAATTTTCAAACTTTTAAAATTTAAATTTAAAATTAAAAGTTTGACCAGATTGACCAAAATTCACATTTTCTGAAAATATTCAATTTATGCATGTTTGAAATTCTAATCCACATCAAAATCAACATTTATATTTCAATTAACAAAATATATTCATTTTAATAAATAAAATAAAGTTTTTAAATTAGGAATTTAAATTAAAATAATTAAAATATACAGTTAAAACAGTCAGAAAATACAGGGTTGTTACAATAAGATTTTCAAAGTTATAAGACCTAAGTACTCTCATTAGCCTAGACAATTATAACTACGTATCCTTACATTGTTGAAATATGTACATAGCTTATACAATTGAAATAGAAATAGAAATAGATAGATAATGGAAGCCTCCAGCTCGTCTTCTGAACTCTAAAGCATCCAAGGTAAAACCTGAAACTCTACCTACTCGAAAGAGTACGCATGGATTTTAGGGAAATAAAAAGCAAGCACCAGACATAAGTCTGGTATGAGAAAATTCGATATACATGAATACATGTAACAGTAACTATTGAAACCGTACAGTTTCCTGTAATAATTTTCCTCTCAAAAGAAACCAACCATTCATTAAGTTTAATATAGTGATATGATAGATAATGCCTAGGGTGTAGAATATAAATCATACCAAATAGCTATGATGCTTACATTGGTCACACCACGACAAATTTAGGTTACACTCAAAACCGTTAAGGTATGATCACATAATGGATTTTCCACGAAGATCTCTTCAGGGAAGCCGAATCCAAAATCTATGCACAAGGATCAATAGTAACCTACCGAGCGTCGTATATCTATAGATAACATATATACCATAAGGAAAACACAAAATTCCACGCCTGAACATAAACATAAACAACGTGAACCAAATACCATCGACTCCCGGCACCAACATATCAATAAGCATACTCTAGATCTGGAGTTGATAATATCCTATGGTGGGTCAGCCAATCCCCAAATTGTGCAGCCTACTCTGTCTTTAGCCATTTTCGATGTCGAAGTTATGTTCGATATCTTTGACACGAGTCTTTATCACTCAAATAGAACATTATCCTAAACTGGATCCTCACATCTCAAAAGCACACATGGATTCCCATATCATGATAGATTATAAATAACTACATGTGTTCGAGCATCTTAAACAGATCTCGAATCTTCACATTGATTCTTTCTTCAGTCGCTTCCAAAACATAAAACCCATATAATAGTTTTGAAGGGGTAAACCGAAAGTAAAACACTTACCGATCCCGGACTCTTCAAAACTAATCTATGAATTCCCAGTTAACTCAATTCCGGTTCTCTCAGCAGTAAGTGAAAGCTAGAGACATTTTGTTCCTGGGGGTTCTTACTAGTATAAAACCGTGAGTTTTTCGATTACTTCCTAAGTAAATATTAGTTCAAGTTCGATAATCGACTAATTGATTTTCCAGTCAAAACAATTGCTTATACAAATCACGATTCATACGCTTAACTCATTTTCAACATTCCAAATTAACTATTCCTCGCCCAAGAGTGAAGCCAGGCAAGTTTGGGCACTGGTTGCTCCAAGGCTTGCTTCGACACTTCATTCTTGAATCTCACAAATAGATAAATCTAGCTCATCAGCTTTTGGTGTTAAGCATAGTAGTAATGATTTCCATAAACAATAAGGAATCAACTAGATTAACACGTTTCCAACATTTTCCACTTACCTATTCTGTAGTTAAGAGGGAAGCTTGGTAGGTTAGATCTCTATTGCTCCATCTCTGCTCGACATCAATATTAACTCTCATAAATAAATAATATTACTTCATTGGCTTATTAGTGTTAAGCATAGTTAATTACTTTTATAATTAAGTAATTAAACAATCAACTATTTGGCCATTTAGCAATTCTAACCCCTTTTTGAAAACATTTATATAACTTTTAAATACTTATAATAGGTTTTAAAACATTTATCCAAAGTATTACTTAAAGATAACAAGTTTGAAAAATCAACAAAATTTGGCAAATGAACATGTTTTATTCTAAAATTCCTCTCTTTAAAAATTCAATTCTTAAAAATCCATAAATACCTTGAACTACTTTTAAAATACTCTAAAAATAGTTAGGCGATACTTTTAAAAGAGAATGAAATAAATCGCTCGAATTTAAATCCTTTTTGAAACAATTGAAGTCCAAAAAACATGGTTAAACGGGGCAGTTTTACACTAGTGGTGTTTGGATGTGTTAGAGATGTTACTTAAATTTTTACTATTCAAGCTTTTAATAGCAACAAACATGCATACAAAAATGTGCAGACATGGCAAGAAATTCCTATGGATCTCTCTACAAAGTTCCATAAGAATTGTCAAAAACAAGACAACTCTGAACTGCATCTATAGCGACTATCGCTATAAGTGTACTTTTCAAAATCCAAATCATATCTCAACCCATGTTCAACTACAACCTATGTGTGTTTTTCAAGGCTTAGTCATATGTCATATAAGTCCATTCAAGTCCATATATAGATCCTATGTGCCACTTGTTTCCAAAACAAGGGTAAGAAATAATGTTTTCAACATATGTCACTTAATAATTCAAACAAATTTAACACAACAAAATATAATCATATATAAGTTATATTATCAATCCAAGTGGTGAGTAAGCTCACCTTAAACTCAACAAACAACCATGCTTAAGCACTCAAGTTCAAACTCAAGCTAGCAATCTCTTTTCCCTCATCTTTTTTCCTTGCTTTGCCTTGCTCCAAGCCTCCTCTAGCCTCCTCTAGCTCACTGCCGAAGGTTATAGGAAGAGTTTGGCTTTATTTTTTCATAACCTAACTAGGTAGAGGGTGTTGTCATGTGGAGATAAGATATCACTCTATGTTTGAGGTGATTTGGAATTGATTTGCAAATTGTTTGCTTTAGGAGTTTAAGATGAAGAAGAAGATGACATCGAAATTTGCTCTTAAGATTTGGAATATTTCTGATATATTTCCTAAGGGTTTACCCCTCCATATACAAGCTTAGGAATGGTGTGGGAAAAAGACCAAAAATCCCTAAAAACCCTAATGCATTAATTGCTTCTTATCATGACAACTTTATGTCACTTCTCCTTTATGTTTAATTACTTTTATACCCTTCTCATTATATTATCTCTTATCCTAATAGAACTTTGTAGAACATTCCATGCTTTACAAAGAGGAGAGTGCGTTAATTCGTTGCTAACGTGTTCATTTGATCATTAGTTAAGTGCACGATAGTCCAAACAACTTATTTCGATTGAAAAGTTGTTTATCGATAAACCAATTCTCGGTCACATTATCAATTTTTCTTCGAAGAATATATTTTTGTAAGAACTTTTAAAAAAATAGTTTCTTAACATTATTTATTAATTAAATGATGTTAAACAAACTTATAAAATCATATTTATACCACTTAAACATATCTCCAAATGTATCGATATTCGAAGATGAAGTGTTTGAATTTCTAGGCCGCTACATTCTCCCCCACTTAAATCATTCCGTCCACGAAATTCAAAAAAAATGACAGTCAAAGAAGATATAAGAATAAGATATATATATAGCACTAATGAAACTATGTACAAACTAAATTGTAATTCAAATATAAACTAAGATAAGAAGACTTTAGTCTAAGAACTAATCTAGATAGGATTCCCTCAAACTATTCTCAGTCTCCACGTACAATCCCAAGCATCCTCGCCCTATTGTACGTTGACTAAATTTACAACCTTAGTCCTTCATTGCTTCATATCTCTATCAAAAATATAGACAAGCTTCCTCAACACCGTCAAATTTGAACTCAATCTCCAAGTCCTGTTGCTGCGACTCTTCCACTATAATCGAAGGATCATGCACAAACTTACGCAAATGCGATACATGAAATACATTGTGCACACCCGATAGCCTAATCGGTAACTTGACTCTATATGCAAGTGTACCAATTCTCTCAAGAATCGAGAATGGCCCTATATAATAAGCTGCAAAATTCCCAACCGTTCCAAACTGACTACATTTCTCATCGGAGAAACCTTTACAAAATCAAAGTCTCTAACCGAGAACTCCAAGTTTCTGTGCCTCTCATCTGCATAACTCTTCTGTCGATTCTACACCTCCTTGGTTCGCTTTCGAATCTCTGTAACCTTATTTGATGCCTCTCAGATCACATCCAGCCAAGCACAAGACGATCTCCAGGTTCTACCCAACATGGTGGAGATTTGCAAAGCCTTTCGTTCTATGCTTCAAATGGTGCCATTATGATACTGGCCTGATAACCATTGTTGTATGAAAACTTAATAAGCGGTAAATGTTCTTCCTACGGACCTCCAAAATCTAAAATGCATGCTCGAAGCAAGTCCTCCAATACTCGGTTCACCCTCTCCGTTTGCCATCTGTCTGCAGATGGAATGCGGTACTCAAACTAAGCTTAATCCCTAATGCTTCATGCAAACCCTTATAGAAATGGCTTGTGAATATCAGATCTCTGTCAACTCACGATATCACAAGGAACACTATGCAACTTGATGATCTCCTTAACATATAATTTAGCCAAACTAGAAGTTGTCCTTGTACTCTTGATAGTTAAGAAGTGCACGCTTTTGGTCAATCGATCCACGATAACCCACACGCCTTCGTTACCCCTTCTAGACCTAGGCAATCAGACGATGAAATCCATGGAAATATGCTTCCTATTCCACTTCGAAATCTCAAGTGGCTGAAGCAGTCTAGTCATCTTTTGACGACTACCTTTTACCTATTGGAAATTAGCACACTTGCTCACAAACATCCCTCTTCAACCCTCCCACTAGAACGTCCTCTTCATGTCTTGATACATATTAGTGACCCATGGATGTATCATCAACCTAGAATGGTGACTCTTAAATAGAATATCTTGTCTAATCCTATCAACATTCGAGACATACAACCTACCATTAGTTCTCAACATGCTACGAATATCCACCTCGAAACCCAGCCATCTCTCTGGTGCCTCATTCTCACTTACATTCTTAACTATCCTAGCAAAATGAAGAACTCTATGCTGATTCCCCTCGAAAGACTAATCAGAGTCGGATGAACCTCAACATTCGCCATAACTGCATACCTCCTACTGAGAGGATTAGCTATGGCATAACTTTCTCTGGAGTATACAAAATATCCATATCATAGGTCGCAAGAAACTCCAACCACCTTTGATGCCTCATGTTTACGTATTTTTGCGTAAAACGCTACTTTAAAGACTTATGGTTCGTGTATAACTCAAACCTCTCACCTAGAAATAATGACTCCACATCTTTAATGCAAATACCACTGCTAATAACTCTAACTCATGAATTTTATACCTCGCTTTATGCGGTTAGAGCTGTCGACTCGTATAAGTGATATCCCTACCATGCTGCATCAACACAACACCTAGACCTGCTCCACGTGCATCATTGTATAATGTCAAACCCTCACCTCCATTTGGAATAGTAAGAAGAGGTGCACTAGTCAACTTTTCCTTTAGCTCTAAGAGTGCTTGCTCGCATTTATCCGTCCATACAAATTTGACCTCTTTTTCGTCAAATTCGATAAGCGAGAGGTAATCTTTGAGAAATCCTGTATGAATCTCCTGTAATAACCCGCTAGACCTAAAAAACTTCTAATATGCATAGCACTTTCCGGCCTCTTCCAATCCCGAATGGCCATGACGTTAGCGGGATCAATAAAAATACCCTTTGCCAAAACAACATGACTTAAGAACCTAACTTCTGAATGCCAAAAATGACACTCTGAGAACTTAGCCTTCAACACATGCACTCTTACTGTTCCTAGAACTATCCTTAGATGGTACAAATGTTCCTCCTCGGTCTTGGAATAGAGCGGAATATCATTTATAAAAACAAGGATAAATTTATTCAACATTTCAAAAAACTCGATTCATTAAGTCCATGAAATATGCTGGAGCATTATTTAGGCCGAACGACATAACTAACCACTCATAAAATTGGCCGGATCTAAAAGCGATCAAGGGTACACTCTTCTCTACCACCCTCAACTGATGAAACCCTGTAGCAAGGTCAACCTGAGAAAATACTCGAGCTTCATGGAGTTGATCGAACAAGTCATCTATCCTGGGCAAAGGATACTTGTTCCTAACTGTCTATTTATTGAGCTCATGTTAATCTACACATAATCTTAAGGAACCATCCGCCTTCGTAGCAATGACGACAGGTGCCCTCCAACTTGAATGACTTGGTTGGATCAAACCCTTTTGCAATAAATCACTATCCTGATTTGTTAGCTCCATTCTCTTCTTTGGTGCAAGTCTACGAACCGATAATACAATAGGCTTCCCATCCTTTATTATATCAATGTAAAATTCTATCTCCTTACGAGGTGGTAAATATAACATCTCTTTGTAGATATCCATAAATTCCTAAACAATAGGGATCAAACCTAACACCTCTTCCGCCACGTTAAGAGAATAAAGAAAACTAGTCATAAGCGAGCTAGGTCCTTCATAATCTACAGTCAAAGCCTTCCTTCCCCACTTTAATACCACGGTTCGCTTATCATAATCCAAGACTGCATTATTCTGCAATAACTAATTCATCCTAAGTAGAACATCAAAACCTGTGAAACCCAGGACATACATATCGTAAGGAAAGAGTCACTCAAAACAAGAGAATGAAACTCCTAAGCAAACCATACTAAGATTGGCCGAGACCCCAATAGGGTTCGAAACACAAATAGAATTAGAAGCTATAGTTGGTTCAAGTTTCAGTTTGTCTACAAGAGTACGAGAAACGAAACTTAAAGAAGCACCATTGTCAAATAAGACATGAACTGGAATGCCAAAAATAAATAGAATACCTTCCAAAACTTGCTTCCCCTTTGCTGCGACGGAAGTGGAAGATGCTGAAGAAGTGCAAAAGCTTAAGGTTGCTCTCCCTTATGAAGCATCGGTGACTCCCTAACAAAATGGCTTGGCAGATGGCAGATGGCAGTTGTAGCGGTTCTTGGGTGCAAACTGTGCCTTGGCTATCTATGGCTCTATCTTGATTACCTTAGCAATAGTGTCTTAACCAACAATGCCTTAGCCACTTGTTTTCCCCCAACCGGTGGCAGTTCCATACAAGATTTCCCTTCTTTCCATAGTTAAAACAAGCGAGACCAGAAATATCCCTAGGCGGAGGAAACTTTCGCTTGTTGTTTCCGATTGGTGTAGCAATAGACGGCTTTGAAGCTAAACTCTCAAACCTCAACCCCATGTTCATCAGATTCACATAAGATCCCAAGATGTGATTAGTCATATTACCCTTGAACTCCGAACGTATTCCTGTAATGAATATCTCATTCCTCTTCAAAGGCGTATCTACTAAACTAGGCCCAAATCAGACAAGGCTGTGAATCGGTTATCATTCTCTACCACTGTCATGGCCCCCTGCTTCAAATCGAGGAAGCTCCTAAATAACAAAGTTTTCCGAGCTTTCGGGACAAACTTCGTCCCTAAACCCCCTTTAAATTAGGCCCAAGATAAGTCGTTCTCTTGGACATCAGTAGTGATAGTGCTCCACCAATCCATGGCCGCATCCATCAGATGTCGTGATTCCAACCGACATTTCATCACGTCATCTAACTCCATATCCCCAAATATATGGTCATATAACTTCATCCGAGTCTGGATTTTTATGATCATATCCTTACCACTAAACTTCTTACCTCCCAACCTATCATAATCACGGCAGAGCGAAGCAAAGTTCACTCGAGGCTTGACCTGTATAACCTCCACCACGATATCTACCCTTGATTTTACTACTAAAGCAACATTACCTGGTGCTCGATCTCTACCATTAATGACGGTACTACCCCGGCCACCTCAACTCTACCTCCTCGTGCATTGATAGCCCTAGTACTCATGATGTACTACCTGAACATAGCAGAATATATTTAGGATATAAAAGGTGAAGTTATTCAAAGAAAGAGATTATTCATAAGGAAAGCTGAAAAAGGGGTATAAATTTATAGAAATTACAAATGCACTCTCTCTTATGCACTCAACTCATTCTAGGATGTAATGGAACCTATCTCTAATGTGCCATACCCAACCAAAGCCAAGATGTTTGCTTAACCTAGGGCTTTGATACCAAATGTAACGACCCGACTTTACGATTCTCGAATGTCGATACTAATACATTCACGGTATTCATTCCCCGAGTACCCAAGCTTCTGAAAGACAGAAAGTTAGGATAAAATAAAAGAAAAAGAATAGAACAAGGAAAGAAGAACACAATATCAGAATCTCACAGTGGAACTATACTTTATAATACCAAAAGAATAATACAAAGGGTTACCCTGAATACAAGATTTTTAGAGTGGTAAGACCAAAGTACTATCATCAGCCTAGATAGTTATAACTATGTGGCCTCACAATGCTGATATATACATAGCTAATACAGTACAACAGAAATAAAAATAGATAGATAATGGAAGCCTCTAGCTCGTCTTTTGAACTCTGAAGCATCCAAAATAAAACTTGAAACTCAACCTACTCGAAAGAGTATGTGAGGGTTTAGGGAAACAAAAACCAAGCGTAAGACATAAGTCTAATATGAGAAATATCAAGATACATGAATACATATAACAATAACTATTAAGACCCCACGGATTCCCGTAACAGTTTTCCCCTCAAGAGAAACCAGCCATTTATTAAGTTTAATATAGTGATATGACAGATAATGCCTAGGAAGTAGAATATAAATCATATCAAATAGTTGTGATGCTTACATTGATCACACCACAACATATTTAGGTTACCTTCAAAACCATTAAGGTATGTTCGTATAATGGATTTTCCATGAAGATCTCTTTGGGGAAGACAAATCCGAACTCTATGCACAAGGATCATAAGTTACCTACCAAGCATTGTATATCTATGGAAAAATATACCATGAGGAAAACATAAAGGCCCACGCCCGAACATAAACACGAACAACGTAAACCAAATGCCATCAACTCCTAGTACTAACATATCGATAAGCATACTCTAGATCTGGAGTTGATAATATCCTATCATGGGCTAGCCAAACCTCAGATTATGCAACTTACTCTGTCTTTAGCCTTATCCTATGTCGAAGTTACGTTTGGCATCGTTCACATGAGTCTTTATCACTCGAATTGAACACGAATCCCAAATTGGATACTCACATCTCTAAACCACATATGGACTCCCATATCCTGAATAGATCACGAACAATTACATGTTTTTAGAGCATCTTAAATAGACCTTGAATCTCCACATAGATTCCTTTCTTTAAGTGCTTCCAAAACATAGAACCCATATACTTTTTTTAAAGTGGTATTCTGTAAGTAAAAAACTTACCGATCCTGGACTCTTCAAAACTAATCGATGAATTTCCGGTTAACTCAATTTCGTTTCTCTCAGAAGGAAGTGAAATCTAGAGACGTTTCATACCAATACTCCACCCCGGGGGCTCTTATTGGTATAAAATTGTGAAGTCTTTCAATTACTTCCTAAGTTAATATTAGGTCAAGTTCGATTATCGACTAATCGATTATCCACTCAAAATAATTGCTTATACATATCATGATTCATACGCTTAACTCGTTTCGAACATTCCAACTTAACTATTCCTAGCCAAAGAGTGAAGCCAGGTAAGTTTGGGCACCGGTTGCTCCAAGCCTTGGCTAGAAACTGTATTCTTGAGTCTCACAAATATATAAGTCAACCTCATTGGCTTTTGATGTTATGTATAGTAGTAACGATTTCCATCAACAATAAGGAATTAACTCGATTAACATGTTTCCAACATTTTTCACTTACCTGTTCTTCGATTAAGTGGGAATTAATGTTAACCTGGTAGATTAGAGCTCTATTGCTCCATCCCTACTCAGTATCAACCTTAATACTCATAAATAGATAAGATTACTTCGTCGGATTATAAGTGTTAAGCATAGTTAATTACTTTTCTAATAAATAATTAAACATTCAACTATTTGGCCATTTATAAATTTTAACCCCTTTTCAAAAACGTTTAAATTACTTAGAAATACTTATAATAGGTTTTAAAACATATATCCCTATGGATCTCTCTACAAAGTTCCAAAATAATTATAAAAAACAAGACAATTCCGAGCTGCATCTATATTGACTATCGCTATAAGTGCACTTTCAAAATCCAAGTCATATCTCAACCTATGTTCAACTACAACCTACATGCTTTGTTCTAGGCCTAGTCATATGTCATATAAGTCCATTCATGTCCATTCAAATCCATATATGGATCTCATGTGCCACTTGTTTCCAAAACAAGGATCAAAACCAATGTTTTCAAGATAGGTCTAACAATTCAAACAACTTTAACACAACAAAATATAATCATATATGAGTTATATTATCAATCCAGTAGTTATTTAGCTCACCTTAAACTCAACAAACAACCAAGCTTAAACACTCAAGTTCAAACTCAAGCTAGCAACCTCCTTTCCCTTCTCTTTCTTCCTTGCTTTGCCTTGCTCCAAGCCTCCTCTAGCTCATCGCCAAAAGTTGTAGGGAGAGTTTGGCTTTTCTTTTTCATAATCTAACTAGGTAGAAGGTGTTTTTATGTGGCGGTAAGGCCTCACTCCAAATTTGAGGTGATTTGCAATTTATTTGCAAATTATTTGCTTTAGGAATTTAAGATGAAGAAGAAGAAGATGAAATTGAAATTTGCTCTTAAGCTTTGGAATATTTTTGATATATTTTTTAAAGGTATACCCCTCCTAATATAGGCTTAGGAATGGTGATGGAAAAAGACTAAAAAACCCTCAATACCCTAATGCATTAATTACTTCTTATCATGACAACTTTATGTCACTTCTCCTTTATGGCTAATTACTCTTATACCCTTCTCATAATATTATCTCTTATCCTAATAGAACTTTCTATAATATTCCATGCTTTATGAAGAGGAATGCGTGTTAATTAGTTGCTAATTTGTTCGTTTGATCATTACGTAAGTGCGCAATAGTTCGAACAACTTACATCAATCGAAAAGCTGTTTATCGATAAAGCGATTCTTGATCACATTATCGATTTTTCTTCGAAGAATATATTTTTGCAACTAATTTATAAGCATTATTTATTAATTAAATGATGTTAAACAAGGTTATAAGATCATATTTATAACACTTAAACATATCTCAAGATGTATCGATATTCGAAGACGAAGTGTTCGAATTTTAGGGTCACTACAGGAAAGAATAAATCCAAATCAACTGATAAAACACTAAATCATCCAAAAAATTAACAAACAAGCATAACTAAAATGCCCACATTTATATAAAATATAAGTGGTCCAGAGAGGTGAGTTAACTTCCCAAAATTCCAGTTATCGCCAAAGCGTTGCGATTTGAACTAAATCGGATAGGCGTTCAATTTAAGCCTAAAATTATTCAAGCTCTAAATTCCACCAATCAAATTTCATAATGTATCATTCGTCAATATGAACCTAATGCGGCCGACGACGCCCAAATCCGACCTCATATGGACAAGATTCGAATTAATGAACATTTGAGAATATTAATTATTAATTAACTGAAATTAAAATAGGTTTAGACTTGTTAATTACCTTCGTTTGTTAAGCTAGGTTGTGCTCGAACCAATCATCATGTCGTTATTTCTATCGCCACCATTTCCACGAGCCTCTTGCTGCCGCCGTAAAATCGCCGCTGTAACAACCCAAAATTTGAGCTATAATAAATAATTAACGAATTAGTTAAATAATAAAATAAGTTCGTGAAATTGTCAAATTGAGCCACACGAGTTGCACCATTGTGTTTGTGATAATTTTTTGGTCAATTTCCATATATAGTTTGTCAAAATCCGCGTTAGTAGGAAGAAGATACGAAATAAACAAGAAAACAGAAATTAAAAGAAAAATAAAATGGGTCAGGTCGACCCAGAACTAGGCCAGATCGACCCTAGGTCAACCCTCGTCATAGCTAGGTCGACTTGCATGTCGACCTTCACAAAAGCATGGTCGACCCGCTTTTTTTAACTTGTACGCAGTTTTTTCCAGATTCAAGCATGATGTGCTTTTCCAATTTTCTTCAATCCTGTGCGTTCGTGCTTCCATCCGACGGTTCCCAACGAGCTTATGACATGGTTGCACTAGATTTAATCTTCAAATCCAACGGTCCGAGAACCCTAAACTATACTACAAATAAGACATGCAGGCCTAGCTATTTTTCTCATTCAGATTTTCTCCTAATTGGGTTCATTGCCAAAGGCTGGACCCTAAATAGAAAAATTTTGTAAGGACGAAATCTTTTTGACAAAAATATTCTACGCTCTAGAAGTGGATCAAGGAAGGCCAAGAAAAAGAGCCAAGGACCACAGGTGAGTGTTTAGTAACTATTTTAGATTTTTAAATAATTTAAAATAATTTAGTTCTCAATAGTTGTAGTTTTTCATCAATTTTGAGACAATTTCTATATAAGTTATTTACAGCTAGTTTTAAAGTTCTTTTCAGTCTATTTTATTTAGTTATTTTATTAAGCTATTTTATTCAGTTATTTACAGTTATTTACTGTTATTTGCAACCGTTTTTCATTAGAATTCAACTTGTAGATTTTAGATTCTTTTTATTCCATTTTATGCAAATAAAATATAAGAATATTAAAAAGAGAATAATTCACAAGTATGGATTAAAATAGAAAACACTAAATTTATAAAAATTAGATGTAAAAGAAGAAGAACTGTAATATAAAGAAGATAGACCAAAATAGGCAAATTTGAGACATTTGCAAGCATGTTTATAACTAGTGGTTATAACTAAAAGGATAGAACATAAGAGTAACAATTATAATGTAGGTTATAATTAAGCAGAAAGAATAGTAAAGGCTTATTTTAAAACTTATAATTACGTTAATAAGAAAATAGAGCAGAAATAACAGAAGAGGCTTATTTTAAGAACTTGCACTAAGTTAATAAGTAAGAACAAAAATAGGGCCCGTACCAACAACATTCCCTTTCAAACTTGGACCGATGGTCTCACAATAGATTAGGTGAGGCTTGGCAGGACCCTTTCTGACTAGGACCGATGGTCTCACAATAGTTAGGTGAGGCCGGGACACAAGGTAAATAAGTGGCCAATAGATAGAAGCTCAAATCAAGGGAGGTGTTTCAGTTATACCTATAATCCACCATATCTTTTAGTGTGTCCATTTTGGGTACACTAAGGGGCGTGAGAGGTTTTACTTGGTATCAGAGCCTAAGGTTACAGGATTCCTAAAAACTTGTTTTAAAAGTAAAGTATTTTTCAAAGATAACATATCTTAAAAATATTTTTAAGAAAGAAACCCTTAGAAATAGTTTTCAAGTATAAAAGAGTTATTATAAAAATCCCCTCGATGTCTAGTTCAACCTTCTTCGATTCTTTAGAGCCTAAATTTTCTTTTCTTTGCATAGTATGGAGGATGCCCCAAATCTTCCAAAGGGTGTCCAAGTCCATAGCTGGTTTCGTAGATACTTCCAAGCTTCGACGTCGGAGGTGCAAGGGCAAGCGTCCAACCAGCGGGTGGAGATCCCATTAATTCACCTACAGTAGCCACTTTTTATAAACCATGCAAGGACTTTTCTAATCTAGGAGGCAAGACATTTTTGGGAATGGAGGATTTCGTTTAGGCATGAGCTTGGTTGAGGAAAACAGAGCGGATATTTGGGTTGTTAGGATTGAAAGACCACCAAAGAGTTCAGCTTGCGTCTAGGCAGTTGAAAGAAGAAGCTTTTTACCGGTGGAAGATCATAGAATTGGAAGGAAGAGACGTTGGTTGGTTTGGATTTTGAGAAAGGTTTGAGAGAAAATTCTTGTCACAAGTTGAGGAAAGCATGCAGTTGGAGAAGTTCATTAGTTTGAAGCAAGGGAGTCTTTCAGTGAAGGAGTATATAAATCGGTTTAATGAGTTGTCATGATTCGGGATGGAGCTTGTTAGTACACCGCATAAAAAGGCCATGAAGTTTGCTAAGGGTTTGAATCAGCCCCTCTAAGGATTGTTATTGACGCATGTACCTATGGGAGCGATGTATGAGTCACTAGTTGAAATGGCTCTCATGTCAGATGCAATTAAAGAAGGAGAAGTTATGGAGGTTCCTAAGTCAGAGAACTCTAAGAAGCAGTAGTGGAAGAATAAAAAGAATAAGGATAGCAAGAAAGGAGGAGGACCTCAAAAGAAGATCAAGAAGGGTGAGAAATGTCATAGTTGTGAATTGGTTGGTCATTTCATAAAGGACTGTAAGAAGGACACGATGAAGGGGAGGTGTTACAACTGTGGGCAGCCTGGTCATCTTAGTAGTGCTTGTCCTCTGAAGACGGGACAGAGAGCATGCGTACCTACAACGCAAGTACAGGCTTTGGATGCAGCACCCTCTAGCAGTGGACCAGATCGAGGTTGGAAAGTCTCTGTAGAAGGTTGGATCTCTATTTCGGATTTTCCTATTTAGACTGTTTTTTTTATTTTGGAGCATCTCATTCTTTCATTTCAAGTTCCTTGGTTGATTGTTTGTTTGCATTTATATGTTTCTATAGTAGTAGACCAAATAGTTGTTTCAAACCTCACGGGAGGATTGGCATATTTATCCATGATTTGTAGGGGTTTGAATTTTTTATAGTAGATGTAGAGTTTGATTGTGATACCTATGTACTGGGATTTTCGAGATATGGGATGAGTTTGGGGATGGATTGACTATCCCTTATGGAGCTATATTGGATTGTGAGAGGAGAGTCGTCCGATTAGAGGCATGCAGCGGTAGGACTCTTGAGATTTCTTGTGACCCACAGGGGTCGGTCATATTGAGCTTCCTTTATTCCCTTGATTCATCACTAGGAGAGTTAGATTTCATTCCAGTTGTTAGAGATTTCCTAGACGTTTTTGAGGAGGTTAGAGGACTATCCCCTAAGAGAGAGATCGACTTTAGGATCTGCTTGAATGATAATGCTAAGCCATTGGCATTACCCATGAGACGTATGGCTCCTTGGGAGAGAAAATAGTTAAGTAAGCAGATTGGTGAGCTATTGGAGAAAGGCTTCATCAGACGATCATATCTAAGTAGGAAGCACCAGTCGTCTTCTCTACAAAGGCGGATGGTTCCCTTCGGTTTTGCGTAGGCTATAGAGAGTTGAATAAGCTCACGAAGGAGAACCAATACCCACTTCCTAGGATAGATGATCTTTTTGATCAGTTAGTTGGATCTTTAGTATTTTCTCAGCTCGATTTAGCTACTGAACTTCATCAGCTTAGGGTCATTGATGATAGCATCCACAAGATAGCATTTAGGACACCCAATGGATTCTTTGAATGGTTGGTTATGCCGTTTGGGTTGACCAATGCCCTAGCCTATTTTGTAGATTTGATGAGCTGTATTTTCTGAGATGTCCAAAACAAGTTCATTATAGTATTTGTGGACAACATTTTGGTGTTTTCGAAGAGCATGGAAGAGCATGCTATTCATCTTGAGGAGGTTCTTCATACACTTAATGTTCATCAGTTGAAAGCAAAATTCTTGAAGTGTCACTTTTGGCATGTAGTCTTAAGAGAGGGTTTAGCTATTGATCACATTAAAGTAGTAGCAGTGCGAGATTGAAAGGCCCTCAAGAACGCTAGCGAAGTTAAAAGCTTCCTAGGTTTATCACACTAATATAGGAAGTTTATCAGAGATTTCACTAAAATTTCAGCACTGCTTACTCGCCTCACTAAGAAGAGCGCGACATTCATATAGGACATGGATTGTAAGGATTCCTTCATGATGCTAAAGACGGCCCTTACTAATGCACTGGTGTTAGTTTTACTTGGTGGAGCTAAGCCTTTTACAGTATACACTGATGCATATGGGATGGGTCTTGGGGCAGTATTGATGCAAGAAGAAAGGGTAGTATGCTATGAAAGCAGATAGTTGAGGACTCATGAGAAGAAATACCCTACCCATGATTTGGAGCTAGCTGCTATTTTTTTCGCACTCAAGTTTTGGAGACATTACTTGCTAAGAGAGAGGTTTAAGCTTTCCATTGACCATAAATCATTAAAGTACCTATTCTCACAAAAGGATTTAAACTTGAGGTAGCAGCGATGGATGGATTTTTTGGCATTATATGACTTTGAGATAGCCTATACCCCTGGCAAGGGAAACGTAGCTGCAGATGCATTAAGTAGGAAGAGAGCAACCCTTAGTCCAATGTTCGTAGAGTGGAGAAGCCTAGAGTTTATTTCCACCTTTGATTTTAAGCCCTCTAGAATATTACCTTTGGATTATTCACAGCACTTGAGGTTAAGCCTATCCTCATAGATCAGATTGGCTTGAGGCAGCGAGAGGATTCAGAGCTTGTGGATATTTTGGATAGGATTAACAAAGGAGAGGTCTCTAGACATCTTCAACGTTATTCCATTGATAGTAAAGGGTGGCTAAGGAGAGATGGATGACTTTGCGTCCCCCACACTGGTGATTTGATGAGAATAGAGTTAGCAAAAGCACACCATTCTCAAATGACTATTCATCTGGATGGTGATAAGATGTATAGGGACATGAAGAGAGTGTTTTATTAGAGCTGCATGAAGAAGGAAGTGGCAGAGTTTGTAGCCAAGTTTCTTGTGTGCCAAAGAGTTAAGGTGGAGCAGCAAAAGCCCGGCTGATTGCTTCAACTATTGGATGTACCTGAATGGAAGTGAGATAGTGTTTCGATGGACTTCGAAGATTGTTTACCCTGATCTATAAAGGGGAATACCGGTATTTGGGTGATTGTAGATCGTTTGGAAAAGAGTGCCCACTTCATTCCGGTCAAGAGTAAGTAGACGACACCTTACTTCGCATCCTTGTATGTTTGTGAGATAGTCCGACTTCATGGAGTTTACCCTGATCTAGCGAGTTTTGGGGAAGCTTGCAAGAGGCTTCAGGAACACAACTTAGATTGAATACGGCCTATCACCCTCAGAAGGATGGCCAAACGGAGAGTCAATAGAGTTCTTGAAGATTTGTTGAGGATGTACATTCTTGATTTTGGAGGAGCATGAGAGGAGCATCTTCCTTTAGTGGTCTTATAATAACAGTTTTCAAGCTAGCATTGCGATGGCACCTTTCAAAGCTCTTTATGGAAGACCGTGCAAGTCTTAATGGTGGTTGAAGTCTATAGAGGATTTCTACTTGGTCCTGACATGGTTAGAGAGACTTCGTGAAAGATTGATTTGATTCGAAGGAGTATGAAGACGACCCAAGATAGGCAGAAATCTTATGCAGATAAGCGGAGAAGGGATATTGAGTTTGAATTAGGAGACTTGGTTTTCATTAAGGTGTCTCCACTAAGAAAGATAGTAAGGTTCGGATCAAGTGGGAAATTTGCTCCCAGATTCGTAGGACCGTTCCCTATTATGGAAAGGGTAGGGAAGATGGCATATCGGATAAAGCTACCGGAGAGGCTTGTAGGAGTTCATGATTTTTTCATGTTTCGCACTTAAGAAAATGCTTACATGATTCAGCAGAGGTGGTGGAACCTATTCAACTTGAGGAAGTTGAAGTGGAGAGGAAAAAAGCATCGGTTCGTCGCATTCCTACCAAGATCGTTGGGCGTGATATCAAGAAGCTTAAGAATAAGGAAGTGCCTTTGGTTAAGATGCAGTGGGGAGATAGCATTGAAGATGCTATGTGGGAGGCTGAAGAGAAAATACGTAACTCTTATCCATATCTTTTTGATGGTACGTTTTGAATTTCCTATTTCTGTCTTTAGTTTTGAATAGGTTCTTTCCTTTAATATCATGTGAGAGGGTAGATCCTAGAATTTAATCAATAGATGGCAGGACTGAATATAAACATGTTACTAGAACATGTTATGTATGATGGACGCTAGTGGTTGCAAGTGTTTGCTAATGGATGCTAATGGACGCATATATATACACTAGGCACTTTTATCTCTTAGGGATCAGCCTAACTAGGCCACTAAAGCATATGCATATGGTTGTGTGAGCATTTGCACTTTTATTTCCATGATTGCTATAAATAGATGATTAGCATATGATTGTTGCATTTCGATGATGATTGTAGCACGCATATAGAACTATCAGTTATCATTAGGAAATTTTCATTCATTTGGATACATGGCATGGACATGATTGCATAAAAAAGAAGGTCGATTGAATCAGTAGACCGCCTAATCTTTTGCATTAGTTAGGAACATTGACACTACACTTTTGCATATATCATAAACTGCATTAGAAAGCTTAAGGATAATGGATGTATTGGATGATGGTTGAATATTTGGTTGAAAATTTTGGATGAAAATACCTATTTCATTCTTCTGTCCTTAGAGATTTCGAGAACGAAATCCCTCAAGGTGGGGAGAATGTAACAACCCAAAATTTAAGCTATAATAATTAATTAACGAATTAATTAAATAATAAAATAAGTTTGTGAAATTGTCAGAATTGAGCCACGGTAGTTGCACCATTGTGTTCATGGTAATTTTATGGTCAATTTCCATATATAGTTTGTCAAAATCCGAGTTGGTAGGAAGAAGATACGAAATAAACAAAAAAACAGAAATTAAAAGAAATAAAAAAATGGGTCAGGTCGGCCCAGAACTAGGCCAGGTCAACCCTAGGGTCGACCCTCGGGTCGACCCTCACCATAATTAGGTCGACCTGCATGTCAACCTTCATAGAAGCAAGGACGACCCGCATGTTTTAACTTGTACGTAGTTTTGTCCAGATTCAAGCGTGACGTGTTTTTCCAATTTTCTTCAATCATGTGCGTCCGTGCTTTGATCCGACAGTTCCCAATGAGCCTATGACGTGGTTACACCAGATTTAGTCTTCAAATCCAACGGTCTGAGATCCCTAAACTACACTATAAATAAGATCCTAGGCCGAGCTATTTTTCTCATTCATATTTTCTCCTACTTGAGTTCATTGCCAAAGGCTGGACCCTAAATAGATAATTTTTCTAAGGAGGAAATCTTTTTGATAAAAATATTCTACACTTTAGAAGTGGATCAAGGAAGACCAAGGAAAAGAGATAAGGACCACATATGAGTGTTTAGTAATCATTTTAGATTTTTAAGTAATTTAAAATAATAAGGTACTCAATAGTTGTAGTTTTTCTGCAATTTGGAGACAAATTCTATATAAGTTATTTACATCTAGTTTTTAAAGTTCTTTTCAGTCTATTTTATTCATTATTTTATTCAGCTATTTTATTCAGTTTTTAGAGTTATTTGCATCTGTTTTACATTAGAATTCAGCCTGTAAAATTTAGTTTCATTCCATTGTACGCAAATAAAATATAAGAATATTAAAAAGAGAATAATTCGCAAATATGGATTAAAATAGAAAACATTAAATTTACAAAAATTATGTGTAAAATTAGAAGCACTGTAATAAAAAGAAGATAGACTGAAATAGGCAAATTTGAGACATTTGCAAGCATGTTTATAACTAGTGGTTATAACTAAAAAGATAGAACAGAAGAGTAATAATTATAATGTAGGTTATAATTAAGCGGAAAGAATAGTACAGGCTTATTTTAAAACTTATAATTAAGTTAATAAGCAGATAGAGAGAAATAACAGACGAGGCTTATTTTAAGAACTTACACTACGTTAATAAGCAAGAACAGAAATAGAGCACATACCAACAGCATTCCCTTTCAGACTAGGACTGATGGTCTGACAACAGATAAGATGAAGTTGGGAAGGACCCTTTCAAACTAGACCGATGATCTCACAATAGTTAAAGATGAGGCTGGGACACAGGGTAAATAAGTGGCCAATAGATAGAAGCTCAAATCGGGGGATTTGGGCAAGGGGCGTAACTAGATTTTGTTTGTTAGGACCCGTAGCAACAGCATTTCCTTTCAGACTAGGACTGATGGTCTTACAAAACACTTAGGTGAGGCTGGGCAGGACCCTTTCAGACTAGGACAGATGGTCTCACAACAGATTAGGTGAGGCTGGGCATGCTAATGCTGATAGGGTAAGTAAGAGGTCATAAGAGGGAGCGACAGTTAGTGTGTATCGGCAATGAGCGAGCGTGCGACATCAATAAGTCACTATTGCGTTCCAAGCACTAAACATGTGTCTTTTACTGTGTAGGTTGGGACTAGCTCACAGTGGCACAACATCGATAGAAGGCCGATTAACGGGTAGAATTAGAATTCAACCTAATTAAAATAGGATTAGGATTTCAGCCCAATCACAGTAATCTAAGACAAGTGCAAACAGTCACAATCAAAGCAAAGAGTTAAACAATATTTATCCTAATTTTATCCTTTCTCTATTTCCTTTCTATGTTAGAACTGTTGCTAAGTCTACTATCTTTATCTTGCTTAAAAATACTAGTAGTTACTTTCGCTCACCAGACTTATAGTCTAACTCACTCCTCTATTTCTCCTTTCACCCATAGGCCAGCAGAGGCAAGGATAGTTGATTCAGATTTCTTGGAGATACATTCCTGGAGTTCTTCATGTATTCTTCTTCTTTTCAGTTTTCTTTTCATTTGGTTTTTGATGTACTCGTGCTTATAAGAGGGATGATTATTTTATTATACTCTGATTTTATGAGACTGAGATGTATTTTTCATAAGACATGTGTATTCGGTATTTGAGACATGTGATGTTTTTCAGATTTGTTTATGAAGTTTTATTTTGAATAATGAATTACCAGTTAAATGTTTTTGCCGTTTATATTTATTTATCTTGTGAATCTTAGTCTCTTTGATGCTTTAGTTATACCTATAATGCACCATATCTTTTAGTGCGCCCTTTTTTGGGTGTACTAAGGGGTGTGGGGTGTTTCAGCTGCATCCATTCCACGCTCAACGCCGGTGGTCCGACCCCTTCTAGCGCAAGAACGAGCTGGAAAACGCAAGCTCCAATCATCGACTTCGATTGGACTTCGCCATTACAACGCCACGCCACGCCGATCATCAACCCTGTCTATATTGTCTACATCTCCCCAAGCCGAGCAATTCTTCAGTTGAGGTCGAAGCCTAGATCAGTCTATGGTGGCTTCGATCGAAGACAGCCATTGGATGAAGGAGAAAAATAAATGGTGGTTACATTATTTAATATAAGGTTTGGCAAAATGAAAGATGCTGAGGTCCTTTTATAGAAAAATAACCAAACATACTATTCACCTTTTAAATTTTCGAAGCGTTTTTTATGTAATACTCCTATTCCGAACACAATGGAACTAGTATCGGGACCCAATTCCATCATCGATAAAAGTTAGCTTTCAAAATCCAATTATACTAAATTAAATTCCTCTAATTTATTTCTATATGTTTCGAGCTCACACGACTAAACGATACGTCTGACCGCCATGAAATTCATTACATTCAATAATTCATTATTACGGATCCAATAGTACTAGTTTCGTCAAAATCCGAGATAATGTTTCGAAAGGCTATTTTCACACGTTAGTTAAAATGAATTGTTTTCAAAACCATTCTAATCACTTTTAAATTCAAATTTAAAAGTTTACCATCTTCATTCTTATTTAAACAGAATTTAAATCAACTTTCAAAATCATTTTTATTTACATTAAATCTCTATATTTGAAATTTAAGTTATTTGACTTATAAAATCAACTTTTAATATTTAAAATAAATTAAATAATTCAAATTCAAATTATCAAAATCCTGGATCGTTATAGACTTCCCTCCTTAAAAGAATTTTGTCCTTGAAATTGACAAGGTAAGAAAAATGCCTAAAAACCTATTAACTTTCAAAAATCAATTAGCTGAAATAGATAATAAAATTTTCTAAATCATTAAATTCATTCACTGATACCAACCAATATCTTTTCAAGTTATAACAAAAACATATCAAAATTTAGTTATCAAAATTTCTCAAAATTCTCAAAATATTCTAACGCCTTGAGTTTACGAAATTTTTTGCTAAGGTCTCCTTTGCGTGGCTCAGTCATAAAATTTACAATGCATATATAATACATCTCATCTCTAAGATGAGGCATCCCATAAGAAAAAATATAAAATGCGATATGTAATCCGAGATGTGTATCTTTTCTTAATATTAGCAAGCATGTACAATTAATATAATGTGAAAGCGAGCTCCAAATATGAAGCATACTCCGTCGATACCTACTACACACTTAGCAATAAATGAGAACAATCATATGGAAAGTAAAATCACTATATAGTATAGACTAATATAACCAACATATACAACCAAAAAAACCATCATGCATCTTTACGTAATAGTGTTTACAATTACTAGTAAACAAAGTTAGCTAAACATAGAATACAATCATACCAAAGCCCATAAAATGTCCATAGACCATCCACACGCAATATCAAATCTGATCACTCTTTCGATCATACAATTTCACCTCCAAACTAGTATCGCTTACTTGACTTCTCTAGTGCGGACTTCGATCCAATTCCTTGATTAGAAACTGTCATTCTCCTTGCATGGCTATATACTATGATAAAGAATTTTAGAATAAATCAAAATTTTGTATCCAATGTTCACCGCCAAGAATCGAGTGAAAAATTCTAACTCGGACCAGCGTAAATCATCTCGAAATCATGTACTCGAATCTGGATCAAATAGTTATGTGAATAAAATGATCTACATACGACTTACATATTTATTTCAATTAGTCTCTTAATGATGCAGCACGATCTACTATTCCCCAAGAGATAAGTCGGTCACGAGTTAACATGCTTCTAGGTCGTGTGGGGGAAGCTATGGAGTTGGATAACTCGGAGTTTTTAAGTCGTTACCGACTTAAGGGACATAGGTTACGAGCTAAAGAGAAAGCCCTAAGTCGTTTCCGAGTTAACAAGGTCAAGTATGACGAGTTACGAGCTATGGAAGAAAGGCCACGAGTTAACGAGCCAAGGGGAAAGGAAAGCCGACTTAACAAAGCAATGAGACGTCGCCGACCTAACAGAGGTATATTGGGTCGTCTCCGACCTAAGGGATCATGTGAGGGGAAGGTGCGAGTTAGTGAAGAAGAGTTGAGTCGGGACCGAGTCAATTGGAGACCAGTGGAACCGTTGCGCCGAGCTAACGAGCTACGACCTAAGATAAGTCGGCAAGGAGCTAAACCATGCGTCTTTGAGTCGTAGGTCGGCATGGAGATGAGTCAGTAGTGCAGCGTTGTAATATGCTGAGTCGGCATGCGCTTGAGTCGTGTAAGCGGTGTGGTGTAGTTAAGTCGGTGCCGACCTTGTATGAGTCGCTTGTATTTCGTTCTGTTGTAAAAAGGTTGAGTCGCGTGTGTTAAGTCGGTCACGACTTAAGTTGAGTCGGCCGAGATGAGTCGTACATGGTGAGTCGGTGCCGACCTAGGAGTTGAGTGTTGTAGGTTGTGTTGAGTTGTAATGCCTATAAATAGCGGGTGTGTTGTAAATTTTGTGGTTGTTGATTTTGAATAAAATTTCTCTTTTGTTAGCTTTGTGCTTTCATACCAATTGGTAGTTGAGTGTAATCTCCTATCTCCTCTTTCGGTTAATCGAGTGCGCTCGATTCAACGATCGTAGAAGCCGATTCACGGAATCTAGTGCGCTAGATCAACGTGCGAAGAATCGTAGATCTTGAAACACGGTATAGTGCGCTATCAACGTGTTTGAGATAGCTAGAGTTCGGTATCTTTGGATCAACGAACTTGGGCATTTTGGTATCTTCAACTCACCGATTGCTACATTTCATCGATTGAAGTTTTGTTTGATTAATCCGCTGCGTCAGTTTTGGTATCGGAGCCATACTTAGCCAATCATAGCTAAGTTTGATTCTTGGAGCCAAGTTTTTGAAGTTTTTGAAGTTTGGAGTTGTTCATTGTGTTCATATTGAAGTTGCAACAAGTTTGGGGTGTTTGATCCATTTCATTTTGGATCGAGGAGTTGGACTTTGTTTGGATTTTGAATTGGAGTTTTGCGCGCCAAATTTTGAAGGGTTTTGGAGTTGTAGGCCGAGCTAAGCAAGTGAACCGAGATAGATTGGTGCGAGCTAGTTTGAGCCGTGCCAAGTGATTGAGTTGTGCATTGTTGAAATCGACCTAAGTTGAACCGTGAAGTGTCAAGGCCGAGACCAGTTGGAGCCGAGACATTGTTGAACCGTGACTTGTTGATTGAAGTCTTGTGTTGAATTTTTGAAGTCTTGTGAAGTTTTCGATCATGCCACCAAGGAGAGCTAATCGTCATCAAAACGTTGAAGCTTTGTATCGTAGAGAAGAAGCCGAGCTTATGGAACAACGTATTAATGAAAAGTTTGATGAAGGCATTGGTAAATTGGAGAGATTGATGACTGATTTGAATCAAAGGAGGAGATCACCAAACTCGAACCATGGAGGAATCCGAGTTTCGCCATTGGTTACGGAAGCGAGGAGGGTATCACCACATTCATGTAGAGATAGAAGAGAAACATCAATTTCATCACGAAGAGATCATCATGACTATGTACATGAAGAGAGAAGGAGTCAACGTGAATTTGACCATGAAGCATATAGAGATGAGGAGAGACATAGTCAAAGAAGCATGCATGAACGAAGGGATGACATTGGTCGAGATCGATGTAGGCATACTTTTGATTTTGTTGAAGAAGGTGATAGAGCAAGTATTCATTATCGAGATCGAGACCAAGTTCGGAATTCTTATCGGGATGTTGAGGATGATCGTCGTTGGGAGTCGGGTATGAAGATGGAGATTCCGGAGTTTAAAGGCGGGATGGTTGCTGAGGAGTTTCTTGATTGGTTGTCTAATGTGGAGGAAATCTTTGATTTCAAGGAGGTGCCGGAGAGTCGAAGGGTGAAGTTAGTTGCTACAAGGCTGAGGGGGAGAGCATTGGCATGGTGGCAGCAAACTAAACTTACTCGAGAACGGATGGGGAAGTCAAAGATAGAATCTTGGGAGAAGATGAAGAAGTTGATGAGATCTACTTTCTTACCTTACAACTACCAATCACTTATGTACCAAAGGTTGCAGAATCTGAGGCAGGGGACTAAATCTGTTAGTGATTATGCTGATGAATTCTACCAACTCATTGCCAGAAACGATATAATGGAGACAGAAGAACAGCTGACTGCTAGATTCATTGGAGGTTTGAGAATGCAGATCCAGGATATGGTTAATATGTTTGATCCTAGATCCGTTGCAGAAGCACATCAAAAAGCATTGGCTTGGGAGAAACAAGGAAGGCGTGGAGGAGGTGTGTTTACTAACTCTAATAATCCAGTGAAGGGTGTTGGTGGAAGTTCTCATGTTCCTAAACCAGTTTCAAAGCCAGTGGTGAAGGAGGTTGAGAAGGCGAAGGCTAGTACTGTTTTCAAATGTTATAATTGTCAAGAGTTGGGGCATAAAAGCAATGAGTGTCCGAAGCCAAAGAAGAGAACCATGGTTGCAGAGGTTGAAGCAGATGATGGTGAGGAGGCAGAGTATTCAAATGTACCTTATGTTGAGGAAGAAGAAGAAGTGTCGGGTGATGAAGGATGTAATCTTATGTTGAGGAGAAGTTGTTTGACACCAAAGCAAGAGGAGGAATGTAGTTGGCTGAGAAGCAATATTTTTCAATCGACATGCACTATTCTGGGGAAAGTCTGCAAGTTCGTTATTGATGCGGGAAGTTGTGATAATATTATTTCTTCAGAGGCAGTTAGAAAGTTGAACTTGAAGACCGAGAAACATCCGAAACCGTACAAGCTAGCATGGTTAAGAAAAGGAGGTGAAGTGAAAGTGTGTCGAAGAGCTTGTGTGAATTTTTCGATTGGGAAGAAGTACAAAGATGAAATTTGGTGTGATGTTGTGAACATGGATGTTTGTCACTTGTTATTGGGCAGGCCATGGCAGTTTGATAGAGCAGTTCAGCATGACGGTCGTGCCAACAGTTACAGTTTCATGTTCGAGGGTACTAAAATCACTTTGGTTCCTAAGAAGCAACAGCAGAAGGAGAACAAACTGGAGGAGATTGAAGAATTGAAAACTCTGTTGACTTTGAAGGAGTTTGTTAAAGAAGTGGAGGAAGAACCGGAAGTGTTTTTGTTGATTGGGAGAGAGAGTAGTGAAGAAGTTGAGATTCCCGAAGAAGCAAAGCCAGTTTTGGAAGAGTTTGAAGATGTCTTTCCAGAGGAGTTGCCAAAGGAGTTACCACCACTTAGAGACATTCAGCATCAGATTGATCTTGTTCCGGGGGCAGTGTTACCACATCGACCACATTATCGTATGAGTCCGAAGGAACATGAGGAATTGAGAAGGCAGGTGGAAGAATTACTTGAACAGGGTCGTATTCAGGAAAGTTTGAGTCCGTGTGCTGTACCTGCATTGTTAGTACCAAAGAAGGACGGAACTTGGAGGATGTGCACTGATAGTAGAGCTTTGAATAAGATCACTGTTCGTTACAGATTTCCTATGCCGAGGTTGGATGATTTGTTGGATCAGTTAAGTGGGGCAACTATATTCTCGAAAATTGATTTGAAGAGTGGTTATCATCAAATTCGTATCAGACCTGGAGACGAATGGAAGACAGCTTTCAAAACTAGAGAGGGGTTGTACGAATGGTTGGTTATGCCATTTGGTTTGTCTAATGCACCTAGTACATTCATGCGGGTGATGAATCAAATCTTTAGACCATTCATTGGAAAGTTCGTCGTGGTTTATTTCGATGATATTTTGATTTATAGCAGGAGTACGGAGGAACATGTTCTACATCTGAGAGAAGTGTTGTTTATTCTTCGTGAAGAACAATTTTATGCTGCTACAAAGAAATGTGTGTTTATGACACCTAGTGTTTTATTCCTGGGGTATGTTGTTTCAGGGAAAGGTATTCAAGTTGACCAGAGCAAAGTTGAAGCAGTCAAGAATTGGCCACAGCCAAAGACAATTACAGAAGTGAGAAGTTTTCATGGGCTAGCGTCATTCTACCGAAGGTTCATACCACACTTCAGTAGCGTGATGGCTCCAGTGACTGATTGCATGAAGGGTAAACAATTTGTGTGGTCAGAGGAAGCGGGGGTTGCCTTTGAGAGAATCAAGGAATTGCTGACGTCTGCACCAATTCTTGTTTTACCTAATTTTCAGTTGTTATTTGAATTGCATACTGATGCTTCGAAGGTTGGAATTGGAGGAGTTCTGAGTCAGAATGGGAAGCCAGTGGCATATTTCAGTGAGAAATTGTCAGGGGCGAAGATGAGATACAGTACATATGACGTTGAATTTTATGCTGTTGTTCAGGCTGTTAAGCATTGGAGACATTACTTATTTCAGAAGGAATTTGTTCTTTACACTGATCATGAAGCATTGAAACATTTACAGGGACAGGATAAAATTTCAGCAAGACATGCATCGTGGATTGCATATTTACAGCAGTTTACTTTTGTCGTTAAGCACAAATCTGGGGTGACGAATCGAGTAGCTGATGCTTTAAGTAGGAGGAGTCATTTGTTAACGACAATGAAGGTTGAAGTGACCGGGTTTGAAATGTTGCCAGAAATTATTGAAGAAGATCCTTACTTTGTGAAATATGTGGAGAAAGTGAAGGATGGGAGTACCGATGAATTCATGTTGGTTGATGGTTTTCTGTTTAAAGGGAATCGTTTATGCATACCGGACTGTAGTTTGAGGATGAAGATTGTGAAGGAATTACATGAAGAAGGGCATGTGGGCCGTGATCGTACTTTGCAGTTGATTTCACAATCTTATTTTTGGCCATCGATGAGGAAAGAGGTTGAAAGATTCGTGGAGCGATGTCATATTTGCCAAGTCTCAAAAGGAACAGCGACGAATGCAGGATTGTATATGCCATTACCAGTACCATCTAAGCCATGGGTTGATATCAGCATGGATTTCGTTTTGGGTTTGCCGAGAACTCAAAGGGGAAATGATTCGATATTTGTTGTGGTGGACAGGTTTTCGAAGATGGCACATTTTGTTGCTTGCAAGAAGACAGCAGATGCAGTTCGAGTAGCACAGTTATTTTTCAAGGAGATTTATCGACTTCATGGTTTACCAGAATCTATTGTTTCTGATCGAGATACTCGTTTTCTGAGTCACTTTTGGTTGAGTTTGTGGAAAATGGTGGGAACGAAGTTGAATTTCAGCAGTGCTTATCATCCACAAACCGATGGACAGACAGAAGTTGTTAACAGGTCATTGGGAAATTTGTTGCGTTGTCTTGTACAGGATAATTTGAGAAGTTGGGACCTGAAACTATGTCAGGCAGAATTTGCTCACAATCATGCAGTTAATCGAAGCACAGGATTCAGTCCGTTTCAGATTGTTTATTCATGTTTACCCAGGGGACCGTTGGATTTAGCAGTTGTACCACAGTCAAAGAAAACAGTTAAACGAGCTGCTGATTTTGTTGATGAGCTGACGGAATGTCATAAAGTCGTTCAGGAACGATTGGAGAAATCGAATGAGAAATATAAGAAGTTTGCAGATTCGAAACGACGAAATGTTGAAATTAAAGAAGGTGATTTAGTTTATGCTGTGTTAACAAAGGATCGATTTCCAGTGGGTGCTTATAACAAGTTGAAAGCGCGAAAAATTGGTCCAGTTGAAGTTTTGAAAAAAATCAATGAGAATGCTTATCGATTAAAGTTACCAGATGATGTTTATACTTCTGATGTCTTTAACGTCAAACATTTAATTCCGTATCATGGAGATGAGATTGTTGGGAAAGAAGTTGCAAATTCGAGGTCGAATTTTTCTCAACCAGGGGAGGATGATGCAGCACGATCTACTATTCCCCAAGAGATAAGTCGGTCACGAGTTAACATGCTTCTAGGTCGTGTGGGGGAAGCTATGGAGTTGGATAACTCGGAGTTTTTAAGTCGTTACCGACTTAAGGGACATAGGTTACGAGCTAAAGAGAAAGCCCTAAGTCGTTTCCGAGTTAACAAGGTCAAGTATGACGAGTTACGAGCTATGGAAGAAAGGCCACGAGTTAACGAGCCAAGGGGAAAGGAAAGCCGACTTAACAAAGCAATGAGACGTCGCCGACCTAACAGAGGTATATTGGGTCGTCTCCGACCTAAGGGATCATGTGAGGGGAAGGTGCGAGTTAGTGAAGAAGAGTTGAGTCGGGACCGAGTCAATTGGAGACCAGTGGAACCGTTGCGCCGAGCTAACGAGCTACGACCTAAGATAAGTCGGCAAGGAGCTAAACCATGCGTCTTTGAGTCGTAGGTCGGCATGGAGATGAGTCAGTAGTGCAGCGTTGTAATATGCTGAGTCGGCATGCGCTTGAGTCGTGTAAGCGGTGTGGTGTAGTTAAGTCGGTGCCGACCTTGTATGAGTCGCTTGTATTTCGTTCTGTTGTAAAAAGGTTGAGTCGCGTGTGTTAAGTCGGTCACGACTTAAGTTGAGTCGGCCGAGATGAGTCGTACATGGTGAGTCGGTGCCGACCTAGGAGTTGAGTGTTGTAGGTTGTGTTGAGTTGTAATGCCTATAAATAGCGGGTGTGTTGTAAATTTTGTGGTTGTTGATTTTGAATAAAATTTCTCTTTTGTTAGCTTTGTGCTTTCATACCAATTGGTAGTTGAGTGTAATCTCCTATCTCCTCTTTCGGTTAATCGAGTGCGCTCGATTCAACGATCGTAGAAGCCGATTCACGGAATCTAGTGCGCTAGATCAACGTGCGAAGAATCGTAGATCTTGAAACACGGTATAGTGCGCTATCAACGTGTTTGAGATAGCTAGAGTTCGGTATCTTTGGATCAACGAACTTGGGCATTTTGGTATCTTCAACTCACCGATTGCTACATTTCATCGATTGAAGTTTTGTTTGATTAATCCGCTGCGTCACTTAACTATACTGAATTCTTTTTATTCACGTTCATTTTATTCTCATTCATTTCATTCTTAGTATATTTCTTTTAATACTAATATCATTTAGGAACCATTCCATAAAATCATTACTTAAGTTTATTATAAACTTTTTATACAACACGCTTATTTTTATTGTCACTTCAAAGCTTAAGTTCATATTTATTTGAAATCATAATCAATTTCATTTAACGTTAAATTTCGTTCCATAGCTCAATTTTAGATTTTCTTTTGTTAACCAAAGTGTTTAACCATTTATAGATTTTGATCTAACTTTCCATTTTTTTAAGTTTATAAGTTATATAAACTTATCTACTTATAATTTCATAAATCTTTACTTAAGTCATACGCATTCTATAATTACAACTTGTGGTTATAGAATCACTTTACAACTTAAGTTTATATTGATTTCACATTCTTCTACATCCTAAGAGTGTATAAAATTTCCAATTTGCCTTACTTAACCAGAATATTCAACAAATTTAAAATTTGTTTTAGCTTGCTATTTTTCAACTTATAAGTTAAAAAAACTTGTTTTCTTATATTTTCACAAAACACTAAAATGAAAATTTTCAGAATTCAAACATTCGTTTTTCAAAACACTTCGAAATTATAATATATACATATCTCCTTTGTAAATCAAATCATACTTTTGAAATTTAAAACATTCTTTGTTTGTCAAACAAAACTTTATTTACATAGCACAAACTTTTATAGCAAATCACTATGCCAAAAATCCATCACTTAAAAACTTGAAAATGAACACCGATGATGCTGCAGTCATCGCCCGAATTATTTTCCAACGACTGAAGTGAGTTCAGTGCTTTCTTTTCTCTTTTAAATTCCATTTTAAAATATTTCTATTCAAAATATTTTCAAAATAATAATATTATTTTTTCTTCTAAAATCTTTGAATTTGTTTTCCAAAATCACCGGGATTTAAATTCTCAATTTCTTATTTTAAATTCATTATTTATTTATAACCCATATTTATAAGTATACTTATATAATTTTATTTTATTTTTATTTATAAATCACATTTATGAATTCACTTTCTTATATAACTCATTTTACAAATGTTTATCTTTATTTAGATTATAATAAACAACTTTTATTAAAATTATACCTTAAACCCAACCAACATACCATATATAACTATAATAAATTTTGAAAAATTATCCCTTTATATATAAAATATAATTAAGGTAAAATTATTTCATTTACCAAATTTCCTAAACAGTACTATGTCGAATTATTATGTTCAAGTGTTTAGAGATCCCTATTAATAACGTTAATTACTCGTATAGACTAGATTCCATAAGCCTTTCAAAAAGTCAACCAACATAATATAAAACATTTTTATATCACTAACAAATATGCGCTCATATATAAATATATGCACTCATACTCATTCTAGTGTGCTACTGACCCTATCTATAATGAGTACCCCACCAAAGCCTAGGTGTTCGCTAACCTTAGCTCTGATACCAAATGTAACGACCCACAATTCTGCATATTTCAAGCTGACAATAACCATACACGTACAACTCGAATTTAACTAAAAAGCGAAGAGTTAAGGGAAAGTAAGAAAAAAGAAGAAAGAAGTGAAGAGAGAAGAGAGAAAGAAAACCAAACAACATGGAATCTCACAACGTAGCGGAACAACATATAATATAATATCAATGATCCTTACAAAAGAGAAAATGTAATATACCTACATCAGATCAGAGTACATGAATGACTAATCATCAGCCTTGACAATTATAACAATCTATCCTCACAAATGTTGATGATTTAAATAACCAATGCATCAAAAAGTAAACATATACATGAATACGACTTGAAGACCTCCAGCTCGTCTTCGGAAGCTCTAAAGCATTCAAACTGAATCTGTAAATATACTCAGTCTAACCTGAGCAAAAAGGGAAGAACGTCTAGATCAGTCTGGTAAACCAGCATGAGAAATCACATCCAATTGGATTTTAAAGTTATAAAAACTTTTCAAAATAAAGGTATATCATAAGACCACGCCGCACATAAACCACAGACGGGTTTTTACCTTACCATAACCAAAACACTTCATATCAAATCCTCTAATATCATAATAGCGTCTAGGATACAAGTACATATTAATCATAGCCTAAATTGTTAACTGGTTAAATTCCAGCATAATAGGTTTAAAACTAAAACTGTAAAGGCTCGTATTGGAGAATGGTTCCACATAGTGATAGGTAAGGGACTGTTTTCTACATAGTACATTTCTTGAGGGATGTACTAAGGATCAATACTATTATCTTCTGCGTTTGGCAAGTCCGGCCTACCTGCAGACCCATTTGGTGGTGGATAGAATCGAATATGACATCACCATGGTCGTTCCCAACCTATCCGTGGCCGTAGCATACACAACAAAACCCAAAATATAGAGTGTAATCTAGAAAGGTGATGATCATACCCTAATGGTTGCAAACCACAAATCATTATGGCATACCATGTTTAAGCCATTTCTAGGTGTGAGCTTAAGGTAACATTTACTTTTCACAGAACATATTCTACTTTGAATGACACATTTCCATTTCTAATAACGTATGATTGATTTCCATAAAAGTACAACCATTGAGCTTGTAGTCTCGAAGGAGGGTGTTAAGTATAAGAGGGGTTACCTCCTACACCACCAACAAATTTACGTTTGTAAAAATCAATGTACATATATCTTAGGAATGTCAGATACCATAAAACTTGTTTAGGAATAGGACAATCCGAAGGCACACTCCTACTACCTCCTATCGAGAGCCAACCCTACGATTAGTAGCGAGCAGTCCTTGCATCGAAAATTTTCATAATAGAGCACTACTGCCACCATATATACATATAATATATATATAATATGGAATCGTGGGGCTAGTAGCAAGCATCCCCACATCATGAAGATCTCCGTCTTCAAAAATCATCATCTTCAACAAATCTGCACTTTCAAACACATACGTTGGTCCAAAGTGGTTTTCGAATAAATCCGATCTTGGTCTCCCCGGACCAACAATCGATAAGAGGCCCTCAACCTCATATGGAAACTAATTCTCGTAGACTTATCACGTTTCCAACTCTCAACTTGCTATCCTTCGGTCGAGAAGGAAGCTCGGTAGATTGGAGTACCATAGCCACTCCGCACTACTCAAATCAACATTCTTAACAATGAACGATAATCAAGCCTACTTAGTTGGCCTTGTACTAAGTGCACGACTAATCAGTTCCCTTATCAAGTCAAGGAACCAAAAATGGGTACAATCTAGCACATAAGCAGTCATTAGGCATGTTTAATTAATCTTTATTAATTAAATCACTTTCCAAATATTTATCTCAAAATATATTTTTAAAGGATATATTCTCAAAGCAATTTTAATTCTTCAATATTTGGACAACATTTCCATATACTTATTTCAATGGTATAAATATATTCACAAACCATTTTGTTTTCAACACTTAGAAAATATCTCTATATACTTAAATCCATAATAAGTATTTTTACAAATCTTTTGAGGAAAGCTTTATATTTTCCAAAATACGCTTTATGAGGCCAAAACGAATATTGCATAAAACATCGTTATGACAACCCAAAACAATAGTATAAGGATTCGATTACTTATATTTATATAAATCCCATATAATATCAAAAACACTTCCTTTCAGAAATCACTTACTATAACAATAATGTTATAATCTATGCCTTTCTTGCTTTCTCGAAAACACTATCACAACAATAAATGTTGAAATCTATGTCTTTGTCACTTAGTACATTTTAAATCACTTTTTAAAACCATTTAAACTCCATCTAAAAATATCACTTTCAAAAATTCCTTTAAAATATTATTTTAGCTTTTAAAATGTGAATGTATTTCCTTTGTAAAAATCCATATCCAAATCTCAACATAAATCATTTCCATATTTATAAAACTATGTTTATATATCTCCATTCTATTTTATAAAACTTCTCTTTATAAATCCTCTTTATTTATAAATTTTTTTTAAAATTCATTCCTTTATAAATATTATTTATTTATAAAATCCCATTTATAAATCTAGATACCAAATATCAATTACAAATCCATTTTTAATATTTATAAAACACTATTTATAAATCTATTACTTTATTTATAAAATATTACTTTTATAAATCTTTTATATGAACCATTTAAGAAATATTTGTTTCAAACTATTTCTATCTTCTTTAAAACTATATTTCCGTTATAATAAAAGATGGACTTATTTATTAAGTTTTTTTAAAAAACCTTTATAATACAGTTCAAAAATCTCTATTTAATATATTTCACAAACAATCGGTTTATAATACCAAAAACATACTTTTTATTTTATTTAAAATAACCTCCTTCTTTTAATAACTCAAAGAATATAAATTAAAAAATATGTTATTTCAAAATCACATTAAATACCTTTTAAATCAAAATCTTCACTTTATATTATTTCAAAATACCAAAAATAAGGCCAAGTGCTACTATAACACTAAATAAGTGAAATCATGTCTATATCATCAACTATGGCATCCAACACATCATATACCACAATATATATAAAAAGTAAAATCAACAGTAGTGAGGATTCCTATTGGATCCCTCTAACATGTCTCTTGCATCATATACAATATATAATCACATAATACGGGTCATCCACAACTAGACGAGTGTATGTAAAAAGGTATTCTATTCCAAGGGTGGGAATAAGTCCAAACCAACTGATAAAATAGTAAATCATCCAAAAAATCAACAAACAAGCATAAATAAAAACATACGCACTTATATAAAATATAAGTGGGTCCAGATAGGTGAGCCAACTTAGCAAAATTCCAATTATCGCCAAAGCATTCCGATTTAAACTAAATCGAACGGGCATTCGATTTTAGACAAAAATTCTACAAGCTCTAAATTCCATCAATCTAATTCAAGAACATAGTATTCGTCAATACGAACCAAACGTGACTGACCGCGTTCAAACCCGATCTCGTATGGACAACATACGAACTAATGAATGTTTAAGAATGTTAATTATTAATTAACTTAAATTAAAATAGGTATAAACTTGTTAATTACCTTTGTTTATTAACCCAGGCCACGCTCGAACCCATTATTGCGTCGTCGTTTCTGTCGTCGCCGTTGTCGTGCACTTCCTGCCGCCACTGCAAGCTCGCCGAAGATCATCGCATCCATATCGTGCCTAACACTAGTGGTCTGACCCCCTTCAGTGCAAGAATGAGCTCGAAAACGCGAGCTCCAGTCGCCGCATTCAACTGGACTTCGCCGCCGCCACGCACGTCGATCGCCAATCCTAACGTGTATTGTCTACCTCTCCTCTAGCCGAGCAATTCTTCGGTTGAGGTCGAAGCCTAGATTGGCCTGTGGTGACTCCGATCGAAGACGACCGTTGGATGAAGGAGAAAAATAAATGGCAGCTGCGTTATTTAATTTACGGATTGGAAAAATGAAGGATGTGGAGGTCCTTTGATAGAAAAATGACCAAATACTATTCACCTTACAAATTTTCGGACTCCAATCGAGGCGTGCCACCTGGCGTTCTATATGTAATATCCTTATTCCAAACACAATGGAACTAGTATCGGGACCCAATTCCATCATTGACAGAAGTTAGCTTCCAAAATCATATTATATTAAATTAAATTCCTTTAATTAATTTCTACGCATTTCGAGCTCGCATGACTAAACGATACGTCTGATCACCACGAAATTCATTAATATACAATAATTTGCTATAATGGATCCAATGACATTAGTTTCATCATAATCCAAGGTAGTGTCTCGGAAGGCTTTTTTCACACATTAATTAAAACGAATTATAATTAAAACCATTCCAATCACTTTGGAATTCATCTTCATTCTTATTTAAACAGAATTTAAATCGGCTTTAAAAATTATTTTTATTCACATTAATTCCCTATATTTGAATTTTAAGCTATTTGACATATAAAATTAACTTTTCAATATTTAAAATAAATTAAATATTTCAAATTCAAATGGCCAAAATACTGGGTCATTATATAGGTGGTACGGCCAATCGATTGAACGTTGAGTCGACCGTTCGCAACTCCCTGGAGTTGTATAGCTCAAATTGCTTTTCTAGTGGATCATAGTGAGTCCTTAGGTGAATATATTCGATTCCAGCAACCATATATGACAGATAGCAGATAAATACCTGCTGCAATATCAAAATAATCATACATGAGTGAAATATAGCAATTAGAGAGGATTTCATTCGAGAGAAGCAAGCATTTCTATTAGCATTAAGTAGCAGTTTTCAATTATTGCAATTACTATCATATAATCATCAAAATTTGAAACCGGAAATCCTCAAGCAACTGAAATCAAACATAGCACGAAATTGTGATATTAACCCACCTGAATAGTAGCCGAATGGAAGTAGATTTGAGTTTGTACTTTATAGGTCTTAGCTTCAATATTGCATGTAAAGAGAGAATAGACAACATACATTCAATACCCAAATTATTGAACTGAAATTGATCATAGACGAGATTATAGTTGAGGGTATATACCTGAAATGATTTCTTAATTAGTTTTAGCAATTTGGTTTGGTAATCTTTGAGGAATTTGGATTTCAGCCTAGGGTTTATAAGAGCAAAGAAGAGAACGGTTCGCTTCTAAAGTTGGAGAACAAAAATGAATGCATAGTTCATTTCTTGAGATATTTTGTCTTAAAAAATGGGTTAGACCTATATTGAATTATTTATTAACTAACCACGACTTCATTAAGGGTTTTATTCACAACTTTAAACAACTAAGGCCTAATTTTACTGCTTATAATGTAAATGAAGCAATATTAATTAGTCACCAAAACACACGAATGTAAATTAATTTATACATTACCAATATTAATTAATTGCAATGAATGTTTATGTATACATTTTGAAATCTAATTATCCAAAAATATTCTTACTCACTAACTTTATTTTATAGCAACAAATACCTTTTATTATCAATTAATCTCCCCAAAGTCCAAAATTAACAATGGCAATATTTAGATTTCATCATGAATTAGGTTATAAATTTACAAACTAAGCAACATAAATGGATCACAAACTTATAAACTTTTTTTTTATTCCGAATTCTCATTCTCCCTATTTATTTCAAAAATTCAATTATTCTTTTTATTATTTAATAAGAGGATTAAACCATTGGTTATCAATATTTCTCTAATGAATTTCCAAATGTTACTTTCTTGAAAAACTTTTATATAAATTTTCCTTGGCAAATAAATTCAAATTCCTTTTTATTTCTACAAGAAGTAGAAACAAATCCCATGTTTCCATATTAATAAATTTGATTTGTAATAAATGAAATTGGTTCCCATTCAAATCTTAACAAAAGAAATTATCATGTTGGTAAATTTCCTTGATTCCCTTCATAAATACTTCCTTAAATTCTCCATTAACAGAGGTTATATGTTTTTAATTAACTCAACATAACTAACTCCATTATAAATTCTAGAAATAAGCTCCAATACTTCTAAATTATTGTTCAACTTTTAATAAAAATTTAGTATTATTTTACACAAGCACCACAGTTGATCCAATTTCCTAACTTAATTAGAGAAATCCAAAAAATCCATTACACCAAACCTTTATTGTTACATTTCAAATCACTATTTATTTTATAAAAAGACTAGAAACCCAGAGTTATTACAGACTCCCCTATAAAGAAATTTTGTTCTCGCAATTCCATCTTAGAGTGAAGCCTATAGCTTAACTTAAATATTAGTATGAATATTTTGTTCCTTTATTCTTAATAAACACTGTAGCACTTAAAATTCCAAAATCTTTTAATTACCTCTAAGCATATTAAATTTTCAATTTTCCAATCACTTTTTAAAGTTATAGTGAACCAAGATTTCAAAATTTTCTTTCCTTCAAATTAATTTTGAAATTTTAATTTCCCTTAAATCAACTCCTTATCTAAAAAAAGTCCTTAGCAAGAACTCAATCCAAAGTTGTTAATTTGTTATCCAATTCTTCAAGATTATAGGTTCATCAATTCCATACCTTTTAATCGAATTCGATAATAAAATCTACAAGAGTATCTTTAATTCTAAGTTTAATTCAAATCTTTATTCACTAAACTCGGTCCATTTTTAATAAGATTTCAATTTTCTTTCAAAATTCCAACACATTTCTTCTTCTTATTTCTCTTTTACCAAATTTCCTTCAAAATTTCCAATTTACTTACAACACATTTATTATATTTTCTTTTTTGAAGATTTATCGTTATAAATTATTATCTTCATTCACTATTTTTAAATAAATTACATTAACTTAATAGATTCATTTGACTTAGTAAATGAATTCACAAAATTACTTTATCCTTATATGTTTCTTATTTTCTAACTTAATAGTAAGTTTATCCAAATATTTTACATCCTTTATAAAATCGAACAACACCTTATAATACCAAACCACTTAAGGTTGTTAACTCGTTTATTATTATTTAAGCAAGGATGTAAAATGATTTAAAGGTCTTTCTTATATAAATGATACAACTTCACTACTTAAATTATTTAACATAAAAATTCATTTCTCAATCATTTTCCATATAAATGAAAAATCATGAAAATCCAATATTTAATTTTTTTTCAAGTTAAATTTCAATATTTGAAATTTATTAATTGGAAAAGTTAACTTCTAATAAGAAATTTTATATATATTACAAACTTAGAAGGATTTCTCTTATCAAATTTCACCTTGACTTCGATCTCAAGATTTTTATTTCCATACTTTATAACTCAAATTTTATTTTGGTACAAAGTATATCGTTATACACAAAATAATTTTGAATTTAATTTCCACAAAAGTATATTCAAATTTTAATAGCTTAATGAAATCATAATGAATTATGGTTTCATGTCAAACCATGCTTAAATTATAAATTCATATAGATAAGCTTTACCTCATTTTGAATACCCTATTCTACTTATTCGACTATCACAAGACATCGTCTTTGAGAGGTTAAAGATATAGAACCTCTTTTAATAACAAGATTATTATAAAGCTAATTAATTTACCTCAATCTTGTTTTATTCTTAAGACTCCTTTATGACAACTCTAATTCCGTGAAATTCCCAAAATGCTTATTAATCTATAACTGCCTTATTATGGATAAATTCCCTTCTTACTAAATAGTTTGAAACCTTAGACACAATTTAATTCAATGTTCAATCAACATTTACATACATATATATACACACACTTCACAAATTGTTTACCATTAAGTCCCTTACCTTTTTGGAAGTTCATGTCATAAAATTTTCTTTAATATCTTAATTGATGTCATAAAGATGAATTTAAACATAAGGCTAAAACCACAATTCATTATTTTATATACAATTAGGGATTGCACAAAACTATATAATATATCAACATCCAAATAACAATGGCATATTCATAATAATCCATCATGCTATGAATCATATCATGCTTATTACAAGAAATAATCTAAAAATATGGTGAATCGAAGTATCTTATATTCTAAATCATAAACTTGCATGAAAGCATGTGAAAACCAATAGACAATGATAAAACCTAGTCGATCTCAAAAGATAAGCATAAAGCAAGTTGGAACCAAAGACAGGCATAAAAGCGAGCCAAAACCAAAAAAAACATACATGAAAGCAAGTCAAATCAAAATATCACAAACAAATTCATAAATCAAAGGATATACATGAAATCGAGTCATAATATGAGGTAGACAAATACTAAAATAAGTCAACATGCAAAGACGAACATGAAAGAACATTGGTGAAAAAGCATAAAAATGAATCACCGTATCCAAAGGAATACATAAATGAATTGTAGTTTCATTTCAAACTTTATTTAAATTGGAATTCAAAAATAAAGTTTTATATCATTTTACATTTTACCCATTCCCATTTTAAACTTGACAGGTTTCCTTTTTTCCAGTATTGTATTCGACAAATCTCCTAAAGTTGAGCTAAATTGTAAACCCATATGTAAGATGATCCTTATTCACAAATAATTTACTCAAAACTCATTACCTCATGTTAAATAAAGGAATCATGATTTCCTTTCAACTTTCATTGATTTAAACATATAAGGAATTTCACTTTCATACACCTACTCAGATTACAATGGTTCACACATAACCCATAAAATATTATATCGAGTTCATTTTTAGTACAAACATTACAAATATTCTCATATAATTTTTTTTGTAAAGTTATTATTTTTTATTTTTCGTAATGTATATATATAATTTATTTCCAAAAATTTTGTGTATGCATTTTAAAAATAGCATATTCATTTTAAGGTGTATTAGCTTTTAAAATATATCTTCTCTCATTTATCTTCTTTCCAAAATATAGTTTCTTAAAACATTACCTGATTATCCAAAATATTATGTCTAATTGTCTTGTTTAAGTGTTTAGGAATCTCTATCGACAACGTTGGCCAGACATGTTGACCAGAATTCTTAAAGCACTCAACGGACAATTCAACACACACATATATACATATTCTAGAGATTATTTAATTGCAAAATACATACATCTTTTGCACTCTAGACTTTACAAAAATTAGTTTTCTTATTTTAATCACTATATGAACCTTACAAAAAAATAATCTAAAGGGTGAAATTTCCCGATTAGATGATTGCTTCACTAAACCATTTCATAATTAATCTCTCAATAATTAATCTCCTCGTTTATAACAATAATCGATTTATTTATACCGATTAACTGGCTATCTAATATTAATATTTTTAACTGTATTTCCATTTGATTAATTTATAATTACAAGGTTTGATCTTCATTCATATCTCAAAATTCCAATACTCCTTGTGATGATGTCCGATACGATAATACCGTTAGGTTTAATTATCAATTACAAGGTGGTCTATTCTTATATGACAATTAATACTTAAATTTAAAATTACAATTGTCAACAAAAATTCCTAAGTAACCATCATCAAATTAATCATACAATCATGCATATATAAAACAAACTCGATAAGGTGCTTAGTGAAAAGCAGTTTATCCGCTTCCTCTATGCAACTCTGACTGCTAAAGGGTAAGGATATATTAGGTCATTTAGGAGCCATATGATTCGAGGGTAAAATTTACACTAAGATAATGATCAAACGAGTTTGACCTCATAGTTCCCTAAGATATTTCCTAATCATGATAGGAAGAAATCCTAAGCATACAAGATGGCAAATTAGAATGAACACATTTTCATAGTTCCCCAAAATAATTTCCTATTCCTAATAGGAGAGAGATCTGATGACTTCACGAAGACCCTAAGGGACGATTTCTGCGACTTATCCATATCTGGATTCTTGTCTTCAATATCGTACATTATTTTGTACACGGCTCTAATACCAAGCTATAATGCCCTACCTCGAGACCCACACTAATAAAGGATATTACTATGTAATGTCATCCGCTACTGTAGAGAATAAGGTTGGTTTGGGACGACCACCTGTAAACTTGCTAAAGTGAGTATCGATAAGTCGAATTATATGTTAGATTTTTTTTCAATTTGGATCCGACTTATCCAATTCAGGCTTTAAAAAATCTATAGTAGCTCATATTAATTAATCAGAACAATATAGAATATCCTAATACATAGAATCATAGAGTACACAGCATAGAAATACATATTATACAACTGAAAAGATTGAACATGTACAATGGATGCAACTCCCAAAAATCAATATACGTAAACGAGGTCTCTATCTCAATATATACATATAAAGCACATAGCTAAGGTCAAACAATGATATAACAAAAAAAGAGGTATAGGCATGAATGATGGACTTCAAGCTAACAGGCTCTAAGATCGACAAGTACCTGAAACTACTCGGTCTGACCTGAGTATTATTATAAAATAATAAACGGGTCAGGCATGCTAATTCTAAATAGTTTGATGGTATAGGGTAAGATATATATATATATATATATATATATATATATATATAAATTAACATAGGCAAGATGACATATATGCACAAGATTCATATAACATACTTTGATAACCTTTTAATTGATTCATAAACCAATAAATTCCCATATTGCAAATGAATAGCATTATCAAATTGGAAGTACCAAATCCAAGTTAATAAAACCTCATGGAAGGGATGGATAACATCCTCAAATTAAAATCCTCATACCCAAATCATTTTAATTCCGTAATAGGGATGAATAGCATCCACAAATCGAAATCCGCAAACCCAAATCATTTAAATCCCATAATATGGTAGCATCCTCAAATCAAATCACCAAACCCAAATACTCGAAAACTTCCTATCCTATGTGAAAGCAAAAATATGGTGATATCCCAATCTGCAATTTAAACTCAAAGCTCGAAATCAATAACAAAATGGCACCGCACAAAATGGCAAGCAAAAGGCTATACCTAACAATCGTTCGTATCCCCAAAGACGAGCACAAGTCTACGTCTGACGACCATGAAGATCGCCTCCCCAAAGGCAAGCTAGAAAGCTACACCTAACGAACATAAAGGATCGCCTTTCCCAAACACGAGTGTAGGGACTACGTTGATGACCATGAAAGGTTGCCTTCCCAAAGACGACGCCGAAGGACCACCTTCCCAAAAGTGTCGTTTACTCACAATTAGCAATTAAACAAATTTCTACTAAGTGTCCCATATCAACCAGTAAAACTCAAGTATTTACTAATATATAGTAAACTCCAGTAAAAAATGAAATATGAATATATAAATAGCAATTAAAAATATTTATTCGGTTGAGTTCTATAATTAACCAGAAAAGTAAACTCAAGCATTCCATACCGCTTATTTTACTAATTTGTTCAATTAGATTTCTCATTCAAATGAAATGAAAGGTTTATTTTTGAAACTAGATTTTAGAAATCCTTTTCAAATATTTGTTTGGAAAAGAGAATTGCTATTTTGAAAACATTATATTATATATACAATAATTAATAATGCACAGCTTTATTTGAAATTATATTCAACATTAATTTAGTTAGAAAATGTAGTTTGAGAGCAGAGATTTTCAAAACCAATTTGTAAAACCATCGTAAACAATTATGCTTGTAATGACAAGATTTTCGACCCCCAAAAATCGACATCAACACATCCAGTGCCGAGCAATCGAATGCCATAAAATCCGATTGTTAGGGAAAAGGAAGAAGAAAGAAGGAGGAAGAAAGAAAAGAGAAAGAAAACAAATAACATAGAATCTCACAATCGCAGTGGAACAATATATAATATAATATCAACGATCTTACAAAATAGAAACTATTATATACATACATCAATCAGAGTACAACCACAAATCACAATCATCAGCCTGGACATTTATAACAACCTGTCCTCACAATCAACAATAAAGCAACGGAAAATAAACATATATGTGAATACGACTGGAAGACCTCCAACTCCTCTTCTGACCTCTAATGCATCCAAAGTGATATTTGAATATGCTCGGCCTGACCCAAGCATTATAATAGAATAACACCCAATTTAGTTTGGAAAATCAGTGTGAGAAAACCAACCTCATTGGATTTTAAAGGTATATAAAACCTTTTAAAATCAAAAATATCTCGTAAGAACACGCTACACATAAACTTACCTTACAATAACCAAAACATTTTCTATAGAAAATCCATTTATATTATAATAATGTCTAGAGTCAAAGTAAAATATGATTATAGCTGAAATGCTTGCATCTCACATTTCAGCATAGTTGGACACAACTAAGTCCGTACGACGCTTATTGGAGAATGGATTCCATACAAATCACTACACTACTGGGGTATTTCCCGTCACGATGCATCTCTAAATAAAATAACACCAAGGTCGAACATATAGACCCCTGCCAAAATAGAACCGGCCTACCCTTTACTGGATAATACCAAATATGATCACCCATCCGTTAGTGCGCCCCGAAGCATACAAATGAGAGTTAATATCAACTTTAGATAGGGATGATCATACCCTACTTGGGAGCGACCCAATCAGCCTTGCCACATCTCCCCTGTTTTAGTCATTCCCAGTTGATGAGGCTTAAGGCTGCGTTTTACCTTTAATATAGCACTTCCTACTTAGAATGCTAACACTACCCTCCAGGCAACAATATAATGCCGACATTCATCCATACAAGTTCATACCGGGACTGAACGAAATGCTTGGTAGCTCCGTTTTCAATTCAATCATCTTCAAGATATCTTCACTTCGAAATGCTTTAGTTGATTAAAGTGGTTTACGGATAACATATCTGATCCCAGTCTCTTCAAAAAAACTTTCGATGATATTCGATAAACCCAACCCTAATTCTTTAGGAAATAAACAGTCAAAGATAAGAGTAGAGATCACCTTCTAACCGTTAATGGACAAATTTTCTTATCCTTGTCCTAGGAGAACGAAACGAGATTTATACACACTGTACAACATCATCGGACGTGACTGTGCTATATAACTCATGTGTTTCTCCTAGATATCTCCAAAGATACATTATTGGGTCAAAATTCGATAGTCGGTTATTTAACTGTTGAATAAACAAACATTCAAATTAGGGATTTAAATTCCATAAGGAAAACCAACGATAGTTAAGCACACAAGGAGCCATTAACCGCCTTTTAATTAATCTTTCATTAATTGAATTCACTTTGTAAATTTGAATTAAAAATCCTTTTTCAAAGATATATATATATATATATATATATTCACGAATCTCTATTTTTTAATACTTGAAAAAATAGCCATATATTTATCTCAACATTGTAAGTATATTCACCAAACATTGGGGGAGATTTTCTTTTGTACAATTCAAAAACCATTTATAAATTTCATTATAAATCCACAAAACCATTTATAAACTCCTTGTATAAATCTATAAACCATTTCTAAAATTCTTTTATAAATATCTAAAATCATTTATAAAACTCTTTTTGTTCTTTTTCAAATCTTCCTTTAAGTTTTCCAAATCATTTTATAAGTTTCGTCTTATAAAACCCATATTTGTTTATAAATCCTATTAATAAACCTCGGAAAAACATTTATAAATAAAATTCTAACCATTCACTTTAAAACACTATTATATAATAATGAACATTATAAATATATGTAAATATTTACTTTAAAACATCTTAAATATTATTAATAAATTTCACAACATTCTTAAATAAACAATAATAATTCATCTTCAACACTGTAATAAATAATAATAATTAATTTTCAAAACTTTATTGATAAATAATTATAGTTAATCTCCAAACCATATTAATATTTCAAACAATTAACTTTTTCAAAATTATTAAAATAATTATAAACAACTTTAAAACAATATTACTATAATTAGCCAACTTTTAAAAAATAAATATATTTCCTTGATAAAAGCCTATACTTAAATTTTCAGCATAATCATTCCCATATTTGTAAAACCATATCTACAAATCTCTTTCTATTTTATAAAAAATTCCTTTCATAAAATCCCTTTATTTATGAACCCCATTTATAACTCTATTCCTTTATAAATCTCATTTATTTATAATCGCATTTACAAGCCTCTACTTTATAATCTGAAAATCTCTATTTAAAAGATTTCATAAAACTATTAATTTATAATATCTAAAAATCGTACCTTTTATTTTAAAATAAATTTCTCCTTTAAAAAAATACAAGAAAAAAGATTAAAATTTATATAATTTCCAAAATCACTTGGAAATCCTTTTTTAAATCAAATTGGTATTTTATAGTATTTAGAATACCAAAAATAAGGCCCAATGTTACTAAGGCACTAAATAAGAAAAATCGTATCCATGTCATTAATACATCGTTCAACATATCATATATCAAATTATATGAAAAATAAAATCAATAGCACGAGGAATCCTATTGGATCCCTCCAACATGTCCCTCTACATCACATACATTACATAATCAATAATATAAGTCAACCGCTTCAAGGCGGGATCGTATACAAAGGGTCGTCCGTTCTTACAGTAGAACGTAATAGGGTCTCAGCACTCCAGAGGCGGGAATATATCCAAACCAACTATATAAAGTAGTAAATCATCCAAACAGTCTATAACAATCGACAGTAAATTATTCATGCATCCAACAAAATAATTATTGACTATAATATACTTCTGGTCAGCCAAAAATGCAAGATTAACTCACATTGTTCCAGTTTCATCAAAACATTCCAGTTTGAATTAAAATTGAACAGGCGTTCAATTTTAACCTAAATTTCCACTAGCTTCGAATCTATCCAATCCAATTCCCTAGCGTAGTATTCATTAATACGATCACAACACAACTTTTCGCGTTCGATTTTGACTCGTAAGGAAAAGTTATGAATTAATGAACCTTTGAAATAATTAATTTATAATTAACTTTCATAAATAAAATTTAAACCTTTTAATCACCTTTCCCTCTCTCTCATATGCTCGTCTATGCCCAGGCTCATTACCCAACTCAATGCGACTTTGACCTCACCTCGCCGCCGCCGTTTGCCACCATTGTCGCTGCCACCCACACCGAACATCGCCATCCTCCACCGCGCCCCCAACTAGCCACACCGCCTTGCCTAGATCGCCATAGCCACCAGAAAACACTCCAAAAATGCCACTGGATGCAGTCAAAATCCAATCACCATGGTGAGAATTTCGACGATCCCACCATTGATTAGCTTCCTAAGGTCATACTCCACATTTCTCTAGTTGGAAGTTTGGCCTGAAATGGCCTTGAGTGGATGCGATGGACGTGGACCATCAGATTGGCTATGTTTTAAAATGAAATTTCAAAAGTAATTTCTGTCTTTTACCTTGAATTTAAAGGGGGGAGGGTATGGTCTACATGGGGAAAGTATGGGTTAAGATATGGTAGCATGGTGAATATATATTATTTATATTTTTATATTCTAAAATATCCACTCGACGCACTAAATAATCTCAAAATCCAAACGAGGCATGCTGTTTGGCGTTACATATGTTATACGCATATTCCAAATGCAATGGAACTAGTCTTGAGGCCTAATTCGATCATATATAGAAGATAGCTTTTCCAACCCAATTATATTATAAATTTTCTTAAATAAATTTCTACGAATTTCGATCTTGCACGCCCAAAAGATACGTCCAATCGCCACGAAATTCATCAGCATACAATAACTCACTATTACGGATCCAATGACACTTGTTTTGTCGAAATCCGAGACAGTGCCCTTGAAGGCTATTTTTATATATTAATTAAAACAAATTATTATAAAAACTAAATTAATCACTTGTAAATATAAATTAAAAGTTTACCATCTAAATTCTTATTTAAATAGAATTTAAATCAACTTTCAAAACATTTTTATTCACATTAATTCAAGATTTAATTATCAAATAAATCGCTGTATTTGAAATCCAAGTTATTTAATTATAAAATTAACTTTTCAATTTTAAAATCAATTATATTTCAAATTCAAATGATTGAAATTCTGGATCATTACAATGTGCAAATCTATATATAGGAAAACAAGATTGCAAAGCCATAATCGTATCAAAGTAATATCCCAAAATTAAAGAATCAAAATATCAAAACCCAAAGAGCATTTGGAAGCAATTAAATCATCAAAACAACGCAATAAAATAGAGCTAAGGGAACAAGCAAAACATGAGCAAGGTCAGGACGGTCAGTAGGTACCCGGAGCAAGAAGCAGGGACTCATTCAGTCGACTAAACCAAGCTCCGGGTACTTGGAGTAAGTTATTCACTATTTTTAAATAAATTTCATCAACTTAACATTATTCATTTGACTTCGTAAATGAATAATAACGACTTAGAATTTTACCGCTTTGGTTTGTGAATATTTAATTGATCGTTCTAATAATTAGACTACCCCTTTATAATTATAACTAATAACGGTGAAATTATTATCATGATGTGTTTACAAAAATAATTAGTTAAAAGAAAATTAGAAAATGTGACCAGAAAGTTTTTTTGAAAATAAAATTTTTCGCTATTTAAAAGTTGTTAAAAAGTTGTAAATTGCTTAGTATACTTAACAACATATTTATATAATTGATAAGGATTTAATTAAGTGTAAAAATGGTGGGAATATAAGTGTACTTAAAGAAAAGAAGTGATATGACCATTTTCATAAAACTAAAAGAGAAAAAGAAAATAAGAAAAAGTAATTGTCTTATCATATTACACATAAGTACACTTAAGGTTAATATACATTGGATAAAAGGGAGAGAACCTTGGTTTAGGCATATATGATAAGGGAGAGAGTGGTAATGATGATGTGCCATTAAACTAGTGAGGGTAAGTACTTCAGGACTATTTTAGTAATTTACTAAATCCATTTTATATAAAACCAACTCCTTTTCTCCCTCTCCTTCTTTATTTAATTTTATTTCCTTTTCAAAGTTATCGTCCTCTCTCTCAAGCTTTACCGTTCTCTTTAACACCTTCTAAAAATTATTTTCAAATTTTAAAAATCACATTTTTCTCTCTTTTAACACTTAAAAACACTTAAAAATCTCCTCATTCTTCTTCTTGCACCTTTTTCCTTCAAAATCAAGCCTACATCTACCTCCACCATCCTTGGCCGTGCTTTATTTGCACTAGGACAAGCCTATAGCATCATGGCCAAGCCTAAGGCACTATGGTCGAGCCCACTTTGTTTTGTTTAGGTTTAAGAATAAGATTTTGCTAAAGGGTTTTCAAAGGTCTAAGCTCTTTTTATGTTTTTTAAGAGATATAAATTAGTTTAGTGAGTAAAAACTCACATCCTCTTGTAAAAAAATACATTTTCAAGTTATGTTAGTATTAGTATGTGATATTGCTGGTTATTGGTTACTTGCATGCTTGTATGTGATTTTATACGTGCTTGTGCTTATGCTTGGAAATTGCCTTAAACTTGGTAAATAAGTCTAAATGTGTTATGGATGTAATAAAGTTGGATTTTTAAGTTATTTGCGGTTATTGATGTATAGTATGTTATATGGACAAGTGTAGGCATAACATGCTAAGAAAATTTAGCACTTTTGTATGGTTTATGGGATAAAGGATCGTTGCGTGAAAAATATGGTTTTAGTTTTTAAAAATCAAAACTTTTTCGAAGCTCCAAACTAATTTTAATTTTAAAAAATCTTACTTTATGTTTTTGAAACTTTAACAAGCTTTCGAATGTTAATTTTTCAAAAAGGAAGCTAAGAAAAATATTCCTAGTTATGGCATCCATAGTGATAGTCGCTATGCATGCAGTTTCGCTAAAAAGTCCAATTTTTGCAAATTAAATTTCTATACTTAATTACATTTTTGAAATTTTTTTATAAAATTAAAAATGATGATTAAGGAAAGTTAATTAAGGATTTATTAATTAATTATTAATTAATTAGTTTGGTAATTAATAATTAATTAAGTATTGAACGAGGTTTATTAATTATAATAAAATGGAGATTAATTACTAATTAATCATCTTTAAAAGTGAGATTTATTTTAATTAATTATTGATTAAATAAGATTAATTTTTACTTAATTATAATTAAGTATATGATTTATTTTTAATTAATTATTAATTAAATATAGGGTTAATTATTAATAATTAATTATTAAGTAAGTGTTAATTAATCATTCTAATTATAAATTGGTTAAGGGTTTAATTTATAAACATATTATTTATTAAAGTTAAATATTTCTTAATTAATAAATAAACTAAACTAAGATTTAATTAAAATTTAATTATGTTTTTTAAAAGGATTTAACTGTAGTTGGCTATTTAAAAAGAGGTTTAAGTTCTTAATTACTTTATTTTCCAAGGATCAATTTGTTTAAAGACAACTTTCTTTTACAAAAAATAGCTTTGAACACAAGGTATTCTATTGTTGATACCATTGAGTAACCATACAAATGAGAATAGGTTATATTAAACTTTGACTTCTGTTAGCAGAATAAACCCTCGTTCAGCTATACATTAGTTAAGTAGATTATTGGACATCTTTTAGTATCATAAATCTCCGTTCTACTATACTAAACTTAATATATTATTTGGACATCATTTAGCAGGAAAAACCACCTCTTGCTATTAGATTATTTTGGACATGTATTTGCCAGTTAATTTATACTAACATGTTATTCGTTGACTTTGGGTTGTGGATTGTATTTATCTATTGCTTATGTAATGTTTTGATTGTGACTTAAAAGTCAAATTGAAATTAAAACATAACTTGATTTAGGTACTATTGTGGTCACTAAGTCTCCTTCAAATTCATAAAAGTTAAACTTTTTTAAATTGACTTTAACTTTATATCAATTTGACGCTAAGAGTTTTATAAATGATTTTGGAGATTATAGAAGAAGTTTTATAAATGGTTTTGAGACTTATAAAAGAACTTTATAAATGACTTTTGGATACTTATAAAATAGCTTCATAAATAATTTTTTATATTTATAAAAGAGTTTTATAAATGGATTTAGAATTTAAGCAAAAGGAGATTTCATAAATAGAACTGATTTATAAAAGGGATTTATTGAAGAAATAAAATAAAAAGAAATTTGAGATTTGAATTTCCCTTAACTGACCTTCTTAATTATGGTGGTGTGGAACTTTATTTCCATTCTTAACACCGAAAGAATAGTGTTTGGGGTTGTTCTTATCTCTAAGTTAAATAACTTTGTTTGATTCTTCGAATATGATTTTGAAATAAGAATGCTTTCACAAATGTTTAATGAATATACTTATGTCTATGAGATACGTATATGAATGCTTTGACAAACGTTTTGAAAAGAGATTTAAATAAATGAAAACTTGTTTTGAGGCTTAGTGATTGCTATAGGAAAGTTAAATTTCTGAATTTCTATTGTTTAATTATTTGATAGTTAAATAACCGACTATCAAATCTTGATCTGATTTAACACAGGAAGCAAGTTGTGTATTTTCGAGTTCCCTTTGTGAGAACTCAAGTATTTAATGCATACTTCCAAAAGAAACAAAATCGAGTTTCCGAAAAATTATTGCTTAGTTTTGGAGATACCGGTATCGGATAAGGACGATTTATTGGAACCATTCCAAACTAATAATGTTCGTGAAAGATCGTTATGAAGTATGTTATGGGGCCGTACTATTCTTCCTAAGGGTGATTTCGAAATGGAAAATAGTAATTGAAGAATGTTCGTTCAATCCTAAATTAACTTGTATGGATGAATGGTGACATTGCATTTTTTCCAGAAGGCTGTGTTAGCATTCCAAGATGGTCTGACGTAAGGAAAAAGGTAACTGTGGCCTATTAAAACCTCATACTATGAGGATGGAAAATACAAGGTAGGCCGTAAGGCTTTGTGGGTCATACCCATTATGGTACGGTCATCCCAAGATGTAGTGTCGATATCTCTATGTATGCTTCGGGGTCCCATTTTTGATTAATTAATCACTGCTAAAGGGTGATCATATTTGGTACTATCCAGTAAAGGGTAGGCCAATCATGTCATGCCAAGATCGAAAGGTTTTCGATCTCACTCTACAATTTATCGGAGGTGTATAGATTATCGGAATGTGGTCCCTTACCTTGCCATTTAATGGAAATCCATTCTCCAATAAGCGCCTTCGGTTTTTGATTGTTTACTTATTATTGCTGTCATGTACACACATTACAACTACTTGATATACTTATTTTAATCCCTTAGACATTATTATAATACTATTGGATTTTATAATAAAAATGTTTTGATTATCATAAGGTAAAAATCTGTCCATATTAATGTGAGGCGAGGTCTTACGAGATACCTTTGATTTTAAAGGATTTTATAAGCTATAATAAATAAAATTCATTATGATTTGAGTTTCTCATGCTAGTTTTACCAGCCTGACCCGGGTGTTGTGTTCTTATAATTCTCGGGTCAGACCGAGTAAGCTTTCAGGTTAGCTTTGGATGCATTGGAGCTCAGGAGACGAGTTGGGGGCCTAAGACGTACTTCCATTTTTTTTTCCGCTATTTGTTATTTTTGTAGATATCAGCAATTGTAAGGGTAGGTTGTTATAACTATCCAACTGGTAATAGGTTAGTATACACTGATAGATGTATGTATGTCACGACCCGAACTCGATGTCCGACAACAACATCAATTTCGTATCGCGGGAGCTTGCAATACCATTAGATGATAAATAACACAGCGGAAATAAAAGATGATATCACTGATATAACATGAATACAATATCTGATACATGAATTTGATACAATGATAATCATCAATATCAGAGAATATACAACACAGAATACAGTGGAACATGATACAATATGAGATAAGTCTTCACAGATATCCAATACTGCAACTCTGATCCAAAAGCTCCAAAGACAAAGCTCCAATACTCCAAGCTCGATCCACCACCAAGATTTCACCTAGATAAGAAAGACTGGTGTGCATCCAAAAACTGAACTAGCTCCAAATGATCTACTGAACCTAACTATCTGAAAAACCAAACTCTAGACTGCCCGTGTGGAAAATTTATGGGCACCCAGAGTTTAGGAAAGGGACAATAAACTCCGGGTCAGTCATGGGACTGGTATGAGCAAACAAAGAAAACAGTTTCTCTTTAAAAACAATCAAAAGATTTAAATTTGATAACCGCAATGCTTTTCGAAAATGGAACTACCATAAGGCCTCCCGCCACACACACCATGCAAACGCAGAATTGGAGGAGATTTCTCCTTATGATAGTCAAACATGCTTACTACGCAAAATTCTTCTTTTTATATTATTATAAGTGCATAGTGCAGAAAACATTTCGAAAGTATAATATAAATCTTAGCCATAGACATTTCGAACTATGTCTACTATAGCTACCATCCAAACAGTGGGGCGCCACCATAAGTGAATGGCAGGTAATACAACTAAAACCGTACAAGGCAAGTATTGTTTTGTTTGGATTTCCAACAAATGGTTAGGCTAAGGAACTTCCTACTGCCACATGGGAACGCCTCTGGCGGGACGCCCCGAGAACCTACCCGGCTCTCTGCCAACACAAGGCCGGGTTCCTCCCTGCCCGGGAGTAATACCTACAGATATGTCATCCCCGGTCCTTTGGGACCTTTATCCGAGAGCTCTCAACACCAACAACATCACACAGTAATAAATATACTACAGTGCCCACACGAGTAAGTATCTAGGCTCCATACCATGATACTACCCTTTTCCAGAAGGAATGGTCACACCCTAGGGGAGCTACCCCTGAAACCTTGCCGCATTATTCCTGTTTCGACCATTACTGGTTTGTGAGGCACGACGAGGTTTCGTCCACAAAGCTATGCTTTACACGAAAGCCATGATTTGATCACAAATGATCAACCAATGATCATCAACACACAGCAGCACTTAGCATGTCACACTGCCAAATTGGGAGTATATTGCTGATAACCTTCAACTACATAACTTCTGAGTTCGTACGTCTCAGAGAAGGGTGTTAAGCTAAGAGAATAAATTCTCCGCCACCAAAAAATATGTATTTGAAAGAAATCAGCTTTACATCTTAATTTGTAATGCCAGACATACAATCCATACAAGTCTGTTCCGGTTTCGAACAGAACCGAAGGCACTTCCAAAGTAGCCCTTGAAATCCGGGTATTCACAATCCCGATCGAACTTCCCATCACTTAGGGAGTCTCTATACCGTAGCTTCTCGGTGCAGAGACAATCGATAGGTCATCTTATCGTTCTCGCAAATACCCGGTCTTCACCACTGGTCTTCAAATGATATCCATAACGACGTATCATTATTCGGTCCTCTCCCGGCTAAACCGAATAATGAGCGTAATATTTAAAAATATATGGATATGGGATTTCAATTAAGTCACAACTTAATAATTCCAAATTTTCTTTCAAATGGTTTAAACCAATTACCATTTCAAATTCTTTAAACAAAAGAAAGATTTGTTTCACAAAGTTCACTCGGTTTCACAAAGATCCATTCACGGATTTCAAAATAATTTCCATTTCAATTGGATTACTCATTTAAATCTTAAAATCAAGATTTATCTCATAGTTTCCAAAACTGTTTCCAAAGGTTCATTCATAACTTGGAAAAATCATTTTCAATTCAAACTTGAAATCCCTTTAATATAAATTGGAAGTTCCATACTCATATGAAAGCTTTTATTGTTTAAAAACAACTGTTTTTATTTTGGAAAATCCGACTTTCTTTACACAAGTCAAAATCTTAGGGTTGATTCAAATTCTCACGACAATACTTTAAAAATGGTTTTAAGATCCCATATAAACTTGAATACTATTTTAAAATCATAAATACTGAATATAGAATTCAATTTCAAATATTGAATTCAAATTATTCAGATTTCAAATCTTTACTAAGTTATTCAAAATAACTTTCATTCTTAAAACACCTTTTCAGAAGCTTTTCACATTAAACTTAGTTTATTTCCAAAACTATTTGAATTTAAAAAAATTCAATTTCAAAACTTATTTAAAATCTGTGACTTAACCGATTTCCACGTGAAATCCATATTTGTGTGTGTATAGTGTGGTCCAGGGATTTTACACAATAATGCACACATCAATTATTACATAGATATCAATATCGACAGGTGATATAATCTATTTTTATTCACAGGTTCGTAGATAAACAAATTTATCAATCACAAAGATTTATCGTTACGATTCGATGTGGATTTCGGATAACTAACCGGAATCCGAATCTCTGTCGCACCGAAATTTACATGCTGTTTTACGGGAAAAAGGGGTTTTCACATAGACATACAGAATAAAATCACCAATCATAATCCAGCACATGGTAATTCACATCTCACAACATCACAATTACAAACAAAAATACCAATTCATTATACAATAAATCAGAAATCCTGCATACACAATCCATAAGCAATTGTCTTAAATTCTTATTGCAATTAATTCAATTTAAAACAATTTCTTAGGAATTAATTACTTAGCCCTGTATAATCAATTGTTAATTTATTATCAATTAATTACATATTCCATTTCAAATTAGTTAATTAACCAATAAATTATTAATCAATCATTAAGTCTTAATTACTTAATTATTTTATTTCACACTATTTAATTAATTACTTCTTAATCAAGTTATTTATCTTTAATTAACTCAATTAACTATTCCTTAATCATTAACTAATAACCTTAATTAGTAATAAAACTTAATTTCCCATTCATTAATGACTTAATTACTCGATTATTCATTTATTAATTCTTAATTAACTTACTTAATTAATTAACTATTAATCATTTATTAATTAACGTCTAATTACAATTGTAAAGTAATTATTCTTAATTACTTTCTAAAATATTTTATTGATGTTAATTGTTCAACTTAATTAAACAATTAAAAGTCTTCTTTTAAATTTTGAAAATCAATTATAGTATTAACTACAAACTTAATTGTTTGTTAACTTTATACTTAGTTTAAATTGATTACTTAATTAAAATAGTAATTTAGAGTTAGAAACGTTGTAAAGCATCAACTACATAATTAAACTTGTATTAAAGTTTGACTTAATCATGTTAAACATTTTCACTTGTTTTCATAAATAAAACAACAGTGTAAAAAAAACAACAAACCGGAGATTTACCCGGTTCCACTCGACAACCGCTTCGAGTCGCACATCAGCTTCCCCGAGAACACACCCTGTACGCAACTCATCTTCCTCTTTTTTTTATTTTTTTTCTTTAGAGTTTTAGTTTACTTAAGTTTTCATACTAAGGCAACAGGAAATCTATTTGCGTGCTCCAATGAAACCCGAAGCAAGCTTCCCCAAATTCTCGAGTGTAACTCGAGTTAAAACCCCATCAAACCCGATAAAGCTTCATCTTCCCTAACTTTAAACCCAAGCAGACACGCAATGTCATGCGTGCACATGCACGACTACTCGCAACGGCTTCGATCGTTGCCACCACCCTCTACGAGTCACTGGTGACCTCCTCGTCACCCTCGACCAACCGACACCCTCAATTTCACCGTGATTTGAAAAAAGAGATGAACGACCAAAAACTGGAACCACAATACGATCAGAAATCCTTCCCTCGCCGATGATTCCGGCCACCATCGAGCACGCGCCTTCACCCAAGCCTTCACCTCTGGCCCACACGCATATCCCCCACACCCTGGCCAATTCCGATGCTTCCACGTCGAAGAATTCGACCTGAACCCATAGACAAACCCAATAGGGTTTTAAACCCTAAATTCGATTCGTACCTCCAATTTATACAATAGAAAATTTTTGTTTCATTTTTCCTAGGATCTATGAGGATTAAGCAAGCTTCAACATGAATTTCAACATCTAGAATAAGTTGAATCATCGGATAATCTCAAATAAGCATTTTCGGTTTCTTTGAAAATTACACCTTATTTTCTTATTGAAAAATTAACACTTTTATGTTAAAAATCTTAATTTTGTGTGTTAAATCCATATATGAGATCAAATCTACAAATTAAAACATTTAAATTTTGACCTATTGATTTCTTTATACTGTAACTTGAAGAAACAGTATCTATATTATACAGTTATGCTCAAAATAAATTTCCGGGCTTATAAATTTAATTAAACAACTTAATTATCTTAAATTTCTATGTTTAATTTGGTTTAAATTAAGAAGTATTTGTTTTTTTTTCTTTTCTGCATTTCTTTACTCTGTAACCAAAGGTATAGAATAACAAATCATATACAGGTTCCTAGCGCAAACAGAATATACACAGAGTAACTAATTTAAACTATAGCAAGCATATATCATTTTAATAAAAAACAAATACACAAGTTAAATTTTAAAACCACTTTGTTTACTCACAGGTAAAAAACAAAGAAGTCAAATAAAAAAAAAGTTTGCTCACATGTTTTCCAGGAAAGAACAGAGTTTGCTTTTATTTGCATTAGGCTTTGAATTTGCTAGCTAAATCCTTTCTCTTGATCCCTGATTTTCATTGATTGTTTATGTTGTATTTTGTTTAAGTATGAGATGATGTTATCTCATATTTTCTTCTTAGCTTATGGGCGAACAAATGAAGAGTTTGATGTATATATAAAAGAAAAACAGTGTGCAGGTTGATATATATAAAAGAATGTACAGATAGGTTGGAACCTTGGATACTTGGATCTAGAAAGCAATGGCTAGGAAAACAATAAGGAGAGGGCTACCGAAAAGGAGCCACCGTGGGGGGAGTCAGGAGGCTTCCTAGGGAGCTGGACCTAGTCAAACATCTATCTACATCACCAGGGATAAAATGGAAACGATAGTAGATGCTATGCAGGAGAGGATGTTGAAAAGATAGGAGGAAATGACGTAGAATTTACTCCAACAGATTAGATGAGTTAAAGCACAGAAGCAAGGAGTTGAAGCTGTATGAATCGATTGAAATCAGAACTGGGAACATGAAAACGGAGCCAATAGACAAAGGAATAGAATAGAGCAGCCAAGGGCGGTCCTTTGCCATCCTAGAGGGATCAGCATCGATCCCTCTAGAGGCATCGGTACTGATCCCCAAAGGCTGGGGGAATTCCCCAGGTTCTGGTCGATTGTGATGCTGGAGGACTTGCGATCGATCCCACAGATCTTGGTGTAAATCAAAATTTGTATGCTCGTCCAGAGGAATACGTTCCAGAATTCCCTCGTAGACTCAGGGGGCAGCTTGGGAATGATGATAGGAGACTACTAGTTGAAGTTAATGACAGGTTTGCAGAGATGATAAGGCGAGCTATGCGTGGAGGATTAGTGAACAGGGATCTGGAGGATGTAAATAGAAGCCCATTCGCTCTAAATATCAGGAATGCTAGGAATCTGCCATATTCAAACTACCAACACTAGAAGCCTATGGTAGAAATTCGGATCCAACTATGCATATGATGAGGTATATAGGGTACATGGAAGTACTGGAGGAGTCTGAAGATGTCTTGGCATGATGTTTCCCCATGTACTTAATGGATGTAGCTGCGTTATGGTTCAGATAGTTAGAGAGCGGTTCTATTAGCACATGGATGGAATTGGTCGAAAAATTTATGAAGCAGTTGCGGGTTAACATTAAGAGACCTAAGAATGTGATGACATTGACATCAGCAAAGCAATGGGTAGGAGAATCACTCAAGAAATTCTTAACTAAGTTCAATGCGGCAGTTGTTTCGGTGGATCGACCGGATCTGTCGATGGTTTTGATGGTAGCTGCGTCAGGAGTTGCAGATAATTTAAATTTTAAGATATCACTGATATAGGATCCACCAATGGATCTTGGGAATTCTACTATGAAGCGGAGAGGTTTCTATGACAAGAAGATGCAAAAGCTTTTTAAAAGGTAGTAGAAGTTAATACGGTACGGGTTGGAGAACCGTCCGGTGAAAGCGCAGGAAAGGACAAGGTAAACGAAACATGGATAATAGCTTCGATGGATCTAAGTGAAAGAGGGGAAATCCAAATTCTCTTCTTACTTGAAATTGAATGAAACCCTAGAATTGATATATCTGGATACTCAAGGGGGGCACCTTCTATATCGGAGGCCGGCAAGGAGGGAACCCTCTGAACACGAACGGACATCAAGAAAGCGCTGCGTATTCCATGAGATGGATGGGCAATAAAAATAACTGCAGGCATTTGAAGGATATCATTAAGGAACATGTGAGGAATGGTCGGTTACAATAATACGTAAGGACTCGGGCTATGGTGGTGGAACAGGAGCAGCCACCATCCACCACGAATGAAAATGGCATTGGATCAAGGCATCATCATCAACTCGTCATCAATTGATCGAGATGGCATGAAATAAGTAGCAAACTCCATAATAAGACGACTAAGTCACTTACACATGTACAAGATCGAGGCCGGTCCCTAGGCATGCTCTCAGATGATGATAAACATAATGCTAGGGTATGTGAATTTTTTTCCTTTCTTCTTATTTGCTTTGAACTCTTGTTTTTCTAGTTTTATTTGAACTCTGGTTTATTGGTTGTATGAACTTATTTTATGGACTTAGGAATGCTTAAATTTGGATTAATGTAATGAATAACATAGGTTGTCAGGTATGGACTATGCCCGGCAGGGTAGGTCGCTTTGCTCGAACGCGATGGATCGACCTACTTAGGTCATCGAATATGGATTATGCTTGGTAAGGATCCGAAGAGATCAAGGTCATCAGGTATGGACTATGCTCGACAAAGGGTAAGTCTCTTCGCTCGAACACGATGGATCAGCCTGCTCAGGTGGTCGAGTATGGAATATGATCGGCATGGATCCAGTGAGATCAAGGATTTGGATAATGACAACAACCCAGAGAGGTTATGGATTTGTAAATCAATTTCGAACAACTATGGATTTGGATATAGGCCTGGAGCAGTTTGGGATTTGGCCAACGACCCGATGAGGTCTAGGGTTTGGATAAAATGATCCAAAAAGATCGTGGGTTTAGAATTGGATATTGACCTGGAATGGTTATGGATTTCACTAATGATCCAGAGAGACCATGGATTTGGATTGGCAACGGATTGGATAATATGGCTATCGATGGATTATGGACTTTGGATTTTGAATTTATGACAATTCAAAACAAGCCTTCCTATCAAAAGGTATGTTTTATGGGGCAAAGTTTAACCTGCCTTTTGGCAAAGCAGTATACAGGCAGATTTAACCCAATGGACATTATGATCATCAAGGCGGGAGGCCCAAAGAAACGGTTATCGAGCTCGGAAATTGGTTATAAACGAGACTATGAATGATGGTCAAGCAGATTCAGATCGGATCACTAATTTTTGTCCTAATCAAGGTGCAGTTGGTATGAAGTGATAAGGATGGCCTTGTGAGTCTACACTTCAAATTCCAATTCGATTGGAATTTGTATGCTATAGATATGGGCAAAAGAAGAGGGATCAGATCATATTCAGCTCAACAGCACAACTCAATGATGATCGCTCCATAACTCAACAACCACAAGGCAGATTGAAGTGAAACTTTGGAAACAAGAAGAGGGGACCCTAGGGAGTCTACCGAGGGATCACATAGCATTTGGAGAAGTTGGAGGGATCAGCATCTGTTCCACAATAGGAAGCGGTACCTATCCCTATTAAGGATTAGCTAAGCCCAACTTCATAACGAATATCGATCATCTCAATATATACACATCCAATAGATATGAAACTTGGAGGACAAGCTAATTAGAACATATGGAACACCCCATAAGGATCGCATAGAATTTGGAGCAAGTTGGAGGGATTAGTACCTATTCCTCCATAGGGATCGGCTATAATCAGCCTTAACACCATATTGCAACAAAGATAGATCAATAAATCGAGTTATATTAATCCAATTGGCATGAAACTTGAAGGCTATACATAATAAAACATAGAGAAGCTTCCTACGGATCGCATGGTATTTGGAGAAAGTTGGAGGGATCGATATCTATCCCTCTAGAGGGATCGACAAAAATCAAAATTCAATCAATACTCCTTCATATAAAATGCGATATCTCACAAATCGTATGTCGGAATTGCACAAAATTTAGGGAGCAAGTAACAAACACCATGGGAAACCACCCAGAGGGATTGCATTCCATTTGGACACCAAAAGGGATCGTTACCAATCCCTATTATGCGATCAATGGGCCTGGAAATTTTTGGGTGGCCTCGTCTTGGTATCCCAAACCTTCTGTCAAAATTTCAGCTCGATATGTGCACACCTTCCCTTATAAATACAGTAAGAATGGTGTTAGAAAAGGGTTATTCTTATTGCTTCTCTAGATCTTCAACTTAGGCTATACTCTATAAATTTTATTCCTGGATTTTAGATTGTAACTGTAAATAAACTTCAGTATAATAAAAAGAATTATTTGGGAGTGGAAGTATGCTAGAGTTAGCCGAACCGCTATAAATCTTGTCTCCTTTTACTTGCTTTCTAATTGTTTTAATTTTGTTCTTCATTTATTTCTCTTCATATTTCTATGATTGGATTGGATATTCATAGTTTTTGCATAATTGGGTGTTGGTGGCCAATTTTGATGCTAACAGTATAAAACTTAGAAGAATTTCTCTTGTCAAATTACACCTTAAGTACAATCTCAAGATTTTCTTTCCATACTTTATAACTCAAATTTTGTTTTGGAACAAAGTATATCTTTATACAAAAATAATTTTAAATTTTTTTTTCTACAAAAGTATATTCAACTTTCAATAGCTTTGAATTATGGTTTCATGTCAAACCTTATGTAAATTAGAAATTCATATATAAGCTTTGTTTAATTTTGAATACCCTATTCTACTTATCAAACTATCATGACATCAACTTTGAGAAGTTAAAGATATAATGCCTCTTTAAATAACAAGATTATTATAAAGCTAATTAATTTACTTCAATCTTGTTTTATTCTTTTATTCCTTGACAACGCTAATTCCATGAAATTCCCAAAATCCTTATTTATCCATAATTGCCTTATTATGGATAAATTTCCTTCTTGCTAAATTGTTTGAAACCTTAGATACTATTTAATTCAATGTTGAATCAACAATTCAACATATATATATAGTTTACTCAAAATTGGGCACAAACACTAAAGAATAGAGTAGTAGATAAATAAATGAAGAATACCAAAATTAAACAAAGGGTATAAGAAAATAAGAAAACAAAATTAAGCAGTAATAAAGACATGCGGATTTATAGTGATTCGACATTGTACGCCTAAGTCCACTTTGAAGAATTTCCTTTATTGATCACTTGTAAATCTGATTACAATGAAGTAATGATAATAGCCTTTGATTACAATAGAGTCTAAAGCAACAAGCAGCGTAAAGATCCTCTAAATGAACAAAGAAGCTTGTATTAAAAGGTGAAGACGGCAAAATATCTCGCTGGAAATTTGGAAGAAGACTCCCAAGATCTATGGGGGACCCACCAAAACGATCACAAGTTCTCACTAGATCGTTGGAACGATCTCTACCGATCGTTCATTTATGCTCTAATGCACGTGCGATCATTTTTGTGAGCTCCCCCATGCCTCTAGTCCATGATCCCAAAATTTGGCATCATTCTAAGTCGTAGTTGGTGAGATATTGACCAATCTTCATCGAGTTGGATTATTTAGCTGAGTTTATACGATCATTCGTGAATGATGTATATCGATCATTCACTTTCACTCATCTTGGCATGCAATCGTTCATGTGTACTCCTTTCTCCAATATATTGATATTAAGAAAGTTTTAAATGTGTCAGACTTGTAGATTTTGAGATATCAATAGATCATCATTAAATCGAGCTATGTAATCGATACGATAAGACCCATAGTACTGAATACAGATCGTACCTAATCTTGCTTTAGGGAGTAGTGAACTTCCACGCTCTAAGCATTTTATTGAGTTCGCCTTTAGCTTATGCTTCGCTACTGCTTTATAGTATCATTTAGGACTAATCTCTAGGCTTCATGCTCGTTGATCTAATACATCGATCCTGATGACAATTGAGTATGTCTCGTCCAATTGGTCCAGACATAGCCGGGAAAAAGGCCAAATAACATTTGCCCCCTGAAGTACGTCTTGTTTGAACATGATGTGCTTTGAATCATTGCAAATTTCTATCGTCGAAAAGGATTCAATCTAGTTTATTGAACAGTGTCCATCCTTTTGTTAAGACGCTTTTTGCTGAGAGTTGTATCTCCTTCTATGTTGACTATTGATCGATTTCCAATAGTATAAATACTGGATCATGGCTTGCCGATGATTATCTTGTTTTGCTTCTAGTAGGCCCCAACAATTTGGCTTAGACTCGTTTTCAATTTATTTCAGGTGATAATTCAATTCTTGTAGATTTTAAGAAACTAAATTTTTGGAATGTATAATATTACATATACATGTTTGTACCTGATCCAATCATGGTTGCACGTTCACAAGTCGATGTCATTTTTTTAAAAATGATCACACCCGATTATTTGCTGCTAAATAGATTGATGGATGGTTTTGGATCCATCAAATAATGATCCTTTTTTTGGCTGTTAGTTCTCTCCATCTTTTTTTAGAAACGATCGTATCCGATTGTTTATAGTAGAATATATTGATGGGTTGCTCTAGATCCATCATATATGGATCGTATGCCACTGATATAAATGATCGGCCTTTGTTTTTGAGCACTACGAAATTTAAGTGGAATGATCGAAATGATCATCATTTGTCGATTTACCAAATCCATAGGAATTTCATACTTCAAAAATGATCGGTGCTAAATCAAGGAATAAACAGTAGAACGATCGGTTATAAACTAACTTCATGGGCTTTAAAGGGCCGGCTTGCACTACATATTAATACTTTTACTTAGCCGCATCCATCCTCCCTATTCACTCTTGCATCGATTCAACTCGAACCCTAACGAAAATGAAAAATTGCTCTTCCCTCATCTTCATCGTTCCAAGTCATGATCCAAACCTTGCAGATCAAATACCATTCCTCCTCTACTTAATTTCCAATCAAGCATCTTTCTCTCCGAACCAATTATGGTTATACTCACCTTTCTAGATCTCGTAAAGAATCAAACTCAAACCATTTCCACTCTTCGAATTCTAATATAGGTAGGTCTACTTTTGGTTTATGAATGGATTTAATAGCGAGATTTTGGGTTTGTCGACCTCGTGATGTTCGATTGGGATGATGAGGCTGATTGATTCGAAGCATGTTGGAGGAAGAGAGGCTCCAGCTGATCGTTTTGGTGATGGTGGAGAAAGATTTTGAGGTTGAAAAAAATCGTTAATAAATGATGGGTTGTGGTTATGGACTTGATGAATCTTCTAAGTAGACGAATCGACTTGTGAAACGATCATATGGAACGATCATATGGACCGATCGTATGGCATTAATGTTGGGTATGAACTTGGTATGGAACGATCGATTGTGGATGATGTGGCATGTGATCGATCATATGGTGACAGTTTGGTTGTTGAACGATCGAAAGGTTGATGCGAACGGTTGTTTCAAAATTATTGATACTGGAATGATCATTGTGGACCGAAGTAGGTCAAATATCAGATGGATCGATCATACGCGAACGATCGGGGATGCTCCATGGGAAGGATCGGTTGTTAGCAAACAAACTTCAAAAAATAAAACATAACCAAATAAACCTTGAACTTAATCACAAGCTTCCTCCTTGTACACTTAAGTGAACATGTATAACTTGAACTGCATACTGTGACTCACATGACGTTCAAACTATGACATAGATAAACACCTCGGACAACTCTCTTGAAGCTCATCTACTTATTAACATAAAAATTAACCTTCAACCTATTGAAGATCGATCTTGAGGCTTAGGCTGAATAATTCCCTATCGGTACCGGTTGAGACGGTCAGCAATAATGGTCACTTCGACCAAATCCTGAAGTCTCGTCGTCTTTTCCGTCTTTAATTTTGTATAACTTATCACCGAATTGCATGGCCCCTCACCACACAACACTAGCACTCACTTTGTACCGGGGAGTATAGGTTATTTCATATAATAATGATTTTTTTACTAAGTTCAATAGTGGTGGACTCCAAACGTTCGAAACATCTTGCAGCTATGTACGTTGGACCATCTTCTCAGCACAACAATTCCAATGTCGAGTCAAATTTTACCACTGAATCAGACAGTCTGTCTCCTAGTCATCAGTCCAAGCAACCAAAAATCACTAGTCCACCATTTGATTTATTCTCCACCGTTACTACTCTTCCAGCAGAAATCATCGATCATGCGCCTAACACTTTGGAGGACGCAGTCTTCTTGGAAGATCCTCTGGATTCCATAGCCTCGAAGATTAGTGAAGCCGCTCTTTGTTAAATCTGTGAGAGACACAAGATTTCATTTGACGATGTACTATTCCCATCATGGGATGACAGAGCTCACAGACCCCCGAAGGGGTATTGAACATGCAACAAATTTATGTGTTAGGATGGATGCGTTCCTCCGTTTAACTTATATATCCGTGAGTTTCTTCATTACTTAAGGATAGCCCTAGCGCAACTGCATTTGAACTGCCATGCCCTGCTTAACTGTATTTGCATAGTGTTTATGAAGTTCTTATATCGCCCTCCAACTATCGAGGACGTCTGATTCAATTCACCTTTAAGCAACGGACAGGGAGTTTCTCATTTATATTTATGGAGTCAGTTGAGAAGTGACAAATCTTAGTAGGTACTTGGAATAAATTAAGCGCTTTCAAAAGTGAAAGGTTCTATGTGCGATGTCCACCTGGCTTTGCTTGAATATGGTTGGAAAGATGTAAATATCGCTCTTCACTTTAATTAATATGCTTATATCCAGATCGTATCCTAGACTAAGCAGTCTTTTTATTTTTTACAGTCACTATCCTACGGCCCGAAGGTAAACATCTTGAGGTAGTAGTCTTGACACTCAAGGATGTGTTACTAGAAGATAGAGACATTGAGTGCCTCCTTACTGATGAACATCTTATCCCCTTTTTTCTAACGGAAGAAGGCCGGAGCATAGGGTTAGTGAATACTGCTCAAGTTGTCGTGTTAAGACAACGGGCCGCAGTTAGTCAAAGGGGCAACCAAGCTGATCCCGCCATAACCTCGATCGTGGGAGCTTAGGAGGTAACTGATATAGACGATCAAAAAGATGAAGGTGATGAGCCCGGCTGTGATAACAAAGGGTCTAGTCCTAGGGTTACGGCCGAATTCTCACAAACCCCACAACCCTCAGTTCTCGAAAAAAGAAAAGGAAAGAAACTCATCTATCGATTTCTTAAGAGTCATCTCTCCAGTCAGCCCAAGCCATCTGCTACTCCCCAAGTTATTCTGGATGGGTCTACTTCTCAAATCGCCTGAGCAGTTAGGCGAACCTCTTGACTCATTATCTAACTTGCCGATTTCACACAGCGTTCAAACTATTCATTTTATTGATATGAGCGTAGGTGGGTTAGACTCACCTACCAGAACCGGTGCAGAAATCTCATCTACTACTACAAGAGAGGTTACTCCTACAAGCAAAGCTCCAACATCTGGTTCATTAGGGGGAACACAAGGGCACTTGCACACACTTTCACTTTGTGGCATTGCACCACGTTAATCTTGTGCCCTTCAATATTTAAATTTGATTCACTCCTTGTTCACCTTTGAAGGAACCATGGTGAAGAGGAGGAATATGTTCCAGTCTCTCCAGGACTTATCCTGCAAACTTCATGCTCACGTTTAGACCCGTATCATCAAGGTGGTGGTCGTGAGTATGATCTAAGTTATCGCTCCAAATGGGATCGAGATCGTCAAGATAAAGGTGATAGAGACAGGGCTGCTCATGGCAAGCATCGATCAAAATCTAGATCCCCTCCTTCGAAGGGCCCTAAAAAGAAAACTGATCGTTGGGACTAGCCTATTGATTCTTCTCGTGGTCCTTCTTCTGTTCCAGTTCTTTCATAGCCTTTAGTCCCTTCTCAGTGACTTGGTGATCGCTATCGTCAAAGCGAGCATGTTACACCCCACAAGTTGGGCAAGGAAAGCACTGACATTGTAACAACTGCAGAGGAGCATGAAATCGATCTAGCCACTCGTATGACCTAGCTCAGGGAAGAGTTTCCGAACTTGTGCTTTGATGGGTTTTTCCTCCCTCCTAATATAAAAAAGGTCCCCCAAAAATTTCCAAAAATGACTATGGATTGCGTTACTGATATATACAGGCAGTATTATGACTGGATGAAAGCTGTAGAGAAAATATCCAAAGTATCCTTCCAAAAAGCGGCATAGATTGAAAAAAATAAAGCGCCAAGAGGCCAAAGATAAGAGGATCATCTAAACTTTAACAAATGAGATAGAAGCTTCAAGGAAATATCAGGTAGAGTCCGAGAGAAAACTGGGACCACTGTCAAGGCTTTAGAGGATGAGAAGACCAGACATCTGAATGAAGTTCAAGTGTTGCATCATCGAGACCAACAACTTGCTTTAGAAAGAGACACAGCCCATAAGAGGATAGCTGAACTTAAAGCTAAGCACGAACGTCAAACCAAGGAGAAAGATGAGGCATAAATTATTGGCTAGGATGCTTACGAGGAGCTAAACTCGAAAGGGATGCAGCGGCAGTTGAGAAATCTAAAAATGTTGATGCCCTCGTTTAGCGTGAAGTGGATGCCACTAAGAAAAAACTACAGAGGAAGTATGAATGAGCTTGATCTGCAACTTGTTCTCTAAAACACCAATGTTCTTAAGCATAGAAACCTGGAATGGCTTTAAGATGACTATCCCTATCAGCTTTTGCGCATTTAGGAATTTCTTGTTGCTGAGGAGAAGAAGGTGCTCAATGCAGAGGAGAATGAGGTGATGAGGTTTGAGGGCGGGATCTTACTAGGCAATGAACCCAAAATTTTACATGATGCCCAACTTGTATTTCAACATGAGTTAGCTACTGCCTCTTAACATAAAGTGAGTGAAAGTTCCGGGCCTGATCAACCTGATGCTGCAACTAATCTGCTCCCAGTGTCTTATGGTATTCTTAGCACTTCCATGAATTCTTCCACTATTCCACGATATAACCCGGACAAGAATCAATACGAAATTCACAACGAGCTTTTTCCAATTCTGAAACGAAGTTATGAAGGTACTCTAGCTCATCCTGGGAGTCAGATCGAAGGAGGTATCTCGTTGACATCTCCCATCTTTCGGAAAGTTGGGGCATCTTTGGTTGATATTTCTAATCTTTTTAGCCATGTTTCCCCAGCTTTACGTCATCCAGCTATAGTTCCTCCACCTCAAGAATCCCAACCAGGGCCTCAAGTGCCTGCAACGGAGTCTGTTACAATTACAACCTCGGCTGTGACTCAAGACATTCTAGAAGATGAGATTTTCATATTTTTATGAGTAGATGGTGGATGCATTGCTGATGGAAATTAGTGATCCATGCCATGAAATCCCGATTGACAACATTGTGATCGTGGGTACTTCTGATCCCACTAACAAGCTCAGTCTAAAGGAGCACATTGAAAAGGAAGAGTTATTGAAGAAAAAGGCTAAGGCTGAGCCAACTGATGTGAACCCTAATGATCCAGATCCTATCCCGCTTCAAGTCATTCCTCCAGGTGGGTTGATTCCCGGAGGTGAGATCCCTCATGTTTCTAAGGGTGATTCTACTTTGATCCCCCCTATTTAGTGATGTCTCTCCAAAAAGAGGGAGAGGTGGTATAGGATCAAAGAAAGGGTCGGGCGAGAGTTCGAGTGGATCTACCCCTGAGAAATCGAGGAAGGATAAGAAGTCCAAGAAGTAGCTGTTGAGTTGGCTTGATGTATATAGCTTATGTTGCTACTCTTTCTCCTTTATTGGCCATGTTTGTACAGGTATGGCCCCTACTTATAATTCTCATATTTTGGACAAACTTGTACTGCAACTTACAAATTTAATGTGAATAAAAGTTCTCTTGCTTTCATAGAATTCTTATGTGTATCCGCTTAAGTGATCGAGCTATTACATTTTCCAGTCGATGTACTTGTAATTCATTGCTCATTTGCTCAGATATTGATTCGATTCATCAATCTCATGGCCTCCCTGAGGTCGTGGCCTCAATTTGTATTTAAATGTTAGGCTTGATCCTTTATGTTACGCTATCGAACTCAACAGTTAAGCAATTATGTTTCTGCCCTTTGTCTTGGGTTGATAGAATTAATTAACAAATGGTCAGGTTCCATCTCCCCTATCTTTGTTCTAATCCTGTCGAATTCAGGTCTGGGTTGGTTAGGTTACAAGTGGTCGAATTGCACTTATTTATTCGTTTATTGTAACACCTCTAATTTTAAATAACATTATTCAGGAGATTTTTTAGATAAATTAAATATAATAATGTAAATATTAAAGTGATAAGGGGATTGAAATTTGAAGATTTAATAGGGGTCATGCTTAATTAGATAAAATTAAAAGAATAAGTTTGTAGAAATGGTTTCATAAGTTAACTAATAAGGAAATAAGGCAAGGGAATTATGGGTAATTGCCGCACTGATAACCCACCCCTAAACCCTTGTTCCCATTTCCACTCTACACATTCATAATTCAAAAATTCTAAAACATAAACCAAAGAGAAATCCGGTCATAACCTAGGGGAAGAAAAGGGGAAAAATCAATTAAAAGTTAAGGAATTAAGCAAGGGGAATTAAGCAAGATCAAATCTCAAGTTCCTAATCCTAAGCAATGTGAATAATAATCAAAACCAACACATTTTTCGTTTTTAAAGAGCATTTGATTCGGGTTTAAATTTAAATCCATGATGATGATTTTGATGATAATATGCTTGGATTACATGATATGTTATATTCAAAAAAGTTTATTTGATAAATGTTTTATTCTATTTTAAGCATAAAATTGTTTATATTGGGTTTCGAATGCCATGAGGATTTAATATGTTATGTAAAGCATTATTTTGGAGATGGGTTTATTTTTCATGATTATCCAAGCTATGGATAATTTATTATGAATTTTTGAAGGAAGAAATATATAATTAGGGTTTAGAAATTAATGTCGATAATTATATAAAGGAATTTGGTCCAAAATTTATATATATTAGATAACATGATAAAAGTGAATATTGATGATTTTTGGGGATTTTTCCTAAGTAATTTACTATGTAAATTAATTCATTTAAAATGGAGGACTTAAAAGTCTCAATTGTTGTTAAAGGGAAGGGATTCTTTGTTGATTATCTTTAATTAATTTCTGAATAAATTCAGCAGTCTTTTAGAAAAGGTTTTGGTAAAGTTTATGGCAACCAATTATATTTTTACAAATAGGCAAGTTAGTTGAAAAGTATTACTTAAAAAGGCAATGAAAATAGTTTTGCTTAAGTTTATTATTTCGCCACTTCCAGTAGCTACCTTTCGACCCTACACTTCCGCCTCAACTAAGTCAAAACTAATACACAAGGTATCAATGCATTGGTACGTAGCGGATTGGAAAATGGTGGTAGGTATGGAGTCGAAAACAAGCTTTTGAAGGAGTCGAGGCCTTTGTTTTACTATCCAAAGAAATGCCATTTGCCTTGTTTTTAAAAGAATGCTTTCAAAAGGGTTTAATATAGCCTTCGAAAAGTTTGACACCTTTTTTTTTAAATGGTAGCTTTTGAACGAGTTACCTTGTTTTTTAAATCAATGCTTTTGAAAGGGTAGTTTGAACCTAGTCGAAACCATGTTGTCACCTTTATGCCTTTCAAATGGATTGAAGTCATCAATGAGTTCGAATGGTAGCTTTTGTTTTATAAATGTAATAAGCCACTTCTTTTGAAAGGGATTCACGAGACATTTATACTAAAGGTTTCGAAAGATATGGCTTTGAAAGGTGTCTGGAAGTTATCTTTCCAATTGTTTACTTAAAAGACTAATGCTTTCTAAAGGACGGTTTCGAAGCCATCTATTTTTTCCCTCAAACTCTTTTATTTGAAGATTATTAGTTTCGAAAGGGGTACTTTCGCTTATATTCACTTTGACCCAAAAGGCATGTTTAAGATTAAATCAATGGTTTCGAAAGGGGTACTTTCAAATGGTTCTGGAGCTATGCTTCTTTGAGTTACTTTAATATTTTCGAAAGGTATGTTTTTGATGGTTTAGAAAGGCATATGCTTAGTGTTTTGAAAAGAAGATTTGAATGCTTTCGAAAGAGGTATTCTAATGGTTTCAAAAGTAAAGGTCTAAGGTTTTAAAATTTAGTTTCAAAACAAAGAACCTAATCTCAATTTTTAAAGGAAAAACCCATGACACTAGAAAAGAGCTTTAAAATGGCTTTTAAATTTGGAGTTTTTGAAGAAGTTTGCCTCGATAAAAATAATGGGTTTAAGGGATTAACCAAATTTTCAGGTGGAAATGATTTCAAGGATATTCAACCATAAATGTTGGTATTATTTTTGTATATGCTTCTTCTACAAATATATTCACTATGTAATAGGCCTATAACTGTATTTTAGGGACTAAGGGCAGAATAACCAAGTGGGTTGACCCAATAGTGAATATTAATTAAGTAAACTCCTAAATGAATAGAGTTGCATCCAAGAGGTCGAGTAGAAAAGAATATAGGATGCCCAAAGACAAGTCAAGAAGTTTTCAGTTTAGACAGTTTCATAGTAAACCCATGAAAACTATATTTAAAGAGAGTTATTGCCAGGGGCCAATAGGTTTGTAATGAACCCATGAAAACTATGTCTGGATTTGAGTTATTGGCAGAAGTCAATAGGTTCATACTCAACCCATGAAACTATGATATAAGGGGAGTTACTGGAGATACCAATAGGTTCAGGGAGAACCCATAAAATAATTGAATGAAGTTATTGGCAGGGACCAATATGTTCTTAATGATCCTATGGAAACTATGAGACCGAGCAGATAGTCCATAAGTTTGAATAGGTTCTTAGTGATCCCACGAAAACTATGAAATAGGATAGGTAGTCCATAAACTTTAAACAGGTTATTCATCAGTCCATGAAAACTACTAGGTCAATAGTGATCTTAGAAACTATAACTGAGACTATAGTCAAAATTGAATGGGGTGAGAAATCCAGGATATTTTGCTTGTTTGCATATCATCATAATATTTTAAACTGCAATGTTTTAACCATTATGGATGCAGGAGCACATATATGGTCATTATAAAATTTTGGATAAGACACCAATGAGGGGAAAACTCATTCTGCTAAGCGGCGTGGTCTCACTAGATATCTAAATGATTTGAGATAATGTGTTATTATTCATACCAGCCTTTATTTTTGACTCAAAGTTTGTGTTTTCTCCCTTAATTCTTATGCGCTCAATTTTGAGTAATTTGAGAGTTGAGGTTTTCACTTTCTACTTTTGACGAATAAGCTTCCGGAGACGTGCAGGAGGCAAGCTAGCTAGTAGGAGTTCTTTTTGTTTTGATTCCACTGTGTTTTGTTAAAAACGAAAAGTGTTTAATTGCCTATGTTTAGACTTTGGTCATCCAAGGGGGCACCTTCATATGATGCTCTTGGCGTATGTTGTAATAATTATATTTTCTCTGAATGCGATTCTCGAATCTAGGATTATGTAATGAATTTGAAATGATTTGAAATGGAATGAGAAAATTATTTAATAATTTAATTTTTTTTCCATATCTATGTGTTTCTGTTATATCAATGTATCTAACATTACCGTGTTTGGTCGTCGAGGATTAATAACTATGGATGAGTGCAGCATCCGTAGCCGTTAGTTTTGGGCCAAGTAGGGGATGTTAAATTTGTACTTATATCCATGCTCTATGGACAAGAGTTATTCCATGGGTGGTTGTTCTCACCCGTTAATGTTGGCAATCCAATTCGCACTTTGAGGGTATGGAGTTGTTTGGAAAATCGTCGAATTCAATTTCTCTTAGTTAATCATCTTGCCCTCAAGTATGGGGTTCTATTCAATCAAGTGATCGGTCAAAACCCAATCACTCAAGCCATGTTGACTTCTTTGTATGGTGGGATTTAGTTGGTCATATGTCACAACTAACATGCAATGCAATGCAATGGCATATCACAGGTATGAAGCAAAATTCAAAGTTTTATTGCCGAATGAAGAAAGAAATGACAAAGCCTGCTGTCTGATCACATATCTATAAACTAAAATGCATAAGTAGATCCTAAAATTAAATACAACCGAATGAAAAAAGAAATGAACTAAGTGAAATAGCGTCGTAAATGCTTTCTATTCCACACCATTGGGAGTGTGACACCATCAACAGTTTCTGGTGTGAAAGTTTCCTTTCCAAGCCTCTGTTCAGTGACATATGGTCCTTCCCAAGTAGGATACATATGCAACGAGGTAGGGAAAACCTGTTTCAAGACGAGATCGCCAATTTCAAAGGTTTTAGGTCATACTTTAGTGTTGTAGTATCAGATGACTCAGCGTTAGTGCGCACCTGCCCTCAAATCGGCTTCTTTGTGCTTCTCGTCGACAAAGTCTAGAGATCTCAAGAGGAGATCTTTATTCGTTCTAGGATCATAGTAGGTCACTCGATGAGAAGCAATTTCGAGTTCAACGGGAATAATGGCTTCGGAGTCGTAAATAAGGGTGAATGGAGTACGGCCAGTCGCGGACTTGTGGGTGGTCCTATAAGCCTATAGTGCTGTCAGGAGTTCATCCACCCACTTGCCTCAAGCTTTTCCAAATGCTTCTTTAGAATGGACTTTGTGATTTTTTTTCCCAGCTTCAACTTGTCTATTTGCTTAAGGGTGAGCAACTACTGCAAATCTCTTTTTAATATAATGCCGATGGCAGAAGTCTTTGAATTCAACCAAAACGACATATGATGTTTCGAATGCTAAAGTTGATTGCTTTTTTGTTGTGATCATGGCTAGAGGTTCAGCTTCGGCCTATGAGTTGGCCTCTTTGTTTTGATCTCTAGGAATGTGTGTTATATCATAGTATTCAAAATCAGTCAACAGCTCTTGGACTCAGGTAAGGTATGGGGCGAGTCGTTGTCCTTCAGTCCCCTGACTTAGTATACTACCAATTGTGAGTCGCAAAAGATTTCAAGTGTCCCCAATTCTCTGGCAAGTTTAAGTCTAGCAATCAGAATTTCATACTCAGCTTCGTTGTTTGTTGCAGGGAAATCAAGCTTTAAAGCATAGCAAATTGACCGATCTTCTGCAGTTACTAGCATTACTCCAGCTTTAGAACAACGATCATTGGATGCCCCTTCCACCGTGTGTTAGGGGTTTCACTGCTCTTTGGGGAATCATCTTGTGTGGTGAATTCTACTATAAAGTCCACTAGTGCCTGTCCCTGGTTAGCCCTCCGAGGAAGATAATCTTCACGCAGCAATGCGACACTTGTAGCATGTACCGACATGGCCAAGTAGATATAGAAGTTTTCATGATCTACAGGCTTTGACAAGATGGGAGATCTCTCTAAGTGGTTCACCAAAGCTTGGAATGCGTCTTCACAATCCTATGTCCATTCAAAATTCCTTTTTCCTCTTCTAATCAAGTCAAGAAAGGAATGCAATTATCTGTAGCTCTGGAAATAAATCGACTTAGGGCGGCAACCTTCCCTTTCAGACTTCATACTTGTTTGATGGTCTTTAGCGCTTGGATATTGCAAATAGCTTGGATCTTCTCTGAATTATCTTCGATTCCATGGGCATTAACAATGAAACTCAAGCACGTTCCTGATGCAACGTCGAAAGAACATTTTAGAGGATTGATCTTATATTTGTAATATCGAAGGATATCGAACATATCTGCTAAGTCTCTAATATGGCCACTAGATCATCGTGACTTTATGAGCATATCATCCACGAAACTTCCACCATCTTTCTGATCTGATCTTTAAACATTCTGTTGACTAGACGTTGGTAGCTCGCTTCAGCATTCTTTAGTCCAAACAGCATTACCATATAACAATATAATCCACCGTTGGTAATGAAGCTGGTGTGCTCTTGATCGAGAATGTTCATCAGAATTTGGTTATACCCAGAGTAGGCGTACATGAAAGATAGCAATTCGTGCTCTGCGGTTGAATCTACCAGTTGGTCGATCCTTGGAAGGGGAAAACTATCTTTTGGATGCACCTTGTTCAAGTCTGAATAATCAATGCATATCCGCCATTTCCATTCTCTTTTCTCACAAGTATAGGATTAGACACCCATTTAAGATAGAGGGCGTCGTGAATAAACCCATTGTCCTTGAGCCTCTCCACCTCCTCTTTAAGAGCGATAGATCTCTCGAGATCCATGCCATGCCTTTTTTGTTTTATCGGGACATGCCTCGGGTCGATATTCAATGCATTGCTTGCAATGGCAGGAAAGATCCCACACATGTCAGAGTGAGACCAAGCGAACACATCGAGATTCGTTTAGAGAAAACCGGGAAGTTCTTTCTTCATCGAGGGGCTGAGCTGTGACCTGATCTTTAGGACCCATGACAGGTCGACTTAGCTGACAGTGATGTCAATTGTCAATTCTGTCGGTGCAGCATTAGTCTCTTTAGGCTCATCCTCATCATCCCTTGGATCTATGTCTTTATAGAAACGACTGTGGCGTCCGAGCCAAGGCTCAGGCGCTGGTTGTCAATCTTCAATGGCTTAGATGTAGAGAGACTTGTCCACACCCATACCATTCTCCTTTCATTGAGCATCCCTCAATTCATCTACATAGCAGGTGTGTTCGGTCGCCTAATCACCATGAACAACTCCAATACCATTATCTATCAGAAACTTCAAAGTCAAACACCATGGGGCAAGAGCGGCTCGAAACTTAGCTAGGTTCGGTCGACCCAGAAAAGCATTGTATGGAGAGTAAACATCCAAAACTACAAATGAAAAAAATCTTCACTCTCCTATGGTCAACTTCTCCCTACTCCACGGGCAATTCAACATAACCAACAACTTTAGTCATAGCACCATTAAAGCCATGAATGCGGACCTCAGACGGTTTCAAGTCCTTGGCTTCCATCCTTATCTAATCATAATCCTTTTTGAAAATTATATTTACAGACTTCCACAATCAATCAAAATCTTCCTCACTAAGGCGGGGCCAGTCATGACCAAAATGACCATTGGGTCAATCGTCGATGCCTCAACCTTGTTTGCATCTCTGTTTCTGAACACAATGTCATCTGTTATTGTACGTTGTTGTTTTGCCAGAGTTCCATCTTTTATACTCGAACAACATTCAAAATTCACATGCTTGATCGCGCTAGCGTAGTGCTCCATCTTGTGCCAACTCTTATCAACTAGATGTAGTCCTCCGCCTATTGTATTGATCACTAATCTTGCACCGGTCCGTGCAGGATCCTCGGCCCTGTGCGGTCCCCAGTTGGGTCAGATGTCCCTTGCCCGCCATCCTGTGAGGCTTTAACAAACTGTTGTAACTTTCTTTCTCTAATCAATTTCTCGATAACACCCTGGAGATGGTTGCAGTCATTTATGTTATGACTATAGCATTCATAAAACCAAAAATACCTTTTGGTTTGTTTCTGCTTCTCCACTGATTCTTTCGGAGGCGGCTTCCTATACTGCATTGTATTGTAAGTAGAGTTGTATTCAGTGGCGTGTAGGTATCGTACATTGGAATCCTATGCTTCCCTCTTCTAGAATCTCTCTTTCGTTCTCGACTCCCATTGCCGCCTTTCTTTTGTTGATTCGGTTTATTTTGGACATTCACTTGAACTTTTCCAAAGTAGTTCCAGACTAATCCACTGCAATGTTACTCTGCACTCCCTCTCCACTTGGTTCCACAACATTCTTCTTCCTAGAGCATCTGGCTTTATCTTTCCTTAAATACTGAGTTGCTTTTGCATAGAAATGCTCCAATGTTGCGGGTGGTTTGCAAGCCAACAGTCGATAAAATCGGAATCTGGGTCAATCCCTCCTGTTATCGCCATCAGAATTAAATGGTCATTTGGATTACTAATTTCCATGACGGCTTTATGGAATCTCTCCAAGTAATCTTTTAGCAATTCTTCCAGATCTTAGATCACGTTGGATAGGGATATTGCATCTTTGGGGCGAGTTACGTGCATACGGAACTGCTCCATAAAGTTTATAGCTAAATTGTCAAATCTAGAGATTGACAGTGAGGGAAATCTTGTAAACCACATCGTTGCTATGCCAGAAAGAGTTACAGGTAAAAATTTGCATTTTTTGGCATCATCGGCTCGTGCAAAATCCATTATCCATTCATATCTTATGATATGCTACATGGGGTCGGTTTTTCACTCGTAGGCAGTCATCAATGGATATTGAACCTCCTTGGATACTCGGCATGTAAGATATTCTCAATAAATGGGGTTTGGCTTCTCGAGACTCCCCAGTCGTCATCGGTTAAGCCTTGGCTCTCTCTCACTAATTGTCTAACCCTAGCCGATAAGTTCGGTGTTTGGATAGTCAGTGCCAAGCGGTGGTCGTATTTATTTCACATGGATGGTCCGGTCGATATCTACCAGCCATTCACTGCCTTCTTAGTTCAACATCCTCTCGATGTATGTCATGTACATTCACTTCATCATAGTTTCGAGGAAGTAACTGGTTAGTATTTGTTTGAACTCCAACATTCAGATTGATCGCAACACTAGCGGTATGTAACCCTACTGTCATTGGCCGGTATCGTCCATCCAGAGAACGATCGGTACCGATCGTTCTAGATGGATTGACACCGATCGTTGTTACTCTGTTTGGAACGATCGGTGGATGGTGGGTTGATGTTTCAATGTGGTATCCATTTATTTTGCTGCATCTACGTCTGTGATAGTCATCCGATGAATTAGAACTCTTCGATGCAGAGTAAGGGTAGCGTCCCTCCTTGCTTTCCCATGCTATTGCTAACTGAATTGGTTCATTAGATCGATATTGGCTTGAATTTGCTGATTCAATTGTCAATGGTTATCCACTAGCACTCTTATCAGATTCTATAGTTCAGCTCTTGCAATGGAATCAACTAGATTATGGCATCAGTTGGATTGGTAGCATTCACATCCATTGGTTGATTTCTCGGGCCTCCTTGTTGGACGCTAGCATTCTCGTTTCCTTCTACGTTTTGAGAATTAGATCTGGTGTTTCTAACCATTGTTGATAGATTTACTTAGACTTTTGAAAATCTAAATAGAATAATCAAGCTTCTTGAAGATAATTATGGATCTTCTTTGGGGGATTTATGCAATCCAGTAGCAACAAATGGATTTGAATAAGTTGAGAATCAAGCGTTCTCAGTGAAAGAACCAAAATGTTTGCACCAAAAGTAGGCACAAACACTCAAGAATAGAATAGTAGATAAATAAGTGAAGAATAATAAAAATTAAACAAAGGGGATAAGAAAATAAGAAATCAGAATTAAGCAGTAACAAAGACAGGAGGATTTATAGTGGTTCGGCGTTGTGTGCCTGCATCTACTTTGAAGAATTTGCATTATTGGTCACTTGTAAATCTTATTACAATAAACTATTGATAATAGCACTTAACTACAATGAAGTCCAAAGTAACAAGCAGTGTAAAGATCCTCTAAATGAACAAAGAAGCTTGTATTTATAGGTGAAGACATCAAAATATCTCGTTGGAAATTCGACAGAAGACTCCCTAGATCCGTGGAGGCCCAACGGAATAATCGCAAGTTCTAACTCGACCGTTGGAACGATCGGTACCAATCGTTCATTTGTACTCCAATACATGTGAAACCGTTTCTGTGAGCTCCACCATGCCTTTAGTCCATGCTCCCAAAGTTTGGCGTCATTCTGAGTTGTGGTTGATGAGATATCAACCAATCTTCATCGAGTAGAATCATTTGGCCGAGTTTATACGATCATTGTGAATGATGTATGCCGATCATTCACTTCCCCTCATCTTGGCATGTGATTGGTCATCGGTAATCCTATCTCCAATATATTGGCATTCAGAAAGTTTCAAGTGTGTTGGAGTTGATTTTAAGATATCGATCGATCATCATTGAATCAAGCTATGTAATTAATACGATATGACCCATGGTATTGAATATGGATCGTGCCTAATCTTGCTTTAGGTAGTAGTGAACTTCCATGATCTAAGTGTTTTATTGAGTTCACCTTTAGCTTCTGCTTTGCTACTGTTTCATACTATCATTTAGGCCTGATCTCTAGGCTTTGTGATCGTTGATCTGATACAACGATCTTGATGATAATTAAGTCTGTCTCATCTGATTGGTCTAGATATAGCCGGACTAAAAGGACGAACACCATATATTACATATGTACATATGCTTCACAAATTGTTTACCATTAAGTCACTTACCTTTTTGGAAGTTCAAATATAAAATTTTCTTTAATATGTTGATTGATGTCAAAGAGATGAATTTACACATAAGGCTAAAACCATAATTCATTATTTCATATACAATTAGGGATTGCATAAAACTATACAATATGCCAACATCCAAATAATAACGACATATTCATAATAATCCACCATGTCACAAATCATATTATGCTTATTACAAGCAATAATCTCAAAATATGGTGAATCGAAATATCTCATATTCTAAATCATAAACTTGCATGAAAGCATGTGAAAACCATTAGATAAGGGTAAACCCCGTCGATCTCATAAGATAAGCATAAAAGCAAGTTGAAACCAAAGACAAGTATGAAAGCAAGTGAAAATAAAAAACATGCATGAAAGAAAGTCGAAACAAAATCTCATAAATAAATTCATAAATCGAAGGATATGCATGAAAGCAAGTCATAATATGACATTAGACCCAAGGCATACATAAGAATATGTCGTAGACAAATAAAAAAATGTCAACATGCAAAAATGAACTTGAAAGAACGTCAGTGAACAAGCCTAAAAATGAGTCACCACATCCAAAGGTGTACAAAAATGGATTATAGTTTCATTTCAAACTTTATTTAAATTGGAATTTATAAAAAAAAAGTTTTATATCAATTTACATTTTACTCATTCCCATTTTGAACTTAAAAGTTTTCCTTTTTGATCCAGTATAGTATTCAACAAATCTTCTGAAGTGGAGTTATAATTGTAAACCCATAATTATGTATGGTGAACCTTATTCACAAATAATTTACTCAAAGCTCATTTCCTCGGATTAAATAAAGGAATCATGTTTTACATTCGACTTTTATTGATTTAAACGTATAAGGATTTTCACTTTCAATCGCCCACTCAAATTATATTGGTTACATAACCCATCAAAATATTAAATATAGGTCAATTTTAGTACAAATCTTATAAATATTCCCATATAATTTTTTTAAAAGTTATTATTTGTTATTTTCCATAATATATATTCGAAATATTTGTTTATTTACACTACGTATGCATTTTCAAAATAGTATCTTTATTTTAACTGTATTAGCTTTTGAAATTTAATCACTCTCATTTATCTTCTTTCTAAAATATATTTCTTGAAACATTACTTGATTACCCAAAATATTATATCTAATTGTCTTGTTTAAGTGTTTAGGAATCTGTATCAACAACGTTCGTCAGGTGCATCGACCAGAATTCTTAAAGTACTCGACAGGAAATTCAACATAAACACACACACGCATATATATATATATATATATATACATATATATATTCTAGAGATTATTTAAATGCAAAATACATGCATCTTTTACACTCTAGACTTTACAAAGTTTAGTTTGCTTATTTTATTCACAATAGACACCTTATAACAAAAATATCTAGATGGTGAAATTTCCCAATTTGATAATTGCTTTACCAAACCATTTCATAATTAATCTCCCCATTTAAAATAATAATCGATTTATTTATACTGATTAATTGGTAATCTAATATTAATATTTTAGGCTATATTTCCATTTGATTAATTTATAATTACAAGGTTTGATCTTCATTCATATCTCAAAATTCTAATATCTCCTTGTGGTAATTTCCGATACGAAAATACCACAAGGTTTAATTATCAATCACAAGCTGATTTTTATTCTTATAAGATGATTCATACCCAAAGTTAAAATTACAATTGTCACCAAAAATTCCTAAGCAATCATGCATCCAATTAATCAAACTATCATGAATACATAAATCAAAGTCGACAAGATGCTTAGTGGAATGCGGTTCATCTGCTTCCGCTGTGCAACTCTGATCACTAAAGGTAAGGATATATTAGGTTATTCAGGAGACATATGATTCGATGGTAAAAATTATACCAAGATAACGATCAAACGGGTTTGGCCCCATAGTTCCCCAAGATATTTCCTAATCGTGGTAGGAAGAAATCCTTTTCCAATATTTGTTTGGAAAAGAGAATTGCTATTTTGAAAACGTTATACTATATATATAATAACTAATAACGTAAAACACTTATTTGAAATTATATTTGAAATAAATTCAGTTTGGAAATATAATTTAAGAACGGAGATTTTCAAAACCATTTTGTAAAACCATTGTAAACAAATATATGCAAATATATATATATATATATATATATATATATATATATATATATATATATGAAACAAGAATTGCAAAGCTATAATCCTATCAAAGCAATATCCCAAAATTAGATAATCAAAATATCAAAATCCAAAAAGCATTTGGAAGCAATTACATTGTTAGAACAGTGCAATGAAATAGAGCTAAGGGAACAAGCAAAACATAAGCAAGGTCGGGACAATTAGAAGGTACTTGGAGCGGGCTCTAAGCGCCCATTCGGTCGACAAACACAACCTGGAGTATATGCTATAAGTGGTTCAACCATTCGACTGAACCCCTGGTTCAGTCAACTGGTAGAGACTTCTTGGACCTATATAGCTCCAAGTCGCATTTCCAACAAACTATGGTGACTTCTCAGGAAAGTATATTCGAATCTGGCAACCATATACGACAGATAGCAGCTAAATGCTTGCATCCAATAACAAAACAGTCATACATAAGCGAACTATTGCAATTAGAGAGGATTTTGTTCAAGAGCAGTAAGCATTTCTATTAGCACTGAGCTGCAATTTTCAATTCTTGCAAACTAGGAATCATAAAATAACTGAAATCGAACAAAGGACGCAATTTTGAGATTAACTCATCTAAACTTGAATTACAACCGAATGGAAGTAGATTGGATTTTGTACTTTATACATTTCATCTCCAATATTGCATGAGAGAATAGACAATACAGACCCAATACCCAAATTATTGAACTGAAATTGATCATAGATGAGATTAGAGTTGAGGGTGTATACCTAAAATGATTTCTTACTTGGTTTCAGCGATTTGATTTACTAATCTTTGGGGAATTTGGATTTCAACCTAGGGTTTGTAAGAGGAAAGAGGAGAAAGGTTCGTTTCTGCAGTTGGAGAATAAAAATGAACATATAGTTCATTTCTTAAGATATTTTGTCTTACAAATTAGGTTAAGCCCACATTGAATTACTTATTAATTGACCACGGCTTAATTAAAGGTTTTATTCCAAATTTTAAACAATTAAGGCCTAATTTTTCTACTTATAAATATAAAAGAAGCAACATTTATTAGTCATCAAAATAGACTGATGTAAATTAATTTATACATTGCTTATCTTAATTAAATAATATCAACGGATATGTACAGATTTTGAAATCTAATTATCCACAAAGATTCTTACTTATTAATTTTATTCTGATAGAAAAAAATAACTTCTCTTATCAAATAATCTTCCCAATGTCCAAAATTAACAATGGCATAATTAGATTTCATCGTGAGTTAGGTTATAAACTTATAAATTAAGCAACATAAATGGATTCACAAACTTATATACTTATTTTGTTTTATTTTTGAATTTTCCCGTTCTCCGTATTTATTACAAAAATTCAATTCTTCATTTTATTATTTAATAAGAGGATTAAACCATTGGCTATCAATATTTCTCTAATGAATTTCCAAATGTTACTTTCTTGAAAAACCCTTATATAAATTTTCCTTGGGAAATAAATTCAAATTCCCTTTTATTTCTACAAGAAGTATATACAAATCCCATGTCTCCATATTAATAAATTTCATTTCTAATAAATGGAATTGAATCTCATCCAAATCATAATAAAAAAAATTATCATGTTGGTAAATTTCCTTGATTCCATTCGTACAATACTTCTTTAAATTCTCCATTAATATAGGCTATACGTTTTTAATTAACTCAACATAAGTAACTCCATTATGAATTCTAGAAATACGCTCCAATACTCCTAAAATTATTATTCAACCTTTTAAAAAAGTTATGGCACACTATTTTACACAAACACTACTACTGATCCAATTTCCTAACTTATTAAAGAAATGCCAAAAATCCAATTACACCAACTCCTTTATTATTAAATTTCAAATCATTATTAATTTTATAAAAAGTCAAAAAACCTAAGGCTATTAAATAGATACTTTATTGTTGGGGCCACCAACCATAGGCAAATGTTACTTGCCTAATAAGTCTATAAGCGACGTACCATTCAGCCAAGGGTTAAATCACATATTTATGTCTTCACCATTACTAATCTTTTCATTAATCAATCCTTTGCACAACATTCTAGTCTTTATAAGGGTTTTCCAAGTGCAGAATGCTTTATTATCAACCTGAATGGTCCAGAAATTTCTGTTATTATAGTATTTATTTTTATCCATTGAGCCCAAAGACTATTTCCCCATAAAAAACCATACCAGTTTGATGTTTATTGCCTTGGCCAGATCATCTAGTCTCCTGATACCAATTCCGCCCTCTTCTTTTATTCTGGAAACATCATCCCATGATATTTTAAGTGATTTGGATTTCCATATGAAATTTCTCAAAGAGAGTTAATTCTATTAATAATAGATGATCAGACTTGACTGAACTGCATCCAAAAAATGATCATAGGATAAATAACAACTTTGACTAGTTTAATTCTCTTCTTTATATTCAATTGCTTACTACTCCTATGAGATAATATTTTTTTGATTTTATCAACCAAAGGGCTAAAGTCCCTTGCCTTTAATTTGTTGTATGAAAAAGGAATTCCTATATTGAAAAGGGGGAGGTTAGCAGCGTTGGCTTTAATAATTTTAGAAATTATTTGTCTATTCTGGCTCCTTTGCTGAAGAAGATGCTGGATTTATTTTCATTCATCATTAACCAAACATTCTGCTGCATCATTTGCATAGATCTGTTTATTGCATGTGCACTATCTGGTGAAGCTTTTGACATAATTAATATATCACCCACATACAAAAGATGAGTGGCTAGTGGCTCAACCTGATACATCGAGGTTAAATTTTCTTTCAAATGTTCAATATCTAGCAGAATAGTAAGATATTCCATATCAATAGAAATTAAATAAGGGGAGAGGGTATCCCCTTACCTTAACCCCTATTGCTCTCAAAGAAACCATCCAGCGATCTATCAATTAGTAAAGAAAAGGACGAAGTGGAAATATATTTGTAGATCAAATTAGCAAACTTGCATGGGAAACCCATACAAATTGGCATATGATGAATAAATTCTCTGCTGATCTTATCATATGCTTTATGTAAATCAATTTTTAAGCATAGATTATTTGCATTATTTCTATTGAAGCCTCTTGCCATTTCATATCCTAATAAAGAGTTTTCACTAATTAATTTCCCTGTAATAAAAGCATTCTGCTCAAGGAAATGAGATCATTTATGTATGCTTTCATTTTGTTACAGATAAGATTCGCTAAAATTTTATAAGTAACAATACTTAATGAGTTTGGTTTGTAGTCAGTGATAGTTTCTGGTTTACGTTTTTTGGGAATTAAGCAAATGAAAGTATGATTAGTTTCCTAGATAATTTTAGTTGATTCTTGAATTCCCAGCATAGCTTCCCATAGATCCATTTTTAACTACGCCTAATGGATTTTAAAGAATTTTGAGTTCATACCATCTGGCCTAGGGGTACTACTATCTTCAACTTGAAAAGGAGCTTCTTTAATTTCTTCCAACTAAAATGTTTTGTTTAGATTTTCTCTGGAAATTAAATAGAATCTTGAAAATTGATTTATAAGAGCATGGGCATTGAATAAGTCTAAAACGTATTTGATTACTTCTTGAGCAATATTTTTAGATGCTGATTGGATATTTCCATTAGAATCTCGAATGTATTTCCCTCTATTGTTTTGTTTTGGAATAGACATCTTGCTGTGAAAAAATTTAGAGGTCCTATAACCTTGAGTAAGCCGCTTGAGTTTCATTCTTTGAGTATTTTCTATTGTAATTTTCCTCATGAGGTTAGATAGATGATCAATTTTTTAAGCATATTGAAAAGCAATATTATCATCAAGTGGGTTGTTACTAACTGCTTAGAAAGGTCATTTGATTCACTTCAAGGTTGTTCATATAATTTTTGATTGCTTTTTGTATATTTATGCAGCGGCCTTAAGGCTATTGTGGTAACTTTCAATTTGCTTATAAGCACAAATAGGGGATTGCCTTGGACGTTGGAATTTAGAGATTGTTGAACTATGTCTTTATATTCCTTATTCAAGTACCAGGAACTATTGTACCAGAAAGGGATCCAATTATCGACCTAGTTATTATAATTAAATTTGACATGGATAGGAGTGTGATCACTCAAAGAATGGTTACCAAAGTGAATCCCAAATTTTGAAAATTTATTTATGCAATATTCATTAGCAAATACTCCTCAATTTTATTGTGAATTGAAAATTTTGCTCTACCTCTCCAAGTAAAAAAATCGCTAGTGAAACCTGGTTCAATTAAATTTGTTGTATTTATACAGTTCATGGAATCAGTGTCACCTGGTGAAGTATGAATGCCTTGATCGATACTTTCTTGATAGTATAGTATTGAAGTCATCAAATATGATCTAAGGTAGATTGAAGAAATTAGCCTGGGTGATTAGGTATTATCATAGGTCTTTTCTTTGATCTAAAGAGCTAAGAGCATAAATAATAGTGCGTATCATACTTAATCCACTGGCATTGTGAAGGATGCAAGCGATATATTGCTCATTTGTATGCATGATAATGTTAGACCAAAACGTGGAATCCAAAATAAGTAGAATTTGACTCTTGTGATCTGCATTACTATTATGAGAACATTTCCAATTGTTATTCACTTTATACAAAAACTGATCTATGCTATGAAAATTTAACTTGTTTTCCAAAAGACCTAAGAAAATGAAATTGTTGCTCTTAAGCAAATTCAGAATTTCAAGCTATTTTGGAGGGGAAATTATACCCCTTGTGTTACATATAAAGAACTCCATTTAATCAGTTGATAGGCAGTTACTACTTTTATCAGTGGAAATAGTTGCCCCGTTAGTTTTTTATTTCTTTACTTTTTTCCTTATATTTTTAATCGATTAACCATGTGGTTCCATGCTGGGTTTTCTATCACATATTGATGCAGCGCACAATGCTAACTCATTTGCTTTAAGTCGCAAGAAAGCCTTAAGTCATTTGCAACCTAATGAGATAGATGATGCAATAGGGGAGAATGCAGCGCAATTCACGTGTGTTTTAGGTCGCCGGCGACCTAGCGAGCTGATTAGTCACCCAAGCGACCTAGCAAGTCAAATGGACCGGCCTAGCGAGCTACGTGATCCAGCGCAACATGTTTTAGGTCGGCTGCGACCTAGTGGGATACGGTCTAGCGAGATAAGAGGGAAGAAAGAAGCGGTGCACGAGTCATGCGAGCTATCTCATTAGGTCACTCATTTACTTTAGGTCGCTCCAGTTTTAGGCCGCTCAATCTAAGGTCGCTCAAGCTTACTGTTGTCGTGCTATGTTTAAGTCGTAAGTCGTGTATATGTTAGGTCGTTATATGGCGCTGTGTTGTAAATTGTTAAGTCGCTTGTATTTTCTTAAGTCGTGTGTTGTAACTATAGGTCGTAGGTGGCGTGCATGTTTAGGTCAGCTTGTGTTAGGTCGGCTGTGTTATGTTGAGTTGTGTGAGTTGTAAAATTCTATAAATAGCGGGTGAGTTGTATTGTTTGAGGGGGGTTGATTCTGAATAAACTTTGTTTGAGTGCTTTGTGCCTCTTTAAAATTGGAAGTTGAGCGTTGTCTCCTTTCTTCATTTTCGGTTATTCGAGTGCGCTCGAATCAACGGATTTGAAGTCGATTCACGGAATCTCGTGCGCGAGATCAACGTCGAAGAATCGTAGATCTTTTAACATGGCATCGTGCGCGATCAACGTGTTGGAGATAGCTAGAATCCGATATCTCGCGAGATCAACGGATTTAGGCACTTGGGTATTTTCAATCCATCAATTTATATTGTTTCACCTAATCGTTTCATCGATTAGTTTGACACGAAATCTTCATTTCGTTGTCATCCGTTATATCCGCTGTGTCAATTTGGTATCAAAGCTATACTTAACCAATCATAGCTAAGCCGAGCCTATTGGGAGAAGTTTTGAAGTGTTGGAGTTTGAGCCGAGTCGAAGTTTTGGAACAAGGTTGAGAGTTACAAGCCGAGCCGAGCTAAGTGCAGGCCGAGTGAAGTCAAGTTCAGATTTGAGTTAAAGTTGTGCTAGTTGAAGTGTGTTTGGAGATTGTTGAAGATTCGACAATGCCTCCGAGACGTGCTAACCGTTTTCAAAATGTTGAAGATGTGTGTCGAAGACAAGAAGCCGAGCAAATGGAACAACGTATTAATGAAAAGTTTGATGAATGTATTGGAAAGTTAGAGAAATTGACGAATGATTTGAATCAAAGTCAAAGGAGAAGGTCACCAATCTCGAACCATGGAGGAAACAGAGTTTCGCCATCGGTTGCGGAAGCGAGGAGGGTGTCACCACAATCTTGTCGAGATAGAAGAGAATCATCAGTTTCAATGAGAAGAGAATACCATGAGTACAGAAATGAAGAGAGAAGAACTCCACGTGAGTTTGGAGACGAGCCATATCGTGATGCTGAAAGACATAGTAGAAGAGATATGCGTGATCGTGGAGATGTTGATGGTCGAGATCGATATCGAAGTACATTTGATTATGACGAAGATGGTGATAGAGGTAGTGTTCACTATCGAGATCGAGACCAAGTACGATGTCACTATCGGGATGTAGAGGATGATCGTAAATGGGAGTCGGAGAAAACAGAGATTCCAGAATTTAAAGGGGGAATGATAGCGGAAGAGTTTCTTGATTGGTTATCAAATGTTGAAGAAATTTTTGACTTCAAGAAAGTACCCGAGCATCGTAGAGTTAAGTTGGTTGCTACACGATTGAGGGGAAGAGCTATGGCATGGTGGCAACAAACTAAACTTACACGGGAGAGAATGGGAAAGTCGAAGATTGTTTCATGGGAGAAGATGAAGAAGTTGATGAAGGTTACCTTCTTGCCTTATAATTATCAGTCTCTTATGTATCAGCGCTTACAAAATTTGAGACATGGAACAAAGTGGGTGAATGATTATGCAGATGAATTTTATCAGTTGATTGCTAGAAATGATATCATGGGGACTGAGAAACAGTTGACAGCTAGATTTGTTGGAGGATTGAGAATGCAAATTCAGGATATGGTGAATATGTTTGATCTAAGATCCGTCGCTGAAGCACACCAAAAGGCTCTAGCTTGGGAGAGGCAAGGTAGAAGAGGAGGAGGTGTGTTTACAAATTCTAACAATCAAGTGAAAGGGGCTAGTAGCAATACGAATGTTTCCAAGGCTGTTGGAAAACCGGTTGCCAATGAAGTTGCTAAGACCAAGGTCAACAACAATTTCAAGTGTTATAATTGTCAGGAGTTTGGTCATAAGAGCAATGAATGTCCGAAGCCTAAGAAGCGAGTGATGGTTGCTGAGGTTGAGGATGCAGAAGTAGAATGTTCAAATTCACCACAAGTTGAGGAGGAAGAAGAATTATTGGTGGGAGACGAGGGATATTCTTTAATGATGAGGAGATCTTGCTTGACGCCAAAGCAGGAAGAGGAGACTAGATGGCTGAGGAGTAATATTTTCCAGTCAACGTGCACTATCTTGGGAAGGGTTTGCAAGTTTGTCATCGATGCGGGAAGTTGTGACAACATCATTTCTACAGAAGCTGTAAAGAAGTTGGCGTTAAAGACTGAGAAGCATCCCAAACCTTACAAGTTAGCTTGGTTGAGGAAAGGTGGGGAAGTGAAGGTTAATCGAAGAGCTTGTGTAACTTTTTCCATCGAAAAGAAGTATAAAGATGAAATTTGGTGTGATGTTGTGGATATGGATGTATGTCATTTGTTGTTGGGCAGACTGTGGCAATACGATAGAGCCGTGCAACATGATGGGAGGACTAACTGCTATAGTTTCATGTTCGAGGGCACCAAAATCACTTTAGTTCCCAAACAACGACAACAGAGTGAAAGCAAGTTGGAGGAGACTGAAGAACTAAAGACTCTGTTATCTTTGAAGGAATTTGTCAAGGAAGTGGAGGATGAGCCTGAAGTATTTCTGTTAATTGGACGTGAAAGTAGTGAAGCGGTTGAAATTCCTGAAGAAGTTAAACCAGTGTTAAAAGAGTTTGAAGATATATTTCCTGAAGAGTTGCCCAAATAATTACCACCATTAAGAGACATACAACACTAGATAGATCTTGTTTTGGGAGCTGTGTTACCACATAGACCACATTATAGAATGAGTCCGAAGGAGCACGAAGAGTTGAGAAGGCAGGTGGAGGAGTTACTTGAACAAGGGCGCGTACAAGAAAGTTTAAGTCCTTGTGCAGTACCAGCATTGTTAGTGTCGAAGAAGGATGGAACTTGGAGAATGTGTACAGATAGTCGAGCACTAAACAAGATTACAGTGAGGTACAGATTTTTGATGCCTAGATTGGATGATTTGTTAGACCAGTTGAATGGAGCTGCTATCTTTTCAAAGATTGATCTGAAGAGTGGATATCATCAGATTCGAATTCGACCAGGGGATGAATGGAAGACCGCATTCAAGGCACGGGAAGGGTTGTATGAGTGGCTGGTCATGCCGTTTGGTCTTTCGAATGCACCTAATACTTTTATGCGAGTGATGAATCAGATCTTTCGACCGTTCATTGGAAAGTTCGTGGTGGTATACTTTGATGATATATTGATATACAGTGGGAGCACCGAAGAACATCTACTACATTTACGGGAAGTGTTGATGATACTTCGTCAAGAGCAATTTTATGCGGCAACAAAGAAATGCGTGTTCATGACGCATAGTGTTTTGTTTTTGGGGTATGTATTGTCCAAGGAAGGTATCCAGATGGATCAAAGTAAAGTTGAAGCAATCAGAAATTGGCCACAACCCAGGACTATAACTGAAGTAAGAAGTTTTCATGGTTTAGCATCATTCTACCAAAGGTTTATTCCACGTTTCAGTAGCGTGATGGCGCCTGTTATTGATTGTATGAAGGGCAAGCAGTTTTCATGGTCGAAGAAAGCAGGATTTGCTTTTGAGCGAATCAAGGAACTTTTGACGTCAGCACCAATTCTAGTTTTGCTGGATTTTCAGTTGTTATTTGAGTTACATACAGATGCATCTAAAGTTGGAATTGGAGGAGTGTTGAGTCTGAAGGGACGTCCAATTGCTTATTTCAGTGAGAAGCTTTCTAGAGCCAAGACAAGATACAGTACCTATGACTTGGAGTTCTATGCTATTGTCCAAGCCATAAAGCACTGGAGACAATACTTGTTTTAAAAGGAGTTTGTGTTGTACACTGATCAAGAAGCATTGAAGCATTTGCAGGGACATGATAAAGTTGCAGCCAGGCATGCTTCATGGATCGCATACTTGCAACAGTTTACATTTGTTATAAAGCATAAGTCGGGAGTTACAAATCGAGTGGCGGATGCATTGAGTAGAAGAAATTATTTGTTGACTACACTGAGAGTTGAAGTGACGGGGTTTGATGTTTTGCCAGAATTGTTTGTTGAAGATCCTTACTTTGCTAAGATTATTGATGAAGTCGAGAAAGGGAAGACGGATGAGTATGTGTTGGTGAATGGTTTTCTTTTCAAAGGAAATCGGTTATGTATACCAGAGGGCAGTTTACGAATGAAAATTGTGAAAGAATTGCATGAAGAAGGACATGTGGGAAGAGATCGTACCTTGCAGTTGATTTCTCAATCATATTTTTGGCCTTCCATAAGGAAAGAAGTTGAAAGATTTGTGGAGAGATGTCACATATGTCAAGTTTCCAAAGGGACAACAACGAATGCAGGATTGTATATGCCATTGCCCGTGCCTACAAGACCATGGGTTGATATTAGCATGGACTTTGTTTTGGGTTTGCCGAGAACTCAACGAGGGAATGATTCTATATGTGTCGTGGTGGATAGATTTTCGAAGATGGCACATTTTATAGCTTGTAAAAAGACCGCTGATGCAGTTCGTGTTGCTCAATTGTTCTTTAAAGAGGTGTATCGACTACATGGACTACCGGAGACCATTGTTTCCGATCGGGATACTCGATTTCTAAGTCATTTTTGGTTGAGTTTGTGGAAGATGGTTGGAACTAAGCTGAATTTTAGTAGCGCCTATCATCCGCAAACAGATGGGCAAACGGAAGTGGTGAACGAATCTTTGGGAAACTTGTTGAGATGTCTTGTGAAAGATAATTTGAAGAGCTGGGATGTGAAATTGTGTCAGGCGGAATTCGCAAACAATCATGCAGTGAATCGAAGTACTGGATTCAGTCCATTTCAAGTGGTATATTCAGCAATTCCGAAGGGACCATTGGATTTGTCGATAATTCCATTTTAGAAAGGGGTTGTTAAACAAGCTTGTGATTTCGTGAATGAGTTGCAGGAATGTCACAGGATTGTTCATGAACGATTGCTTAAGTCAAATGAGAAATATAAGCAACTTGCAGATAAGAAGCGAAGGAGTGTGGACTTCAAAGAAGGTGATTTTGTTTATGCAGTGTTGACCAAGGATCGTTTTCCAGTTGGAACTTACAACAAATTGAGAGCTCGAAAGATTGGTCCAGTAGAAATTTTGAAGAAAATTAATGATAATGCTTATCGGTTAAGATTGCCGGATCATGTCCATACTGCCGACATTTTCAACGTCAAACATTTGATTCCATATCATGGGGATAAGTGTGTCGAAGAAGAGGAAAGTGTGAATTCGGGGTCGAATTCCTGTCAACCAGGGGATGCAGCGCACAATGCTAACTCATTTGCTTTAAGTTGCACGATAGCCTTAAGTCATTTGCAACCTAATGAGATAGATGATGCAATAGGGGAGAATGCAGCGCAATTCACGTGTGTTTTAGGTCGCCGGCGACCTAGCGAGCTGATAAGTCGCCCAAGCGACCTAGCAAGTCAAATGGACCGGCCTAGCGAGCTACGTGATCCAGCGCAACATGTTTTAGGTCGGCTGCGACCTAGTGGGATACGACCTAGTGAGATAAGAGGGAAGGAAGAAGCAGTGCACGAGTTATGCGAGCTATCTCCTTAGGTCGCTCATTTACTTTAGGTCGCTCCATTTTTAGGCCGCTCAATCTAGGGTCGCTCAAGCTTACTGTTGTCGTGCTATGCTTAAGTCGTAAGTCGTGTATATGTTAGGTCGTTATATGGCATTGTGTTGTAAATTGTTAAGTCGCTTGTATTTTCTTAAGTCGTGTGTTGTAACTATAGGCCGTAGATCGTGTTTAGGTCGGCTTGTGTTAGGTCGGCTGTGTTATGTTGAGTTGTGTGAGTTGTAAAATTCTATAAATAGCGGGTGAGTTGTATCGTTTGAGGGGGGTTGATTTTGAATAAACTTTGTTTGAGTGCTTTGTGTCTCTTTAAAATTGAAAGTTGAGCATTGTCTCCTTTCTCCATTTTCGGTTATTCGAGTGCGCTTGAATCAACGGATTTGAAGCCGATTCACGGAATCTCGTGCGCGAGATCAACATCAAAGAATCGTAGATCTTTTAACACGGTATCGTGCGCGATCAACGTGTTGGAGATAGCTAGAATCCGGTATCTCGCGAGATCAACGTATTTGGACACTTGGGTATTTTCAATCCATCAATTTATATTATTTCACCTAATCGTTTCATCGATTAGTTTGACACGAAATCTTCATTTCGTTGTCATCCGTTATATTCGCTGCGTCACATATGGAGGAAGAGAGGTTTGAAATTCGAAAGACACTTCCTTTATCTCGATTTTCCTAAAGGTTTTTGACCTTATAACATAGTTCGGAAAGTTTATCAGAGAAATCATCCACTGTCGAGATACCGTCCACTTCTTTATCAATTTCAACTTGAATGGTTTTTTTATTAGTGTCTAAATCTACATGTAGTTTCATTTAGGAATGAATTGTTATTATTAATATTTTTAAGTTTACCTTAGGTAAACTAGTTTTTATTTTAACCAGGACTATGTTTTATTCTTTAGCTCATTAAAAACATTTTGTTTGGAATTATCTTCTTCTATTGATAAGTGAGAGGAGTTATCGTTATGCATTGTACTTGAACTCTGGTTTGAGTAATTGTTTCTTATTTCAAGATTGATATTTATCTATGCTGCTGGTACATCAGCAAATAGTTGGTTTTCTATCTCTGTATTATGAAGATTATTTTCAATGTCCATTTCATTTTCCCCATTTGAGTTCGTATTACCTGATTTCTGGACCCATAGTTTTATGAATTGACACTTTCTATATGCCTGAAACTTTAACAATTATTGCATTTCCGAGGTTTCCACTCATACTCTACCTCTAGCATGACTAAGTGATCATTCTTGGTGAGGATAGGAATTTGTTAACATAACTAAATGAGCTAGAGATCTCTACTAGTGCTCTCGCATAGGATATCTCGATAATGCCTTCTGTAAACTTATCCATTTTCATAGAGTTGCCTATAACCGGTGTTATGCGAATGCGACTTATCCCCTCTTCTGTCCAATAATATAAAGGCTAATCAAGAAGACGGATCCAAATTGGAAACATATGAAGCAATTCCTTATTTAAATGCATTCCTAAAGCCCATTTTTTTCATCATCATTAATTTCCCATTATAAAAATAAGGATCGCCTTCTAAAACGTTATCACAATCATCCTTTCTCTCAAATTTAATAACATAAAACCATTTTCTTTAGAATATATAAAACAATCATGTTCTGGCTTCCATACCCCATGAATACAGGCTGTAAAATACGGGTAGTGAGGTTTAGAGCCTACAACATAGATGACTAGCATTATCACATTGCTCCCTAACATCTTGAACAACACCACAAGTCATTTTAGCACGGTCAAGAGAATCAGATTCAATGGGATGAAAGAATTTGAGCGGAGTAAAGACATGAACCTTATTCCCTTTAATTACATCTATCCAGGCACAATTAGCATTGGTTGGATTTGCCTGAACGGTAGAGTTTGGGGATTTGCCATTAGGAGATTGGTTATGGGCAGATTCAGGGGAATTTGATGGCGAGGGTGCTTGTCAGGATATCGTGGAGGGACATAGGAGGGTTGGGAAGGGTGCTAGGTAAGAGGCAAGGCTTTGGAATATATAACAACCCGTATTTTTAGGTTGCTCTGAATACTTAAATTTTGGACATTTAAATATTTAATTTGTCTATTTTATCAATGGGCTGAAAATCCAATTTTAGCAGATGGACTTTTTAGGACTAGGGATTTTTTCCATTGGGTTTGGATGGTCCAAGCGAGCTACAATGAGTATTAGCATCGATATATTCCAAAGGTTTGGTTTCGAGTTAGAAGGTTAAGTTTGGTCCGTAAATTGAGCGACACAAAACGCTAACTTTCGTATATGTTAGAATTAGGTCCTGAAAATAGTTTCACTGAGTTTAGAATATGGATATTTGGCTTGGAATGCTAGTGAGTATGCCTTCTTTGGAGTTTGTGAACTTTCAAACACGAATAGTATCGGTTGGTTGCCTATATAAGGACACCTACCCATTTTTATTTGCTCAAAACCTTAGTTGAAAGCATAGCCGCCAAAAATATCAAATTTCATCTCCGGTGGCCTTTGATGATTGGAAACACTTAAGGAATTTTCAGACGAGGAGTCCAACTAAAAAATTGCTCAATTAGAGGAGACGAGGTGATTGGATAGCGGGACCGTCGTAGTTCGACGAGTGGTTGTCGGAATTCGAGTTCGACGGCGTTCGACATTTTGGGTTCGTTCAAGCAATAGAGGCAATGGTAGAGGGCGATTCTTAGGTCGTTGGGCTTGTCAGAGGCTGCGGTGTCGTGGTTGAAGTGTGACGGCATGGCATCGCCTGTAGCGGTGGCGGTTAGTGAAAACACGGAGATAAAATCACGACCTGGGTTTGTTAAGCGGATTAGGGTTTGATCGAGATTATGGTTAAGTAAGGTTGATTAATGGGTTAATTATGTAATCAATTAATTTTATTATTTAATTCGTAAATCTTATAAACCCAATATCTATATCATATGAGGTCATATTCAGACATGATCGGTCGCGTTGGATTCGTGTGGACATTAATTATATCTTAGAATTGGATTGGTTGAGATTGGAGCCTATAGAATCTCAAGCTAAAATGAGATCGAATTGAAATGCTTCAGCGATAATTGCAATTTTGGCGAGTTAAATTCACCTCTTTGGATAAATCAGTATATTGTATAAAAGATGAAATTTTATTGTTTGTGTTTGGTTGAAATTATTGGTTGATTAGTTAAAATATTTGCTTTGGAAAGCAACTAGTATTTAATATTGAAATATAGGAAAATTTGTAGACAAATTCGGGTTCCTTGAAATTTTTATTATTTATTTTTGGTTACATTCTTGTTGTTCTATTTCAGGTATATCCCCGTTATATGAATTGTTTATCGCTAAATCTTCAATGTTCAGCATTATTTGTTATGACACTGTTATATGTTCAGAATTTAACCCTTGTAGCGATAAAAATCAATAACATTGGTTAAGTGCTTTAGTGGCCATTGGCTTCAATTTAGTATTTTGAAATAATACCAATTGCTATTTGGCTTGAAATTAGATTTTATTTTGGGGAATGATTTTGAATCTAACCTTGGGGTTTTTTGGAATATTTTTATTTAAGCGGATTTTGAACTTCTCTATTTTATCCTAACCTTACGATTTGTCTTTTCTAAACCATTTAGAAATGTTTTAAAGTTGTTTAACTATTGTTTAGTAGTGTTTTACAAATTGTTTATTTGTATCTAGTTGTTTGAAGTTATTTATCAATATTTTAATATTGTAAAAAGTTACTTATTTAAATAATTAAAATTGTTTGAAAATAATTAATTATTATTATTTATTAAAATGTATTGGAATTTATAATAGTTAATTAATAATATCGTTTTGGAATTAATTATTATTATTATTAATGTTTTGGAAGTTAACTATTATTTATTATAATAACGTTTGAAGATTAATAATTATTATTTTTATTAATAATATTGAAATTATTAACTATTATATTCATATTATGTGAAGTTAATAATTATTATTTATTCGTAATGTTTTGCTTTTAATAATAATTATTATATATTAGTGTTTTGAAGTAAATAATTATTTATTTATAATGTTTAAAGTTATTAATTATTATATTAATAATGTTTTTGAGTTAATAAGTTATTTATTAATGATGTTGGAAAGTTAATTTATTATTTATTTTGGATGCTTAAATTAATTAATTTATCTGATTATTTGTATTTATAAATAATAAATCGATTTATAAAAGGAATCTCATTTAATAAAAGAGATTTATTAAAGAGTTTGTAGATGGAAATGGTGTTTGGATTTATAAGAGTTTTTAAAAGGCTTTATAATGGATTTTTGGATATTTATAAAATAATTTTATAAATGATTTTGGATATTTGTAGAAGAGTTTATAAATGGATTTGGAATTTTAATAAAGGAGATATTCACAAATGAAAGAGATTCTTAAAAAAAGATTTATTAAAGAAATTTATAAAGAAAATGAGATTGGATTATTCCAAATTGACCTTTTTTAATTTTGGTGGTGTGGACATTCATTCCATGCTTAACACCATAGGAACAACGTTTAGATTTATCCTTGTCTCTATTTCTTTTACAATAATAGTTGTTTTAATCCTTTGGATATGATTTTAAAATAAGAAATCTTTCATAATGTTTTATGAATATACTTATACCGTTGAGATAAGTATATGCATTTTCTAAGTAGGGAAAATATAGTGTTTTTATGAATATACTTAATAGTTGAGATAAGTATATGGATATTTTTCTAAGTATTGAAAGAAGTATAAAGGGTTTTGAATATATCTTTGTAAAAGCATTGTGACATAAGTATTACCAAAGTGATTTTAATTAATGAAAGGATTAATTAAGGAGGTTAAAGGTTGCTTATGTGCTTAACCAAATGTTGTCTTTCCTATGGAAATAAATTCCTGATTTGATTGTTGTTTTATTTTGATAGTTAAATAATCGACTATCAAACTTGGCCAGTTTTAAACCATCGTTGCTAGTTCGGGGAGATCGGGATCAGATCTATTTTCAAAGATGCTTTAACATGAAAAGAGGTTCTAGCTTTGTGAATTGGGCCGAAGCTTAGACTCTTACCCCTAAACGTCCTTGAAATTAATGAGTTGGTTTGCTTCGTGCTTATAGTCAAGAGGCCGGCCGTAAAATTAGATTTGAGGTTCTTATTATGGGCACCACCCATTTAGGGGAATACCACAACATGGTATCAAAGCTTAGGTTGGGTGAACACCTAGGCTTTGGTGGGGTAAACTCATTATAGATAGGGTTTGTAATGCCCTAGAATGACTAAACTCATTAGAGATAGGGTCGATAGCACCCTATAATGAGTTGAGTGTATTATATATAAGAGCGCATATTTGTTAGTGATATAAAATGATTTATATTGTGTTGATTTATCTATTGAGTGGTTTATAAATTCTCGTCGAGATGTGGGTAGCCACGGTATCGATAGGGGTTTCTAAACACTTAAACAAGGCAGATCGGCACTGTGTTTTTCTTTTAAAATTGGTAAATGAAATAATTTCATCTAGGATTATTTCATATATAAAGGAATAATTTTATAAAATTTATATAAATATTTTTGTGTTCTTATTGTTAGGAAATGATAATATTAAATTATTATCATTCATTGTTTATTTAGTCATGCTGACCTAGTTAGGAGCATTGGCTATTATCATAATTGAGTAGTTGCGCATGATCAGTTTTTTGGGCATTGATTATTATGATTGATTTTGAGCCGTTTATCCATTTCACTACATGGGTTGGGTAGATAGTAATTTATGAAAACATTGAAATGAACACCTCGTGAATTCAATTTCACAATTTGGCTATAAGGCATTCAATGATAATGTTAGGTTAAAATTTAACTTCAAAAAAAGTTGTTTATTAAAATCTAAACCAAGATATGCATTTGCCAAATGATTTTTGTAAGAAAGTGAAATTTTATAAGTCTGATTTATAAATGTTGGTTATAAATAAGAAGGATTTAAAACTGAGAATTCGAGAACTGAAATCCCGGTATTTTGAAAATTGTTTTTTTTTTGAAGTTTTGATGGAAAATAATAATAATATTATTTGAAAATATTTTTGAACAAGATTTTGAAGGAGATAAAAAGCGTTGAACTCATTTGGATCACTGGAAAACAATTTTGATGATAACTGCAGCATCATCGGTGTTCATTTTCGAGTTTCTAAATAGTGGATTTGCTACCATGGTAATTTGTTTGGAGCTGTTTTGGGTAAAACGGATCGTGATTTTGAAATTCTAAAAGTATGATTTGATATGCAAAAGAAGATACGTATATTGTTATTTCAAAATGATTTGAAATAAAAAATGGATGTTTAAGTCTGAAGTTTTCAATCAAGTTATTACATAAATGCATGTACCCTATGCATTAAAGTAGTCTGGATTTACATCTCATTTCGATATGTTGTTTGGTGGTTTTTCATTTATCGAAATAGCTTAGAATTTCGGACGATTTTGGGATGGTCGGGACTTCCAAATTTGATATAGAAATTTAAGCTAAGTGTTTTTGGTTGGAAAATATAAAGGTTGAGTTCTTGTAACTCTTAAGTTAGGAAGAAGATAAGTTAAAACAAATTTAAAATTGTTGAACGTCTTGGATAAGTAGAACAAAATCTTATATTGTACATATACTCTTAGGATGTAGAAGAGTGTTGCATGGATATGAACTTAAGTTTTTAAGCGATTAATAAACATGAGTTATGTTATAGAAAATATTTATAAACTTAAGTAATGATTTTATGAAATGGTTTATAAAGGAATTTTAGTATTAAATAAAATATATTATTGGTGTAATTGATGGTGATTGGAAGTAACTGTGAGTTGAAAATAATTGGTGTAGTTAAGAACTAATTAGAATAAATATGTAGGATGTACGTAGGTCATTTTATTCATATAACGGTTTGATCCAGCTTTGAGTACATGATTTCAAGGTGATATACATGGGCCGAGTTAGGATTTTTCGCTCGATTCTTGATGATGAACACTTGGTATGGATTTTTGCTATGATCTCGAAGTTCTCTATCGTAATTTATGGTTGTGCAAGGAGAACGACGGTTTCTAAGGGTCGAAGTTCGCAGTAGAGAAGACGAGTAAATGATGCTAGTTCAGAAGTTAAATTTATATGATCAAGCAAGCCATCATATTTGATATTGCGTATGGATGATTTATGTACATCGTACGAGCTTTAATGTAATTGTATGTTTTTGGCATTAGAAATACAAGTTATATGATTTGTTATGGCATAATTGTTTGAGATGGTTTCTATTTATGGTTTGGCTTTCTTGGATTCATGTTATATGTTGGATGGGTAGTTGTATGGTTATATTTGTCATGTTTAACTCTCTTTTGGTTATATAAGTGAGTTTCAGGTATATGGAAGCAAAGGATAGCATGCTGCTTTTGGATTCATGTGTAGAGTTTGTTGCCAAACAAATAGGTACATAGTAGATTTAGAGTTTGAGATTTAATTAGTGATTTTATGCCCAGATATGAGAGGTCACTTTTAGGCTTTGTTTTCTTTTATTGGTTTAGCCATATGTGGCAAGTTGTAGTTTTTTCGATCGAGCCGCACAAAGGAGGTGCTGCTAAAAAAACCAAAAATTTAAGCAAAAATTGAAAGCCTACAATCAATTTTAAAAATAGTAAAATTCACTTCTTTCCACTTAAAACACTTCCAATTCTTGTTAAACCACTTTTACATATGCTACGACACCACATCTTCCAAGTTGCAAGCCCATAATTCCCAAAATCCATGATGGCCAAGCCCAAACATCACTAGACCGAGCCTAAAGTTCCCTTGGCCGAGCCCATCTAGGTGTTCGAGCAACCAAAAGTTTCATACTTTACAAGTTCCAAAAGTGTTCTCAAGTTTTGGCAAAAGTTCATCTTGAATTTAAAAGCTTCGGTGAGTATAACCTTTGCTTTTGGAAAATAAAAATACTTGATTTTGATGAACTATATGTTGTGAAAATATAGTGATTGTTGTGTTTATTTGTCATGTCGTTTTGATATCATATGATAGTAAGTTTGTTTTTGAGCTTGGATTTGTGATTTGGGTGTTAAATGATATGTTGGATATGAATATGTGAATGATTGGTTATGATATGATGGTAGTATGTTTATGAAACAAAACCAAGTATATATGATGTAAACTTTGTGAAATTAGCACCTTGAAAAGTCACAAAGGACTTAAGATCCAATTTGGAAATAAAAGCTTGGATTTATTAAATATTTTCCAAGTTTTTACCTTTTGTCTAAGTTTTCAAAACTTTTCCACTTGTGTTTTCAAACATGTAGTAGCTAGAGTTAAAGTGAAGTTTTCATCTAGAAATCAATTTTAATGAACTGCACTCGTAGGATAGTCGTTATGGATGCAATTCGGGAAATTTTGCGATTTCAAGTTTTAAAGTGTTTTTTGGTTGTTTTTGAAAACTCATTTCAAATTATTAAGTAAGTCCAAAGTTTAAGTTTTAGTTATTTAATAATTTATTAATTAGGGTAATTAATATTTAATTAATTAATTAAGTGATTAGGTTAAGTAGATTTTAAGAAATTATTAACTAATAGTTAGGGAAGTTTAAATAATGATTAATTAAGGTAAAAGAAAATTAATATTATTTAGTCAAGTTTAATTACTTTAATTAATTATTTAATTAGAGTTAGTTGTTTAATTAATTATTATTTTTTAAGGGTTAAGTACCCAATTAATTAGGGTTCAATTTCTTAAATGAATGTTATTTAAATTAAAGTTTAATTATGAGTAATGTTAAATTAATTAAGATCTGAAGTATGATTATTTAATTTAATTAAGATTTACTAAAGTTTAATTAAGTTTTAAACTTATGATTTAATCAAGGTTTATTTATTTTAAAGTTTCTTTTAAAACCCTATTGGTTGTTTATTTTAAACCAACTTTCCTGTTTAAGCAAAATAAAAATAAAACCAAGAATCTCTTTTCCATGCTTTAAGTAGCCAAATGAATTAAGGTAGTTTTATTTATTAAACGTTGACTTTGAAAGTATGTCGACTTGTACTTATCACAAATACCACACTTCGAGAACATGATGAATATAATGGGGTTAATTTCGATAAGCGGGCCATGATAATCTAAGCTTATGGAACGTGTGTTTATATGTTAATCTTTGCACTCTAATAGTGGAATAGTCCATTATAAACAATCGGACCATTTAAATTTATCAGATGTTGGTTTGGAGAGATCGAGATTGATATTAGTTGATATCCGAAAACCATTTCGAACTAACGTAAATTTTCGAATTGGAGATAGTAAAGGCAAGGTCCAAGATGAAGACTTTGAAGTGCGAGGGATATTTGCTACTAACCCTGAGGGTGATTCTAAAACGGATATGGTGGGAATAGTGCCTACGGTTCGTTCATCTCCTGAATGACTCGAATGGATGAATGCTGACATTGTGTCAACCCACGGAAGGTAATGTAGCATTATAAGTGGCAGTGCTTTAATATATATAAACATAGCTTCGGGCCTCAACAACCTAAAATGACCAAAATAGGGTATGTAGCAGGGCTATGTGGGTCACACCCATCAAGGTATGTCATCACCATATCTAGAATCGATATTTGACCCATTTTTGTATGCTTTGGTACGGTCGCTAATCCCAACCATGGGGTGATCTATTCCGTACTACTAGTCAAGTGGTACGCCGGTTCTATGTAGTAGGGGTACAAGATGTTCTTGTCAGACCCTAAGTGTATCTTATCTAGAGGTGCACATTCGAAAGGTAGTTCCTTACCTGGTCATGTATAGAATCCATTCTCCAATTAGTACCGCATGGATTTAGTTGTACCCAAATATGTTGAAATGTGAGATGCATGCATTTCAGCTATGTTCTATTTTACTTAAAAACCCTAGACATTATCATGATATCACTGGATTTATATACAAAATGTTTTGGTTATCGTAAGGGAAAAACACATCATTAAAGGAACTAAGTCTATCTTGGAAGTTCAAGCTTGGTTTCGATCTTGCAAAAAGATTCTTAAAGGTCTTGGCTTATCCAATGAACGGAAAATGTTTTTAGCAGCATGGCAATTGCAAGAGGAAGAAGTAGCTTGGTGGGACTCCCTTACCGCAAATGTTCCAGAAGAAGAGTTTTTGTGGGCCCAATTTAAATAAGTTTTTGAGGACCAATTCTTGCCAATCGCAGGAAGGACCAAGATGTATCGGAACTTCATGGACTTGGAGCAGGGGGATGTGTCTATAGCAGAATATGAGACGAAGTTTAACGAGCTATCTTGTTTTGGACCGAAATTGATTAACACCCTACTAATGAAAAATGAGATGTTTTTTTGGGTATGAGAGAAGAGTACCATGAGAAAATTACTGCTCATGTTAAAGGTACTTTTGTGGATTTAGTTGATATGGCTCTAAGATACGAGGCCTTGGAAAAGTAGAAGCCTATTCCAGTAGCACCTAGTGGAAATACTAGTGGAGGTGGTTCTAATAAGTGAAAGTTTAATCCTAATTGGAGGAACCAAGGAAAGGGAAATCCTTGCGGTGGGGTTCAAGGAAGTCGTTTTAAGTATTATTTTTTCCACTAGTATCTGTAGAAGGGACATATCGTAAAGTTTTACAAGAATTCTGGGATTTAACAACAATAGCAGCAAAGTGGACTTATCTCCCCAATGGTGCAAAAGACTCTCTGTTTTAATTGTCACCAGCCCGGGCATATGGTAAAGAACTAACCACTCATGAAGAAGGTGCAGCGGCCGAAGGTGTATACCATTAAGAATGAACCATTGACTTCAACAAACGTGAAGGGAAAAAGGCATCCTTGAAGGTACCTTACCGACTAATGGTATTTTTGGTCGAGAATTATTTGATACTAGTGCTTCTCATATTTTTATCTCTTGTGAATCAGTAGATAAATTTCATCTTATTCCTAGTATGGTAGAAGACCCTATATGTATGTCTAACCCCATAGGCGGGGTGACCCTTTTGAGTATGATTTGTAAGAATGTGCCAATTTCCTACATTTCTTACCACTTTTATTGAGATCTGTATGTCCTAAATTTTAAGGGTTCTTGGTATGGATTGGTTATCAAAGTATGAGGCTGTCTTAAAATGTAACAAGAAATTTGTATCTTTAGCAACTGATATAAAAGGAAAGCTAAGGTATCATGTAAGGAATCTGGCATTTATATGTGTAGTTTCTTGTATGCCCTAGAAGCAGCTCAGAAGAGTTTAGGATCTATTGAAGTTGTTAAGAATTTTCCCGATGTACTCGAAGAGGTTAAAAGTTTACCCTCACACTGAGAGATTGAGTTTCACATTGATTTAGTCCCTGTTGCAAGGCATGTAGTTCAACCTAAGCAAAATGATGGCTCCATTGGTAAGTCAAACCTAGGACCTGTTAAGGAGAGGATTGATTAGACCTGGTCGTTCGAGTTAGGGGTCAGCTGTGGTGTTTGCAGCTAAGTCTGATGGATCTTTAAGGGTATGCATGGACTATAGGGAGTTGAATAAGCTGATCATTAGGTAAAAATATCCCTTACCCCAGATCGATCATCTTTTTGACCAACTTCATGGAGCTACGATACTTTCTCAGATGGATCTAGCTACTTGGATTCCATCAGTTGAGGGTTTCTCAAGATAGTACACCATTAACGACATTTAGAGATCCTGACTGTTTCATTGAGTGGTTGGTTATGCATTTCAGGCTAACCAATGCACATGCATATTTTGTAGACCTCATGAACTGTGTTTTCTAAGATATTCTTAACAAGTTTGTATTGGTTTTCATTGATGACATCCTTGTCTACTCCTAATCTGAGGAGGAGCATAAACATTATTTGGAAGTGGTGTTAAAGACATCGAGGAGACATGTCCTGAAGGCGAAATTTTCTAAGTGCCATTTTTGGAAATCGAATATAAGATTCTTAGGACATATTGTGATAGGAGAAGGTCATTCAGCGGATCCAGTGAAGGTGGAAGCAACCATGGACCCCTATTGAGGTTTGTAGTTTCCTAGGTTTGCTGGATACTATAGGAGATTTTTTCAAGATAATTCTAAGATTTCCTCCCATTTGACTAAGCTGACTAAGGAGGAGGAGATGTTTATATGAACTCCAAAGTGTGCACTAATTTTGGCTTTTCCAGATGGAAATAGCAGATTCACGGCTTACATAGATGCTTGTGGAGTGGGGTTAGGTGCTATTTTGATGCAGTATGGTAGAGTAATTGTGCATGCAAGTAGACAGTTGAAGCCTCAAGAGAAGAACTATGTTACGCATGAACTTGAGTTGCTGGTTTTGTCTTTGCATTGAAAATGTGGAGGCACTACTTGCTGGGTAAATCTATTCCTCTTGGTTTCTTTCTAATCTTTAGAGACTTTAGGAGTAGGCTTTCTTTCTTAAATTAGGTGAAAAAATTGAGCTCTTCATGGATCATAAATCCCTGAAGTATCTTTTTACTCAGAAGGATCCGAACCTGAGGCAATAGAGGTGGTTAAAGTTTCTGGCAGCTTATGGCTTGGATATTCTTTATACGCCAAGAAAGGCTAATGTGGTGGCGGATGCCCTAAGCAGGAACACTGTTTTGACTCCCTTGGAGGTTACCCTGACACTTCAGGAAAGGATTATGAGAATTCAAAGGAAGGATGAGATAATGCAAGGGTTAATTCAAGGTACTGAGGAGGGTGTATGTTTAGATTTTGAGATGGATAGTCGAGATGCTTTAAGGATGAACAGATGATTGTGTGTTTTAGATGTGGATGGGCTGAGGCTGGAAGTTTTTTCTAAATGACAAAATCTAGATTAAGTATTCATTTTGGAGTTCATAAGATGTACAGAGACATGAAAAAAGAATTTGGTGGCCCGGGAATGAAGAAAGACATTTTAGTCTATGTTAACAGATATTTGTGCTGTCAATAAATCAAAGGTGATTATAAGAGAATAGTTGGATTATTAGAACCCTTAGAAATACCTAATTGAAAATGGGAAATGATATCAATGGATTTTATCGATGGTTTACCCAGAACCAGAAAAGAAAATGAAGAAGCATGGGTTATCGTGGATCGGCAAACAAAGAGTACACATTTTATCCCAGTAAAACCAACATGGACTGCTGCTTCTTTAGCTGAAATTTTTATGAGAGAGATAGTCAGGTTGCATGGAGTTCCTGTGAGTATTGTAAGTGATCGAGACCCCATATTTACTAGTCAATTTTGGGAAGCATTGCAAACAACTCTAGGAACAAAGTTGAGCTTAAGCTTAGCATATCACCCCTAAACAGATGAACAGATAGAGTTAGTGAATCAGATTCTAGAAGACTCTTGAGGGCATGTGTTCTGGATTTTGGTGGATCATGGGAGATCGTCTGCAATTATTTGAGCTCTCCTACAACAGTAGCTTCCAAGCGAACATCAAGATGGCACCTTATGAAGCCATATATGAAAGACCTTGCAAGTCACCGGCGTGTTGGGCTAAGATGGGAGATAGATAGTTCTTGGACCGAACATGATCCAAGAGGCTACAGAGAATGTTACAATGATTAAGAAAAGAATGAAGGAGGCCTAAGATTGCCAAAAGAGTTGTGCGGATAGAAGGGATTTGGAATTTGTGGTTGGAGACTTGGTGTTCGTAATGATTTCACCAACAAGAGGAGCTGTTAGATTTGGAAAAGCTAGAAAGTTAGCTCCAAGGTATGTTGGACCTTTTCGTATTCTTGAGAGAATCAGATTGCTTGCTTATAAGGTCGAGTTGCCAGAGAGATTGATATGTGTTCATAATGTGTTCCACATGTCTCATTTGAGGAAATATGTTCATGATCCATCTTTGATTGTGGAGCCATCGATTCAAGAGGAATCAGAAATAGAACCAGACCTGATAGTGGTTGGATATTCAGTTTATGTTGTGGATCAGGATGAAAAGAGGTTGTGTAACAAGGTGTTGCAACTAATCAAAATTCACCGGAGTGAGGATCCAAGAGACTGCACTTGAGAGACGGTGGATCGTATGAGAGAAGTCTATCCCGAGTTGATGTTAGGATAGTTAGTTGATTATCTGTTATATGTATAGTGTATGTTTTTTTGCTCTAGATGCTTAGTTATGTCTTTGTATGTGTTATATGATATGAGTATATAGCTTTTAGCATAGTTTGAATTATCTCCTTGATTCCTAATTTCGAGATGAACTTCTTTTAGGGGGGAGAGGTAATGACTTGAAATTTAATCAAGGTTTAAATAAATATTTAATTATATTTTTAAATGGTTAATAAATGAATTTAATAAGTATAAATATTTTAAATAATGACTAATGATGATGAAATCATTTAAATTTGTTTAACAATGTATATAGTTCATAAAGAAATGGAAAATGCGGCCGAAAATTATTTTTCGAAATATCAAGTTTTCATTGGTTAACGTTATTCAAAATACCATAACACTGTTGTAAACACACAAACACACAATATAAACCATTTAACATATTGTGCACATGTACATATGCATGCATATCTTAGCCCGTTTAAACATATAAGTATATAAGGTAAAACGGAGATTTATTTATTAAAAGAGTGTGTGTGTGTGTGTACACATTAACATATATAAATCTCTCTTTTTCAACACAGAGTACAAGAGCATGGCATGAATAGTTGTAAGAGGGGGGAGGGTACTTGAAGTGGACGGAAATGAAGGGGGAGGGGAATTGTTCATGCATACATATATATTTTATATTAAGCACTTGCACATTTTTAAATAATTGTCCTAAGCCTATATATACCCCTTAACCTTCATGTTCTCATTTTTACAACCTCCTTCTTCATATCAAAATCCTAAGAAGCTTAAGAAAACATCCATGGTTTCCTCTTCATAATTTTTAAAATGGAAAATAGTCACTTCTTTCCACTTAAAATACTTCCAATTCTTGCTAAACCACTTCTACATATACTACGATACCTCCTCTTCCAAGTTGCAAGCCCACAATTCCAGAAACCCATGATGGTCGAGCCTAAACATCAGTAGGCCGAGCCCAAACATCACTAGGCCATGCCCAAAGTCCCTTTGGCCGAGCCCATCTAAGTGTTCGAGCAACCAAAGTTTCATATTTTGCAAGTTTCTAAAGCATTTTCAAGTTTTGGCAAAAGTTCATCTCGAATTTAAAAAGTTTCGGTAAATAACACCACTGTTTTTTGAAAAGAAGAATATTTGATTTTGATGAACAACATTTTTTGAAAATATAGTGGTTGTTGGGTTGAATTATCATGTGCTTTGATAGCATATGATTATAAGCTTGTATTTGAGCTTGGATTTGTGATTTGGGTATTAAACGATATATTTGATATGAATATGTTAATGATTGGTTATGATATGACTGTAGTATGTTTATGAAACAAAACTAAGTGTATATGATGTAAATGTTGTGAAGTTAGCACCTTGAAAATTCGCAAAAGACTTGAGATCTGATTTGGAAACAAAAGCTTATTTTCTAGTGTTTGGATTTAGTAAATGTTTTCCAAGTTTTCACCTTTAATTTAAGTTTTCAAAACTTTTCCATTTGTGTTTTCAAATATGTAGTAGCTAGAGTTAAAGTGAAGTTTTCACCTAGAAATCAATTCTTACGAACTACGCTCATAGTGATGGTCGCTACGGATTCGGTTTGGAAAATTTCGCGATTTCAGGTTTTAAAGTGTTTTATTGGAATGTTTTTGAAAACTCATTTCAAATTAAATTAAGTCAGTCAAAAGTTTAAGTTATATTAATTAAGGTAATTATAATTTAATTAATAATTTAGTAATTTGGTTAAATAATTAGAATTTATGAAATCATTAACCAAGTCAATTATTTTTAATTCGGGAATTTAAATAATGATTAATTAAGATAAAAGAAAATTAATTTTTATTTAGTCAAGTTTAATTACTGTAATTGACTATTTAATTAGACATATTTTTATTTATTTAATTACTATTTTATTAAGGGTTAATTATCCACTTAATTAGGGTTTAATTTCTTAAATGAATGCTATTTAAATTAAAGTTTAATTATGAATCATTTTAAACTAATTAAACTTTAAAGTATGATTTTTTAATTAAGATTTATTAAAGTTTAATTAAGTTTAAACTTATGGTTTAATCAAGGTTTTTTTCTTTTATAGTTTCTTTTTAAAACCCTATCAGCTATTTATTTTTAACCAACTTTCTTGTTTAAGCAAATTATTTTAAAACCAGAGATATCTTGTCCATGTTATTAAGTTGCCAAATGAACTAAAGTAGTTGTAATAAAACGTTGACAAGTTTTACTGAGATTAAGTCGACTTGTACTTACCACAAATACCACACTTCAGGAACCTGATGAATACAAGGGGTTAATTTTGATAATCGGGTCATGATAATCTAAGCATATGGAACATATGTTCATATGTAAATCTTTACACCCTAATTTCGGAATAGTCCATTATAAACAACTTGATCCTTTGAAATTTTCGGATGTTGGTTTAGAGTGACCAGGATCAGATATTAGTTGTGATTCAAAAACCGCTTCGAACTAACATAAACGTTCGAATTAGAGACTAGTAAAGGCAAGGTCCAAGATGAAGACTTTGAAGTGCAAGGGCTATTTGCCACTAACCCAAAGGGTGATTCCAAAACGGGTGTAGTGGAAATAGTGCCTTCAGTTCATTCATCTCCTAAACGACTTGTATGGATGAATGCTGACATTGTGTCAACCTATGGAATGCAAGGTGGCATTCTAAGTGGCATTGCTTTAGTATAGGTACATGTAGCCTCAGGCCTCGTCAACCGAAAATGACCAAAACAAGGTATGCAGTAGGGCTATGTGGGTCGCACCCATCAGGGTATGTCATCACCATATCAAGAATTGATATATGACCCATTTTTGTATGCTTCGGTATGGTTGCTGATCCCAACCGTGGTAGTGATGTATTCGGTACTACTAGTCAAGTGGTAGGCCGGTACTATGTAGCAGGGGTACAGGATATTCTTGTCAAACCTGATTTGTATTTTATCTAGTGGTGCACCTTCGGAAGGCAGTTCCTTTACCCAGTCATGTATGGAATCCATTGTCCAATAAGTACCGTACGGATTTAGTTGTATCCAAATATGTTAAAATGTGAGAAGCAAGCATTTCAGCTATGTTCTATTTTACTTGAAAACCCTAGACATTATCGTAATATCACTGGATTTCTATAAAAGTTTTAGTTATTGTAAGGTAAAAACCCGTCCGTGTTTATATATAGCGTGGTCTTACGAGATACCTTTGACTTTCAAAGTGTTTTATAAAAGTTAAATTTAAGTAGTCCTGATTTTACTCACACCTGACCCATGTCTGACCCAAAGTTTTATTTTCTTTTCCTAAAACTCTCTGGTACTCAAATTTGTATGAGTAGTCAAGTGATCCAGGTTTCTTACGGAGGCATTTTGAAGGAGCTGCAGCAGGTGGCTTCACCATTAGCTAGTTATTATCTTATTCTGCTATGTTTATGTATAATCTATGTATTTTATATGGACAGATAGTTATAATTGTCTAGTTGAAGTTGTAATGTAATGACTTTGATGTATTAATATTATGGGAATGGCAATTTAATATCCTACGTTATCAATCATATGTTGTTCTGATTCATGGTGAGATTATGTGATTGTGTAGTTTATTCTTATCTTTATTTTTCTTCAACCCTTATGGCTCGTCTTTTGGTGCAAGAAAGTTGGTTGTTACAGTATATGTTGAAATGAGGTCCCAGAAATAGTTCCATTGAGTTCGGAACAGTTGTATTTGGTTAAGAATGCCAGTGAGCATGCCTCATTTGGAGTTCATGAATTTTCGGGCGTAAATAATATCATTAATTACCTATATAATGACCCTTACCGGCCTTCGTTTGCTAAAAATCCTAATTAAACCCTAGCCGCTAGAAATATCAACCTTCATCCAACGATCTTCAATGATCGGAGCCACTTGTGGCATTTTAGGCGAGGGTTCCAACTAGAAAGTTGTTTGGCTAGTGAAGGCGAGGTGATTGGATGGCGGGATAATCATACTTCGACGTGTGGTGACCGAAATTTGAGTTCGAGGAAATTCGACATTTTAGGTTTGTCCAGGTGATAGAGGGGATAGTGGAGGCGATTCTTGGGTCATTGGGTTCGTCAAAGGTTGGGGGTGTCCTGGTTGAAGTGCGGAGGCATGGCATCGCCTGTTGCGGTGGTAGTTGGTGAAAACATAGAGATGAAATCTCGGCTTGGGTTTGTTAATGAAGCGGATTACGGTTTGATTGAGATTATGGTTAGGCAAGGTCGTTTAATGGTTTAATGATATAATTAATTAATTATATTTTTTAATTCGTAAATTTTATAAACCCAATATCTATTTTATACGAGGTCATATTCAAACACAGTCAATCGTGTTGGACTCGTAGGGACATTAACTATATCTTGGAATTAGATTGGTTGTAATTGGAGCGTATGGAATCCCAAGCTAAAATCAAACGTTCGATTTTACACTGAACTGAAACGCTTTACCGATAACTGAAATTTTGGAGTTTGGCGAGTTAAACTCACCTATTTGGATAAACTAATATATTATATAATAGATAAAATTTTACTATTTGTGTTTGGCTGAAATTGTTAGCAGACTAGTTAAAATATCCGCTTTGAAAAACAATTAGTATTTAATATTGAAATACAGGAAAATTTGTAGAGAAATCTGGATTTCTCAAAATTGTAATTATTAATTTTCAGTTATATTCCTATTGTTTTATTTCAGATATAACCTTGTTATTTGGGTTGTTAATTGCCGAACCTTGATTGTTTAGCACTATTAGTTAAGACATTGTTATAAAATATAACCCTTGTAGTGAATAAAATCAATAACAACATTGGTTAAGTGCTTTGGTGGCTATTGGACTCAATTTAGTATTTTAAAATAATATTAATTGTCATTTGGCTTGAAATTGGCTTTTGATTCAGAGAATGATTTTAAATCTAACCTTTGGGGTTTTTGGAATAATTTTATTTAAGCAGATTTTGAACTTCTATATTTTACCCCAACCTTTCTATTTGTCTTTTCTAAACTATTTAGAAATGTTTTAAAGTTGTTTAACTATTGTTTAATAGTGTTTAAAAAAATTATTTGTATTTAATTGTTTGAAGTTATTTATCAATATTTTAATATTGTAAAAAAAATTACATTGTTTGAAGATAGTTAATGATTATTATTTATTAAAATGTTTTGGAATTTATAATAGTTATTTATTAATAACATTTTGGAATTAATAATTTTTATTTATTACTAATGTTTTGGCAGTTAATTACTATTTATTGTAATTATGTTTAAAGATTAATTATTATTGTTTTACTAATAATGTTGAAATTATTAACTATTATATTTATAATGTTTGAAGTTAATAATTATTATTTATTAGTAATTTTTTGCTATTAATAATAATTATTATATAATAATATTTTGAAGTACATAATTATTTATTTATAATGTTTGAAGTTATTAATTATTATATTAATAATGTTTGGGAGTTAATAAATTATTTTACTAATGATGTTGGAAAGTTAATTTATTATTTATTTAAGTGGCTTAAAGTAAATTAATTCATCTGATTAATTGTATTTAAAATAATAAATTGATTATAAAAGGAATCTCATTTAAAAGAGATTTATCAAAGAGTTTATAAATGAAAATAGGGTTTTGGATTTATAATTTTTTTAAACGCTTTATAAAGGATTTTATAAAGAAGTTTTATAAAGGATATTCGAATATTTATAAAAGAAGTTTTATAAATGATTTTGGATATTTGTAGAAGAGTTCGTAAATGTATTTGGAATTTTATTCAAGGAGATGTTCATAAATGAAAGAGATTTATAAAAAATGATTTATTGAAGAAAATTATAGAAGAAATTGAGATTGGATTTTGGACATTCGTTCCATGCTTAACACCGAAGGAACAACGTTTGGATTTATATCCTTATCACCATTTCTTATAAAGCAATATTTGTTTTGATCCTTTTGATATGATTTCAAAATAAGAAATATTTCATAATGTTTTGTGAATATATTTAACCATTGAGATAAATATATGAATACATTTTCTAAGTAGGGAAACTGTAGTGTTTTTGTGAATATACTTATACCATTGAGATAAGTATATGGATATTTTTTCAAGCATTGAAAGGTGTATAAAAGGTTTGTGAATATATCTTCATAAAATTATTGTGGTACAAATATTTATAAAGTGGTTTTAATTAATGAAAGGATTAATTAAAGAGGTTAATGGTTGCTTTTGTGCTTAACCAAATGTTGGTTTCCTTGTGGAAATAAATCCCTGATATGATTGTGGTTTTTATTTGATACATAAATAACCGACTATCAAACTTGGCTAGTTTTAAACTATCATTGTTGGTTGAGGGAGACCAGGATCGAATATGTTGTTCGAAAACCACTTCGAATCGACATAAGCGTTCAAATGAAAGACATCTTGATGATGGTTTCAAAGACAAAGTTCTTTATATGCAAGGGCTACTTGCTACTGAGGGTGATTCAAAAAAGGACGTAGTAGAAGTAGTGTCGTCGGTTTCATTCAGACCCAAAACGAACTTGCATAGATGAATACTGACATTGCATTTTTGCCTGGAGGGTAGTGTTAGCATTCCAAGTGGGATTGCTATATAAAAGTTAAAACATAGCCTCTATCCCCATTAACCGGAACCGGAAATGATTAAAATAAGAGGAGATGCGGTAGGGCTAAGTGGGTCGCATCCATTATGGTGTTGTCATCACCTTTCCAGATATATTCATTTATGGATTTGGGTGTGCATGAGAGCTCTCGGGAAGGTTGCAAAAGCAACAGAGGTGATGAAATATTTTGTACTATCCAGTAAGGGGTAGATCGGTCCTTTATTGATAGGGAGTCTATGTGTGCCTCTCGGTACATTTTCTAGAGGTGTGGTAGATGATACCTCGGTGCCTTGTCATTGTATGGAAACCCATTCTTCAATAAATAACTTCGGATTTAGGTTGTGTACCTATTATGCTTGAATTTAATTAATTTAACAATTTCAGCTATGATTCAATATTTACTTTAAACACTAGATACTATTATAATATCATTGGATTTTCTACAGAATTGTTTTGGTTATCCTAAGGTAAAAAAAGGTAAAAACCTGTCTGTGTTTATGTGCAGCGTGGTCTTACGAGATACCTTTAATTTGAAAGGTTTTATAACATTAAAATCCATTTGAGGTATGTTTCTCATGCTGGTTTACCAGACTGATTCGGGAGTTATTTTTCATATAATGCTCAGGTCAAGCCGAGCATATTTTCAGATCTAGTTTGGATGCTTTGAAGCTTCATAAGACGAGCTAAAGACCTCCAAGTTATATTCTTGTATATTTTATTTCCTCTGCATTATTTGTTTTATTTAACAACATTTGTGAGGACAGCTTGTAATAACTGTCCAAGCTGATAATTTGTTTGGTGTACTCTGATTGATGTATGCATATTACAGTTTTTCTTTATGTAAAGATCCGTTGTATATTATATATTACTTGTTACGATGTGAGATTCTGTTCTGTTTTTTTCTTTCTTTTTTCCGAACAATCTGTCTTTTCAGCACTTGGATGCTCGGCATGTGAATACCATGGATGTGTTGATGTCAACTTTTGAGTGTCGAAACGGTGGGTCGTTATAGAATACATTTCCCTTTTCTCGAAAAAACAGTGGTATGACCATCTTCATCCATAGAAGGGGTGGCTGGTAAGAGCGAAAAGCAACGGAGGAGAAACGCACGTGGGATCAAGGGTAGGAGGAGGAAGAGGTTGACGGCTGGTAGATGGAGAGGGGACTAGGGTTTCTTTCTCTAAAATTTTCTATTAAAACTAAATATTTTTTTTGTTTAGAAGGAAAGAAGATAATTTTAAAGAAAACGAGGCAGTCGAATTTATTTTAAAAAAAGAGAATTTTTTTGTATAAGCTCCTCATAGTTTATATTTAGCACTTGAATATCATTTTTTTATTATAGGGGTTTTTAACTAATTTTTTTTTTAATTTAAACTATAATTTTATCTAGGATTGAGCTGCATGTTTGTAGTTCAAGAATTCCCAACTTGGGATGAAGTTGAGGCAAAGTTAGTAGGTGTAGGATTAATATATTTGGGTTAGTAGGGAGTATGATTTTATAGATGTTGTAAGCATTTGAATATGTAATTCTAATAGTGATTTTGGAAGTAGTAGTAGACATTAATGGGTTAGTAGCCGAATCAGGGTATATCTGTGTGTTGCTTATTTTTCGCATTTACATTTCTGCATTATATATCTATTTATTTGTGAATTATTTTAAGTACCATATTTGCCCCCCTTTAGGGTATACTGCACGATCCTAACAGCTAGAATGGGTCACATCGAGTTAAATGGATGGATTTAAAAAATAATCTATTTTCAAATCTTCATTTGTCCTATGATGTCTAAATGGTTTATTAGATCCAATTTAATTGATTTAAATAAAATCTTATATTTTCAAGTTTCTTTGATTCAATTAATTAGTGAATTTATTAAATATGTTATATGTAGTTTATGAATACATCGTTATGTACTCATGTGTATATAATGAGCACGTGCAACATGGTATCTGGTGCACATGGTTTAAATATGTACATATATAATTGTTGAGATTTACATCTACTATGCATATATTTTGCACTATATATGTGTATGTAATTACCTGTATATAATATAAAAATGTATGTGTGTTTATATATATATATTGAGTAATAATATTTTATGATCTAAAATATAATTTAGAAAATGTCTTAAATTTTGAATTACTTTAAATCTTAAATTTGAAAAATCAATTAAATATTTAATCCGATCAAAGTTAAAATAGTTGGAACCAGTGGAAGTGGGTAAAATAGGTAGACTTTAAAAAAAAATCAATTTTGAAACTATTGGGCCTATGAAGTCTAAAAGATTATTATATCAAATCTGATGAAGTATTAAATAAAATCATATTTTATTTAATTTGTTTAAAAGGAAGTTTAAAATTTAATTTAAATTTGTATGTATTATAACGAATGTATCAAATACATATGTGAATAGTGTAAGTGCAACATGTAAGCAGTGTTTGTGTGTGTAAATAAACATGTAATTTTTTTAGAGAAGGAAACCTTTTGTTTCTCTCTCTTAACATATATAATTAAGGGATGGCAACGATATATATGTGAAGAGATAAACCTTTCATTTCTCTCTTTTAATTAGATTAATTGACATATTAAATGACATTGATAACTAAATCTATACATGCCTTTATTGTCCAAGTAATTGACTAACAATATATATTAATAAATATATAATAATTACATACACACAGACACAAATATATATATATATATATATTTAAAAAATAAGATTGATTATTTTATACACTATGAAAAAAACTTAAAACAAGATTGATTTTAATAGTTTGAAATTAAATTAATAATTTACACAAGGATCGATTTTACAATCTTTAAGTTAAAATGACATATAATATATATATATATATATATATCTAAAATGTGGAAAATAGGCATAAGGACAAACTTTCAAAAAAAATTAGGCTGAAGGACAACAAGTTTCATTTTTAGGCTGATGGACAAACTTCGAAAGTAATTAGGCTGAAGGACAATGCTAGTTAGAACTAGCATTTTGTATAGTGTAAAAACTGAATAAAATGCTAGTTAGAACTAGCATTTTGTATAGTGTAAAAACTGAATAAAATGCTAGTTTGAACTAGCATTGTCCTTCGGCCTAATTTTTTCCAAAGTTTGTCCTTTAGCCAAAAAATGAATCTTGATGTCCTTGTGACAATTTTTTTATCAAAGTTTGTCCTTTTCCCTAATTCCCTCATTTAAAATTAGGGTTAATAAAATAAACCCAGCCTTAACCAAAAGAGGATCAAAAAGGCATATGACATTTTGTATAATAGTCCGCTTATGATTTTTTAACTATCAAATAAAAGTATATAACGATGAAAAAAATTATATTCAAAACAACAACTGTGCAAAACTTATACTCAAATTCCAAGCGATTTCAAATAAATACCACGTATATTTTGTTTGAGTTTGAATATATATAGCAAGCAATAAAAATTATATTAATTAATTTTACATTAGATTTCAATCAAATTATTATTTTTTTGTTAAACATTAACTTCCAAAAACAAGAAATAAAAGGACAACTTGGACACATACAAATTTAATGTAAAGAACATATCTAAATTGTATGAACGATATGAATAACTAATTAAATAAAATGTAACATATGATAGATCTAATGTTAACAAGGTGAACATGTGATTAAAAAGGATATAACATAAAATTGGATCTAAATCACAAATCACATCATGAACAAATATTATTAACGGACAAAAGAGGCTTTAATCCATGTTAAATAGATAAGCATAAATTTAGATGTGATATGTAAAAGAGCTAAATCATATGAACAAGTTGAATAAATAAAATTTAGAACTTTACCTTAAAATGTAGCCGAAAGAATGCACCTTAAACGATGAACAATAGCTCCTACATTATTGGTCAACCTCTAGATGTTGCAAAGATCCAAAGGAAAACCCATTGTAAAATAGATTTGATTTATTAGTTTTTTTGAGAAAAATAGTCATGGAGACTTTGAAATTTTCGACCTTTGAGAGGAATGAGAGATCGATCAAGTTACGAAAAGGAATGATTTTAAAGAAGGTTATCAATGCTAATTAAATGAAGACCTTTTTCCATCTTTAAACTGTTCTTTTGCCTTTTTTATTTTTTTTTAATACTTATCCTCTCCCTTTTTATTATAGACAGCCAAATATGGAGGCATTACGGGCCTCAGATGTCCCAAACTCACTTAGCATTTATTTCATTTAAATCCAATTTAAGCAATCTATCAATATCATATATCGATACGTATATTGGTAACTTTTATTTACGTACTTTATTTAATGCTAATGGTATTCAAACAAATCAAATTTAGTAATCAATATTTCATAAATAGTAATTAATTTACAAAAATTATAGATCAATAAAATCATGTGGTTTATTCAGAGTATTCATCATTATAGTTGTGCGACTCAAAGGTTTAAATCGACTAGCGATTAATATTGAATAATTTGAATATTAACCTTTATATGCTACCTTAGATTGTAGTGTGACATTTTTGCTTAATTCATCGCCTATGCAACTTTTTGGTAAAATCCAATTTTACTTATTATAAGCAGTGCTTAGTAGCAATAATTCTTTACACCAATTCTCTTTGTTAAAACTATATCACATTACGACTTATGGAATTTGCCTTTGGTCAAAATTCCAACATCGCTCACACTCAACTTTGTAATTCCAAAAAAATTCCTTGGTTTGATAATAATGTTTATTATTAATCATACTAATCTGGCTTGAGATTTTGACTTTGGGTTGACCGTACTTAACCGTGATACTAAACCCATATAATTAGAAGAGATGAATTCTCTATTGAATAGTGTTTCACTTTTAATGCTTTAACTTGGACCCAACTATAGTCATTTAATGGACATCATGCCACGATTCAACTATAATCAATGTAGAGTGTGCATAATAAAGTTCAATAGTATTCTTTGGTCGAGAGAATTGTGTGACATAGTCACTTCAAGATTCTTCGTTTGAGCTTAGTTATATTAACAACAGAAAACTCTTGAGTGAGTCATTCCGTAGTTATCCAATAACTATCAGTACGTAACTCCTTGATGCCCCTATCAGTCATGAGAAATACACTTCCCAACATTTGGAGAGCGTTACATACTCATCATCAATCGTACCGTGTCTAACAAACTCTTAGTACTCCATATCGACACAACTTTATGTATCATTAAAAGGAGTGACTTTCGATATTGATAATCATTTTGTAGGTACTTTGGAACCTATCCAACATTCTCACATAATCGATCAAATCGAATTACTTTTTCTTGTTATGTATTCTACTTCTATGTTAAATTTCATGAACTTATCATAGATATATTATTTGTGCATTAAATACACATGATCATTTGTATGATAATTCACCAGTGAATTTTACGAAGTATGTTGAAGCTTTTTGGTATTATTAGACTTTGAATTGCATACGTATCAATCCGAAGAGTTCACCAACTCTTTTGTTACTCAACTGGATGGGTGTTTTGACTTTAATCATTTGACATATAATCCACTAGTACCATCTGATTCAAAATCATATGATTCAAAATTGTATCGTTAAGATATGGCTTAGTCCATAATTCTCAAAAATAATTATTTAAATTTTAGATACTTTTGTGTTATGTAGCTAATGCAGCAAATACCATTATTCTAATTGATTTATTTGATAACGAGTATTCAAAACATTCATCAATAAGTAAAACAATATTCACTTTCAACCAATACTGAAATTAATTATTATTTCATAAATAAAATTTCATATATTTACGAAAACAATTTTTCGTACTTGATGAATCCACCAATAAGTAGTATATTGTATGATCCCACTATTTCCAGCATTACTATAAGCGTATGAGACACGAATCCCCATTCAACTACTTACTATAGGCTATCTATTTCTTTAACTATAACTAAGTTATACTTAAGTGTATTCAATCAAATATCTTAAACTCATAGAAATGACTTTTATAGAAAATAATTTCCTTTTAGAAAATATTATCTGAATGAAAATTACATTTATCATTTCACATTAAATATCCATTAGTATTTGGTACAATTCACATCTCTAATATACCACGTGAAGCAGAATTGACTATTCACTCTCTTCATCCCCACCGTGCATAAGTTACATCCACTCTTGTACATTGGTTTTCATTTTCTGAATGGTTAAACAATTCAAAAAAAATCTTCATTGTAATCAATCATATTAAATGCACCGTGGGAAACGATGTAGTATAAATTATACTAGTGTAGATGGATCTCAAAGCTACTATAACACAAGAAGGAGGCGAATAGTGTTTTATAATCAATACAAAACTTTTCTAAGTAGTTTCAAGATTTAAATCAAAGCACAGATAATCTATGTAGATATATATTAACAGGCAGTTACAGATATATATACGTATGTGTGTATATGTATGTATGTATGTAGTAAAAATAAAGTAAAATTAAGAGAGATGGAACTAGGAGTTTTATAACGGTTTGGATTAACCAATCCTACATCTAGTCCTCTACAATATCGGTATAGATTTCCTTTCAACCCCTACTTTAATCAGGTAGCAAGCAAACCAATATACAATCATGATTACAAGGTAAAAAGATACAACCTCCTAACTTTTCGAGCTCATGGTAGACTCTCTTGGTTTACCGGGCAACAAGATCACCCACTTAATTTAAACGGGCAACAATCATACCTACTTTATTTGAACTGGCAACAAGCATACTCGCTCGATTTGAATGGCCAAAAAGCACACCCACACAAAATAGTAGTAGAGTTCCAAATGCAAATAGTTGTAACTTGAATACAAAATATCATATAGCCCTTTTATAGCCTTATGATCTTTGAATTGGTAAAAACAGAGTTTAGAACAGCAAGCGAACGATTTAAAAACTTTCCAAACAGTGAGTAGATGATAGAGAATGAATGTAGTGAAGTAGAGATTGAATTTGAGTGGATTTGAAGAGTATAGAGAGTGGATTTTATGAAATATATAATGAGAATTTAAAGTAAGAAGAATGGAGTGGATATTTTTTTTCATTTCCCTTTATATAGTGCCTGAAGAGACATGTCCATTTACAAAAAGATGAAGCCAAAAAACTTAACTCTTCAAACTCTAAAATACCGTCTAATGGTACATATGTCGGCATATTTAGGTAGGATATGTCGACATATCCTTATATGTTGAAAAAAAGCAATATTTTTAAAATGTCATAAATTCTGAAATTCTGTAAACTAATTTAAAAATAGTTTTTCTATGTAATAACTCAATAATTCTGGTCATTTGATTATTAAATGTTTAATTTTAGATATTTAAATAATTAGATTTTAGAATTTAATAACTCAAAATTCAAATATAAGAAATGTTTAAATATTTGAATTATGAATTAAATCTTAATTAAATGGATTTAATAATTTCATTTAACTCCTTTTAATTAATAAATAATATTGGTGAATTTAATTTGTAAAATTTGTTTACAAATATAAATAGATCGAATAAATATCAATAATTAAATATAGAACGATATTTAAATTTGTGAAATTGTCATTCCATGGCAAAGTCTCGGATTTCGACGAAACCAATTTCATTGGAATCATAACAGTGAATTAATGTATGCCGTTGAATTTCGTGGTGATTAAACATATATTTTGGTCGTGCGAGATCGAAATGCATGGAAATTAATATCGAAAATTTAATATATAATTGGATTCGAAAAGCAATCTTTTGCATACGATCGAATTAGGGCTCGAGACTTATCCCATTGTGTTCAGAATATGGGTATAACATATAGAACGCCAAGCGGCACGTTTCGTTTGGAGTTCAAGATTTTGGGGTATGTCATATCGAAATATTTTATTAAATAAAATAATATATGTACATGTTTTTCAACTCCATACCGACCATTTCTGCCATACCATTAGCCCATAACCAATCATTTCTTTTGCCCATTCTTTTCCTTTACCTTTTTCTTCTATTTAAACTTGCCTGAAAATGAAAATGGAAAGTTTAAATCAATAACTAAATATTTACTTATTTAAGAATCATGAAACAAGTTTTAAAAATCCTAATTCGAGGTGATCTTCGATTTGATGTGCTTTTGGAGATGATCAATCATGGTTTGGGGATGATCAAATTTGCGAAGCAGTTTGGAGTTTTTGCATCGTATGGCCGCCGTTTGGCGAATCTAAGCTTGGATTTGAGTTTCTCATGTCGAAATCACCCTATAGCCAAAAAAAATGGGAGGTTCCGATGGCTTTGGGGAGTTGCATCCCCTGTACATATGGCGTAATTTTGGTCCAAATCGCATCTTAGGGGAGGGGTGCGGTCATTGGTCTGAGGTGGCGAGCAAGTGTGATTCATCGAGAGCTGTTTTTTGGCCAAGACGTATTCGAAAACCATCGAGTAATTCTCTGTATTAGTAGATAATCATGCATAGCCGTGTCTTGTGTTTCTCTGTGCACGTTCCATCATCGTTTTGGGGAAAGAAAGGTAGTGAGAGGGGCAAAGTTGTAAATATATATAAAGTTGTTTGACTTTTAATTTAAATTATCTGATAAATTATAAATCGAATAAATTTTGCGTTCAAGGTCGGATTCAAACCCTTTTTTTTGTATTGGACTCGTGTTGTCGAGATCTTCACAATGGACACAGTTTGGTTCGATTTGGAGCTTGTTGGAATTTATGCTAAAAACGGACGAACATTCGGTTTTAGTCCAAAATCGGAACGTTTTGGCGAAAACAAAAATTAATGTGAGTTTTAACTCATATTAAATTTTATTATATCATATAAACGATGTTATAAATATTTATTGATTGCTTAGATGTTAGTGTAACTTTTTGATTGATTGTTTGGTTGAATTTCCGTTTGGAAAATGGATGACATATTAATTTGATCTTATAAACCCATATGATTATCTATATATTATCCATAACCATTGTTTTATAGGGAAAATCTGTAAAGAGATCCTAAGGGGTTTCTCGGCAATAAATTAATTATTTACATCTGTATGCTGTTATTGATGGTTAATTGAAAATAAATCATGATATTCCATTTAACTTGTTAATTGCCGTTATAGCGATTTCGCTATACCGTCATTAATTAAATTCCATCCCTAAACCCTGTCATATGAACTAGAGCCCGTGTTTCCGCTAAAAAAATATATTGATTCATTAATCATTTTGATTAATGATAAGTTTGATTAATTAATCATTTTAACTAACGATTTTGAAATTAATTCACCAATTTAATTAATGATGTTTGAAATTGGTTTACCAGTTGATTGAAACAAGATCTGATTTAATTAACCATTTTTACTAATTATTTATTGAGTTTAATTAATTATTTCAATTAATGATAATTGAAATTAATAATCATTTTAGTTAAGGATATTCAAAAGTAACAAATCATTTTAAATAATGATATTTGAATTTAATTAATCATTTAATTAATGATTGTTTTGAATTTACTAATTGTTTTAACTAATGGTACTTGGAATTTAGTTAAATCATTTTAATTAATGATGTTTGAAATTAAATAATCTATTTGATTTATGAGATTTGAATTTAATCAATTCATTTTAATTAATGATATTGAACTTTAGTTAGTTGTTTTAATCAATAGTTGTTTAAATTTAATTAATTGGTGTAACTAATAGTGTTTGAAAATTAGTTAACCATCTTAATTAATGATGTTTGAAATTAATAGAATCTTTTTAATTAATGGTATCTAAAATTTACTTATCATTTTAATTAATGATGTCTGAGATTAATTATTCATTTAATCAATGATTATTTGAATTTAATAAATCTTTTTTAACTATTGATATTTAAAATTAGTTAATTGATTTAATAAAAGTGATTAAAGTAAATTAAATAATATAATAAAAGTGTTGTAAGTTTATTAACTAATTAAAAAGTTAATAAACAAATTTAATAAAGATTTCAAAGTCGATTTATTGATGATATAAAAGTGATTGGAAATAATTAACAATTTTATACAAAGATAAATGATTTGTCTGTTAAAAAAAATTCGGATACTTATCCAAGACCACATAAAAAATTTACATGATAAGGGAAAATTTGGGGTAAGTTAAAAAGGAATCAGAACTCGATTATTGGACTGTTAAGTTGGATAATCTTTTGGGTGTTGATTTGATGTTGGTTTAGATCTTGGGGGTCGAGCACTTGGAAAAAATTATTCTCTTAACGTTTTACAATCAGGAATTAATTCTAAAAGTGTTTGCCTAATATTATAATATGGAAATCTAACAGAAGTTCAGTTCGTTTTTAAAAGAAAAAGTTTGATTCGTTTATGGAAATGAATTATTTCCGTAAAGCGAATCACTTATATGGAAATGATTTATTTGTATATTTAGCACTAAACATCGAAGAAGTAGACTTGTTCCTATGTCGAAAGTTAAGAATAATCATGAGACATGACTTTGAGGTAATTCTACCATAACTTGTCCGGTATTATTTTTAACCAAGAAATAGTACAAGTTCGAATTCAATGAGTGATGATAAGTATACAAGAATTAATTTCCATATACGATCGTTTATATCCTCGATAGTTGGTATCTCGGCAATCGGTTACTTCAGCTATTTTATTATTGTCGTTCATGAATTATTACTTCGTTAAGCATTGCTATCCTTTGACAAAAATGACAGAACCAAAGTGCGTGGTTTTTGGGGGCCAAGTTATATGGGGTTGCTCCCATTAGGGTATTTCACATTTCATCTACTTAGGCACAAAGGGTGCAACATGATTGGGGTTGATCTCTTCTTGTTAGGTAGCGAACAAATGACTCTCACCCCTACATGTCCTTTGGGTTGGTTGGCCATATGGGCTTACAGTCGAGAGGCTAGCCGTAAAAGCAAATGAGAGATACTAGTGTAAGCTACGGTGGTGGTGTACCCACTGTCGATGGTTGAAAAGCCTAGATCTTTATAGCATGGTATCAGAGCGCGAGGTTAAGCGAGAACCTTGGCTTTGGTAGGGTTTGACTCATTTAGAAATATGGTAAGTAACACCCTAGAATGAGTTTGAGAGTATTATATATTTAAGAGTGTATTTGTTACTGTTATAAAAATGTATTATGTTAATTGGTCTATTGAGCTTTTATGAATTCCGCTTGAGACATGGAATGCCACGGTATCGATGGGGGTTTCTAAACACTCGACCAAGACTAACAGAATGAGACTGAAATTTTTTAAAATTTTGGAAAATTAAATAATTTGTTTAGAATTATATTTTAGATATATAAAGGAATAATTTTCAAAACTTTATATAGTTATAAAGTGTGTTGGTTTAAATGTGATAACATTTATTTATTATCACTATTGTTTGTTCAATTATGCTTAATTTAAATTAGAAGCATTGATAGTTGCTTGTCAGTTGTTAAACTATGCTCGTTTTATTTAGAAGCATTCATTGCTTTGATTTAAAACGAACCCTTTTTTGTAAATTAATTTTCACAATTTGACTATAAAGGTGTTCAAAGAAAATGTTAATTTGAAAATTCACCCTTTAATAATTATGGGTCAAGGATTAAACTTTAATAAAAAGTTGTTAATATAATCTAAACGATGGGATAAGATATTTAGAGAATAAGTATTTAAGATAATTGTATTATAATAAAGAGGAATTATTATCATTACGAAATGATTTTTATATAAAGGAAATTTTATATAAATTTAATTTGTGAAATGTGTTTAAAAAGAATTTTTGAATCTAAATCCCGGAATTTTTGAAAATAATTTCAAAAGGTTTTTGGGAAATGAAATAGTAATATTTTTGAAAGTAATTGAAAGTGAAATTATTTTGGGAAGTAGAATTTTAAATGGAATGCATTTTCTTTAGGATAATCAGGAGGAAATTTTTCGATTAGTTTTATGGTAATCTGAATTATCTTCTAAGTGACGATCAGATGTTTGTTTATGCGAATGTTACGAAGCACTTAGTAAATTATTCTCTTTATCATTGTGCGATTGAAGCGAGTTCAAATCCGAATGAACCCAAATTGAATTTTTATAAATAAATCGTTTGAAGTTATTATATATCAAAATATATGTAGTATGCTTTCAAAGGTGAGTTTTGAAATTAAAAACCGGGTATTTATTTTAAGTCCCCTTAAAGGGAATTGGTTCCAAAATAAAAAAGTATTTCTAATAAGAGATTATTTTGATAAACGAGATTTTAACCTTAGATAAAATATGGGATAATTTAACACAAGTTTAAAAAAGGTAAAAATGGAAAAGAAAGTTTTGGATAAACATCGTTTTATTTAAAACCATAACATTTGTTTAAAACACCTAAGTAGTGTAAACTATTTGTTGAAGGGTCAACCCATAAGTATCATTCATTTGAACTCTCTAAGTTAAAGAGGTTAGTAGGTTGACTTGGTTTTAAGAAACCATAATTTAATTTGATATCCATCTAGATCTTTGGAAAAAAAGCAAAATAAAATTGGTACATACTTTTAGGATATAGAGGAATATTATACATGTAAAAAACGTGGAAATAAGTTATTATTTTATGTTTTATAAAGAAACGACTTTATAAATATTTTAAACTTGGTTGAGAATTTATGAAATAATTCATAAATAATTTTAGTATTGAATAAAATACTAAGTGAAAAATATAAGTGATTTAGAAATTTTAATGCAATTAAGAAACTAATAAAATATATCGTATAACTTTCCATTTTGTTCGAGTGAGTTTGGATAACCTTCTAAGCAATAACCAAAGGCTAATGAGAAAAACGGTATGCTTAGATAATTATCCACATTTTTGGACAACCAAGAAAATTTTGAACCTAAGTTAAGCTTTGTTTGCTAGTCATTTGACATTACGAAACATTGTTAAGTGATAAGTTTTCCCTTATGGAATTTAATTTACGGCTAGCATTAGCTTATTGCTTCATGGAATTTGATTTATTTGATTGTTTTGATTTAATTGAATTGAATTGATTGGTTGTGTGATTTTATATACCATTGTTTATAAAGTTTAAATTTATAGACAAAGGGTTTTGAATTGTTGTTAGTAGGACCTAAATCCCGGTGATTTTGAAAAGGAGATTTTTGAATATTTTGGGGAAAGGAATGACTCTTATTCACTCTATTTGATGTTTTTGGAGGAACCAGAATACCACTGGACGCTCCATATTGTTTTGATTCTATAGTTTCACCATACTTTATTAGGAGGAATTGTTGAATATGCTAGTATATGATTTTTGTTTGATGATAATAAACATATATATATATATATATTCATTTAAATGTATTTGTTATTGTACTATTTTATTTTCATACAATTAAATAAATATTTGCTGAATAAAATATTTAACACATAATTTAAATTCAAACAAATATTTTATTACAATTTTGAATAGTACAAATTTGTGCTCTCACTATATATACAAAATTTCAATTACGATACGGTTCAATTTACACAAATGTCCTCACTACATATCGCCCATTCTTTTGTACTTATCTTCAACTCTATTCTAGTTTGTATCCAGCATCTTAAATATCTGCAAAAGAAAATACTGACGTGGTAAAATTGAAAAAGAAATATTTTTGTAGTGTAAAATAAAATGTGTTGTGAAAATATTATATGCCTCAGTTATTTGGGTCGTTCGTCATTATATTTATTTTGAATTCACCATCCACGAACAACTTGTGACATGCATAGTGTATCACTGTACATGCCACAAGGCCGTGCAAACCGATATACACTTGACAAAACTGTAGGGACAGGTGAGCACAAGGTCAAACCCAATCAAAAGCTAGGTTCAAATCAAGTGAAATACAAATAATGTCACAATATTAGCACAAGGTTCAACCCGAACCAACGCTAGGTTCAACTCAAGTGCAATACAAAAATAAAAACAGAATGGTCAAGTTTTAATGACTGGAGCAAGCCTCGACCAAAAATTTCAGTGAGTACACATGACGACAAGCTCAAGTGAATACAACATATCTAACTAGCGCTCAAGTACAACATGTACAAAATCAATGCAATAAAGAACGGACTACACGATGAACACAAATGCAAACCAGACTTCAACATGTACAAAAAATGATGCCAGGAAATGGATAATGCAACCAAGCAGCAATTCTCGAAGCAACAACTCGGTGCATACATTTACACCAGATCGGTCAACATGAAAATAACAGCTCGAATGAGCAAATGAAGTTAAACACCAAAGGCTACAAATTCAAGCTAGTTACATAGTGCAAAAAAACTCATTGTATATGATTAGAACTACACAATATGGCCAGACTCACAGTTTCCAAATGAACAAGTTCAACTGGAAACCAGAGGTTCAGTCATGTGCACCAGAACCGGAATCAAAGAAATGCAAAACTTTCAGATAAACACGGCATATGTTCAACTAAGCTGATCAACATCTCATATACAAAGTAGGTTACAATGCAGATAGCCAGAACAAAGCAACCTGACATGGACTGATTCAAGTAGCAATATGCAGTGACTATGATCAATATGCAGTGCAGTGACAGCAAGTTATGGATATGCAAGCAATGCACCCCATACTAATATCACACATAACTTCAAGCATCAGGTCGAAAGTGCTACAGGAACGTACACACACATCGAACAAGTCAAAGCCAAATGGTAGCACATATGTATGAAAAATCAGAAACCAATACAAACAACTGGACATAGGACTTCAAACAATCATGTAACAAGGATAGAGCACTAATATACATATATATGAACATGAATGCAATGACCAGTAGCCTAAACATTAAAATTCACATGAAGCTGTAAGTGATTGAATGAAACCGAATTCAAATTTCACAAATCAAAGTGGCTGAAGTCAACAGAGAAAAAAAGGAACAAAATCCATAATTCAAAGCCATGGTGGCCAAGGAATTGAACAAGTCAGAATCAAAGTTGGGTTAATCAAGCAACAAAAATATTCGAATTGAACTAGCCAGGATTAATCACAAGCAACTAAGCAAAAACGAACGGTTGAACAAAAGTAACAGACAAATTCAAAATGAATCACTTCGAACAAAAATTAAGGGAATTGAACTCTATTTAAACCCAATCATCATCAACAACAAATTCCATTCGAGTTCAAGCAACAATAGAGAGAAATAAATCATTCAACTCGAATCAAAGTTGAGAAAAATCAATAATCTGTAAAAGGTATTCACATACCCAATTCACATCAATCGAACTCGACAAATTTGAGGCAGCCGTGTGCAAATCGAAGAAACGATCGATCGACAAGCAAGGAATGCGAATATTTACTTCATCAATAAATTGAAGTTGGAGGCTTCAAAGAAAAAGAAAAGCCCTAATTGTTTCGAAGAGGAACAAACCAGCAAAGGAAAAGAGGCAGAAAACTTCACGGAGTAAAGGACGGGCCAAAGAAAATAAAGGGGGACATATTTTTTTTTGGATTTAAAACAAAGCGGTCGAGCTCTATATATATTATTTTTTGGGCTTAATTTATTAAATAAGGCCTTGTAATTTTTTAAATTTGTGTTTCTTGTAAATTCTAGTCCTTTGACTAGGGAACGAACTACGGTGGTGTAGTTCGAGAATTCGTAACTCAATGGCTGGGTTATGGCAGGGTTTTGAGCATACAGTTAGGTTAGTCAGTAGCGGGTGTCGCGAGTTTACGTGTGTAAGCGTATGACTACTTAATTTCTAATCGAAACCTTGGGGGCAGCACGTAGGCAGGGTTTTGCCGAAGCTGGGTAAATCTGTGTTGTTCTATTTCTGTTTTTAATATTCTGCTATTATTTGTGCTGCTATTATTCTGCTATTATCAGTGATGTAATTATTTCATATATTTCTACATTAAATTTTTATAATTAATAGTATCACCCTATTCACCCTCCTCTCTAAGGTGAAATCGATCCAATAACTGGTATCGGAGCTAGGAACAGAACTCAATTTTTGTTTTTAAAAAATTGAATTTTCAAAAATCAATTTTTGTTTTAAAAAAATTAAAATTTTAAAATGGCTTCTTTTAGTAATGCTTTTGCCGAGGGTCAGTACATAGTTAGACTACTAATGTTTAATGGTGATATGCTTACTGAAAAAATAGAATGAGTTTTTTTAATACCATTGATGCTTGGAATATTGTTGAAACGGGGCAAAGGACACCAACAATTATGATAGATAATCATGAAATAGAAAAAATTATGAATTAATGGACAAATTTTGAAATTAAACTGCTAATGGCTAATATTAAGGCTATGAATGCTATTATTTGTTCTTTAGACCAAATTGAATTTAATTGTGTTTCACATAGTTAACTACACAGGAAATCTAGTACACACTTGAAGCGGTCCATGAAGGAACCTCCCAATCTTGTCTTGAAGCACTTCAGTGTTTCTCAAGAGAAACAAATAACACTAAAAGTTAAGAACCAAATGAGGTGTGTTGGAAGGCTAAGGAACAACAAGAATGACATCTAGATTCCGGTTGCTCCAGGCACATGACAGGCGACAAGTCAAAGTTTCTTAGTCTAGAAAAACACAAAGGTGGGAGAGTCACTATGGGCAACAATGAGAAATGCAAGATTATTGGTAAAGGTAAAATAGGTAATGGCAAGTTTACCTTAAACGACGTATTATATGTTGAAAATCTATACCATAATCTGATCTCAATTAGTCAGTTATGTGATAAAGGAATGAATGTCGTTTTTGATTCTGACTTGTGCAAAATTGTTGACCAATCATCAAAAGAAATCTTATTTTCAGGTAAGAGGAAAGGAAATATATACTCTCTATCTTTTGATGATCTCACTCTTTCAAAATGTTTGGTAGCTAAGGATGTAGTAGTAAATTAATGGCATAGAAGAATAGGGCATGCTAGCATGAATCTGTTAAACCAATTGAAAAGAAAAGATTTGGTAAGGGGTTTGCCATCACATGATTTTGAAACAGAAATTTTATGTAAAGCATGTACTATGGGAAAACTTAAAAAATCATTGCTTCATGCCAAGAACAATGCAAGCACTTCTAGAGTTCTTGAACTAGTTCATATGGATTTGTTGGACCTAACGATATTGCAAGTCTAGGTGGTACGAAATATTGTATCGTATTGGTTGATGGTTACTCTAGATACACGTGGGTATACTTCTTAGCTAACAAATCAGAAACTTTTTCCTACTTCACCAAATTCACAAAATTAGTTCAAAATGAAAAAGGTGTCTCTATTATTTCACTAAGAAGTGATCATGGTGGAGAATTTGAAAATTATTGTGATGAAAATGGATTTAGACATTAATTCTTTGCCCTATGTACTCCACAACAAAATGGAGAGGTCGAGAGAAAAAATTGAATCTTACAAGAGTTGGCTAAATCTATGGTGAATGAATATGAACTACACTTATCTTTTTGGGCAGAGGCAGCAAATACATCATGTTACGTAATGAATAGAGTCGTGATTAGGCCAATTCTTAAGAGAACGTCATATGAACTATGGTTTGGCAAAAAGCCAAACATTGCATATTTCAAGGTTTTTGGTTGTCCTTGTTTCATTCTTAATATAGGTGATCAACTGGGAAAATTTGAGGCAAAGGTTGACGAAGGCATGTTCATGGGATACTCATCTAGAAGCATAGCCTATAGAGTATACAACAAAAGGACGAGAACAATTATGGAGTCGATCAATGTGAAATTTTAAGAATGTATTAATGATCAAAACATGGAAACAATCAAAAGCAATGTTGAAGAGGAGAACGAAAAAGATGAAAATGAAAAACCAAAAGAAGCCGCAACCACCAAAGAAGTCCAAAGAAATCTGAATCCAGAGAAATTGAAATTCAAAACAGATCATCCTCCAGAGTTGGTAATAGGAAATCCTATCGTAGGTATTCAGACTCGTTCCTTCTTTAGAAATTTATGTGATTTGTGCTTATATAGTGGATTTATCTCAAAAATTAAACCCAAAGACATAGGTATAGCTCTTAAAGATGAAAATTGCTTTATGGCTATGCAAGAAGAGCTAAATCAATTTGAGCAGAATGATGTTTGGACTCTAGCACCTAGACCTAATGATTATCCAGTTGTAGGAACAAAATGGATTTTAAAAATAAATATGATGAATCTGGAAATGTGATTAGGAATAAAGCTAGGTTAGTTGCTAAAGGTTATAATCAAACTGAAAGAATTGATTTTGATGAAACTTTTGCACCAATAGCAAGACTAGAATCCATTAGGATATTGCTAGATTTTACTTGCTATAAAGGATTTAAACTAAGACAAATGGATATTAAAAGTGCTTTTCTTAACGGAATTTTAAAGAAGATGTATTTGTTGAACAACCAGAAGGTTTTGAAAGTCATGAATACCCTAATCATGTATACAAACTTAAGAAAACATTAAATGGATTAAAACAAGCCCCTAGAGCTTGGTATGAATGTCTTAGCATCTATCTCCTTGAAAATGGGTTCAAAAAGGGTTGTGCAGACACCACACTATTTCTATTGCATGAAAATGATGATGTTTTGATTGTTCAAACATATATTGATGACATTATTTGTGGTGGCACTAACAATTTTGTTGTATGAGAAATTTGAAAAAGTAATGCAGAAAAAATTTGAAATGAGCTTGGTTGGAGAGTTAAAATTCTTTTTAGGATTTCAAATCAAACATAGCGATAAAGGTACATTCATCTCTCGAATGAAATATATTAGAGAACTTGTCTACAAATTTGGATTGAAATATGCTAAACCTGCAAAAAACCCTTATAAACACAACAATTAAACTTGACAAGGATGAAAAAGGTAAGGCAATTGATCAAAAGCAAAATCGAGATATGATTGGATCACTTCTCTATCTTTCCGCTTCTGTACCTGATATCATGTTTTCTGTCTGCTTATGTGCACGATTTTAATCTAATAAAAAAGAATCTTATTTAAAAGCTGTTAAAAATTGGTATGATAACTTTGAATTAAAAGGATATTCAGATGCAGATTATGCTGGAAGTCTAGTTGATAGAGAAAGTACTGGTGGCACGTGTTTTATGTTAGGATATTCGTTAGTTGCATGGTCAAGTAGAAAACAGAATTGTATTGCATTATCCACCACAGAGGCAGAGTATATTGCTCCAAGTGGTTGCTCTGCTCAAATTTTATAGATGATACAAACTTTGCAAGACTATGGTAATTTTAAACGTGTACCACTAATGTGTGATAGCAAAAGTGCAATTAATCTCATAAATAACCCTGTACATCACTCACGGACAAAACATATAGATGTTAGACATCATTTTATTAGAGATCATATTTCCAAAGAAAATATCTGCATAAATTTTATTTCAAACAATTCTCAAATGGCAGATATGTTTACAAAACCTCTTCTAGAAAATAGTTTTTGTCGACTTCGTCTCAGTTTAGGCATTTTAGAAATTTGATTCTATATTTTTGATTATGACCTTAAATGCCTACATTAACTAATCTGACTCCCTACAGATTATCGAAAAGATAAATAGGGATTGAAAAAGTGATGGATGTTGATATTAATCATATACTATAACTCGAGACAGTATATTTAGTAAATTTCTTTAGAAATTTAAACAATATTTATAATAGCTTTTGATGGGTAAAAATTTCATGACCATCCCTATCTCTATTATATTTCTAATAATCATCACTCATTAAATATGTCAAAATATGGTATTTTAAACGGAAAATTATTTGTCTTCATTTTATTTTATTTTAGTAATAAAGATATTTAAAGTATTCGCTCTCATTTAAAAGTCCTCAGGTTATGCATGGGTGAATTTCTTGGAATTTTTGATTATGTGCTTTCATGCTCATTTAAAAGTCCTCACGGTTATGCATGCATGGAACACGTACCAAAATTAATTATTAAATAGTCAAGTTGATTCTAATCACATTTAAAAGTCCTCGCGGTTATGCGTGGTTAGAAGATGCTTGAAATTCATTTTTAAAAAATTTAAGAATACTACTAATCTCATTTAAAAGTCCTAACGGTTATGCATGGTTAGTAGATATTCAAATTCGTGCTATAAATATACCATAAATTGACACAACTATATGTGTTTGTATACCGACATCATCCCTATCATCCTAAAGTGAAATATGCGCCTAATAGAGTATTTATGATTTTTGTTTGATTTTTATTGAAATTTAATATTTATACTTGATTGGATATTATTGTTGTATTAATGTCTATCACTTTATCTCTATTTTTCTAACACTATTACTCTTTTGTTAATAACAAAAGGGGGAGAGAAAAGTTAAGATTTTGGTAAATAAAGGTCAAATATTTTATTTTCTATTTGCATCTAGGCTCATTTGCATATTTTTATTTATTTTCATGCATTATGAAGAGGGGTTTTGTTGTAGAGAGGGAGCATTCAAATAGGGGGAGCAAATATAGTCTATCAATGAACAAATACATTCAAAATCTTAAATATATGTTATCATCAAAAGGGGGAGATTGTTGAATATGCTAGCATATGATTTTTGTTCGATGATAATAAACATATATAGTCATTTAAATGTATTTGTTATTGTACTATTTTATTTTCACATAATTAAATAAATATTTGCTGAATAAAATAATTAACACAAAATTTAAATTCAAACAAATATTTTATTACAATTTCGAATGGTACAAATTTGTGCTCTCACAACATATACAAAATTTCAATTTCAATACAGTTCAATTTACACAAATGTCCTCACTACATATCGCTCATTCACGCGTATTTATCTTCAACTTTATTCCAGTTTATATCCAGCATTTGAATTATCTACAAAAGAAAACAATGACGCAGTAAAGTCAAAAAAGAAATATTCTTGCAGTGTAAAATAGAATGTGTTGTGAAAATATTATATGCCTCAGCTATTTGGGTTGTTCGTCATTATATTTATTTTGAATTCATCATCCATGAACAATTTATGACATGCATAGTGTATCACTGTACATGCCACAAGGCCATGTACACCGATATACACTTGACAAAACTGCAGGGACGGGTGAGCACAAGGTCAAACCCAATCAAAAGCTAGGTTCAACTCAAGTGGAATACAAGTAAAGTCACAATATTAGCACAAGGTCAAACCCGAGCCAACGCTAGGTTCAACTCAGGTGCAATACGAAAACAAAATGGTCGAGTTTTAATGACTGGAGTAAGCCTCAACCAAAAATTTCAGTGAGTACACATGAAGACAAGCTCAAGTGAACACAACATTCTAACGAGTGCTCAAGTACAAAATGTACAAAATTAGTGCAGTAAAGACCGGACTACATGATGAACAAAAATGCAAACTGGACTTCTGTACGAAGGGTGATGCTAGGAAATGGACAGTGCAACCAAATAGCAATTCTCAAAGCAACAACTTAGTGTATACACTTACACCAGTTTAGTCAACATGAAAACAATAGCTCGAATGAGCAAATGAAGTCAAATACCATAGGCTAAAAATTCAAGCAAGTTACATAATGCAACAAAACTCAATTGTGTATGATCAGAACTACACAATATGGCTAGACTCACAATTTTCAAATGAACAAGTTCAATTGAAAACCAAAATTCAGGCATGTGCACCAGAACTGGAATCAAAGCAATGTAGAACTTTCAGATGAACACAGCATATGTTCAACCAAGTGGATCAACATCTCATATACAAAGCAGGTTATGATGCAGACAACCAGAATAAAGCAAGCTTGACATGGACTGATACAAATAACAATATGTAGTGATAGTGATCAATCTGCTGTGCAGTGACAATAAGTTATGATATGCAAATAATGCAACCCAGACCAATATCACACCTAACTTCAAGCATCAGGTCGAAAGTGCTACATACATGTACACACACGTCGAACAAGTCAAAGCCAGATGTAGCACATATGTATGAAAAATTAGAAACCAATACAAGCTACTGGACATAGGACTTCAAACAATCATGTAACAAGGACAGATCACTAATATACATATATATGAACATGAATTCAATGACCAGTAGCCTCAACAATAAAATTCACATGAAGCTGTAAGTGTTTGAATGAAGTCGAAGTCAAATTTTCACAAATCAAAGTGGCTGAAGTCAATAGAGGGGAAAAAGGGAACAAAATCTAGAATTTAAAGTCGTGGTGGGCAAGGAATCAAACAAGTCAGAATCAAAGTCGTGTTAATCAAGCAACAAAAATATTCGAATTGAACTAGTCAGGATTAATCACAAGCAACTAAGCAAAATCGACCTATAGAACAAAAGTAACAGACAAATTCAAAATGAATCAATTCGAACGAAAATTAAGGTAATTAAACCCTATTTAAACCCAATCATTATCGGCAACAAATTCCATTTGAGTTCAAGTAACAACAGAGAGAAATAAACCATTGAACTCGAATCAAAGTCGAGAATAATTAATAATCAGTAAAAGGCATTCACGTACCTAATTCACGCATCAATCGAACTTGACAAATTTGAAGCAGCCTGTGCATCGAAGAAACGATCGATCGACAAGCAAGGAATGCGAAAATATTTACTTGATCGATAAATTGAAGTCGTTGGCTTCAAAGGAAAAGGAAAGCAAAAATTGTTTGGAAGAGGAACAAACGAGCAAAGGAAAAGAGGCAAATAACTTCACGAAGTAAAGGATGGGACAAAGAAAATAAATGGGACAACTTTTCTTATGATTTAAAATAAAGCGGCCGAGTTTTGTATACTATTTTTTGGGCTTAAATTATTAAATAAGGTTTTGTAAATTGTTTTTTTAATTTTTATTTCTTTTTAAAACTTTTGTGAATTCTAGTCGTATGACTAGGGAATGAAGTATGGCGATGTAGTTCGAGAATTCGCAACTCAGCGGCTGAGTCGTGGCAGAGTTTTGAGCGTAGAGTTAGTCGATAGCGGGTGTCGCGAGTTTATGTGTGTAAGCATCTGACTATTTAATTTCTAGTAGAAATCTTGGAGACAACACGTAGGTAGGGTTTTGCCGAAGCTGGGTAAATCTGTGTTGTTCTATTTCTGTTTTTAATATTCTGCTATTATTTGTACTGCAATTATTCTGCTATTATCGGTGCTGCAATTATTTTACATATTTCCGCGTTAAATTGTTATAATTAATAGTATCACCCTATTCACCCATCCTCTAGGGTGAAATTGATCCTACAAGAATTCCCTCCATGTCACTTTGATTTCTGATCTTTGATCTTTGATTTTTCTCGTTTGAGAAATTTGAAAAATAAACTTTTGGAATTGAAAAACTCGAGTATTTAGATCTAAATTTATCATTTGAAAATTTATTGGATGCATAACACCTGTTACATAATATTCTCTATATTTTTGTTGTATATGATTGAGATATGGTTTCTGGTTGCATGTGGATTTATATCACGATAGTTTTTGCATGAAGAATTACATCCTATTGCTTTTTTAAACTATATTCTCTTTTGGATTATGTAAGTACATGGAAGCAAGAGATTTCCACTTCACTTCTTACGCACCTACATTTGCATAGAGATAATAAATTACTTGTCAAAATATAAATTAAACGCAATAAAGTACATAATAGATTTAGAAATTTTAAATTGGATTGGTGATTTTATTCCCTAGATATGGGAGGTCACTTGGATTTTATTTTATTTGATTGGTTTGGAGCCCGTAGAGGCAATTTGTAGTTGTTCCGATCGAGTCACGCAAAGGAAACGTTGGCGAAATTTTCCATAAATTTAAGAGTTGGAAATTTTTTAAGAATTCTGAAAAAATTTAGGTAACTAAAATTTAACTTTTGAGTTATACCTTGGAATAAATGAATGAGAGGAATTAGTTGGTATAGATGAGTGAATTTTAAAAACTTGGAAATTTTATCCAGCTAATCGTTTTGAAAATAAGTTTAATAACTCATTTTAAATTAAAATAATTTTAAAATTAAGGGTTAGAAAACATTTTCTTCCTCAGGAATTTCGGGGATGAAATTCATTTAAGGAGGGGGGAGAATGTAACAACCCAATAATTTTGGTCAGTTGATTATTAAATGTTTAATTAATTTTAAATATTTAAATAATTGGATTTCAAAATTTAATAACTCATAATTCAAATACATGGAATGTTTAAATATTTGGATTATGAATTAAATCTTAATCAAATGGATCTAATAATTTGATTTAACTCCTTTTAATTAATAAATAATATTGGTGAATTCAATTTGTAATTTTTTTTTTACAAATATAAATAGAGCGAATAAATATCGATAATTAAATATAAAACGATATTTAAATCTATGAAATTGTCATTCAAGGGCACAATCTCGGATTTTAATGAAATCAGTTTCATTTGATCCGTAATAGTGAATTATTTTATGCCGTCGAACTTCATGGTGATCAGACGTATAGTTTGGTCGTGCGAGATAAAAATGCGTGGAAATTAATATCTAAAATTCAATATATAATTGGGTTCGAAAAGCTATATTCTGCATACAATCGAATTAAAGCTCAAGGCTTGTTCTATTGTATTCAGAATAGGGGTATAACATATTGAACACCAAGCGGCACGTCTCGTTTGGAGTTCGAGATTTTAGGGTATGTCATATTAGAATATTTTATTAAATTAAATAATATATGTACATGTTTTTTAACTACATACCCACCATTTCCACCATACCATTAGCCCATACCCCGTCATTTCTTAGCCCATGCTTCTCTCATACTTTTTTTCTCTATGTAAACTTGCCTGGAAATGAAAATGTAGCCTTTCTTTTGAAAATGGAAAGTTTAAAAATCAATAACTAAATATCTACTTACGTAAAAATCATGAAACAAGTTTTAAAAATCCCAATTTAAGGGGATCTTCGATTTGTTGTGCGTTTGAGAAGATCGATCATGGTTTGGGGGATGGTCGAATTTGCAAAGCAACTAAGGTTGGAGTTTTTGCATTGTATGGTCGCCGTTTGGTGAACCTAAGCTTGGATTTGAGTTTCTCATGTCAAAATCATCTTGTAGCCAAAAAATGGGAGGTTTCGATGCTTTTGGGGGGTTGCATCCCCTGTACGGATGACATGATTTTGGTCCGGGTCGCATCTTAGGGGAGGGGTGCGGTCATTGATCTGAGGTGGAGAGAAAGTGTGGTTCATCGAGAGCTGTTCTTTCGCTAAGACGACTTCGAAAACCGTCGAGTAATTCTCTGCGTCAGTGGATAATCGTGCATGGCCATGTCTTGTGTTTCTCCGTGCATGTTCGATCATCGTTCTAGGGAAGAAAGGTAGTGGAAGGGGGGGGGGAGTTGTAAGTATATATAAAGTTGTTTGATTTTAATTTAAATTATCTAATAATTTATAAATCGAATAACTTTTGTTTGTAAGGTCGGATTCGAACGCCGTTTCTTGCATTGGACTCGTGTCATCAAGGTCTTAGTAATGGAGTTGGTTTGGTTTGATTTGGAGCTTGTGGAATTTATGCTAAAATTGGATGACTGTTGGGTTTTAGTCCAAAATCTGAACGTTTCGGCGAAAACGAAAATCAATGTGAGTTTAACTCACATTAAATTTTATTATATCATATCAATGATGTTATAAATGTTTATTGATTACTTAGATGTTGGTGTAATTGTTTGGTTGACTATTTCGTTGAATTTCCATTTGAAAAATGGATGACATATTAATTTGATCGTTATAAACATATATGATTATTTTTATATTATCCATAACCATTGTTTTGCAGGGAAAATATGTAGAGAGATCCTGAGGGGCTTCTCATCAATAAATTATTTATTTACATCCGTATGCTATTATTGATGGTTAACTAGAAATAAATCCCGATATTCCGTTTAACTTGTTAATTGACGTTATATGTTTTCGCTATATCGACATTTATTAAATTCCATCCCCAAACCTTGTCATATGAACTTGAGATTGTATTTCTACTAAAAAGAATATTGAGAATTCATTAATCATTTTGATTAATGCTAATTTTGATTAATGATAATTTTGATTAATTAATCATTTTAACTAATGATTTTGAAATTAATTCACCAATTCAATTAACGATGTTTAAAATTGGTTTATCTTTTGATTTAAATAAGATCAGATTTAATTAATTATTTTTACTAATGATTTCTTGAGTTTAATTAATTATACCAATTAATGGTAATTGAAATTAGTAATCATTTTAGTTAATGATATTTAAAAGTAACAAATCATTTTAAATATTGATATTTGAATTTAATTAATCATTTAATTAATGATTGTTTTGAATTTAACTAATTGTTTTAACTAATGATATTTGGAATTTATTTAAATCATTTTAATTAATGATGTTTGAAGTTAAATAATCTATTTGATTTATGAAATTTGAATTTAGTTAACTCATTTTATTTAATGATACTGAACTTTAATTATGTTTTAAATAATATTTTTTTTTTGCAGATTAAGCGGGGTTAAAATTGGTCCCCTACCAGCTTTATTAAACATAGAAGAGGAAAAACAGCATGAGTACACCACAAAACAGACAGGGAAAGGAAAAGTAAAAAGAAGAACAAAACACACACATCAAAACAGAAAAGAAAAAGAACTACAAGGAGAAGCTAAGGAATCCAAGGTTCAAAATGAATGTCAAGAAACTTGTATGGGCTAACCCTCATCCCCATCAGCATGTCATGCTTTAAGGCTGTCCAAAAAGTTTCCTTGCTTCTGCTGATACCATCGAAGCATCTCTTATTTCTTTCCTTCCAAATATCCACCATAAGTTTCTTCAATATGAAGAAAAGGAACTGCTTATTGTCCTCCCTCCATGAAATGGCACTTTCCATCAGGTTCCATAGATTATTATTGATTGGAAGTGCAAAAACCCTCAGGATACAACTTATCATATTATTCCAGATGAAATGAACATATGGACAGTCAAAGTAGATGTGCATAACACTTTCAGGCTGTTGATTACACAGCTCACATTCAGGTAGAACAGGCATACCATAACTCAAAAGCTTATCTCAAGTCAAAAGAGCATTAGAAGTAACCTTCCAAAACATTAAATTGTCACTATTACAAGAGGCCACAGTCCAAGTAACCTTTCTCCACTTCCATTCTGGCATTGTGTCCAAACCAATCATCGCCACATAAACATTTTTAATTGAGTGACCCTGACCATTCCACAAGACAGTGTCTTGGTCATATAATTCATAAAACTATTTTCATAATTGCTCCAAAAATTCCTGACAATCTGGTTACTAGTGTAGGGCAACACAATTTTTCCATTTACAATATGATCAATGGCAAGAGCATTGTTTCCAATGCCACACTGAAATTTCTGCTGTGTACTGAAAACATGGTCAAGAATAACACCTTTGCTTAGCCATGGGTCATGCCAGAAACTGCACATGCTTGTCCCAGAAAGTTTTAGTTGAATAAGAGGTTTGAAAATGTGTCTTAATTTTAATATATTCCTCCAAATCCAGCTACAAGACTGAGGGATTTCCATATGCCAGAATTTTTTTTTGCCAATGTTATATCTTAGTGTCCAATTCACCCACAGTATGTCATGCTTGTGCAGCAACGCATTGAAATGATGGCTGTAAGCTGCCTTGTTCCATACCCCAATGCATTGCAATCCCAGACCCCCTTTGCTTCTTGGCTTCTCAGTGGATTTGTAAGAACAGGGTAGAACCTTCCTTGTGTGCATGGTACCAAACCATAGAAATCTCATCGTTGTTTTAAATAATATTTGTTTAAATTTAATTAAGTGGTTTAACCGATAGTATTTGAAAATTAGTTAACCATCTTAATTAATGATGTTTGAATTTAATTGAATCATTTTAATTAATGGTAGTTAAAAGTTACTTATCATTTTAATAAATGATGTTTGAGATTAATTATTCATTTGATTAATGATTATTTGAATTTAATAAATCTTTTTTAACTATTGGTATTTAAAATTAATTAATTGACTTAATAAAAGTGATTAAAGTAAATTAAATAATATAATAAAAGTGTTTTAATTTTATTAACTAATTAAAAGTTAATAAACTGATTTAATAAAGATTTTAAAGTTGATTTGTCGATGATATAAAAGTGTTTGGAAATAATTAACTATTTTATACAAAGATAAATGATTTGTTTATTAAAAGAAAATCTGGATACCTATCCAAGATCACATAAAAGTTTTGGCAGGATAAGGGAAAATTTTGGGTAAGTTAAAAAGGAATTGAAACTCGATTATTGGGATATTAAGTTGGATAATCTTCTAGGTGTCGATCTGATGTTGGTTTAGGCCTTCGGGGCCGAACACTTGGAAAAAATTATTCTCTTGACGTTTTACAATCAGGAACTAATTCTCAAAGTGTTTTACCAATGCTATAATATGAAAATCAAGCACAAGTTAAGTTCGTTTTTAAAAGAAAAAGTTTGATTCGTTTATGAAAACGAATTATTTCAGTTAAGCGAATCACTTATATGGAAACGATTTATTTGTATAATTAGCAGTAAACATCGAAGAAGTAGACTTGTCGCTATTTCGAAAGTTAAGAATAATCATGAGACATGACTTTGAGGTAACACTACCTTAACTTGTCCGGTATTATTGTTAACCAAGAAATAATACAAATTTGAATTTAATGAGTGGTGATAAGTATATAAGACTTAATTTTCATATACGATCGTTTTATATCCTCGATAGTTGGTATCTCAACTATCGGTTACTTCAGCTATTCTATTATCGTCATTCTAAGACCATTTATTGCTCCATTGAGCGTTGCCATCTTTTGACGGAAATGACTAAAACAAAGCGCATGGTTTTTGGGGGCCAAGTTATATGGGGTTGCTTCCACTAGGGTATTTCACACCTTATATAGATTTTTGTGTACCGTCACGTGAAAAATGTTTTAAGTTTGGATATGAAATATTCGCATTCTCAGTAAGGTTTGGCCGGGTCCGGTTTAGAGTTTTCGGGGTTTCAAGTATATTTCCAGAGGTGTACTTCTTTTCAGAGGAATGCACCTTCCTTGCCATTTGTTGGAAAATTATCTTTCCTTGTTTGTTTCGAATCCCTGAATCTGTTTATCTTTAATTTTTCATGAGTAGAGCCAACTTCTCTTTACAACATTTAAGTATTGATTTAGTCCATTCTATCAAGTTGGACCGATATCTTATTCTGTCCATTCTATCAAGGTGGACGGTTACCTTATTCTGTCCACTCAATCAAGCATGGACTGTTATCTTATTTTGTCCATTCAATCTAATTTGATCTGTTTTCTTATTTTATCCATTCTGTCAAGTTTGGATTTTACTCGGGTTATTTTCATTTTTTCAAGTTTGGTTTTAATATTAATTATGCCCATTCATATTTGAATTTGTTTCCTGATGTTTATTTCTGCTCTTGCCTATATGAATGTTACTCTTGTGAAGTAAAAGACCCGGTCTGCGTTAACTGCATGGTCTTATAGAACTTTATATGTTCCCCGTTATTTGAGTTACCTCGTGCTGGAATTCCCAGACCAATCCGAGTGTTATTTTATGATAATGCTATGGTCAGACCGAGTATTTTCTCAAGTTGTCTTTGAAGTTATGGAGAGCTTGGAGGGGAGTTGGAGATTTACCTACCATAGTGTTTTATTTTCCGCTGTATTATATAGTATCCCTATCAGCTACCCCCATAACTTTCGTCAACTCCTCCCCGTACCTTCCTACTCCCATCCTTTCTTCCACCCATCTCCTTATCTCTCCCATTCACCTCATCATCCTATTCCAGACCCTCATCGTCCTCCTCCGCTTGTCCCTTTGATTCACTTCTCCTTCTCCGTTCTTCCTTTTTCTTCCTCTTCCCTCTCCTCCTTTCCTTTTTGCTTCTTTCTCTGCCAAAGCTGCCTCTTCTTCTGCATCTGGTCAACATAAATGGACTTTCCTTTCTAAGAACGAGCCAGGAAATGCGGGAAAGTACATCCCTGTTGAATGGTGATGTGGTACAATATCATGCTATCAAAAAGCTTGCAAATGTGGAATAGGGCAGCATTTGCCAAGCATATTGATGATCTTTTTTGCAGGAAAGATAGTATATGGGTTAAATGGTGAATTAAACACATCATTGGCAACAAGAACTTATGGTATACAAGTTCCCCTTAAAACTGCAACTGGACTTGGAGGAACATACTGAAAAGTAGACTAGACACACCATTCTTCCGCTGATCAAGTGTGAAGTGGTCTATGGAGGAAATGTTAGTTTCTGACATGATCCATGGTTGAGATCTGGTCTCATATTGAGCGAACAACTAAGTACATATCAGATTCATTAATCTAGAATCAACTTTCGAGCTAAGGCATATGACTTTATTATATATGGTTGTATTTTACTTCCATACTCCAGTAATTAAGTAATCAGACAATTATGGTCTTTATTCCAAGGGCTACCTCTTCCTTTTGCTCCCTTAGATGGAATTAAATGGACGGCTAAATACTCTACTTTTAAAATCTCCAAGGTATATAAGAAGCTTGCAAACCATGAAGCTGCCCTAGAATTTAGTTGGAGCAAGAGGATTTAGTTGCAACATAATAGTGAAAGGCAGAATCTTCTGCTTTGGAATTTTTTTAGAAATGCTATTCACACCAAGGTTAACTTATATTACAAGGGAATCAATATTGACAGGATGTGTTTCTTTTGATCTATGGAAGAGGAAACATCGTGCACATCTTTTTAACCGTCCTTATGTATTTAGGCTATGGCACAATATCATGCTAAGACTGGGAAGAAACAATGCAACTAGGATAAGTGCCATTGAGTGGTCTCTGATTTACAGGGCGACTAGATGGAGGGCAATGTCATCTTATGTTTTGCTGTTCACTCTAAAAGTATTTATTAGGGTCATATGGAATGAGTGAAATGCAATTGTTTTTTGGAGGAAGATAAAGACGCATCCCTAGTTGCTGTACTTTATTTTGCATGAAATTAGGGTTGGGATGGCAAGCTCTAAACTTGCTTTTGATCCTGAACTTATGGCGGTTTTCAACTGATAGCTGTTTTGTTTTTTTTTAATCCTTTATTGTTTTGCTGTCTTCTTTGTGTATTGTTGTGCCTAGTGTCCCTGTGTATCTCTTTTCGTGTTTTGTTTGTTTTTTGCCCTTTCAAAACCTGTTTCGGTTGGAGTTCTTAATTTTTTTAGGCATATTAACAGCTGGTATAGGCATATTAACAGTTGGTAGGCCCCAGCTAACCCCGTTGGCTTTACCCAATTTTTTTTTTATTCTCTAAAAGTTTACATGTTTAAGTACATATATACACTGCTTATATGCTGCACCTTACACTTCAAACAAGTGAATGTATTTGATATATTCGTTATAGCACACATAAATTAAAACTAAAATTTAAACTTCCTTTTCAATCAAATTAAATAAAATATGATATTATATAAAACTTCATCAATCTAATAATCTTTTAAACTTTATAGGCTCAATAGATCCAAAATATGTATTTTTTTGAAATCTACACATTTATCCGTTTCCGACTGGACCGATTCCTTCGGGTTTAAATTTTAATTACTGATTGAGAGTGTATACCTATGGGTGACAATTGGATCTATCAGGTCAGATATGAATCCAACCTGATAGATCTTGGTTATAGATGGATCAGTCATTGTCAGGTGCAAACTATGAAAACTTATACCCGACTTGATCCGATGTTTAATCATTTTCGGATCAAATCGGTTCCGACCTGGTAGACAATAACATTAAAATTCCATATTTTTTTATGTTTTTGATCGGATCTTTCGATCCAGTTCGAATCTAATTTGGTTGAGTTTTTATGATATATTGTCTTTTAAACCTAATTGGAGGTTTATCTGGTTCGCTTCGGTTGGGAACTTTCTCATATCAGTTCCTTTCGGGGTGCAAATTTGGATTGCCATAAGAGACAAGCGGGATGGTTCAAAATTACGAAGTTCTGATTTAGGGCACAACCATTCTCATGAAAGAACAAATGTGAGGGTTCGAACATGGTTTATGAATCGCAATAATTCACCCTACTCCTTCCTATATCAATTTTTTTTCCCTCATTCCAACAACCCACGAAATATTCTTCAAAATTAACCTAGATTTAATTGATTCTCCAAACTTGCTCGAATTAATCAACTGGAACCAAAATTCTAATCGATTCTTCACCCTCTCCATCCGCTTATCCTTTCCAAGGTGAATATCATTGTCAAATTCTTTTGTTTCCATGCAAATTTTCGATGTTTTATGGATCAAGTATAATTCTCTTTCTCATGGATTTGTAGCATTGAGCAGAAATCCAGCAACCTGCTTCGGGATAACGTTAACAAATCTGTAAATGATTCGAAGGTTAATTTTCACTACAAATTCGTTTTTAATAGATTAAGACCATATTTTAATGAATTCTGATTAAATCGCAGGTATGAAGTGTGTTGGTGAGCTGGACTATTTAGAGATAAAATATCATGTTGGAGGGCGTTAGGCATTTGTGCAATCTCTTTTTAAAATGTTGTGATCTTGAATTGCCTAAAAAGACTCCAGGAATTGAGCACCCTGAGTTGTTAGCAAGAGAAACAGTGTGTATGTTGTAATTATTTCGCTAGTGATTACTTTGAATCCGGAAAGTTCTTATGGTATTACATACTCATTTTGGCTTTGCAGTTACTGTAAGCGAAATTGAAGCATTGTATGAGTTGTTTAAAAAGATTAGTAGTGCTGTGATCGATGATGGGTTGATAAATAAGGTATACGTACAGCTAATAATTTGAATTATGTACAATAAGAAGTCTGCAAATTCGCCAGTAATCTTCTTAATGTTTGATTAATTTGTACTGCAGGAAGAGTTTCAGTTGGCCATATTTAAAACTAACAAAAAAGAGAGTTTATTTGCTGACCGAGTAAGTCCTATTACAGTGTTAGAATTTTTATCTATTTATTTTCTAAAAAGGGACTGACTTGGCCTAATTATTAGGAGACACGTTGTGTGCTGATGGACTTTGGTTCTATCCTTGGAATGACATCTAAAAATATTAGTTTAAGTGTTGGGCCAGTTCTAATGCCTTGTGATGTATAGTGGGGGAGGCTTATCAGTTGTGTGGCCATGATTTTGTTCCTTTAAATGTGGATTAGTAAATCCGTTCTTATATTATTCTCAAGAATGAATATTGTCCTACAGCGCTAGAATAATCTTGCCAAACATGAATAACACACTTCACTAAAAAAACCGTGATAAATCCATATTTGCTGTTTAGTCACTCTTTGCAACACTTTGCTACATTATAGTCAAACAGTAATACATGTTTTCTTTATACCCTTTCCATGTTAGATCACTTACGCGGTTGTATCATTGTTATATTGTTGCTTTGTTGCTTCCTTGCCGATACGATTTGTGATAAAAAAAAGTCAACTTACCGATAGCCCAATTGTCAATAAGATTGATAAAGACTAAGATACACGTTGATGAATTCTGATAGTTGATGTTTCACTTATTAATATATATTATTATTTTTGTGTTTTTTTAGTCTTTCTTTCTCTATGATACTTTATTCTTTTTTTATTCTTTAAATTGATCTCTTCAAAATTTGTGTTATTTGTCTAAGTTTTGAATTTTTTTTCAACTTATATCTACGCTTCGGCATTTTCTTGTTATATTTCTTATTTTTGCTTGGTTTTTTGTTATACTCAGGGATTATCGTGACCATGTTTGATAATTTTAGATGTAAAATAATGATAAAAATCATAGCCAAATATAATAATGAAAAACACAGTTGGTATATCGCAAATATATAATTTCATGTCCTGGTCAATATAAAATTGGTAAGTAGGTAAGTACTTAGGGTCAAAACTAATGTTAACCGACCAAAAGCTGTATTTGCAATACCTTTCGAACTAGACACACAATAATGTTGTAAAAAAATGTTGTTATAGCGCTATAATATTTTTTGTGCTTTATATGCGGTTATAAAAAAATAAGTTAGATTTTGTTAGTTAAGATGAATAATATATTAATTGATTTTATATTTTTTTGGGAATCATTTGACCTATGAACAAATGAATATTAACTATTTGCATTCATTTAGCTAACATGAAATTTAAAATTTCTTGATTTCTGTTGAGAAAAATATTCATTTAGATAATATCTGCATGTAATAATCTAGTTGAGATAGATGACGTGTACGTAGAACTTTAAATATTTGTGAGAATGATGGATAGATTTAAATTTCAAAAGTTTGTATTTAAGTGCTTAATAAAGTTGAAGATGTAAATGGAAAAAATTGAAAGATATAAAGACCTCGAGTGAACATATTAATGAAGAGATTAAGAAGCGATGGAAAATTTTGAAGATAAGGATGATTAATGTTATCCCTTCTTTTGGCAACGTCGTGATACCAAAGATTTGGCTGGAATCCAAAGACATTTCGACTCGAAGATCGGTTATACACAGATTCATTATGGATACTGGCGAATTTTGTCCGAATCCGAATCGAGCTACAATTGACATGATACGACAAGCAAAGCTATGAAAGTCAATGTTTCAAATTTCAGGTCAATTGGAGTTCGTATGCTCAAGATATGGATCGATCAAAATCAATGGAGGTGTCAGTTCGTATCCATCAAGGGCCACTCCTTTTCGTATCCATCAAGTGCCCTTCCCTTCGTATCCACTAACAAATGTCTATTTCGTATTGGTCTCCCTCCATCCATCTCGTATCGATCTCCCACCATCGATACAAAGAGCAACAACCCACCGATCGATACGAAGAAAGCAACATGAAGCATCGGTACGAAGACGGCCTTCAACCATAAATACGAAATAGCATACAAATATTGATACGAACAGAGCCACGCATGATCGATACGAAGGGATCGATACGCACGGTTCAGCCTATTGCAAAATAAATCTTGGATCGATCATAACTCAAAATCTACAAGTTCAAATACCATCAAATTTTCATAGGAGCTTGCGTACCACCTCTACCTGGTCTCTGATTGATCTCGACCCAAATGGAGCCGTTTTGGATCGATAAGAAATTCATACGTGTCGATCATGGATCGATCCCAATCCACCTTGGATCGATTTGGTTGGCCCTCCCACGCGAGAGGAGTCTTCCGAGATTTGAGCCGGATATTTTCAGCCTACACCTGTAAATAACAGTCATGTGCCTCCAGAAAATGAACTTTTGAACTCTTCTGCACCGATACTTTGCCGAAATCTCAGTTGTATCTTGAGTGTATTATTGTAATCAGTTGTAACCAGCGAGAATCATCAATAAAACAACAAACTTTCTATAGTGGATGTAGGCTACAACGTCGAACCACTCTAAATCTTTATGTCCTTATACTTCTGTTTGTCTGTTTTTGGTGTGTTTGTTAGATCAACCTCATTTCTCATTTATATTCTTCACTTTGATCTCTTCAAACACGCCCAAAGAGCGTCGTGTCCAATTTTGGTACAAACAATTAAAATGAAAAGATTAAACATAGGAGTAAGAAGAGATTGAAAACACTCTTAACTATCACATAATAGATTATTATTACCTAAGCTCCTTATATCACTACCCATTTTCAGTAAACATAAAAAGATTGTATTGTGTTGGTTAGAAGCTATGTTACAAGAATCACTTAAGCAGTGTATAAGCTACACTTAAGCAACAATTTACTCGGTTCTTAATTTTGTTTTAAGAAATTTTTGGTTATTTTTGGTTATAATAGGCAAAAGTGCTTATGTGCACCTAAGCATCGGTTAGTAGCTCCTAACCTAATTATCCAGACTGCCTAAGCGATGACAGTTGCAAACAGAAGAAAAATCTTTGTCATTTTTATCTTCAATATGAATGATGGATGTACATTAGATGTAGAAAAGTTACAAGCCAAAAAATAGTCTAAAATCTTGATGTTTTACTAGTGCTTTTTCAAATTTGCATCCATTTCATTGTTTTACCAATAAAAAAAAGTATGAATATTATCTTTCTCAATTGGATTGTAAAAGTATATAATATTTTGTATCATACTATAAAATTAGGCAACAATCTCAGTGTAACTATTGAATTTTAGTTCTTGGATAAGCATGCGCCGCTTACTTGTTGAGCTAGACAATAGTTTTGTCATCTTGCCTCGCCTCTTATTTAGTACTAAGTAGCATGGAAGCTGAAATTTTCCGTGGAGCTGTATGTTTTCAGTAAGTACCAGGTTTAGGCGTTTCTTACTTCAAAATCTTATGGAAACAGCTCTAAATAGACGACAGTGTGGCTCTAAAACATATTTTTCTTGCAACATGAACATAATCGATATTTCAAATTTTCAAAGACGATTATTTTTATCAAATGCGAAATCAGACAACATTTTGTATGTTTATTAAAGAGTACACATTCAAAATACTTCATAACAACATTAATAATTTGTTTCCTTTGGATATGTATGAAATTGCATAACATTTTTCTGTTTAACTATATGCTCCATCTGGTTACCAACCATAGAGTTTTCCAAGAATAGCCTTACATGTGTTTCTGCATATCCATTCCCCCTCGAGGCTTCTAAGTATTATGGAACTTGTGATAATTATTGCCATTTTGATACATACATTCTTATAAGCTACATTGTTTTGAATATCTTATATATCGAACATAGTACTGAAGTTCATTGGTGTATCTGGTGTAAGACTTTTGGATAGTGGATTCAAATGACATAGCATTGAATCGTCTAGACATCGCTAACTAAAATTTTAAGAATAAAAATGTATCTTGGATATTTACTCTAGGCAACAACTAACCTCTTTTTTTATGCTACCAGGTATTTGATTTGTTTGACACAAAACATAATGGGATTTTAGGATTCGAAGAATTTGCACGAGCCCTCTCCGTCTTCCATCCAAATGCTCCAATAGACGATAAAATTGATTGTAAGTTGCATTACGTATTTTTCCACCGATTCCTTTGATTTGAGCTAAATGTTGATGGGCTTCTTCTTCTTCTTCTCCTTTTTTTTTTCTTGATTGATATGTTATGTCTTTTGAGCTTGCAATTATATGTTCACTTAGTCAACACCATGCACACTCATAGTTATATCAATATATAATCTCTCTTTTAAGATGTTGTATAAAGTGCATGGATATGTATAATATGATTAGCTTCTCTTTTAACTGCAATAATAGAATCAGATTTGTATAATATGCATATTATGACCTGCCCTATGCACACATGATCTCAATGAGTTCATTCTCTTACCATATGTCTAAGCATTCTTATATCATTTGCTAAATTGCAAGGAAGATTGGGTTTTGCTCCATATACAAGTGTAATAAATAAAAATTTGGGCACAACAAATTGACAAGATAAATAGTTCTTTATCTTGTTCGGCACTAAACTCATCAAATTTGTTCACTCACGCACAGAGGAAGATTCCATGACACCTCTCTTTGTGGTACCCCTTTAGCACCTCTGTCATATTTTGTGCTAAACAATCTCAATGATTGTAAATTATGTGTATATGTTTATATCATAGTTAAGATCATCTTTACTAAAATTGAATGATCATCTTTACAAAAATTGAACTCATTTTAATATTTTTGACACAACGAAATTGATATTTCAAATCTATGTTTAATGCTTCATATTGACTTGTGATTTTGTAGTGGTCAGGAATATTTAAATGGTCTTCTTTTTTGTAGAGATGATACTCATAATATGATAAGCACCTACAATATTTCGTAGCATTTCGAATAGTGCAACTTAAAATGTGATAGTACTAAATGAGTGTACAATCCTTATATGCATGTACATACGTATGTATGTATGTGCGTATGTATGTGTACATACGTACATACATATATGTGTGTGTGTGTGCATGTGCGCGTGCATAGATATATTTATGTATGTACACACACATATTGTAGTATATATTACCTACACACAAGGATGTGAAAAATGACATACCCAGAAAACCCTTCATTTTTTTGTCTTCATATTTAACTTTAAGCATGTTAGAATCAATTTATTGTAGTAAGGTCAAGATAGTTGGTTCTGGTGTTAGGTATTTTTCTTGAAGTCGATTTTATTGGTGCAAAATTTTATCTTTGCCCAACTTTCCATGATTATCCTCAAATGCTAAATCTGTATGTTGTTTGGGTCTTGGAAGCCACAGATGAAAGGGAAACATTAATTGCCCGGGAAATACTGTTAATTAAAATTTAAATTTCGGAACAAGATGAGGACACTAGCTAATGATTTCATTATATTTACCCATGGTTGCAATGAAATTTGATAGACATCTTAATATTTATTATATATTTGAGTTAAGGGTTTGTGTATTTGGTAGTTATACCCTACATGTTATCCAAAATATGATCAAACATATAACCCCAATTTGATTAATGTTTGGATCTGAGTGATGTGCAGGAAACGATTCTTAAGTAACCACGAAAAGTGGAACGTTAATGTTCTAGGATATAAGTTCCACACATTCAAAAGTTACAATAAATGTTTGTATGTAGTATGTGCTCATGAATCATTGTTATTCTTATTAATATAGAAATATTTAAAATAAAATCAACCACAAGAGGGACTATTGTCTTCCTATGTCCAAGAAAAGTAAATACAAAATTATTTATGAATATGATCGCTCCTTCTCTCATTCGCTTTGATTAAAATGTACTAAACGTTGTAAATTTCCATTCTTAATTTTTTGTCTTCCAAAAGTTTGGCATGTTAACTAAAGCACTCCTGTCTGCTTAAACCTATCCTGTTTACTTTTAACTAAGTCATATCTATTTGAACTATTATTGACATTAAGTTTCAAGAAGAAATGCCAAGCCGCAATTGTAGTTATCTGGGCTTCCGGCTTCTGATGTTTGGTTGCATATTGGATGAATCATATACCATGATTCAAATATTTTTAACCATTCCAAGCAAATATTCCAGTTTATGATTGCTATGAAACATGGTGTGCATCATGTGGAAAAGGAAAACTGGCATGGGTCTATGTATCTGTCACAGTTCATATTATATTGAAGCTTATTTATCGCATGTTTCAATGATATTATACTTCGATATCCTGGATATAGAAAACAAACCAACTCTTTTTTTTCCTGCAGTTTCTTTCCAATTGTATGATCTTAAGCAACAAGGGTTCATTGAGAGACAGGAGGTACAATTAATATACCTAGTTAAACCTTTATATCTTTGTTCTATGACAATTATGTTCTTGCATTGATTTCCTTTGTACTGTACAAAATTTTCCGCTTGATGATTTATTTATTAACAGCAACAGCAATGACATTTGTCATGCACATTCCTTATCCATAATCACATTGATGTAAGTGTAAACTGCCCAAAATGGCCCTAGAAAAGAATAACAAATAGCTGAACATATTTAAAAAGTCAGACCTTTATCCGCTGAGTCAAAGTAGATTTGAGCAAAAGAAAAATATTATTTTTACTATCATCCTCATTATTGAACAGAAAATAAATTATTTCATTAGAACTATGGATCTTTAATAAGGTAGGATTATTATGTTTTCTTGGTAGTTAACAAATTGGAAATTTTGTATTACATCTTTTTTTATTTAAAAAAGAAGGTTGCAGCACCTTTGGTTTCACAGTTGTGTACATCAAATGTGACACACAGTTGGTTTCACATTTGTGTAGCACCTTTGGTTTCACAGTTGTGTACATCATTTTCCTTTCCACGTGTGAAACACATGTCATTTGTAAAAGAAATTCATTCCACGCGCGAAGCACGTGTCGTAACGCTCGCGTGCGTTTGTATAGAGAGAGATATATCTTGTTGAACCTTTACATCTTTGTTCTTAACAATTATGTTCATGCATTGATTTCCTTTGTATTGTACATAATTTTCTGCTTGATGATTTATTTACTAACAGTGACAACAATGATATTTGTCATCCCCGTTCTTTATTTAATAATTACATTGATTAACACACACAAACACACACACATAGAGGGAGATATCAATGGCGCCCTTCTTTTGGAGCATCTCTATCATATTTTGAATCACACAATTTTGAATGCTATGAAATTTTGTGGATGTTTAATCTACATTATGGATATCATCTCTACAGAATATGAGATCGTTTTGAAATTTCTAGCATCGTCAAAATAATAAGTCAGCATTAACCGTTAAAACATTTAATTTGTCTGTTGGTTTGAACCATCAAGTTTATCATGTTATGTATATTTAAATGCGTTCAAATTTTATGGAGATGATTTTGAGTATGATATGAACACATTCACGGTCTTAGCATTTAAAATTGCATAACTCAGAATATGATAGGGGTGCTAAAGCGGTGCCACTGAACCTTCCTCACGCACAGTGATACGTGTGTGTGTCTGTGCACACGTGCATGCGCACACAAAGACACACATACAAATATATATATATATATATATATATATATATATAATGCGTAATGACTTAGTTTAGAGCATCACACTTCATCCTTTATTCGATTTTTTTTAACGAAAGAACACCTCTAACAATTGAGATTTCTAATATGGAATGTCTCCGGTAGCCTTGAACCCCCACTGCATGCATCTATTCAAACAACAAACATTCGATGGTTCCAACAAATGCATAAGGTCATTGAAGCGCGTACTTCGATTTTTGTTTAGGTTTCTTTGTGTGTTTATTTCATTTGTGCAATAATTAATTTTCAATAAATAAATAAACACATTTGTTCAATACGAATTTATGAAAGTTTATATATTTTAAAAAACATTAACACTTCCAAAAGTTTGAAATTAGTGTTATAAAATGATGGAACTTTTTCTCAAATGTCACGAGGTATATGTTTATTTTAATCATATTTTTTTATTTCAAAACTATAAATTTGATGAAAAGATCATCATGCCTGTTGAACTGTGCGTTTTGGTGAACATTTACTTGGCCATAGAACTTTGAACGATAATATTACAAATTTGTAGCCTCATCCGTAATGACAATTGGTGATGCTCTTAGTCAATTGTTCATTTCATAAATAAGCTTCCTGAAGAAATTTACTGGAGAAGTAGACCTCAACTGAAGCTTATTACAAACATAGGTTTCATTTTTAGTATGGATACACGGTCGTTTATAGACCGTGCATGTATAAATTTGGAATTGTACATGTGGCTTTATGGAATGTGGATATACAAATTCAAAAAATACACACGCGCATCTCATAAATGTGCATGTACTTACCTGAAATGAGATCAGTTCCTACAATAATATTTAACTGAGATCTATTTCTATAATATGTATTCTAAAGAAGCCTGCTTTTGTAGTTAACTCTTGTTTTTTACTTTAATTTTTATGCTTGAAGTGAAATTGGTTTGGGCACATTAGTTAGCTTCTACTTCGGATATTCCCTCATAACTTTTATATTGACGTCTGACAAGACATGTTATCATCTGTTGTACTATGCTAATAAATTCAAAAATAGTTGTAATACTGCAATAATTTTTCGGGTGAATCGTAGAAATTTCAAAATGTCCCTGGTATTCATATTAGGTGTACCATCCCGTATCTGTAGGCCAAAAGTTAAGCGCTACAAATACCGCAATCATCCATAATATTAACTTCCGATCATGAAATACGGTAATGATAATGATATCCATAATATCAGAAGCACATGAATATGAACAAAATTACAGATTATAAAACACAATATTTTGCTAATTACATTTCAAAACAATAATTCATATCCATATTACATAATCCCATATCATTTTTCAGACAATGATTAAATATATCATTTACAAGGTACGCCAAGAGTGACATATGACGACGCCCCTTGGTTGATCAAAGCAATATAGTCATAACTGACTTAATATACACAGCGGAATCAAAAATGAAACTCCTAAATAGCTATTCGTCAGCCACCTGCTCGTCTCCGAAAGCTTTATTCGCCAAAAGACTAAGGCTTCGTTTGGCTTGTCGTTTTTAGTTGTGTTTTCGTCTATACAAAAACACGTCTGTTGTATGTATTATTGAAAAACAAACAATTTTGAAAAATGAAATTAACATGTAAAATAGAAAACAAGTTTTTTTTGTTTTTGGTGTTTCGAGAGATAACAAAAGCACACCGAGAGCAATTCAACTCCTTCGTTGTCCGTTGGTCGTCGCAATGACTATCGATTTACTGATATTAAGTGAGACCATGCCGCTTAGTGTAACAAATTTCCCTTCACTAATATCTTTTTCAAAACATATATTTTGCAATCCTTTCTTGCAATCAAACTGATTATATCAAAATTGCAATGTTTGTTATGCTAAATAAATAGACTATCTGTCCATCAAACTTATTATATCAAAATAGCAATATCCGTTATGCTAATAAAATGGACCATCTGTCCATCAAAACAAGTAATATGTGAGCTATCTGCCCACACATAATAACAATGTCCATTATGCTACAAATGAACTATCTGTTCATAAAACTGGGTTGACTGTCCGCAAACTGGACTACTGTCCGAAATCTAGGTTGACTGTCTGCAAAATGGACCAACTGTCTGAATTTCTTTCTTAGGGTTAAATACCTTAAATTTTCGTTGAAAACCTTTTTGAAATGATTTAGTCTTTCAAATCATATATATACACACAAGGAAAATAGATCTTTAGCTTTACTCTAAGCTATTTTGCCATGTTATATATACTTTACTCAAAATAATGTTGATGAATTTTAATAAGGATTAACCATCCTTTCAAAAAAGTTGTCGTCCTTTTTAAATTGTAAATACTTAGGCTAATCTGCCTATACAATATATTTGAAACCTTTGTTTAAACTTTAAACAACCCATTAGAAACCCTTGAAGGCACGTTTAGACATCATTCTTTAATACCTTTAAGTATCGCCTTTCGAAAACATAGTGAAAAACCTTTTTCTTCAACCCTTTCGAAACCCTGAGGAACCACCCCTTTCGAAACTATTCATTAAAACCTTTCGAAATAGTCAAAACTCAATCCTTTCGAAAGCATTTTGGGTTCAATTTAAAATATGTGAAAATCTTTCGAAATCATTCAAAATTTCATTCCTTTGAAACCATTGAAAATGTCTCGGTCGAAACCATTTGGATTTTGCCTTCAAGTAGAGCAAAAGGATCAGAAACCCATTATAGTCTAAAACGTCTGTTACAAAACCTTTTAAAAACTATCTCTTCCGAAATCATTTGGGTTTTAATTTACTTATAGAAAAAAGGTCCTTTAAAACATTTAAGTCGAAAGCTACTGCTTCGAAACCAATTCCTAAGTAATGAGATGGTGTCGAAACCCACCATTCGAAAGCATTGGAGAGGTGACCATATGTTTAGAAAACAAAAGGAACCCTTTCGAAACCATATGGATCGAAAGGTAGGAAGCAGCAGCTAAAAGGTTTCGACTCAGTCGAAAACAATCATTTAAAAGCAGAGGTGCAATCCAATCGAAACCATTCCTTTTGAAACTATTTTACTTTGTCGAAAGCATCTTAGTCGAAAGCAAGCAGGCACATTTTTAATTTAAAAACAAAGCATTGCCTCAACCCCTTCGAGACCCTTGGTTTCGACTCCAAACCTTCTGCCTACATCCAATTCACTACGTACCAGTAAACTGATACCATGTATATTGGTTTCGATTGTGTTGGAAGCGAAGATGAGAAGGTGGAACCTGGTGCCAACGGTGTCGAAACACTGAAAATCATGTAGCAAATAGTTCTTTTTACCTAACCTGCTTTACGTGTCTAAATATGATTGGTTGCCTCTTTCTTTATCAATAAAAAGTACCGCACTTTGTAAAAAGGGCTGCCGACTTTCCAGATTAATAATTTAAATTATTTTGCAAAAAACTATTTCTTCTCTTTAAATCATATAAAATATTTAAGCCTCATACCTTAAATAATTTTATATACCCATCAAAATACTTAGAAAAAATCTGAAAAAAATCCAGAAAATCTCTTTTAATATGTTTTCTAACATATAAAAATTTCAGACCCAATTCTTTTATTATTTACCCGTAAATAATTTATTACCCAAAATATCATTTTATTTACTAAAAAATTCATATAAAATCAACATTAAATCCAAAAATTCTGAGTTTTGAAACCATCTCTAAAATAATATTTATGACCTTCATAAAAATTCACAAGGTAATTGGATGTCAATTAATGGGGTTTTCACCTAAAAACATATCATAAATTCAATATGAATATCCATAATTCATCAACAAGTATATATATTCACTCTATCATTCAAAAACATGACAAATCATTGCAAAATATTCGGAATTCATATTAAGACCAAAAACACAATAAAAAATGAGATGTAAACATTATTCATCTTAGCCTTTGTGATTAAAGAGATTGAGATATGAATAGATTTGATTTGAATTGGCTTCTTCTTCTTTTCCTTGTTAATGGTGGCCGACCCCTTGAGTTATAAAATTTTACAAATGAAACGTGTATAGAAATACACGGCCTAAAGGAAAAGATATAGGAATGATCTCTTCCCTATTTTACCCCTCTCCTATTTCATATTAAACTATTCTTTTAAACTATAGGAATGCTCATTAATTAAAATCAAATCTCAATCCCCCAATCAACATATTATTTTATTTAATTTAGCTAATTAAATATCCTAAATAATGTTACCAAAAATCTGGGGCGTTACATTAGGTCCGATCATGACAAAAAATAAACCTTTAATTCAGTTGAAAATTTTGGTATAAAAGTGAGATTACAAGTTTGAACGGCTATCCTAATAAAAAGTTCGTATCTTTTTCTTTATATCTTTATAAACTTATGTTTATTATATTCTCAATATCAATACATCTATGTTTCAAACTATTCAGTCTTCACCTTTTTTTTTTCTTTTGCTTTTGCATTCGTATATTCTGTATGACACTGAATTGACTATTTATTTTCATGTTTAGTAATTTTTTATTACAAAATAAATGCGGATTAGAATGTGATTTTTTCTTCAAGAATGTTATTGTGCATATACACATGCTAAAGTACATGCATTTGTTTAACCCTTCATGCAGGGCTTGTTTCTGAAGTTCACCTAACATTAGGAAAACACAATCTTAATGATAATATGCAGCAAGTTGCATATTTTAAGTTGAAATACAAAACCTAAAAATCATTATGAGAATACTTCAGAGTTATGCCAAATGGCAATATCGAGAGTTGCATTTATGAAAAATGCCAACTTTCTTAAGAGCCAAAGCATAAGAGCATATCTACTAGCGTTGGAGATTGTAGCAGTTGGTTTAAAGTGTGAGAAACTTCTTCCCACCCATTAAGGTTTGGGAATCTTTAATTTTTGTGACGTAGCTATATTGGGGTTTCATATTCCTGTTTATAGGGTATGGCAGTTTGTTTCACTGTTTTAGAGTAAAAAACGGAAAACAAAAACCCATTTATATAAAATTTACTTTTAGCTATTTGCTACAATTAAGGTATCTATTCCAAGGCTTAGGGTGTGTTTGGTTTGTCGTTTTTAGTTTTGGATTTTCGTCCATACAAAAATGTGCAGGATGCATGTATATTGTCGAAACGATCAATTTAGAAAACGAAATTAATATACAAAATAAAAAACAACTTTATTTTATTTTCCGTGTTTTGGAAAATGATAGAAGCACATGAAACAATCCATCCTTCCGTCTCCCCTCCGTCGTCTCCGTTATCACTTCACTCTTCTCATATTTGACATACATATTTGAAAACAGAAAACCCATTTTTTTTTTAAACCAAACACTACCTTAATATTTTGATTTCTATTTCCATTTCAGTTATTTGAAATTTCGATTTTATTTCGGATATTCTGGGAATTTCGTTTTAGTTCCGATTTTGGATTTAGTAACATTTTGGTAGCTACGACAAGTGTAATTAACAAATATACCATTTAACAATTAAAAAACACAATTATTTTTGCCTAAAGCTCGATATATTGTTTAATTCATACCCAATACAACAAATCTCAGTATGTTTTGATTCAAATTCCAATTGACAACCTAATCTATATTATTTGCAGTCAATCTATTGGTTTATTTTAGAGCCAATATATAAGCCCAAAAATCCATTGTTTTATACCATCTATTTCATCCCTGAAACCCTCTTCATCGTTTTTTTTTCTGCCTCTATCAAACATTGATTTGAAGCCCTAAATCCCAACCTCAATCCAGTTAGAAAGTCAAGCCGCTAAAAAAAAGGTTTACATGCTCAATTAGTAGATGCCACTTCTTCTTTTCTCTTGCCCAATTAATTATTTTCTCACGTATTTTTTAGTTTTCTTTTCTTTCCTTGATTCTTTAGTAGGTTTGCGGTAAAGTTTCACTATTACTTTTTAATTTATAAGGAAACATTTTTTTTACTATCTTGGTACAGACTAGAATTTTCTAGTAATTTTTTTCCTAATAAGCGTTGTTGCGCCAAAAGTTGACACAACATCTCACTATCAAATGGAAGCACCAATAATCTAGTTCCATCAAAGTAAACAAAGAGAAGAACACAATTTTTATAGTGGTTCGGAAAATTCTTCAACATACGTCCACTTTAATTATATCATCTTATGTTTTCTTTAACCAACCATCCACTGACCATCACTCTAGAAGCCATGAGTGTCGGTATCAACCTCTTTTCATATCGGTATGTAGTCAACTCCAAACTTCCCGAAGCCTTTTCCATTGCCATTCCAAGCCTGCCTTCAAGGCTTTAGATCCATTTCTTCATCATTCTGAAGTCAATTCATTAGTTTGAGCATATTCTGAGACTATGGAAAATTTGGATGTAACAAGCGTCAAATTCCGACCCAACCAGGATTTTGATGTGTCAAATGGAGTTTTGAACTTCGATTATTCTTCACAATTTTGTTTTACAATCATACATATGATACTCTACTTATATTCCTCTCTATCTTTATGAACAATAATTATCTTATTGAAATCTATTCGTGGTCAATTGATCTTCATAGTTTTTTATTTTTCAAAACATGATCTTACATTATTCATGTTTTATTTTTTAGAATAAGAAGTTTAATCATTTTATTTTTTATATTTGTAATTTACAATTAATACACCATTTAATAATAGATTTCTGAAAAGTTGGACTTTGAATGCTTGAAATTATTTATAAAAAAGTTTATTATTTTTACTCTTACTGAAATTTAAATTTTACTGTGCAAAATTTTAAATATTGAACTTTAACTTTTAAATTACGTTGAACTATAAAATCATAGTATTACGAAATAATATGATCAATATTAATAGATATAAAATAATGATTTTGATTATTTTAGCTAACGTGATTTAAAAAAAATAGTATTCTAGTATATATTTTTTATATGAAAATGAACTCTTTATGTCGATTTTCATCTAATTGTAGTTTTTAAGAACATCTATACTGTTAATATTGAATTCTGTAAAAGTATACCCTTAAGTTTAACATCAAAACGATTTCATTCGACAAAATTTATGACTTTATTCATTGTTTATAATTCAAAATTATTTTGTTATTTTTTGTAAAATGAAAACTGAAATTTATATAAAAATTCATACTTTTGTTTTACATTCTTTAGTTTTTTATTTGCAATGCAATACTTCCAAGATTATTTTTACTACATATTGTTTATATAATGATTTTTTATCAAACTAAAAAAATGGTCAATATATAAAATTGTGCGTTGATTATTTGATTTTGTGATACGTTTCATTCAAACGTATTTCATGTACACGTGCATTCCATGTGCCAAAATACTTTTAATTGATGTCATGACGATGTAAGCAAGTGACGTTTGTATGCTTAAGGTTCAAATTATTACTTTTGTCTTTTACACGTGTAATGCATTATTTCTGTACCAATTATTTTGTTTCAGCGTGAAACTGTGTCCTGTTTGTACTAATTATTTTACCTTTCACGCGTACAGGTTGGGTCTCTTGTACTAGTTATTTTGTATTTCAAGCACAGAGCCCATGTTGATTGTACTAATTATTTAGCCTTGTGTGCGCATAGTGCATGCCGTTTATACCAACTACTCTGCCTTGTATGCGTGGAACGACAATACTCATTACTCTGAACAATATCAGATAAAATATATAATATCAGTTGAGATTAGAATTAATAGGATTTGGAGTGGAGGGAGCGATGGATTTATTATTCGGTTGACATTATACTGTGGTTGTTTTATAAGAAGGTAAGATATGATTAATTAAATGAATTGGCAGATAGTTAAAAGCTATTGTTATTATTGTTACTATTATTTATGCAAACAGGTTTATGTACCTATTTTTAATTCCAAAAGTAAATAAAAGCCATTTTATCCTATAAATTGGAAATTGAGATTCATATATAGCTACTCAAAACGAGAAAAGAAAATTGTTTGCACAAAAAATGGGCAAACACCTCCAAGTCGTATGATTTAGTTGATTTTATGTTGTTTCTAGTGATTTGGGTGATTTACGCAAATATATAAAAAGCAGGGACTAATCTGTAAAAGACACACAGATTTATAGTGGTTCGGCCAGAACGTGTCTACGTCCACTTTATATGTTATTCCCCTTTTCTATTCAGATTACAAGTATAAAGCTTTGATTACAAGTAACTGAAAGTTGTTTGAAAGTTCTATCCATGCTTGAGCTCTCAAACTTGTCTCTCATTGTTGTACCCCCGCCCCTCTATTTATAGGGTGAGGCTGGGAGCAGGGGTCCTGCATGTATATAGCTGCTGGTGGGCCTGCGCTGATGCAATCTGGCCTAGTAGTGTCGGTCCGGTACGTCTTGGTTCGGTGGTAGGTGGTAGATGGTTTGGTTCGGCAGGAGGTTGGTTCGGTGGTGAGTGGACCGGCAGAGTTGGACCGGTGGTGGTTGGTCCGGCCAAGGTTGATTCGGTGGTTAGTGGAGAGGGGATTGGTCCGGTAGGTGTGGTAAGTGTGTTGGTTCGGCAGTGGATGGTAGAGGAGTAGCTTGGTTCGGCTAGGAAGGGAAGTTTGGACCGGCAATGCTTGGGAGTGGAGGATGGATGGTTCGGCAGTGCTTCCTTTCATTTCGCTTGGTTATATCTCCTTCATACGAACTCCGATTAATCTGAAATTTGAAACATAGCCTTTCCTAGTCCTTATCATCATTTCCAATCAATTTCGTCCCGATCGGAGCTCAACCAAATTTTGGCGATATCGATCGTAGCCTTGATTCCAACTGATCTCCATCATTCCTCGCCAATTTGTTGATATTCCGGTTTTGACCAAAAATGGGATAACACTTTGCCCCCCCAAAACATGCCTTGTGATAGGAAGGCGTGTTTTGTTATGCCATGAGCTGGATGTTCATATCCTGTTGATGTCCTGCAAAGGAATTTACAGTTTTATGTGACCTCAAATGACGACCGTTCGGGATCGAGATATTTGAGATGAAGTGCGACCGTTCATGGTCAAGCGCCTAACTTCAAATGACGATCGTTCGGGATCGAGCCATTTGAGGTGAAGTGCGACCGTGCGCGGTCAAGTGGCGGACCTCAAATGACGACCATTCGTGATCGAGCCATTTGAGGTGAGGTGAGTTGTGCCGTTCGGGGCGAATTGTGACCGTTCGAGGTCGGGTGCCGTTCGAGGCGAGTGTGACCGTTCGAGGCCGGGTGCCGTTCGAGGCGAATGAGTGTGCCCGGGGGGGGGGGGGGGGGACTTAATATTATCAGTGCCGGAGTTATTGTTTGGGGGAGTTTCCGAATCAAAGACTTCGGCAGTTCACTGCCCTGCAAGAGGTGTTCGTGGACCGTTCGCGATCCAACGGGCATACAAGTAGATTTTTTCATAGAATTGTTCAAATCAAAGCAAAAAGCAAAATGAAGATGTTAAAGCGCAAACTCTTACTATAACGCGGTTGGTAGTCATTCAGAGCATGCCTATGGATCGTGCGCGATCGCTCACATGTGTAAATGATTTAACCGCGTTAGTGAGAGGTTTACAACTTGTTCATCGTTATTTTAATCAATGGATAATCAAACGGTGCCCCGATCCAGGGTCACTTCTAGCCGATGTAGACGGTGGTCGCTCTGGCTCCACTGCTGGAGTTCGCCTCCTCACATACTGAAGGAGCATACCGTTCCTGATATGCCCTTTCACCTCGTCCTTCAAATGCCTACAATCATTAGTGTTATGACCGTTCAATTCATGAAATACACAAAACTTGTCCGATTTTCTTTCGTCAGAAGTTGGATCCCTTTGCATCGGTCTACGATACGGAACCTGCTCTTTAGTATCCTGATAAATTCGTTCCAGACTCTCATTCAGCTCATAAGTGGTGAATCGCGGCTCCCTCCGTTGCCGCTTTGACCTGTCCCCGTCATTCTCAGTCTTTCTTTTACCTCTACTAGTTTCCGCGCCTTTCTCAGGGGGATTTCCTCCTTTGATCGCATAAATATCAATTCCTTCTCCTTCTTCTCTTTTGGCGTTCGCATCCTCCAATCGTAGAAACTTTTCCGCCTCATGATAGAATTCTCCTAGATCCACGGGTGGATCCTTAGTTAATGAATTTTTGAACTCTGTTCCGTCAGCTATCCCGGACACAGCCGCTATCATAACCATGGATGGATCTGGTCGATCCACCGAAGCTGCTGCCGCATTGAATCGCGTTAGGTAACTCCTCAAAGTCTTTCCGGTTTTCTGCTTTAGGGTTGCCAAAGTCATCACATTCTTGGGTCTTGTAATGTGGACCCTGAATTGTCTCATAAATCTCTCAATTAAATCATTCCACGTTCCGATGGATCCATTCTCCAATTGTCTAAACCACAATGCTGCAATATCCGCCAAGTACAATGGAAAGCACCGGGCCATAACCTCCTCTGATGCCCCCAGCACTTCCATATGCCTCATATACTTCATTAGATGAACCGTGGGGTCCGTTCTCCCGTCATACATGTCCAGCGATGGTAACTTGAAATCCGGTGGGTTCCTAGCTTGTCTGATTGCTGGAGTAAAAGGACTCCTATTAACATCCTCCAAATCTTTGTTTACCAAACCGCCTCTCATAGCTTTTCTAACCATCTCCGCCAACCTGTCATTGTCTCCGAGATGCAATCTTTGTTCATTACTTTCGACCTGCCCCCCCCGAGTCCACGAGAGAATTCTGGGATCTGCCCCCTTGACCGAGCGTTCACTCCTCTGCTGCTTCCAGGTTGTGCAGATGCTCCTCTTTCTCTCTTCGAAATTGGATCTATGTTCTCCAGGGGTGTGCCTCCTAATCCAGGTGCTATGCCGGATGGTCCTGCTCCGTTCCGAACTCCATCCGCTTCCCTATTCTAGGTGCTCCAAGTTGCCCAATCTGCTGAAACAAATTCTGAATCAACTCCTCTTTCTTTTCATCATTGTCTCCATCTCATCCCTGGTGATGAAGACTGAAGTTTGGTTCTCTCCTGAGGAAGCCTCTTGACTCCCTTCGTGCTGATTTCTTTCTGGTCTCTGTCTTCTACTTGTTTTCCTTCCAAGAGCCATAATCTCGGATAGACTTCTGGTTCTTAAAGAGAGTCTCTCAACAAATCTTTGCGAGGCAATGATTAACGCGTTCCTGAGTTCAATTCTCAGTGAAAGCACAAAAAATGTTTGCACAAAAAATGGGCAAACACCTCCAAGTCATATGATTTAGTTGATTTTATGTTGTTTCTAGTGATTTGGGTGATTTACGCAAATATATAAAAAGCAGGGACTAATCTGTAAAAGACACAGATTTATAGTGGTTCGGCCAGAACGTGCCTACGTCCACTTTATATGTTATTCCCCTTTTCTATCTAGATTACAAGTACAAAACTTTGATTACAAGTAACTGCAAGTTGTTTGAAAGTTCTATCCATGTTTGAGCTCTCAAACTTGTCTCTCATTGTTATACCCCCGTCCCTCTATTTATAGAGTGAGGCTGGTGGCAGAGGTCCTGGATGTATATAGCTGCTGGTGGGCCTGGGCTGATGCAATCTGGCCTAGTAGTGTCGGTCCGGTACGTCTTGGTTCGGTGGTAGGTGGTAGATGGTTTGGTTCGGCAGGAGGTTGGTTCGGTGGTGAGTGGATCGGCAGAGTTGGACCGGTGGAGGTTGGTCCGGCCAAGGTTGATTCGGTGGTTAGTGGAGAGGGGATTGGTCCGGTAGGTGTGGGAAGTGTGTTGGTTCGACAGTGGATGGTAGAGGAGTAGCTTGATTCGGCTAGGAAGGGAAGTTTGGACCGGCAATGCTTGGGAGTGGATGATGGATGGTTCGGCAGTGCTTCCTTTCATTTGGCTTGGTTATATCTCCTTCATACGAACTCCGGTTAACCTGAAATTTGAAACATGGCCTTTCCTAGTCCTTATCATCATTTCCAATCAATTTCGTCCCGATCGGAGCTCAACCAAATTTTGGCGATATCGATCGTAGCCTTAATTTCAACTGATCTCCATCATTCCTCGCCAATTTGTTGATATTCCGGTTTTGACCAAAAACGGGATAACAAAAATCTTCACTGACTGCTGGGTGGGAAGAAGTTTCTCAGGCTTTATATTGATCAACTTTTCCTACAATCTCCAACACTACCAAAAATCATAGGACGGTGAAAGAAATTGGAATTCTTTAAGCCTCCTCATTTCTTGCCACTGCTGGAGATCATCTAAAGTAGATAGAACAAAAGAGAACCGAGTATAAATCATCATAATTTTTATTATTAAGCATGATAATAGTTTGCCTATTATATAATTAATGAAATTCGAGGCTTCAGAAATATTTTTGTTTAAGAGGTTACTGCTGCAGCAATTACTTTTCCATCCACCTGTGTGTTTGCCACGTTCTTGATTTTTATAAACAGGTATATTTCATTTTACCCAGGTTAAACAAATGGTTGTGGCTACACTTGCTGAATCAGGAATGAACCTTTCAGATGAAGTTATAGAAAGTATCATCGATAAGGTGAATAAAATGAGATACATCATATATATTTGATACTCAAGGCTGAATTAAGTCTGTTTATCTTTCTCTGTAATGTTAATCGTTTACTTGTTATTTTAATCACACAGCAATTTCCTAGCAGTACCATTTTAAGCTTGTAAATACATTATGTGGAAACAATTTATTTATTTTCACCTGTTATTATTTCCCCAAGGATTTTGCTTATACACTGACATGCAAGGCGCCTCACAAGTCCCAGTTACAATTTATACATACCATACGAAGATATGACATGATTCTCTAATACAAATAAACAAGACCAAGTAGTTTGAGACTTAGAGCTGTGCTAAGAATGAATATATTTGTACTATAAAGCATTTCATTTTTATTTATTGTGTTTTGGTTAAGACCTTTGAAGAAGCAGATACAAAACATGATGGAAAGATTGACAAGGAAGAGTGGCGGAGTTTAGTTTTACGACATCCATCTCTATTAAAGAACATGACCCTTCAATACCTCAAGTATATACTCTCTGAATCCCTTATGTTATCCATTATTACTATATTTAGTGACTTATTTAAAGTATGGCATACCTCATTCATACCATATTCTAATGTGAATCGTACTTTTGCTGTAGGGACATAACCACAACATTCCCAAGCTTTGTGTTCAATTCTCAAGTTGATGATACCTGATGATATATTTGGAAAGCCGTGTTTCTTTATAAGATGCTTTAAGTTATACAGAAGGTGGATATTTCAGATCAGATTTAGAGAGACAATCTATATGTGCAGTTACAGGAAAAATGTTGTTTGTATGTTTGCCATATTCATATTTTTTTGTTGATTGTTTTTCTAGGGTTTAAATTGTATTTATAACAAAAATATGATTTCTAATATTCTTGGTGATTTAACCAATGTGCTTGTTTCATAATTACAAGCAGATTTATCAAAGTTACTGAATCTCATTTTCAGCTTCTCTCTTTTGTATGATTTTTAAATTTTTAGATTTGAGCAAACAAACGTTTTCAACGGCTGCATTTCGGTACTAGCTATGTAAATTTTCTATTTGCTCTCTATCTGTACATGTACGATACAAAGGATTTTTTATTTTTTGAAAGGAAATTCATGTTCTGTTGCAATTGGTTTGGTTCTTGTTAATTACAGTGTAGCTGGTTGGTTTAATTATTTTTGAAGTAAATATGATTGGGCAGTGTTGTGATCAACCTGTCTGAGGTAAGATTTTTCTCACCACAGAAAAGTTAAACTGGAACATTTTTCGGAATTAGTTATTTTAGTCATATGTTTCATGAAATTTACTGAAGTAAATTCTTAATGATTGTTTGCACCAAAAAGGGTAGAAACACAGCAGAAGCAATTGATAGCAAGAAAAATGTATAGATCTAATGAAATAGACGTAAAGCAGTAGAAAAGACACAATTTTTTATTGTGGTTCGGTAAATACTTCGGTCTGCGTTCACTTTAATCTTTATTATTGATGGATTCTTTCTAAAGTACGATGATTATAACTCAAATCCGATCACAATCTAGTAGATCTCGGATTTGGAAGTGTTTAGAGTATTTAAAAAAATAATATAGAAAAGAAATCAAGTGCCACAATTTTTTTTTGAAGCTACATGTGCTATATTTATAGGAAACCGCTTAGCAGAACTGGAGGCTTGTGGAATATCAAGTCCAAATCCAGATCCAAGTATGCAGAAGTGAGCAATCAGGCCCAATTACCAATAAAAACCACTCGGCGCCGAGTGGTTTTGGTCAGTACCGAGTGGTTTTTATGTGGGGAAATATCCCCTCCTCTTTTCCATTAGTCTTCTATCTTCGATCCGTTGTTTTTCGAACACTTTTCTCTTGTAATTGGGTTGTCTATGAGAGGTTCTCATACCACTTGTACTTGTCTGCTTTCATTTAGAAAATCCTTAGAGTTGTTCTTATATTCCTCAGGACAGACACTCCATGACAATTGCTTAGTCAGACCTTCATGTACATGAGTTTTGGAGGATCTAAGTGTAGGAAAAGTGGTCGGCACCGAGTGGTTCTCCTTGCTCCAATGTCTCTGAAATTTCTTGAGTTTCTTCATATCATCATTCTATAAAGTTTTTAATCATGTTGGAGTGAATCATGTCGGTGAAAATCAAATCGGTGAAAATCTTGAGCTTCAGGTCGGGTTGACCCGACTTAATGTTCGACCCAAGTGGTTTGTGTGTTTGCTTTGGGCCTTGCTTGGAGCCATCCAAAGGTTAAAGTGCTTCGAGCTGTGCTTGGGAGTTTCGTGTGTTCGACCCGAGTTCTACTCAGTACCGATCGTTTGGAGTCTGCTTGAGATTTTTGTGTGTTCGACCCAAGTTCTACAGGGTACCGATCTGAGGACCCCGATCAAAAATGTGACTTTTTAATTTTTCAACCTTTTTGACTATTTTTTATACTTTCTTTTTCTTGCTTTTTTATGATGTTTCCAAAGTACTTGGGTCATTTCTTCATCGTTTATTCGTCCAATTCGCTCGTTTAATTCCGTTCGAAAACTGCAAAAAAATTGGTTATAACATTTGCCCCTTTAAAGCACACCTTATGAATGTAAGGTATGCTTTGCTCAAGAACAAGTTTATGCAATAATCGACTTTTGGCAGTCAAGTTTTTCAGCTATTCATCGATTCAAGTTGCGGTGAATCATTCGGTTTATTCCGATTCTCCTACAAATCCATGGTCATTTCAAGCCGTCATAGCTAAGGACTCTAGTCCTTGCTTAAGTATTAGTCATAAATCATAATCAGTTCATTTTCATCTCGAGTTATCGTATCATATATCAAAATTATCCCATGTTCGTCCGGGATTTATCTATTTTAGTCTAATCACAAGGCATTCAAATCCTAAGGTTAAGTCAACGTCCATTCTAAGGTTCGATCTCCTCAGATCATTTAACATCCAATATAGGGTTCGTCCTCTTTGGATTGTTTAACATCCAATCTAGGATTCGGTCTCTTCGGATCGTTTAGTATCCAATGTGAGATTCGATCTCTTTGGATCCTTGTTGAGTCCAATCCGCTTGCTCTTTGGTGAGGAGAACTTAACGTCCAAGCAAGTCCATCCACTCACCCTCCAACGAGGGACTTACTTTCATACAAGCCCAATCTACTTGCACTCCGACAAAGGGACTTACACCCTATGGTCACCCCCGTCTCTTCGGTCGAGTCTATCGCGATCAACCAGTATCAACCATCACATTAAAGTGGCTTATAAAATCATAATCAATTTCAGCGAGTCATCAATCTCTGTTGGCGTTTCTTATTCAGTGTTAATCATCACTCATGAAGCCTAAGTCAGAGCATCTAGCAAAGAACAAAACATCTAATCCTATCAAGGATCACCTTAAGACTTCCAACTCAAAGCGTTCCTAAGGACCGATCAGGATTCCATACGCGTGTAAGCAGTTCGATAGTATCGTTGCATCATTTATGTAAAACAAAAGGCGAGGTAAGGGAATCGAACCTGACGAACCTGACTCTAACCCATCTCGATTATGGGGTTATCATTCAATGAAAGTCTTCGATCCATAACTTTATTCTACCCCCTCCCGTTCCTATGGTGAGCTTCTGGTTCCAACTCATGCTGTTATGCATTCGCATTCCGATCCGCCTCTCTGGCTCTAGCACCGCCCGTTCCAGGCATTAAAGCTCATCCTAGATCCAAATCGACTGTGCCCCCAAGTAAATTAATCTCGGTACCAAACAATTTTAGGTCAATACCGACCTATTCTGGTCGTGGGGCCACTGTTCTATTTTGCTCTGCCCAACTCCAAATGCTCCTGCATAGGTTTTTGGTCTTTGATTCTGCATTCCAGCTGCTCCGACTGTTATTTGTTGATCCATCCTTCTAAAAATCTAGTCAACATCTCCCCTCTATCTCTTCCCTGGTTACATAAACTGATGGATCGGAATTTAAGAATACCTCCTGGCCGCTCCATGTTCTTGTTGACCTCCTTCAGGAATTGCTCTTGTAGAAGGCATCTTCATTTCTCCCAAACTTCAGATCCAAGCTAGGTTTTCGAATCTAGCTTGCTCTTAATGAAAGCTCAAAAAATATTTGCACCAAAAATGGCACAAACACCCTAGAAGCAACTGAAAGCACAAAAATGTATAGATCTAACGAAATAAACGTAAAAGCAGTAGAAAAGACAATTTTTATAGTGCTTCGACAAATACTTCGGCCTACGTCTACTTTAATTTTCGTCATTTATTGGTTCTTTTCGGAATACAATGATTATAACTCAAGTCCAACCACAATCTAATAGTTCTCACATTTGGGAGCGTTTATAGTATTTGGGAAAGAAGAGGAAAGAAGAGAAATCAAGTGCCAAAGTTATTGTTTTGAAGCTAGAGGTGTTGTATTCATGACGAAACCGCCTAGTAGAATTGGAGGCCCACGAAATATCCAGTCCAGATCCAAATCCAAGTATGCAAGAGTGGGTTACCGGGTTTAATTACCAACAAAATCCACTCGTTATCGAGTTGTTTTGGTCGGTAATGACTGGTTTTCCAGGGGGAACACCTTTTCTTTTTTCCATTGGCCTTCTATCTCCGATCCTTGTTTTCTGAACACTTTTCTCTTAAGATTGGGTTGTTTCCAAGAGTTTCTGATACCTCTTGTACTTGTTGTCTGATTTCAGTCAGAAAATACTTAAAATTGTTCTTTTATTCCTTGAGAAAAGCACTCCACAACAATCACTCGGGCTAAAGATCCTTGTTGAAGATTTTTGGAGGATCTACGTTTCGAAAAAAGTGGTTGGTACCGAGTGGTTCTCCTTTCTCTAATGCCTCTAATTTTTTTTGAGTTACTTCATATCATCACTCTAGATAGTTTTAAATCATGCTGGAGTGAATCATGTCTGTGAAAATCATCTCGGTGAAAATCACGAGCTTCAGGTCAGGGTTGACTAGACTTGTTGTCTGACCTGAGTGGTTTGTGTGTTTGCTTTGGGCCTTGCTTACAAACGTTTGAAGGTTGAAGTGCTTCGAGTTGTACTTGGGAGTTTTGTGTGTCAGACCCATGTTCAACCTGCCACCGATTACTTGGAGTCCGACCCAAGATTTTTTTATGTTCCACCCGATTTATACTCGGCACTGATCGCTTGGAGTCTAACCTGAGTTTTTGTGTGTCTAACCCAAGTCCTACTCGGTACCGACCATAGGACCCTGACCAAAAATGTGACTTTCCAATTTTTCAACTACTTTTTTATATATTTTTTCTTGCATTTTTATGATGTTTCCAAAGTCCTTAGTTCATTTCTCCATATTTGTTCATCCAATTCCTTCGTTTAGTTCTGTTCGAAAGCAACGCAAAATTTGTTTATAACTCTTGCTCCTCTAAAGTACGCCTTACGAATGTAAAGTGAGCTTTGTTAAAGAACAAGTTTCCACAGTAGTCGATTTCTGACAGTCAAGCTTTCCAGCTATCTGTAACATCCCCTATCTTGAGGCCCGAAGCTAAGTGCTACAAATGGTACACCCATCTATAGTATTAACTTCCGTTGACAAAATATGATAATGTTAATGGTATCCACAATATCAGAAGCACATGAATATGAAACAAAATCATAGATTTCAAAAACAACATACTTTACTGATTACATTTCAAGATATGTTTTATATTCCGTTACACAATCCCAAAACGTATCCCAGTTTTTGATCAAATATAATTATTATAGAATACGCCAAGAGCGACATATGAAGATGCCTCCATGGATGATTAGAGTACTAAATAGACAAAAACTATCTTCGTACATCACAATAGAAATAGAAATACAAATAACAACTCCTAAATAGCTATCCATGCCTCCTGCACGTCTTCGAAAGCTTTATTCATCCACGTACTAAAACTTGTAAATCCTCAGCTCTCAACCTACTCAAATCATATTTTGAGCACTTGAGAGTTTAATGGGAAAACATAAACTTCGATTCAGACATAAATCATGGTGTGAATAATAATTTATATCTAAGTTTACTGATATTAAGTGAGACCACACCGCTTAGCGGAACATGGTTTCCCTCACCAATATCCCTTTTTAAAACATATCTTTTGCAAATTAAAATCCTGCAACCAAACTGGTTAAAGCAAGAATAGCAATATCATGTATGCATACAAATCAGGTAATCAATGGACTATTTGTCCGAATGATATAATTTTGTTTGGCTAACTACTAACCTTTGGCTGATCTGGGCCTACCAGAAAAAATAAACAAATAATCTAAATTCTGTTAGATATACTCGTGGACAGTCTGTCCCTAACTTACTTCTCTCAAGGTCAACCGATCCTAATGGTTTTGCGGGCTCACCAATAACCTATCTTTACTCTGTATATTCTTTTCTGTGTGCAGCATCATTTGTCTTACCTGTGACAAAGCCATACACACTGAAATTTTGGACTTATATTAGCTAGAGGCTATTAGCTAAAGTATAGGGCGTGACCCCATACCGGTCCCATTTAGTATTTTAATATCTGAGTCATTTACTTAGGGTAAACTACCCCATCAAATTTTCCTTGAAAACCTTTTCAATTTGATTTAATCTTTAAATATACTTAAACAAGGAAAAATATACTCTACGCTTTACTCAAATCACTTTTCCATGTTATATATACTTTACACAAAACATTATTTGATGAAAACATTCGAAGCTTTTAAACAATCTCTTTCGAAGCCTTTGAAAGTACCCCTTTCAAAGCCTTTAAAAGTACCCCTTTTGAAACCATTGAAAGTACCCCTTTCGATACAAGTAAACTACTTTACTTTATAACCTTAGGCCGAAAGGCTAAAACATACCTTTCGAAACCACTTATAATAGACCTTTCGAAAACATTGAAATTATCCTTTCGAAATCTTTATAAAACCTTAGATATCCTCTTTCCAAAACACTTTAAACATGCCTTTCGAAAATAATGGAAACCCTCCTTTTAAACACTAAGGTAAACCTTTCGAAAACATCAAGGAACTAACTCTTCGAAACCTTTATCATATACCTTTCAAAAACATTAAGTCCTTTACATAAATAAAACCTTTCTAAAGCATTGGGTTTAAGTAAAACACGTGGAACATAGTTTCAAAACCATTTAAAACCATTCCTTCTGAAACCTTCGGGTTTAACTTTCAAAATCTCAAAAGGGTCATAAACTAAAAAAGTCGAAAGCAACTCTTTCGAAAGCAATTTCCTAAGTAAATGAAGTGGATGGTGTCAAAACCAATCCCTTCAAAGGCATTGGAGAAGCGGCTGAAGGTTTAAAGCGAAAGAACCCTTTCGAAGGCATTGCTTTGAAAGGTAGAATGCGGCAACAGGGGTTTCGACCCCTTCGAAAGCATTTCTTAAAAAAAAGGCGGTAACCTCATTTGACAGCTCTTTTCTTTCAAAACACTTGACCAAGTCGAAAGTTAACTCATTCGAAAGCACTCTTCTCAAAAGCAAGCCAGCGACATTTCTTTTTAAAAGCAAAACTAGGTCTTGACCCCTTTGAAAGACCTGTTTCGACATTAGACCTTTCGTCTATATCTAATCCACTATGTACCAAATCTTTGATACCATGTGTATTTGTTTCAAACTGGTTGGAGGCGGAAGTATGTAGTCGAAAGGTGCTGCCGAAAGTGGTGAAACAACAAAAACCTTGTAAAACTGATTTTTAACTTTATAAAGTAATTCCTTTTCGGATAACATGCTTATTTGTTATCATATAATTGGTTGCCAATTTCTTTTTCAAAATATTTTCTAAACATGCTGCCGAATTTCAGAGATTAATAATTTAAAATATTTACAATTTCCCCCTTCTTCTTTTATAAACATATAAAACATTTAAGTCCCGTACCTTAAATAATTTTATATACTTATTAAAACACTTAGGAAAAGCCTACAAAAATTCCCATAAATTACTTTTAATACATTTTTTAACATATTTAAATTTCTGACCAAAGATAACATATAATAGCCGTAATTAATTTTAAACTTAATTAACCATTTTCTTCATTAGAAAATTCATATTAAATCCACATTAATTCAAAAAATTATGAAACTTGAAACCTAACCCTAGAATAATATTTCTGACCTTGTATCAAATTGTAAGGCATTTGAATGTCATTTAATAGGTTTTTCACATTAAACCTTAACATAAAATATTTATGAAATAGCACAAATCATCAACAAGCATATATATCCTTATAAAAAAAATCAAAACATGGCAAATCATTTGCAAAATAAATTCGGATCTGATCTAAAACTGAAAATAATAAAATGAGATGTGACCTATTATTTACCTTTAGTTTATGATTAAGGAATTTGAGATTTGTTTCTTGAATTAGAGTGACCAAGCTTCCTTCCTCTTGGTTTTTGCTTATCTTTCTCTTACTTCTCCTAACAGTGGTCGGCCTCTGCTTGGTTTAATTTTAGTTTGTGATCATGTAATATGAAAGTGGCTTGAGGCTTTAGGGTATATGAATATATCTTATTCCTATCTTGCCCTTATCCATTACCCTAACTATTTAATTTTAACTCTCTCTTGTTCACTGTTTAATTTGGCACGACCCCCTTCAATTATTCAAATCTCAATTCCCTTAACCATTTACATTATTTTATTTTATTTAACTAATTAAATGTCTTAAATAATGTTAATCAAATTTAGGGTCGTTACAGTCTCCTCTCCTTAAAGAATTTCGTCCTCAAAATTACGATAAGGTACTCATAAAAATCAATCATAAAGGTAAAACATACCATGAAACAAGTCAAGATAAGTGTCTCTATTCCTGCTCTTAGTTCTCTAAGTACAGTCTCTCTCGTCGTCGCTCCACTGGACTTTAACTAATATGATTGTCTTGTTCCTTAGCCTTTACTCATCTCTCGCGACTATACGAACTGGATTTCTAACTATAGTCAATTTCGGTTCCACTACTAAGTCCTATAACATAGTTGGTGCTATATTAGTCTCCGAATCTCGAATACACTTCCTTAGATGATAAATATGAAAAACATGTTGGAATCCTGTCAAATTTTTCGGTAACTCTACTCTATCCCGATCCTTTCTACAATAGGAAACGGTCTAACAAATTTCAGTGCTAATTTCTTTGAATCAATTACACATTTCATCGGTGATACCTTGACAAAAACATAATCTTCAACCGAGAACTCTAAGTCTTTCCGTCTCTTATCAGCATGACTCTTTTTCCTAGACTGAGCTTCTTTCATTCTAGCTCTAATTAACTTAGTCTTTTCTGCAGCTTCTCTAACCAAATCCATTCCAAGAACTAACCTATCCCCAGTCTTTAACCAGCAAACTGACGATTTGGATGGCCTACCATATAGAGCTTCAAATGGGGCCATTCCTATGCTAATCTGATAACTGTTGTTGTATGAAAAATCAACTAAGTGTTGATGGTCTTCCCATGATCCTCAAAAATCTAGCACACAGGCACGTAACAAATCTTCTAAGACTTTGTTAATTCTTTTCATTTTTCCATCCGTCTGCGGATGGTAAGCAGTACTCATCTTGAGCTTGGTTCCTAAAGTATCCTGTAGACTCTTCAAAGCTCGCTGGTGAGTAAGGAATCTCTATCGCTTACTATACTACTAGGAATTCAATGCAGTCTAACTATATTTTTCATTAACAACTTAGCTAAAACAAGTGCTATCCTTGTTGATTTAACTGGAATGAAATGGGCACTCTTGGCCAGCCTGTCCACCATGACCCATATACTTTCATTTCTCTATTTTACTCTGGCAACCAGTCTATAAAATCCATCGAGATAGAATCCCATTTCCACACTGGAATATCTAAAGGTTGAAGTAACCCACTTGGTTTTTGGTGTTTGGCTTTTATCTTTTGGCATCTCAAACACTATTTCACCCATAAGCCTACATCTTTCTTCATACCATTCCAATAGAAGCTTCTCTTCATATCGTGATACATCTTGGTCTCTCCAGGATGAATCATAAACTTGGATCAATGACATTCCCCAAGAACTTCTTTTCTTAAGTCCTCAACATTCAAACACACAACCATCCTGTCTTTCTCAACCGTCCCTTCTAACCAAGAATAAAACCCTTTAGATCATCGATCTCACTTCCAACCTCAAGCCTTCTAATCTGCTCAGCTAACACCGGATCCTCTTTCTTCTTAGAAGCAATCTTTTCGATCATCACCGATCGAGCTTCTAAACATGAAAACACAGCAGTTTCATTACTGGACCTAGCCTCAGATCTCCACTGTATCCTACATAGTCAATGATTCTAAATCTTTAGCTATCATTACCTGCACCGCATTCTAATATTTCCTGCTAAGTGCATCCGCAACCTTGCTTCCTTTTCCGAGTGTGTACCGAATACCAAAGTCATAAGCGACTAAAAACTCTAACCACCTCTACTGTCTCATATTCAACTCCTTCTAAGAAAATAAATACTTCATCGACTTATGATCCGTATACAATTCAAATATTTCTCCCATTAGGTAGTGTCTCCGCACCTACAACAAAAAAATTACCGTAGCTAATTTGAAACATGCATTGGATATCTAACCTCATGCGGTTTAAGCTGTCAAGATGCATAAGCAATTGTTTACCCCTCTACATTAACACAACTTCTATTCCTGCCCTACATGCATCTGTATACTCTACTAAATCCTGATTCCCATCTAGAACAACTAACACGGGTGTATTAGTCAATAAGCATTTCAGCTTCTAGAATGCCTCCTCACACTTATCGGTCCAAATGAACTTTGCATCCCTTCGCGTTGGCTTGGTCTCCATGAAAAGTCCTTTATGATTCTCCGATAATATCTAGATAATTCAAGAAAACTCTTTATCTCAGTCACCGCCGTGGGTCTCTTCCAATTATTCACTGCCTCGATCTTAGCTGGATCCACTGACAACCTTTTCTCTAAGACTACATGACCAAGAAACTTCACTTCCTTCTTCCAGAAATGACACTTTGAAAATTCTCCTTCAATTGATGCTGCCTCGATGTCTCAAGCACCACTCTAAGATGAACTTTATGCTCTCTTTCATCTTTAGAGTATATCAATATATCATCTATGAATACCAACATGAATCGATCCAAGTGCTCTTGGAAAACTCGATTCATCAAATCTACAATGAATGCTGGCACATTAATTAGTTCGAACGGCATTACTAACCCTTCATATGATCCATATCTGGTTCTAAATGCGTCAAAAAATACTATTCTCTGCCACTCTAAGTTGATGGAACCCTGTTGCTAAATCCAACAGGAAAAATATTTTGGCTCCACTCAACTAGTCGAACATATCGTCAATTTTAGGTAACAGATATCAATTTTTTATCGTCTTATCATTCAACTTACGATAACCAATACATATCCTTAATGATCCGTCCGACTTCTTGGCAAACACTGCGGTTGTTCCGTAAGGCGAACTTCTTGGTCTGATAGCCTTCCAAATCCACCAACTGCACCTTGAGCTCCCATATCTCGGTAGGTGTAATTCTGCTTGGCGATCAACTCATCGGTTCTGCTCTTGGTGCCAAATCTATCCTAAACTCAATAGATCGTTTAGATGGCAATCCCACTATCGGTTCAAAGTATTCTGTGAATTATTCTCTAACAATGAAAACTCGATTCAACTCGTCTTCTACCTCAATAATACCCAACAAAGCGTTAACCTTAAACTAGGGTTTTCTACAGAGTATATGATTCGATCACTACAATCAGGGTATCTAAGTGATATTTTTCTATCATGGTAAAATTATCTAGCATCGTATTTACTTAACCAATCCATACCCAAAATAATTCCGAACCCTACGAAATCGAATACATGCAAACTGCAAGCAAACATATGACCTAACAATTCAAACTCTAAGCAGTCATATCTCATCCCAGGAGTCGCATAACCTCCTATCAGATTTGCAACCCTTAAGGAAGTAACTAAGTATGAGGGTTCTAAGTTAAGCTTATCTCCTTTTATAAACATATAAAACATTTAAGTCTCATGTCTTAAAATAATTTTATATACTTATTAAAACACTTAGGAAAATTCTACAAAAATTCCCATAATTTACTTTTAATACGTTTTCTAACATATTTAAATTTCTGACCCAATGCTAACATAAATAGCCGTAATTAATTTTAAACCCAATTAACCATTTTCTTCACTAGAAAATACATAATAAATCCACATTAATTTAGAAAATTATGAAACTTGAAACCCAACCCTAAAATAATATTTCCGACCTTATACAAAATCCCAGGTCATTTGGATGTCAGTTAATAGGTTTTTCAAATTAAACTTTAACATAAAATCTATATGAAATAGCATAAATCATCAACAAGCATATATATATATATATCCTTATAAATAGTCAAACATGGAAAATTGTTTGCAAAATAAATTTGGATCTCATCTGAAACCGAAAATAAGAAAATGAGATGTAACCTATTATTCACCTTTAGCATGTGATTAATGAATTTGAGATTTGCTTGTTGAACTAGATTGATTAAGCTTCCTTCCTCTTGGTTTTTGGTTATGTTTCTCTTACTTTCTTCTAACGTTGGCCGACCTCTCCTTGGTTTGATTTTAGTTTATGAACATGTAAAATGAAAGTAGCTTGAGGGTTTAGGGTATATGAATATATCTTTTACCTATCTTGCCCTCATCTATTACTCTTAACTATTTAATATTGATTCTCTCTTGTTCATTGTTTAATTTGGCACAACCACCGTTTCATTTTAAATCTCAATTCCCTTAACCATTTACATTAATTTATTTTATTTAACTAATTAAATGTCCTAAATAATGTTTGTCAAAATTAGGATCATTACACTATCCATCGATTCAAGTTGTGGAGAATCATCTAGTTTCTTCGAATTCTCCTACAAATCCATTGTCATTCTAGATCGCCATAGGTAAGGATTCTAGTCCTTACTTAAGTGTTAGTCATAAATCATAATCAGTCCATTTTCATCTGCAATCATATCATGTATAAAAATCATTCCGTTTTCATTTGGGATTTATCTGTTTTCGTCCAATCACACGGCGTTCAAATCCTAATGTCAAGTCAACATCCATTGTAGGGTCCGATCGCCCTAGACGTTTAACATGCAATCTAGGATTCATCCTCTCTGGATTGTTTAACATTCAATCTAGGGTACGGTCTCTTTGCATCGTTTAACATCCAATATAGGGTTCGTTCTCTCCGGATCCTTGCCGAGTTCAATCCGCTTGCTCTTCAGTGAGAGGACTCAACGTCCAAGTAAGTCCATCCATCCACTCCCAGCGAGGGGACTTACTTTTGTACAAACCCAATTCATTCACTCTCTGGCAAGGAGACTTGCACCCTATGGTCATTACCCCATCTCTCTGTTCGGGACTATCGTGATAAATTAGTACCAGCCATCACAATCAATTGGTTTATAAAATCCTAATCAATTTTAGGAGATCATCTTTCTTCGTTGATGTTTCCTAATCGGTGTTAGTCATCACTCATGAAGCCTAAGTCAGAGAATCTAGCGAATATCAAAACAAACATCTAATCCTATCAAGGATCACCTTCAGACTTCTAACTCAGGGCATGCCTAGAGATCAATCAGGATCCCGTACAGGTGTAAGTGGTATAATAGTAATATCACATCATTTATTTAAAGTAAAAGGCGAGGTAAGAGAATCGAACTTGACTCCAATTCATCCCAATTGTGTGGTTATCATCCAATGAAAGTATTTGATCCATAACTTCATTTTACCCTCCGTTCCTACGATGAGCTTATGGTTCTAGCTCCCGTTGTTATGCATTTGCTTTTTGATCTATCTCTTTCGCTTCAGCACTGCCTGTTCTAGGAATTAAAGCTCATCCTAGTCTAAATCAACCATGCCCCTAAGTAAATTGATCTCGGTACCAACCTGGTTCAAGTCGGTACCGGCCCTTTTGGTTGTGGGAGGCACTGTTCTAGTTTGCTCTGTTCCAACTCAAGATGCTTCGGCTGTTCTTTGTTGATCTGTCGTTTTAAAAAATCTATTCAACATCTCCTCTCCATGTCTTCCCTGGTCATGTAGAGTGAAGAATTTGAATTCAAGGATATCTCCTGGCTGCCTCCATGACCTTATTGACTTGCTTCAGGTTGAAGGCCTCTTCATATCTCACAAACTTCAGATCCAAGCTTAGGTTGTCAAATCTAGCTTGCTCTCAATGAAAGTACCAAAAATATTTGCACCAAAAATGACATAAACACCCTAGAAGTAACTGAAAGCACAAAAAATGTATAGATTTAATGAAATAAACATAAAAGTAGTAGAAAAGACATAATTTTTATAGTGGTTCGGCAAATACTCCGACTTACATCTATTTTATTCTTTGTTATTAATTGATTCTCTCTACAATAAAATGATTATAACTCAAATTCTACCACAATCTAGTAGTTCTCGGATTTGGGGGTGTTTAGAGCATTTGGGGAAGAAGAAGTCAAGTGCCAAAGTCCCTTTTTTGAATCTATAGGTGTTGTATTTGTAGGGAAACCACCTAGCAAAACTAGAGGTCCGTGAATATCCACTCTAGATCCAGATTGGAGTATGTAGGAGTGAGTAACTAGGCCCAATTATCTATAAAAACCACTTAGTATCGAGTGGTTTTAGTCGGTACCTACTGGTTTTTCCAGAGGGAAACATCCCCTCCTTTTCTCCATTGGCTTCTATCTTCAATCCTTTGTTTTCTGAACACTTTTCTCTTGAGATTAGGATGTTATTGAGAAGTTCTTATACCACTTGTACTTGTCTTCTTTTAGTCAGAAAATACTTAGAGTTCTTCTATTTTTTAAGAAAAGCACTCCACGAAAATCACTCGAGCCAGATGTAATATCCCAGAATTTTATCATTTTGATTGTGAATATTTACTTAATTTTAAATATTTAAATAATTAGTTTTTAAAGTTTAATAACCTATATTCAAATATAAGGATTATTTAAATATTTTAATTGTGAATTAAATATTATTTAAATGGATTAAATAGCTTTATTTAACTTCTTTCGATTAATAAATAATAATGGTGAACTCATTTTGTAAATTTATTTACAATAATAAATATTTCGAATAGATATCGATAATGTGATCGAAAAATATAAAACGATATCAAAACATGTGAAATTATCATTCCATGACACCATCTCAAATTTTGACGAAACTAATGCCATCGGAACTGAAGTAATAAGCGATTACGCCGACGAGTTTTGTAGTGATCGGACGTACCGTTTGATCGTACGAGCTTGGAATGCATAATGGTTAAGTGAATTAAAATAATAATATGATTTTATTATAAAAGCTAACTTTTGTATACGACGCAATTAAGTCTCGAAACTAGTTCCATTGAGTTCGAAATAGGGGTATCTGGCTAAGAACGCTAATGAGCATGCCTCGATTAGAGTTCGCGATTTAAGGGGATGAATAGTGCTTGAGAAAAAAGTTCTATAAAAGGACCCCTCTCATGTGACGCCCCACCTCTATACCCACTCTAGCCAAGAACACTACGGTGTAGTGCTGTCAACTAGCGTGGAGAATGAGGCTGTTGAGGAGCGACCATCCGTGTAATTGCCTTGTGCGAGCACCGATGTGTCAGATAGTAAAAACGTGCATTTCATTTCAGGAGGAAATCCGACATGCCGATGCAAACTCAAAGCTACTACACAGTGGCTATAATAGTCTAGGACAAAATATAAACTAATAACACAGATAAAATAAATGCGGAACACAGATGAAACAGAAAGTATCAAATATATATATATATATATATATATATATATATATAATAACTGATGTCAGTTACAATACATTTGACACGGTACATGTGATACAACTACAACAGTCAACTCAGGAAGTTACATATACAAGTACATTAACGTATATAATATACATGAATACATATCTTTCAATACAATTACACAGACTACTACAAATGACGACGATAACTCCAAAAGATATGAAAGGACTTCATAGCTCAAGCAGCATCCCAAAGCAGAATATCTACAACCTGAAATAACTCGGGTCTGACCCGAGTATTACATTCAAAAGAAAATAATACCCGGGTCAGTCTAATTCAAACTCAGTTATTAGTGCACAGAAGCAATAATAATTAAATAGAAATTAGACGACAGTCAAAATAAATTTACCTATCCGATTCTTAAATAAGAAATCGGATAACGGTAAATATAACATGAACCAATTCAAACAATTGGAACATCAATTAAAAGGTCAACACAAGTAGGGCTGCAGTATACGCACGCGTGTACTGCCACGCCACTACAACATATGGAATACGAAATAGTTCCATAAATCAAAAGCAAAAGAAATAACAATAAAATCAATACCGTGTGGCTGCAGTTCACACTTGCGTGCACTGCCTTGCCACTACAGTGACAATATACCCAATGAATACCGTGTGGCTGCAGTTCACGCTTGCGTGCACTGCCTTGCCACAACAGTGATAATGTACACAATGAATATTCACAAGCGTCGCCGTGAATATCATAAGGCCAAGTGTCGATTAAATTGCAGAGACAAATGCGAGGTCAAGCCCAATGAATTTTAGGCTCAACACAAGGCGATGAGCAAAGTAGCAAATTGTTATCCCGCTTTTTGGCAAAACCGCGATACCAAAAGATTGATCGAAAGCAAAGGACAGTTCGCCTCAGAGGTTGATCGTACTTCCTTTCGCCATGGATATCACTGAATTTTATCCGAGTCCAGATTGAGCTACAATTGATAGGACACGGCAAGAAAGACCACAGGAGTCAGCATTTCAAATTTCAAGTCAATCCGAGTTCACGTGCTCAAGCTATGATCGGTTCAACTTGGAAGGAACATGCTGGTTTCGAACCCATCATGATGGGCGTCTTCGAACCCATCGTCACGCGCCATTCGAAACCATCACCTTCGAACCGAAGGACATCGAACCCATCGGTTTCGAAACCATCAAAGCGCCTCACCTTCGACTCCATTACCTTCGACTCCATCATGTTCGAATCCATGTGCCTCGTATTCATGGAGGGTTGGCAGAGCTCATGTGCATCCAAGGAACACAAGTTCGAACCCATCACAGAAGCCATGCTTCGAACCCATCACAGAGGCCTTCTTTCGAACCCATCTGTGATACCATCTTCGAACCCATCCTGTGTAACTTCGTCCGAACCCACTGGGTCAACCAACCACGATGACGTGTCTTCCATCGGTTCGAATGCGCCGAGATACATGGAGTCGAAGCGGTCAACACGGAGTGAAGTCCGGATCGATTCGAAGTTTGCGCTCCACGTCACTACGAAGCCGCGTGCCATGATGGATTCGAAACCATCGTTTCGAATACATGGGTTCGAACCAGACAGCTATGCCAAAAACCCAATTTTGAATCCATGATATCTCCCAACCTATTGATCCAAATGCCACGAAATTTTCACTGAAGCTTGTGCACATGTTGAAGAATGTCCACGCCAAATTTCACTTCGATTGGATGAATTCTTGATCGGTTCGAATGGAGTTCGAACCGATGCCAAAGTGGGCCCAAACTTCCTGAGACCGTGCGCGTGGGCCCCCTCACGTGCAAGACGTGGTCTTCCGAGTTTTCAGCGAAATATCAGCAGCCTACGCCTATAAATAGAGCCCCGGGGCCAACAGAAAAGGGATCTTCTGACTCTGAGACGCCTAGACTCTGCCGGATCAAGATCTCCATCATCCTATATCATAACTTGATTGTTGATTTCGAATTTCCAGTTGTAACTTGCTGTTGATCGCTGTAACAACTTGTAATCATTGAAAGAGAATCAATAAAAAATCAAAACACTTCACAGTGGACGTAGGCAACACGCCGAACCACTATCAATCGCTTGTCTACGCATTTATTTTACTGTTGATTGGAGTTTTTGTTAGATAATATCTGTTTTGAACTTACATTCTTGACTATTATCTCTTCAACGACTCCCGAAGAGTGTTGTGCCCAATTTTGACACAAACACTTTGGTGCTTTCACTGAGAAAACCCAGATTTTCTCCTGCTCGTTGGATCTGTCATCGATACCGGATTGAATAAATCTAAGAGAGAGATCCAGATCGTTAAATCCAACTTCCTTCCCTTCTATTCAGATTTGCACAAAGTCTAGGAAAGGAACTCAACTCTAAAGATGGTTAGCACAAGAACCACCTCGAACGCCGTCAATCAAGAAGGACAGGATAGACAGAATCCTGCCCCCCTACTTCCACCTAATCAAGATGCCGCTGGGCACTTAGAACCGTCGGGTCCGGTTACCCGACAAGAATTGCAGTTATTACTTCAAGAGCTGACGCAGAGTCGGCGACAACTAGAAGAATAGCTACGCGCTAACGCTGAGCTAATCAACAAGCTGGATCACCAAAAACGAAAAATATCCATGAGAGATCGTGCTTCTCGCTCTTCCAGCGAAAGTTCTTCATCTTCTGATTATCATAACCGACCTCCACGACCCCGGTTAGATGGGAGTCGTATGCCACCCGCTGGAAACCAACCAACATTGACCGTTGGACAAATAAGAGTTGGTCCGTCATCCAGTTTTCAAACCGGACCCTCCTCAGGAGGAGGCGCCGTTCCTCATCACGCCGTAGAATACCGCACCACTAGCATTGCGGCTGAACCAAGGGTCGACGCTCAAGACCAGTCGGACCTAGACCGTCGTCATAGCGGCCGTACTCCTGAACCGTATGTCCCAGAGAACTATGAGCTGAGAAGGCAAGGTGTGAACCGTCAACGATATCCGGTTCAAACCCAAAGTATGGAACGTGACCATACTCCGGCGCAAATGCTGGATCTTTCAACTATGATACGTCAGATGATCCGTGAGAGTCAGGGATTCACAAACGACGATTGGGGAGTTTCCCGAAGTCACACTCCCTTTACGGACGACATTCTTAATGCTGAACCCCCACGGCGATTCCGAATGCCCACTCTGCCCATGTATGAGGGAAACTCCGATCCCAACCAACATATTCTAAAATATGAATGGTCGATGACTGCTGCCAGAGCCGACGACGCTGTGAAGTGTCGTAGTTTCCCCATATCCTTGGGGGGCATCGCCACCATGTGGTTCACCCGATTGCCTCCTCGATCCGTCTCCTCATTCGACCAGCTGGCCACAAAATTCGTTGAGCAATTCCGCATGCACGTCGCGAGGCCGAAAGATGTCAACACTCTATCTAGTGTCACACAAGCTCCCGGAGAGACACTCAGACACTACTTAGAAAGATTCCATACTGCATGTGCAGAGATTAGTAATCCAAACGTTAACTCCATCCTTATGGCGTTAACTAAGGGGATCGACCTCGATTCTGAATTTGGCAATTGGCTAGCTGGGAAACCGCCTGCGTCATTGGACCGTTTCCATGCCAAAGCAGCTCAATTCCTGAGACGGGAAGATGCGAAACAGTCTAGGAAACAAACTGACGCAGGACCAAATGCGGGAGGAATCCAAAGCAATGTTGCAATAAAACAGTCCGGCGAGAGCTCCGGAAAAGTTCAGTTGAACATTAAAAACAAGCAAGCTCGGCGAAGAGAGAGCGTGAATCTACTTAAAAAACAAGATCAAAAGCGCGGCCCGCAACGCAAAAATCCGAAGCTCGACAGTTATACTCCTTTGAATATTTCATTGGAGGACTTGTATTTGCGGACCCGTAACGCGATTCAATATGAAAAACCTGCTCCAAGACCGTCGTCGGAGAGACAAATCCAGACGAAATTTTTTTGCAGGTTCCATGAAGGCTACGGGCACGATACGAACGAGTGTCGTCACTTACAGGATCTTGTTGAAAAACTGGTCAGGGAAGGGAAACTGGAACAGTTTGTGCGGACACCGCAGCCCAGAGATGCGGGCCCATCCAATCCAATCAATGAACCCAATCGACCGAGGCAGGAGGACTCGACTTGTCCCCGTGGGAGATTGGTGATAAACGCCATCAGTGGCGGGCCTACTCGTTCAGAAGCCTGGAACGACGAAGAACCTCGTCACTGTCAAGTGTGACATGCTCCTTCAATCCATAAATACTTTACAATTTCTTTTATGTTCTGAATTTTGAATTTGTAATAAGGCACTGACTTTGCCACATTTTCTAATTTCAGCAAATAAAATGCTATCTCTTCAAGCTAAAGCTGTGATTCACTGAATACAACATTCAACAATCACGACACACAAAGAGCTAAGTTCCATCGAACAATGGAATTTATTCAAATAGCGAGTGACTGCGTTACAACCGGCCACTCACTAAGTGAAACCCCAGCTCGGGGGCAAGCCAACACATCGAAGGCTGAACTGGACCAACACACGACAGTCCATTTAACAATTCGTTCCCAGAGCGCGAACGGACTCCAACTTCCCACAGCGCGAATTGGAGTATAAACATTCAATAATTCGTTCTCAGAGCGCGAACGGACTCCAACTTCCCACAGCGCGAATTGGAGTATAAACATTCAATAATTCGTTCCCAGAGTGCGAACGGACTCCAAATTCCCGGAGCGCGAATTGGAGTATAAACACTTAACAATTCGTTCCCGGAGTGCGAACGGACTCCAACTTCCCACAGCGCGAATTGGAGTATAAACATTCAATAATTCGTTCCCAGAGTGCGAACGGACTCCAAATTCCCGGAGCGCAAATTGGAGTATAAACACTTAACAATTCGTTCCCAGAGTGCGAACGGACTCCAACTTCCCACAGCGCGAATTGGAGTATAAACATTCAATAATTCGTTCCCAGAGTGCGAACGGACTCCAAATTCCCGGAGCGCGAATTGGAGTATAAACACTTAACAATTCGTTCCCGGAGTGCGAACGGACTCCAACTTCCCGCAGCGCGAATTGGAGTATAAACATTCAATAATTCGTTCCCAGAGTGCGTACGGACTCCAACTTCCCACAGCGCGAATTGGAGTATAAACATTCAATAATTCGTTCCCAGAGTGCGAACGGACTCCAACTTCCCACAGCGTGAATTGGAGTATAAACATTCAATAATTCGTTCCCAGAGTGCGAACGGACTCCAAATTCCCGGAGCGCGAATTGGAGTATAAACATTCAATAATTCGTTCCCAGAATGCGAACGGACTCCAAATTCCCGGAGCGCGAATTGGAGTATGAACATTTAACAATTCGTTCCCGGAGTGTGAACCGAAGTATCAGTGCCAATTCCATGATCCCCAAAACATGAATTGGGGTATAGACATAAGTTGCGGGTTCCCGGAGCGCGAACCGAAGCACCCGTGCAAACTCCAGATTCCCGAAGTGCGAGTTGGAGCATAAACGTCAATTCCGGGTTCCTGAAGTATGAACCCAAACATACAAGTTTTATCCAAGTTCCCGGCGTGTGAATTGGAGCACAAACACCAAGTTAAAGTTCCCGTAGTGCGAACTAAAGTGTTAATACTAACTCCGAGTTCGTAGAGTGCAAGTTGGAATGTGAACATCATTCCCAAGTTCCCGGAGCGCGAACCGTGTCACAAGCATCAATAACTCTCGAATTCCTGGAATGCAAACCGGGTTATCGATCTCAAATTATTCTAAGTCCCCGGAATGTGGACGTGTGCTCAAGATTTGCAACAAGTGCGATCAACCACCACAAATACAAGTGTTGTTCCCCAAAACTGGGGGGCACGAAAGCTAAATATTAATCACTAACCGAAGTGATACAACGTCCGAAGTTCAACTCATTCATCAATCACAACGTGTGACCAAGATCTTCAGACTTGGCAAATGAGACGAACTCTACTTAAACGGTAAAAACACCACAAGTACACCGGACCGAAAACAAGGCATTGCAAGTACTTAAGCACAAATAAAACGAGAGTTGGAACAAAGAAACTAAATTTTATTTCAACTAACTTAAAACAAGGACTTACATGCAGATAAGTTCTTTCAAAAAAGAATGCCTACTAGCAGGGGCCGAACCTGCATCTATACACGACCTACTGACAAAAAACGGAGACAAGTACCCGTCTACCAAAACATCTGCTTGAGAAGCCGATTTATTTCTTCTTTTTCGTCCTTCTTACTAGTGGTACATCATCAGTGTCACTAGGGACAGAAATTCTTCGTTTTGAATGTCTCCTCTCCGGCGGTGGCTCTTCGGCTGGAGGCATGATGTCAATATCCTCCTCGGAGCTTGAATCTGCATGGAGGCTTCCTGCCGGAGGAGCAGGGGGGACTGGATCCGTAACGGAAGTTGAGACAGTGCCACCCGATGGCGCTACCGTGGCAGGTGCTGGACTCTGCGCCGCCGTGCTGCCGCCGACGATACCGCTAAGCCCCGCAGCCTCTATCTCGGCGTTGATCTCAGCCAAAATTTCCTCATCACGAGTCGCATGGGCTTGGCTGGGGGCATCTTCGGCCTGCATCGAAGAACTTGAGGACGGCGGGAGGCTACTAACGATGATAAATGGCAAGTCAGAGAAAGAACCACCCTGCTCACCGAGCAGTTCGCTCACCATTTGTTCGTCAGCAGATAAGGATCCCCCCTGCGTCGTCTCAGCAGATACCGCGGTTACAACAGTAGTCTCGGTAGCGATGGCCTTATCTCCTCTACTTGATTCTTGAGCCACAACAGTCGGCGCAACTCCAGTCACTAGGCAAAAAATAAGAAGTTATTAAAAACTGCTTCAAAACAAACACTCTATTCAGAAAACGCTTGAGATAACTTCGGAATACCTTCCCCAGTTTGGCTCACAGACGGCTGAACGGCCTCGAAAGTACGCTCATGAATAGGAGATAAGCGCGGTTGTTCCGGGTCGTAAGCAGGAACAGGTTGCAAACTAACCACAGATACAGGCATCGACAAAGATGGTGTGGTGACTTCAGTGACAGCAGAATGGTGCTCAACGCCTGACCCCTCTCCGACTTCCAGGGAACGACCACTGATCATTTCCTTCTCATGAGCGATGATAGCGTCATGAAGAACCTTCTTCTCATCGTCTGTGAGCAGCTGATTCTCCAGTTCGAATCGATCGACCGCTTAACCTGGGTGCGCTTCCTCTTCCTCCTCAACCAATCGGTCCCAGGCGCTACGAAGGTGAACTGAGTAATCTTGAAGCCAGGCCAAGTTTCTGTGCTTCAACACATTGGCGTTGTAAGTTATGAGCAAATCTTCGATATCGGCCTCTAGCCTGGCCTCTGCATGTTGAACCTTCTCCTCCACCTCTGCTTCGACCGCCTGAACTTTGGCCACGGCCACATCTCTTTCAGTGCGAAGCACTACGGCTTGCTCGCAGGCTTCTTGCGCCGTGTTATGCACGTCATCTCTATCTTTAATAATCTCGGCAAATTTAGCCTTGAGCTCATTAAGTTCTTTTAACGCCGCATCCCGCTCAGCAGTGACGACAGTGTTCCGGTGGCCCATGTCTTCCACCGTAACATAGTGCTCCTTTTTCATTCTATCCATGGCTGCTTGAGCTTCGTCGACCTTTGTAAGAGCCTCCATCTCTGACTTTCGAGACGATTCAGCCTCAGTATTCAGCACTTGTATGATGCGGTCTCATTGAGCCAGCTCGGTTTGAAGCTTTTCAATGGTAGCTGCTCGTTCGAAGGCCAACGCCGATGCCTTATCGGCCGCCCTATACCACGCCTTGTATTGGGAGTAGAAGTCATGCACATAGTCGAGCGCTAACCGCTCGGCCTCCGGCAGGATTCTTTTCAGGTTCGGAGGAAAGACGTAGTTATCGAAACAAATATTCGGGAACTCCCTCTTTAATTGCACGAGTCTAATTGCCCTTTCTCCCTAGATCTCTGTAGGAGGCTGCTCTGCGACTATCGGGGTCATCGCCTCGGATCGGGAAGCTTGAGAAACCGACGTATATCGAGAAGACTCGGAAGGATGAGGGACATGAGCAGGAGGTTGTACGGGATCTCTGGAAGGAGGAGGGGTACGCGACCGCGATCGACGCTTATATCCCCTGTCTGTGTCATATCTCTCGTGACTAGAATACCCAGAACGTCCCTGGTCATAATGCCCAGAACGCCCCTGATCATAACCTCTATCCCCTTCTCGTCTGCGCGAGTCGTAATATGAAGGCTTGCGGGCGTGTCGAAGACTCCCAAGCATTGAACCTCGCTTGGACATGATATCTGCGAAGCAAAATAAAATAGAATTAATCACCTTTCAAAACAGATAGTTTTCAGTCAAAGGTTATGCAGTGTCGTGAAATGTGTATGAATATGCATTCCCCCCGACCAACCGGAAGTGTCGACCTCGCTAGTAATAAGAGGCTCGTTCAATTCTAGGGTGCGATGGAATTCCTCCAACCCGGCATCATGTTGAAAAGACACATCGTCCGGGATTGGAAGATCGGCAAGCCCTTCAAAAAGATTTTCAGTTCTCGGAGGAGACGTCTCCGAGATTCTAACTCCGGGAGCAGAACGGGCCGTGACGACCGATTTCCATCTCCCCTTCTTACTTGACTTAACCATGGCAGCCTTGCCTTTTCTCTGCTCCGCGACATCCGGAGCTGCGTCAGTAGGCCCGGTCAGCGGCTCATCATCGGTGTGGGTTCTTTCAGAGTCCGCTTCCTCAGCCGTGGTAACTCTGGGTTTCTTGTGCTTGACTCGTTTCTTCGAGACGACCCTTAGTGCCACTTCAAAACTTATGCTCTGTCCTTGTTCGATCAAACCGCAGGCCCGGAGATTCCTATCCGTCAATAACACATCGATATCCCTATCTCCATCCGGGACTTCTCGAAGCACTCGCACCATCTCCCTAAAGTGCTCGCCTTCAGGTCGCTGGATCACCGCTGCAAAGAAGGATAAAATATAAGTTCCACTTTGGCTGCGATTGCCATAGTAATTATTTGCGAACTCAACTATGCTCACGTCTGAATAGCCATCGTCGGGCGAATCTAGGAGGACATCTGACATAAAACCATTCTGTCCTATAATAGCTCAACCTGGTCCAAGACCCGGTAACCACCTGGCAATTTCTCACCGCTTCCAGAAACGTGAAGGAGGGATAATCACCCCGAGTTTTGAAATTGAACAAGTATCTGATCTCAATTGGGAGCGGTGGTTGATGGAGATATTCCATAAATGCAATGAACAAGCTATTGATCGACGCATATCCGTTCGGGTGCAACTGAGATGGGGCGATCCTCAAGAACGACAATACTTCCCTTATGTACTCGTTGAATGGAGGAAGTGTCCCGGCCGCGCACGCGTGGCGGTTAAATGCCGTGTATCCCTCCGGCGGATTATGCGGTCTATCATTCGGCCCCGGCAGTAGCACATCATCCAGCGACAGGCCGTGTCTCAAACATATTCTCCCCAACATGTCTTCAGAGATATTGGACGGAACGGAATCTGATGGATTGTCAATGAATGACGCATCGGGAAGTTCATTCGGGGATGGACCAATAATCTCAGGGTCAATATCCGGAATCTCTAGCCTCGGAGAGACGGTAACTTGAGTCTCCTGCTGCTGTGAACTTGACGATTCCATAACTAGCTAACTCACGAGAAACCATCGTTAGATGACAAAAACCCGTGCGTTCCCCAGTGTAGCGTGTATGAGTGTGTGTTGTGCAGTGACATGCATTACTTGAATAAATGTTGCAGAGTTAAAGAAATATGCAAACGACAAGGCCACGGAGTCTAGCTATAATGACCGTCATCGCTGACCGTCATCACCAGTCCGTTTCCATGATGGAAGTTGGTTCGGGTAGAAGTTGTTATAGTTCCATCGACGAGCTTCAAAAGGTAGTCATGTATGCAGTTTAATATTCAAGTCCAAATATGCGGGAATGAAGCTCGTCGGAGTTATGCTTGGAGAATTTCAAATTTTGGTATCCATCATGTAGGGTTCGAAACCATCACCAGGACTTCGTTCGAACCCAACCGAACATCTCTTCTTTCGAACCCATCCTGACGTCGCTTCGAACCCATGCGTTCGAACCCATCCTGACGCGCTTCGAACCGATAAACAGATGACAAGTTCAAACCGATGAGAAAACCTCAACTCCGCATCATTCACGTTCGAACCGATCCACTTCGTATCGATATGAAGTTGTGGACTTCGAAACGATAGCCTATGGGTTCGAACCCATCGGTTCGAATGGACCCCTCGAATCCCTCGATCGGTGCGAACTACACATCCCAGCAAGGACATTCCAAGGATCGATTCGAAATCCAGTAAAAAGACGCCACCGTCATCAATTCGAACTCGAGCCCACGCATCGGTTCGAGTCCCTCCCAAACTAGATCTGGTTTTGCCAATCTCGAAGCTACGCAATCGATAAAAAGAAATGGGTTCGAAATAACTTCGCCGTTCGAATCCGAGGCTAATTACCTAGTTTGGATGATGAATTCAAGGAATTGAAGATTCAGATCTTGAATGGTTCGAAAGAGCGACACTGTGTTTTCTCTTTTGAAGCTCTGAGACGATGAAGGGCACAGTAAAAAACAAGCAAGAGTGAAAGCAAAAAGTGAATAAATGCCGAGGCCTTTGCTATTTATATGGGGGGGTTGGAGATGACTGGGTCGATTCGCATGCCGGTGGACTTGACCGATTACAATAGGTCAGAATGCAGAACCGGTTCGAAATCCACTTTCGAACCCATACGTTTGAGGCTCCATCGTGTGAAGCACACAGACCACTGCCACAAACAAAAGTCTCGAAACCATCCCTTCACATCGGTTCGAATGTCAATTTCGAACCCATCACTACACAAGTGTACTCCATCCTTTCAGACCGGTTCGAATGTCAATTTCGAATCCATCATAGCAGCAAGCGTACCGCGTCCATACAAACGTGGATTTCGAACCCATCAATGCTCGAATGCATCGGTTCGAAACATTACGCTCGCGCAATACAAATTCGATTCCTTTAACCTTCTACATCGGTTCAGGAGAGGATCGATACGAAGGAACCTTTCAAAACAACCACCAAGCGTTGTCTCAATTCAAATTTCAAAGTTGGTTCAGGAGAGAATCAATACGAAATTCTATAGAAAACCAAACTGACAACAACTCGTGGACGCACGACGTTAACAAGGGTCAAATTAACATATGCGCATACATGTTGGACTAACGTTCGACTTTGAATATTCGCAGGGATCAAACACTCATCCTGTTACAAATGCGACAGCCAACGGCTAAGCACTATTATACAGCAATCAATCATATCAACGCAAGGTTACAGCAGTACAACATACGAGTTTCGACAAAAAAGAGAGCAATGATTGTTCAGAGAGAGATTGCAGCTATTCAAAGCACGTCATGTTCCCACAAGACGTACTTTAGGGGGCAAAATGTTATCCCGCTTTTTGGCAAAACCGCGATACCAAAAGATTGATCGAAAGCAAAGGACAGTTCGCCTCAGAGGTTGATCGTACTTCCTTTCGCCATGGATATCACTGAATTTTATCCGAGTCCAGATTGAGCTACAATTGATAGGACACGGCAAGAAAGACCACAGGAGTCAGCATTTCAAATTTCAAGTCAATCCGAGTTCGCATGCTCAAGCTATGATCGGTTCAACTTGGAAGGAACATGCTGGTTTCGAAACCATCATGATGGGCGTCTTCGAACCCATCGTCACGCGCCATTCGAAACCATCACCTTCGAACCGAAGGACATCGAACCCATCGGTTTCGAAACCATCAAAGCGCCTCACCTTCGACTCCATTACCTTCGACTCCATCATGTTCGAATCCATGTGCCTCGTATTCATGGAGGGTTGGCAGAGCTCATGTGCATCCAAGGAACACAAGTTCGAACCCATCACAGAAGCCATGCTTCGAACCCATCACAGAGGCCTTCTTTCGAACCCATCCGTGATACCATCTTCGAACCCATCCTGTGTAACTTCGTTCGAACCCACTGGGTCAACCAACCACGATGACGTGTCTTCCATCGGTTCGAATGCGCCGAGATACATGGAGTCGAAGCGGTCAACACGGAGTGAAGTCCGGATCGATTCGAAGTTTGCGCTCCACGTCACTACGAAGCCGCGTGCCATGATGGATTCGAAACCATCGTTTCGAATACATGGGTTCGAACCAGACAGCTATGCCAAAAACCCAATTTCGAATCCATGATATCTCCCAACCTATTGATCCAAATGCCACGAAATTTTCACTGAAGCTTGTGCACATGTTGAAGAATTTCCACGCCAAATTTCACTTCGATTGGATGAATTCTTGATCGGTTCGAATGGAGTTCGAACCGATGCCAAAGTGGGCCCAAACTTCCTGAGACCGTGCGTGTGGGCCCCCTCACGTGCAAGACGTGGTCTCCCGAGTTTTCAGCGAAATATCAGCAGCCTACGCCTATAAATAGAGCCCCAGGGCCAACAGAAAAGGGATCTTCTGACTCTGAGACGCATAGACTCTGCCGGATCAAGATCTCCATCAACCTATATCATAACTTGATTGTTGATTTCGAATTTCCAGTTGTAACTTGCTGTTGATCGCTGTAACAACTTGTAATCATTGAAAGAGAATCAATAAAACATCAAAACACTTCACAGTGGACGTAGGCAACACGCCGAACCACTATCAATCGCTTGTCTACGCATTTATTTTACTGTTGATTGGAGTTTTTGTTAGATAATATCTGTTTTGAACTTACATTCTTGACTATTATCTCTTCAACGACTCCCGAAGAGTGTTGTGCCCAATTTTGACACAAACACAAGTCATGTACACTAAAACAAAGTCAAGAACGTATAAATGCACATGAACAAGTACTGTGCATATACAAGTGCACATAAACAAGTGTAGTTCAATGACTAGACTAGCAAATGTAGTATACAAGTGATGCAGGCAAAATGGATTTATGCAACCTGAACCAACAGAGCACGATGGCTCGAATGGCCAAATGCACATGGCAATGGTACAACATGGTGCAAAAGAAAGATGCAATTTATATCAAACTGCAATGAACCAAAAATCACAAAACCAACATCAACTAAATTTAAAGGGTCAAGACAGCTTCAACACAAATTGAAACTGCTTATATACTCGAAGCACAGTGCCAAATGGCATGAACAAGATTCTAATGTACAGCCTCCATTGTATATATATATATACAGTAAAATGGCTGCAACCTAATCAGGGTAGTAAAGAATGAATGCCACAACTTCAAAGAGCATGCGCAAGTGACTCGAAGCAGTGAGTCAAATACAGTTAAGACAGTGGTGAATATGCAGCACCACGCAACACAAAGCAAACTCATGTGAACATGTACATAGGGACACAAATCTGGACTAATTTTCCATCAGATGAATAAGAAACAAAGACCAGGCTACTCAATGCATACAACATGCAGTGCAACAAAACTCAAGTTAAACTGAGTACAGTTCAATGCAAAAACAGGACCAGACCAACATATGAAATATGAATATGTACATGAAGTAAACATATACATATATGTGTGCAGTCAGTTCAAGTCTAACCAAACAGTGAACCTCAATATCGAAATGAGACAGTAATGCAAGCAATGCCACAATATGCCTAAGAAATTATCCATATGCAATGAAGACAGTATTTGAAACTGAGATCGAAATATATAATGTTAAACAACTCGAAGTCAAGTGATAAAAATCAGGTTTAAAAAGTCAGTACTGAAGTTCAGATGGAAATCAAGTTGAAGCCATGATCAATAGAAATTGAAGTCATGGTAGCCACAAAAATCAAAGCCGAAGCTTAGTATTGTTAACCAAAACAATGCAACACTCTAATGATCAGAGAATCGAGATAACCAGAGAACAAGTTTAAACAAATTCAAGTGGCCAAAGTCAATCAGATCAATGCCAAAGAAATGGTAAAAATCGAACTACCCAAAATCAACACTGTAATGACCATGAAGATCGAATAGATCAAACATCATCAAATGCAAAAAAATTCGAACACTGATAACCAAGAGAATGAACAGCCTAAAGAACAAAATCAACATTTGAGCAAAAATCACTGTCGAGCATAGCTGAATTAGATGTGAGTGACACGTAAATCACTCACCTTTGCCACAATCAAAGCAGCCGAGCCAAGCAAGGAGACGCCGATCGTCAAAGCAAGCGGCGACAATCATCTTAAAGTCGGCATCTTTGATTTTGAATGTGCCCTAGCTTTTGAGGAACGAACGAAATTTACGAGGCCGCCATTTTGTTTCGTTTGCTTATTTTTTTTGTTTAAGGGTTTCCAAAATAAAAAGAGTAAAGGGGAACGGCATATTCACTTTAACACGGCACCAACAAAATGAAAACGTGGGCCAATATTCAACATTTAAAGCCCAACAACACTTAATCCATTTTTAAACGAACTACAAAAAGATTTTCACTCGATTGAAAACTTCAATTGGTAATTAGCGAAGATATTAAGCGTTTAATGTCGATTGTAAATCGACGCGAAATACCGGGTTGTTACAGACTTCCCTCCTTAAAGAAATTGCGTCCACACAATCTTAAGGAATAAATGGACAAAAGGTAACAACCAAAAAAGCATGTCATCATAAAATGATGAAATTTGAAAATAAGAAGTTCACCATATAGAGCATGAAAGAGAAAGCCAGAACGTGTTTGCTCGATGAATTCTCTGGATTCCAAAGTGAAATCGATAGAACTAGAGAACACTGAAATTTCACGAGAAGAACATCTTTATTTCGAAGGTGCTGAACCCCTGAAACATTGATGTGAATAGAATGTTGCTCAAAGTCAAATCTGGTGAAACTTCAATTTCTTCAACAACACCGGGCTCAAGAATAAAAAATAGAACCCCTAAGGCATTTCCGTAGAAGGAAGACGTGTGAAAACGTCATAAATAACAGAAAATTGAGCCGGTAATAAGAGGCGATAAGCCAAGAAACCAATACGTTCAGTGATAGGAAATGGTCCAAAATATCGAGGCACTAACTTTCCCGACCAACTGAAATGCACAACACCTTTCATAGATGAGACACGAATAATTTGGAACAACAGCGTAGTACAATAACGATACGCCAGATGAATCAAAGCTTCATTAATTCGAAACGTCGTCGTAGTACAAAAACGGTACGTCCAATGAACCGATCAACATAAAAGAACATCATACGTAAGTCCCTAAAAGGAATGAGACGAAGCTCAATAAAACGAAGTACATCGAAACGTCTGATGAACTTGGTAAAAAGATGATTCCATTCGGACATCATCAAAGAAACAACCACTTGTCGCCTACGACTAAGTGCATCGGCAACACGATTTCCCATCCGAGAGTGGAAAAGAATATCAAGATCATGAGATATAAGAAACTCGAGTCAATGTGGTTGACGTAAATTAAGTTCCTTATGAGAAAATAAATATTCCCAAGATTCATGATCAGGGTAGAGATCAAATTTCTCACCCAAAAATAATGATGCCAAATTTTTGAAGAACGAAATCAATAGCCAAGAGCACTAGACCATGAGTGTCATATCTAGTCTCAATAGGCATCAATGATTTAGAAACACAAGAGACAACACATTCTCTTTTGCAAGAGAATGGTATGCAAACCAACACGATTAGCATTGGTACAAACGATAAAGTCTTGGTTCCCTCGGGAATTACAAGGATAGAAGTATCGAAAAAGAGTTGTTTTAAATAATATTCTTACCCGAAAAGCTAAAGCTTTCGAAATTTACAATTTACTTTATGTAATTATCTTTTCATAAAAATTTACATTTTATAACTTAATTTATTGTGTCTGATTGTCTCATCAAAGCGTCTAGGAGATTCCTATCGATAACGTTGATCAAGCGCATCGACCAGAATTCTTAAAGCACTCGATGGGCAATACAAGCACAAAATCATCTTCTAAAAATGGATGAAATAAACTGAAAAAATGCAATTATCAGTAATATTCAATTATCACAAACGATAATCAAATTTCAAATCAACGAGATTATCAAAAAAACTATAATCGGAAATTTCAAATCACAAATATTTAATTATCCCAAACGGTAATTAAACCTCAAATATCTGATTATCACAAGCGATAAATCAGAAACAAGAAATATCTGATTATCAAAAACGATAATCAGAAATTACAAAATGAGTATGAAAACTCAAACGGGAGTATGAAAACTCCAGCGGGAGTATGGCATAGAATAAAAGATATGGCATAACATAAAATATCCATAATGACATACTACTATAAATATGTACATAATGATCAACAGGAGATCAACCGATAAGAGGTATGGCATAAATATGAAATATCCATACTGACATACGACTATAAGTATGCAAATAATGATCAACAGGAGATCAACCGATAAGAGATAATCAATATCACAAGAATCTTCTCAAAGATGGAAAGGGGTATCATACCCTAGACTTGTATTCATAACAAGTCAATAACACACGAATTCACCAATGCACAAAAATTGATAAAACTTATCAATAGAAATCACGAAAATTGGTGAAGCACAAATTCTAGAAATCTATGCAAGAAATCCAGAAATCACAAGATGAGAGTATGAAAACTCGAACGGGAGTATGAAAACTCGAACGGGAGTATGAAAACTCGAACGCGATATGAAAACTCGAACGAGAGTATGAAAACTCGAACGCGAGTATGAAAACTCGAACGAGAGTATGAAAACTCGAACGCGAGTATGAAAACTCAAATGGGAGTATGAAAACTCAAAGGGGAGTATGAAAACTCACCTACACGCGAGCATGAAAACTCATCAGCACATGTAACGCAAAGCGAGAACAGGAGCATGAAAACTCACCTACACGCGAGCATGAAAACCCATCAGCACATGTAACGCAAAGCGAGAACGGGAGCATGAAAACTCACCTACACGCGAGCATGAAAACTCATCAACACGTGCAACGCAAAGCGAGAACGGGAGCACGAAAACTCACCTACATGCGAGCATGAAAATTCATCAGCACGTGCAACGCATAACGAGAACGGGAGCACGAAAACTCACCTACATGCGAGCATGAAAACTCACCAACACGTGCAATGCAAAGCGAGAACGGGAGCACGGAATCTCACCTACACGTGAGCATGAAAAATCATCAACACGTGCAACGCAAAGCGAGAACGGGAGCACGGAATCTCACCTACACATGAGCATGAAAATCACCAACACGTGCAACGCAAAGCGAGAACGGGAGCACGGAATCTCACCTACACGTGAGCATGAAAAATCATCAACACGTGCAACGCAAAGCGAGAACGGGAGCACGGAATCTCACCTACACATGAGCATGAAAATCACCAACACGTGCAACGCAAAACGAGACGCTATCTCATGGTTGCAAGCCATTAATTTTGACACACGAATGGCCCGAAGACCGTGGGGCGCTACCCCACATGTGTGAGTTGGAATCACACAGATTGAGGTCTAGACTAACCAAAAATCAAAAAGGTATTTGTGAGTGGAATCACACAAGTGGTGTCTAGTCTAACCTCACAAACAAAAGAAAAGTATGTGTGAGTGGAATCACACAAGTGGTGACTAGGCTAACCGAAAAGGTATGTGTGAATGGAATCACACAGGTGGTGTCTAGCCTAACCAAAAGGAGACATCGCACAATTGCTAGTCTAAATCATAAGAATGATCGTCATGAACAACGAGAAGTGTCAATTACACTAAGTTAGTGAATATAAAAGTTTAGCTTCATGTCCCATAACCACTTGCTTAACTTAAATATTTACGAACAAACTGTAAATCTTCACTAATAAAATTTTCACAAGAGGTTCAATCGAATAAGTCCAAGAATTAACCGATGAAGCAAACGCAAGCGTCTCATACCACTTTTTTTACTAAGCCGTTTAATTAGATTTCTCATCCGAGTGAGGTAAAGGCTTGTATATACTAGTAGATTGAAATAAACGGTTTAGGAAAAAGAGTTTTGTATTGAAAATAGAGTTGAAAACATTTTGATAAAAGAGTTTTGATATTTACTACTAGTATTGAAACCTTTATATTTTTAAAGTGACAAATCACAAAAATGATTGTAGAAACAATCAATCACAAGAATTCACATACGAAGACGTGAATAGAATCCAAAGAAATCGATACCAAATTCATCGAAATGTATGTTCACAAAAATCCCGAAGAAAAGGTCATCAAAGTTGCTAATAAATAATAGCAACAAATCGGGAAATAATCAAGAATAGATTAAATTCGAAAACCAAATCAATTCACTAAGATTCACATTCGAAGACGTGAATAAAATCCGAAGAATTCGATTCCAATCCATCAAAGTAGGAATACCCAAAAATTCCTGAAATAGAAGTTATCAAAGTCGACAAAGGTGATAACAACTAATCGAAAAAGAAGAATCGATCAACAATTGGAAAAACGAAGCAAAACGAGCATAAATGCATGAATGACTTTAACAAAAGTAAAAGTCAAGTCAATGTCGATATCAACAAGGCAAACTCCAAGACAATTTCTTTAATACCAAAGAGAATTTTAAAACTATCAGAGAGGCACATGAAAACCAACAAACCATGGATAAACAGACAGAGTCGACAATTGAAACTCAATTTGTCTCAAAGATTGATACCCAAAACCCAATTGCATGGAGACTCCATCCAGTACACGAATCCGAGATAAGATTGCATATATACAGCAGTTCGAATCAACAATGCGAGTTCAAATCGAAGTGGGTTCAAGTTGCAGCAATGCTCATGAAGAAGCGTTAGGAATTCATACCTAACAATCAAAGATGATCTTAGATAAAGATGTGAGATAAAACATCGACAAATAGTTGTAACACATGTACTATCTAAGTTATAATTTATATTTTTTCTAAACCCCAGGCTATGATACCAAGCTGTGACGCCCCACCTCTATACCCACGCTAGCCAAGAACACTACGGTGTAGTGCTGTCAACTAGCGCGGAGAATGAGGCTGTTGAGGAGCGACCATCCGTGTAATTACCTTGTGTGAGCACCGATGTGTCAGATAGTAAAAACGTGCATTTCATTTCAGGAGGAAATCCGACATGCCGATGCAAACTCAAAGCTACTACACAGTGGCTATAATAGTCTAGGACAAAATATAAACTAATAACACAGATAAAATAAATGCAGAACACAGATGAAACAGAAAGTCTCAAATATATATATATATATAATAACTGATGTCAGTTACAATACATTTGACACGGTACATGTGATACAACTACAACAGTCAACTCAGGAAGTTACATATACAAGTACATTAACGTATATAATATACATGAATACATATCTTCCAATACAATTACACAGACTACTACAAATGACGACGACAACTCCAAAAGATATGAAAGAACTTCATAGCTCAAGCAGCATCCCAAAGCAGAATATCTACAACCTGAAATAACTCGGGTCTGACCCGAGTATTACATTCAAAAGAAAATAATACCCGGGTCAGCCTAATTCAAACTCAGTTATTAGTGCACAGAAGCAATAATAATTAAATAGAAATTAGACGACAGTCAAAATAAATTTACCTATCCGATTCTTAAATAAGAAATCGGATAACGGTAAATATAACATGAACTAATTCAAACAATTGGAACATCAATTAAAAGGTCAACACAAGTAGGGCTGCAGTATACGCACGCGTGTACTGCCACGCCACTACAACATATGGAATACGAAATAGTTCCATAAATCAAAAGCAAAAGAAATAACAATAAAACCAATACCGTGTGGCTGCACTTCACGCTTGCGTGCACTGCCTTGCCACTACAGTGACGATATACCCAATGAATACCGTGTGGCTGCAGTTCACGCTTGCGTCACTGCCTTGCCACAACAGTGATAATGTACACAATGAATATTCACAAGCGTCGCCGTGAATATCATAAGGCCAAGTGTCGATTAAATTGCAGAGACAAATGCGAGGTCAAGCCCAATGAATTTTAGGCTCAACACAAGGCGATGAGCAAAGTAGCAAGTCATGTACACTAAAACAAAGTCAAGAACGTATAAATGCACATGAACAAGTACTGTGCATATACAAGTGCACATAAACAAGTGTAGTTCAATGACTAGACTAGCAAATGTAGTATACAAGTGATGCATGCAAAATGGATTTATGCAACCTGAACCAACAGAGCACGAAGGCTCGAATGGCCAAATGCACATGGCAATGGTACAACATGGTGCAAAAGAAAGATGCAATTTACATCAAACTGCAATGAACCAAAAATCACAAAACCAACATCAACTAAATTTAAAGGGTCAAGACAGCTTCAACACAAATTGAAACTGCTTATATACTCGAAGCACAGTGCCAAATGGCATGAACAAGATTCTAATGTACAGCCTCCATTGTATATATATATACATACAATAAAATGGCTGCAACCTAATCAGGGTAGTAAAGAATGAATGCCACAACTTCAAAGAGCATGCGCAAGTGACTCGAAGCAGTGAGTCAAATACAGTTAAGACAGTGGTGAATATGCAGCACCACGCAACACAAAGCAAACTCATGTGAACATGTACATAGGGACACAAATCTGGACTAATTTTCCATCAGATGAATAAGAAACAAAGACCAGGCTACTCAATGCATACAACATGCAGTGCAACAAAACTCAAGTTAAATTGAGTATAGTTCAATGCAAAAACAGGACCAGACCAACATATGAAATATGAATATGTACATGAAGTAAACATATACATATATGTGTGCAGTCAGTTCAAGTCTAACCAAACAGTGAACCTCAATATCGAAATGAGACAGTAATGCAAGCAATGCCACAATATGCCTAAGAAATTATCCATATGCAATGAAGACAGTATTTGAAACTGAGATCGAAATATATAATGTTAAACAACTCGAAGTCAAGTGATAAAAATCAGGTTTAAAAAGTCAGTACCGAAGTTCAGATGGAAATCAAGTTGAAGCCATGTTCAATAGAAATTGAAGTCATGGTAGCCACAAAAATCAAAGCCGAAGCTTAGTATTTTTAACCAAAACAATGCAACACTCCAATGATCAGAGAATCGAGATAACCAGAGAACAAGTTTAAACAAATTCAAGTGGCCAAAGTCAATCAGATCAATGCCAAAGAAATGGTAAAAATCGAACTACCCAAAATCAACACTGTAATGACCATGAAGATCGAATAGATCAAACATCATCAAATGCAAAAGAATTCGAACACCGATAGCCAAGTGAATGAACAGCCTAAAGAACAAAATCAACATTTGAGCAAAAATCACTGTCGAGCATAGCTGAATTAGATGTGAGTGACACGTAAATCACTCACCTTTGCCACAATCAAAGCAGCCGAGCCAAGCAAGGAGACGCCGATCGTCAGAGCAAGCGGCGACAATCATCTTAAAGTCGGCATCTTTGATTTTGAATGTGCCCTAGCTTTTGAGGAACGAACGAAATTTATGAGGCCGCCATTTTGTTTTGTTTGCTTATTTTTTTTTGTTTAAGGGTTTCCAAAATAAAAAGAGTAAAGGGGAACGGCATATTCACTTTAACACGGCACCAACAAAATGAAAACGTGGGCCAATATTCAACATTTAAAGCCCAACAACACTTAATCCATTTTTAAACGAACTACAAAAGGATTTTCACTCGAATGAAAACTTCAATTGGTAATTAGCGAAGATATTAATCGTTTAATGTCGATTGTAAATCGATGCGAAATACCGGGTTGTTACATCTCATTTTCTCAAACCAACCCAAAACCTCCATCCAATGGCTACCATCATCCACGGCGTTAGTGGCCGAATTAGGCGATGGTCCCAGCTAGGTAAATGTGCAAGGGCGTGAGACAAGGAGGTTGATCGGTTGGATCGTCGCACGGTGGCTCTAGGCGGCATAGATCTAGAGATGAAAGATGGCGACATTTTTGGCTCGATCTCGAGCTGTAGGCATCGTGGTGAGGCGAAGTTAGTGGCGTTGGGTTCGTTTGGTCCGGGAAGTCTCGGATAGAGCGGCGACCAGAGGTGGCCCATGTTGGTGGTGGCATGTGATGAAATGAGGCGGTTGGGTCTGATGAATCGTGATTAGGGCTTGACGTGATTAGCAAGGGTAATTCACATGTAAAAGAATAATTAAATTAATTAATTGTTCAATTAATCTCAGTTCGTATTAAATAAATAATTGTTCCGTATAAGGTCAGATTTAAACGCGGTCTTTTGCATTGGAATCGTATCGATGTTATCTATGCATTGGAATTGAATTCATTGATTTGGCGCTAGTAGAATTTTAAGCTAAAATCGAACGTTGTTCAATTTTAGATCAAACCGGGACGTGATAACGTCAATTGAAATTTTGATGAGTTTACTGATCTCTAAATAATTTATGTGATATTTTTGTCGCTATATATTATTGTTGAATGCTTAGATGATAGTTGATAGTTTTAATGAAGTATAAATTAATGATAAAATCATAGTGATTCAATTTAATTACAATTAACGTTGTTAAATTAGTTTTACTTTGTTTGTGGTGTCCATTTGTGTGACGACTCGGAATTTTTAACAATTTAAAATGGAATAATTAATTGATTTTAAATATTTAAAAGTTAATTTTTAACTTGAATTCCAGATATCACTATTTAATTGATAATTAAATTATTGAATTATATATAATTCGAAATTGGGTAAGATGTTGAATATGGAATTTTAAGCCTACTAAAAATAATCTGAAGGCTTATAAAACTTATAATGATGATACCGAAGATAATAGAATGGTTAGAATTTAATTTAAAGGTAATTTGTTCAATTTTAATAATATATCGTTTAAATTGATATTTAAAAATAGCCTTCCGAGGCATAGTCTCGGAATTCGACGAAACCAATTCCATTGGATCCGTAATAGTTAGTTATTATCGGATTTCAATTTTGATAGTATTTGGATTTACCGTTTGCTCGTATGGTTGAGAAACGCGTCGAAATTAAAACGATAATTTAATATTTTAAATCGATTTATAAAGCTAACTTCTACATATGATATTAGCCTCCGAAACACATTCCATTGTGTTCGAAATGTGGGTAAAACCTTATAAACGACTGGCGGCATGTCTAATTCGGAGTACGAATTTTACGGTGCAACACGAGATATTTTAAATATTTAATTATATAATAGTCAGGCGTACTCAAGAAGCCATTTCCATCTTTATTAAACGTCTTCGTCCCTCTCTATCTTCGATCTGAAATCGAACTCGAATAACAAAAAAAATGGCCGCTCCTTTCAGATTAAAAATCCACGAATTCATAATTAAACAATCCCAAATCGATCTATATTCGATCGAATGAAGGCGAACTCGAACAGGATGCGGCGACGACGTAGCGACCGAGGCTAGGATTTTGCGATGGTTTGAGGGAAGCTCGAACATGGCAAAAGCAAAGGAGACGCGGGGGTGGTTCGCGATTTAGAGATTGAGTCGCGACGAGGAAATAGCGGCTCTAGGGCTTAGATTTGTGTTCGAGAGGAGGCGATTTCTGTGGCGACGTTGAAGGCATGAAGATTGGAGAAGCTCGATACTAGTGGAGGGGAGGCGCGACGATGAGAAGGTCGCACGTGCAGTTGAATGCAAGTTAGGGCTTCTCGTCTTCGTGCGTGTGAGTTAGAGGAGGAGCAGATGGATTGTGGATGGCTGCGGCGTCGACAACATTATGGGGTAAGCAGTATTCTTATTTCTTATTTCTTCTTGGATTTGAGATTTGAAATGTTTAACTATGGGAATAATTTTCAAGATCCTTGTGCTCTTACCGAAGTAAGAAGAAAGCAATACATGTTATAAAAAAAGGTGTATACAGTAAGGTAGATTTTTGAAAACCGTAAGTTGAAATTGTGATTTCCCAAACAGTTGTTTTTATAAGGCTTAAAACTGAAATATTGATATGAACAAGGAGCAAAAAACATGAGATTTTAAATGCTATAGAATTTATATGAATTTATATAATGTATATACATATTTAAGTAACAGAAGTTACTATAGATTTTGAAAATATAGGGATTTAAATGAAAAATGATGGATGTGGAGATTAAACTGTTTCAATTAACTTATTTAATTTTTGGACTAAAAATATGTGTTTAAGGTAATTTTTAGTTTAAGAATTTAAGTCCATTTATAAGTTAAATTAAATAAGTGATAATAAATTGTTGATTTAAAATTCAAGTATTAATTAATCTATATGATATTTATACAAGGTCAAAACTGTGAAGACAAAATCGAATTAGAATGGATTGCAAAACGAAATCAAGGTGAGTAAATCTCACTCTGTTGGATTTTTATTTAAATTCAAATAGTTAAATTTAAATAATTGGATGAATGATTGAATTGTTTGGATGTGTACTGATGATCTGGTGATTTTAGTTTTGGTTGTTTCTTGAGTTAATTGTGGTTTGACTCGGAGTATTTGGGTTCTAAAATTATTTTAAAACTTAAGTCATAATTACGAAAATGTTTTCATTGTTAATAAGGACTTAATGATTTGTGATTCATCAAATTAGAAGGGTAATCAAAATGTATAATTAATTAATTCAATTAATTAATGATTTGGGTTGATTAATTTAGTAATTAAGGGTTTTGAATTAATTAATGAAGGTTTAAGTTAATTAATTAAGTTTGATTAATTTAAAATAATCAATGGATGGTTTGATAGATAATTACTTAATGTAATTAATAAAATATAATTACTTTGTGAAATTAATCGAGAGATTAATTAAGATGGTTAATTAAGGAGTAATTGATTTATTTAATGAAGTAAATAAAAAGAGTTAGTTAATTATAGTTTGGGATTAATCGGAAATGATTAATAATGTGTTTTAATTAATGTAATTAAATTTTGATTAGGATAAATTTAATTTAATTGGAAATCTTTAATTCATATAATTAATGGTGTAATTAACGATTGATTAATTAATCAATAATAAGTGACTTATGGAAAATTAATATAAGTAATTAAGAATTAATGTAAGTAATATAGTTAATTAATTTATGAAGTAATTAAGATTACTTATTGAATTTGGTTAAGAATAATTAATATTGTGAAATTAGTTAAAGATCAATACTTGAATGTAATTGAAAAATAATTAATCCAGGGCGATTAATTAAGATGAATAATGAAGGGTTGACTAATTAATTGATTTGGAATTAATAAATGTTAAATGAAAGAATCTAAGTGATTGATGTTAGAAATTCAATTAGAATCAATTGAATTAATTTGGAAGTGATCAAATTTGCTTATGGATGATTGAATGGCATTGGATGCTTTGAATGAGTTGTTATCTCTGATATGAAATGTTGTGTATTTCGTATGGATAACTTGGGATAGGATGACATGAGACTCGAAGAGACCGGGTTCGGGTATATTAGGAAATACCCGAAACCACTTCGAATTTTTATAGATTGATATGTGAAATCTATAGGCTGGAATGTAGTGATTTAAAGGAATTGGGCTATTTAAATCTAAACCATGGTACTTAGAAATGGATGTGTGGAATAAGTGATGTCTATAATAAATTGTGGCTTTGTGAATTGAAGTGAGTTACCCCGGGTTTTATATAAGTTGTATGCTTTATATTCCATGTTAGATGGGTTTACTCACGCTGGTTTCCAGGATGACCTGGGTGCTACTTTGGTGTAATGCTCGGGTCAGACCAAGTATTACAGATTTTCAGGTAAGGACGTTCTGGAGCTCAGGAGTCGAGCTAGATGGCAGGAACGTATAAAGTATTTCCGCTGTGTTATATTATTGTAAATCTGTGATATGATAATTGTGTATATTCAGTGACTGTATATATATGTGAAACTCTGATGTATTAAAATGTAATCGACAGATATAATATTTTTTGTAGACTGTTATTATTTATTATTATATTTTATCCGCCGCGAATGTAAGATGTTGATGTTTCTGATCTTCTTCTGCTTCTATCTCTTTCTTCTTTTTTATAACTATCTGGAATTTTCGGGATTGAAAATTTCGGGTCGTTACAGTTGGTATCAGAGCCAAAGGTTAAGCAAGAACCTTGGCTCCGGTGGGAATTATTCCTTAAATAGAGTCCGTAGTACTCTAGGATGAGTTGAGTATATATATACATATGAGCACTTGTTATTTTCTTATATAAAGATTTTAAATGATTTTATAAAAAATATATTTTGATATATAAAGCAATATTTCCTTCTAATAAATATTAAGGTAATTGGTTGTTAAATTATTGGAATTAAATTAAGAAGTAATAAAATACGACCAAATTGAAATCTTGAATTGGAATTAAATTAAGTAGTAACAGAAATACAACCAAATTAAAATTAAATTAATTGAAAATGAAATTCTGGAATTAGAACTCAGAAATTAAATTGTTTAAAAGCTTTAAACAAAGGTAAATTTGAAATGGATTCAAACTGAAATTTAATCTTGAATTTATAGAAGTAAGAATAATATAAAAAGAAAATGGGTATCTAGATATGATTACCTTGGGTATTGCCATAAATAGTTTTTGTGATCAATAATGATATATTTGTTATTAAGTAAGCAAAATGAAGTAAATTTATAAGATGAGTATAGCTTCTAAATTAAAGAAGTTTTTAAAATTGTGAAGTTTTAAAAACCTAAGTCTAGAAAACAATCAATTGTTTCAAAGAATTAAAGAAAAAACAAATAATATAATTCAGACTATTTTGAGTATAGTCTTATTTTAAAAAAAAATTAAATGAACAAGGTTAATTTGGTTTAAAAAGTTAAACCAACCTTTGAGAATTTAACTCGAATTTATATAATTCGAGATGATTTAAATTTAAGATTGAAATTGAATTAGTTCAAAACTGAATTTGGTTTGAATTAATTGGATTTGTGATTGAGGATGTGTAAGTTTAAAAAAATTTAAATGGGAAATTGAATTGGATTAAATTGAAATGATTTGAATTTGAAATGGGTTCAATTGACAATAATTCAAATTGATCTGAATAATTTGAAATTATAATTAAAGTTGAACAAGATTAAAATCAAATGGAAGTTGATTTGGATTGGGAAAGAAACCAAGATTTATTCAACTTGGATTGGGGTTAAATCAATTTCGATAGAAATTGGAGTTATTCAAATTGGAATTGGGTCAATTTAAATGGAAGTGGAAATTTAAATTGAATTGTTGGGGAAGTGAACAGTTTGACTCCGGACTATTTTCAATATAAATTATTTTAATATAAACTTATTCTTCTAAGCTATTTAATATATACAACCTTTCTTTTAAAGCCAGATTACTTTTTGTTTGTTTTACAATTATTTTTGGAACTATTTAACCATTTTTCAACTGTTTTCTAAAATAATTACTATTTTACAACTATTTTTCAATTATCTAAAATTTCTGAAACTATTTAACCATTCTTCAACTATTTTACAATTAGTTAACTATTTTACTGCTATTTTGCAAACTAATAATTATTTTTCAACTACTTATCTATTTTTAAAATTTTCAAGCTATTTTCTATATATAAACTGGTCGGAGTTCAAACTGTTATTGATTTAAATACCCAATTGAGATAAGGACTGAAGATATGATCCAAATGAGAATTAAGGCAATTGTAAATAAGTGAATGGGAATTAAAGGAAATGTGAATAGAAAGGAAATTGATTTGGCTGATGATCAATGGAAAAAAATACGTAGGATGTACGTATATTATTCTATTCGCATAGTGATTTGATCCAGATTCGAGCACAGAATTTCGAGATAGTTTATCGATCCGAGTTGGGATTTTTCACTCAATTTTCGACGGCGAACCTGGATATGGATTATTGATTGGTTCTAGATATTCTCTATGCAAGGAGAATGATGGTTTCTGATCGAGAAACCAGATCTGTGTCCGCATTAGGAAGTCGGGTGGACGATACTAGTTCGGAAGTGAAATTGTGTGATCGAGTGAGCGATCAAATTGGTATAGTGTATGGATGATATGTGTACATTGTACGAATTTGAATGAAAATGAAATTTAAAAGAGTAATCAAAATTGGAATATTTGATTTTGAATAAACAAAGCTATATATCTTCGTTATATAAGATAAATCTCCCCTTGTTAAATCTATTGCTAGAAGAAAAGGATTTTGAAGGTGTTTGAAGTATAAAAGGAGTTTTATACAAGATTGAAATAATCCAAAGTTTTAAAAATTATATATATATATATATATATATATATATATATATATATATATATATATATATATATATATATAAAGGATCTTATGAGGAATTTGGAAAAAGGTTTTGGGAACCTTTGGATTTGGAAAGGCTTTTGATTTTTGGGTAAAATCAATATGAGAATTTGTAAAGCCTAGTTTGAGAATTATCGATTTTGGGATGATCGATTTTGCGTAAAGGAGCTTTGTATGAGATCATACTAGGTGTATGATTTGAAAGATACTATATGTGTATAGTATAAAGTGTTTTGATGATGGCTCTGGGGAAAAAGCCACTCCCTTGAAATAAACTTCTCAGGAGTGCCACCGGGTGGTGCTGCCTTGAGCCCCGGGGGGGGGGGGGGGGTTCAAAAGTTGATCCTGTGAGGAGTCCGGACAAAACTAGTTCCTGGGGATTATGAGTAGTGTGTGCCATAGCGAAAGTCGTGTGTGCCGCTGAGAGCCAACAGTTACATGGACTTTTTCTGCGATGGCAACGTAACCCGGGATGTAACTACGACCTATTGTAACATAGCGAAAGTCTTGTGTGCCGCTGGGAGCCAACAGTCTACGTTTGATTTTATATCGGTAGACTGCGACCTATGTAGGAGTGGAGAAGTTTCATTTTGACAGCGAAAATTGTGTGTGCCGTTGAGAGCCAACAGTTACATGGATTTTTGCTGTGATGGCAACGTAACCCTGGAATGTAACTATGATCTGTTGTGGGTTCCATGGCGTAATCGAGGGGCACGGAGTGCCTATAGTTACATGAACTTTTACTGCGATGACAACGTAACCCAGGATGTAACTGCGACCATGGATGGGAGTGATGATTTCCAGAGCATTCTCACCAAAGATATTTCCTCTATTTTCAAAAACTGTTTTCTATATTTTCAATAAAATTATTTTCCAAGTATTTTCACTGGATGCTGAAAACAGGTTTACCAAGTACTTATAGATTTTCAGTCCTACGCCTGATCAACGTGTGACTGAATTTCTGTGAGAACAAGGATGGACTGGTTGAGACATCAAGTATAAGAAGTATTTTTATAAAAGGGCTATTTTAATAGTATGATGTGAATTTAAAAGCATTTTTAAATTTTTTAAAATAAAAGTAATGGAATTTTGGAAAATGAATGAAAATCCAAACTGGGAAATATGAAAAACAAAATTTGAACTCAGGAAAATTTAATGAAGAGATTTTGTAATAAAATCGAATATTGATTTAAAAATTGGAAGTAAGCTAATTGGCTAAATAATTATTTGATAGAATATGTTAATAGAATTTAACTCAGCTAAATAAATGGATTATAAGTTAATAATGGAGTTTGGAAATGAATTCGAATTTTAAATAGAATTCGACATGGAGTTGATAATGAATTAAATAAGTGGAGATGCTGTAAAAAAATAAAAAATAAAAAATAATTGGATCGAAATAGTGATGGTTTGAATTATAAAAAAATTCAAGTGTGATATGAAAAGTATTTAACGAAATTTGCAAGTAAATTAGATATGAGAGAAGTGTTTATCGTATGAAATGAAAGGGAACTATAATAGAAATGGTTGAATTGCAAACAAAACCCAGATGAGTAGAAATAAATTGAGAATGGCTTTGTATTAATAAAATAAATTCGTAGATGAATTAAGTAAGTGAATTAAAAATTTAATATGGGGTGGATAAATGGGTTAATTGAATTAAATAAGAAATGGATGAAGTCTGATTAAATAAAAACTAAAATCAAAGTTTTAATTGGAATTGGGTTATCAGAATGAACTTAATTTATGAGGCGTATTAAATTGAAGTAAAATTACTTAAGTCAATAAAAGCTTGGTTTCAAAAAGAATGAAAGACCATTAAATAAAGTTTGGGTTAAATTTATATGGAAAATGGATAGTAATAAGCATCGAATGTTGTCAAGCTCAATGAAATAGTTTTAAAATGAATCCAATGCGGAGATAAAATGAAATGCAATGAATGGTTGGTGAATAAATTAGAAATGAAACGAAATTAAATACAGGATGGGTCGAAATTAATTTGAAGTAGTTATAAACTAAAGTAGATACTCTATTAAGCGAGTATCGTCGAATTTTCATAAAAATAGTTGTCGTTTGACGAAAACGAAGGTAAAGAAACTCTATGAATAAATAGTGGTAAATAAAATTGATTTTGAATCATTTGAAGTGAACATGAATTTGTTTGGATTAAAAATAAATTTAATGTAAGCAATTGAGTTGTAAACCATTAAAATTGAAGAAAATGGTATATAAATTGGCTAAAAGCAATTGAATTAGTTTTGAAAACATCTAAATTGCTCGTGGAAGTTATTTTGAATACATTTCTTTTAGAATTGAAGTGTTATAGTTGTTTAAGTAAGAGAAATGTTATAAACTTCATAAATATAGTGCTTATATGTGTAAATTGAGTAAGTACAGGTACCTGAAGGCTGTTTGGCTGGATTTGGATTGCGCCAATTGCTTAAATAATAAGCCGCTTGCTTAAAATGCTAAATAAAGGTACGCCTACGCAATAAAAATAGGAAATATGAACTGTTTTTAGTTTTTTACGACCGGGTGGGTCGAAGTATATATATTTATATCTCTTGTCAAATTGCAAAGCTCCTCCGTACAAAGGAGACTTTGCCAAAAAAATTTGAAAAGTTTAGGAGTTAGAAACTTTTCAAAATTTTTGGAAAATTTTTGTTAGCAACAAAACGATTTCAAATTGAAAATTAAAGTAAATTAGTAAATGAAACTAATATGAATCAGTTATAAATGAAAGATAAAATTTAATACTCAGAAGTGAAGATAAATTGAATTCATATGAAATGAGAAAACTAATTTGCATAGAAGTAGATGTGAAAACTTTTGTAAGGAAATGTATAAAATGATTTGAAAGGTTACGATTGAATATTGTTGCTAAGTAAGATATGCAGGTAGGATAAAGGGAAAGAAAATGGGTTGTGATTTCAGAAGATAAATTTGAATTGCCCGACTAAAAATATGTATTTAAATTTCTGTATGAAATTGGATTGGGTTTTTGATCTAGCCACTTGGCTTTTGTTTTCTTTTGGAATTTGGGAGCCCGTAGAGGCATTTTGTAGTTGTACCGAGCTAGCCGCGCAAAGGAGACGCTGGCAATTTTTTTTGGAAATTTAGAGAGTTAGAAAATTTTTGAGAAAATTCTGATAATCTAAATTTGGATTTAAATTTAAATTTGAATGGTTGAATAAGTAAAGTTATTTGAAAACTATGAAAGGTTTTGGAAGTTGGTTGAAATAATACTGAAACTTTAATAAAGAATATATTGTGGCAAGTTGATAAAACTGTTGAATTGTGGGTTTAGGGAAAAGTAAACGGGTATTGGACCATTCTTCCGAACTAGTAATTTCGGGGACGAAATTCTTTTAAGCGGGGAGAAATGTGACGACCCGGAATTTTTAACAATTTAAAATGGAATAATTAATTGATTTTAAATATTTAAAAGTTAATTTTTAACTTGAGTTCCAGATATCACTATTTAATTGATAATTCAATTATTGAATTATATATAATTCGAAATTGGGTAAGATGTTGAATATGGAATTTTAAGCCTATTAAAAATAATTTGAAGGCTTATAAAATTTATAATGATGATACTGAAGATAATAGAATGGCTAGAATTTAATTTAAAGGTAATTTGTTCAATTTTAATAATATATCGTTTAAATTGATATTTAAAAATAGCCTTCCGAGGCACAGTCTCGGAATTCGACGAAACTAGTTCCATTGGATCCGTAATAGTTAGTTATAATCGGATTTCAATCTTCGTAGTGTTTGCATTTATCGTTTGCTCGTACGGGTGAGAAACGCGTCGAAATTAAAACGATAATTTAATATTTTAAATCGATTTGTAATGCTAACTTCTACATACAATATTAGCCTCCGAAACACATTCCATTGTGTTCGAAATGTGGGTAAAACCTTATAAACGACTGGCAGCATGTCTAATTCAGAGTTTGAAATTTTATGGTGCAACACGAGATATTTTAAATATTTAATTATATAATAGTCAGGCGTACTCAAGAAGCCATTTCCATCTTTATTATACGTCTTCGTCCCTTTCTATCTTCGAGCTGAAATCAAACTCGAATAACAAATAAAAAAAATGGCCGCTCCTTTCAGATTAAAAATACACGAATTCATGATTAAGAAATCCCAAATCGATCTATATTCGATCGAATGAAGGCGAACTCGAACAGGATGCGGCGACGATGTCGCGACCGAGGCTAGGATTTCGCGATGGATTGAGGGAAGCTCGAACATGGCAAAAGTAGAGGCGATGCGGGGGTGGTTCACGATCTAGAGATTGAGTCGCGACGAGGAAATAGCGCCTCTAGGGCTTAGATTTGTGTTCGAGAGGAGGCGATTTCTGTGGCGATGTTGAAGGCATGAAGATTGGCGAAGCTCGATACTAGTGGAAGGGAGGCGCGACGATGAGCAGGTCACACGTGCAGTTTTATGCAAGTTAGGGCTTCTCATCTTCGTGCGTGTGAGTTAGAGGAGGAGGAGCAGATGGATTGTGGATGGCTGCGGCGTCGACAGCATTATAGGGTAAGCAATATTCTTATTTCTTATTTCTTCTTGGATTTGAGATTTGAAACGTTTAACTATGGGAATGAAAGAATCTAAGTGATTGATGTTAGAAATTCAATTAGAATCAATTGAATTAATTTGGAAGTGATCAAATTTGCTTATGGATGATTGAATGGTATTGGATGCTTTGAATGAGTTGTTATCTCTGATATGGAATGTTGTGTATTTCGTATGGATAACTTGGGATAGGATGACATGAGACTCGAAGAGACCGGGTTTGGGTATTAGGAAATACCCGAAACCACTTCAAATTTTTATAGATTGATATGTGAAATCTATAGGCTGGAATGTAGTGATTTAATGGAATTGGACTATTTAAATCTAAACCATGGTACTTAGAACTAGATGTGTGGAATAAGTGATGTCTATAATAAATTGTGGCTTTGTGAATTGAAATGAGTTACCCCGGGTTTTATATAAGTTGTATGCTTTATATTCCATGTTAGATGGGTTTACTCACGTTGGTTTCCAGCCTGACCCTGGTGTTACTTTGGTGTAATGCTCGGGTCAGGCCGAGTATTACAGATTTTCAGGTAAGGACGTTCTGGAGCTCAGAAGTCGAGCCAGATGGCAGGAACGTATAGAGTATTTCCGCTGTGTTATATTATTGTAAATATGTGATATGATAATTGTGTATATTCAATGACTGTATGTATATGTGAAACTATGATGTATTAAAATGTAATCGACAGATATAATATTATTTTCTAGACTGTTGTTATTTATTATTATATTTTATCCGCTGCGAATGTGAGATGTTGACGTTTCTGATCTTCTTCTTCTGTCTCTTTCTTCTTTTTCATAACTATTTGGAATTTTTGGGATTGAAAATTTCAGGTCGTTACAATTTGGCAAAATAAAACACCATTCTGCTGTAATTGAATCAAATAGATTATTTTGGACATCTATTGAGCAGAATAAATTACCATTCCGCGCTTACAAAGTAAAAAGATTAATTTTAAACTCAATTAATATGTAGGTTAATTAATAAATGATATGTTTGCCATTGGTTGGTAATTATTGATAATAATATGTTTGTTATTATTGTTTGATTATTTGTTTGTATTTGAATTCCTTCTTGAAAAGTGGATTGCATAAATAACCATTGTTTGGAAGAGGATTTTTGCAGAGAGTCCCTAAGGGGTTTTTCGCCAGTATTAATTTATTGTCATATGCATCTTACTTATATTCTTTTCTTGCTTATATTGATGTTTGGTTGAAATATTTGTGACGTACTATATAATTTGAGTAAATGTAGTTATATTGATTATCGATATATCGTCACTTATGAAATATCATCTTCTTAAACCCTTTTGTGTGTTGAACATGAGTTGATTTTTATAAAATAAATCTTTGGTCGTTTTTTTGCACTTTAAAAATTGTTTAAACTATATTTTCAAGTATTTTGAGAATTTTGAAAATAAAGGGTAAGCGCTAATTAAAATTTATAAAAGGTGTTATAAATTTAATTAATTATCTTTTGGGATAACTAATGCTATTTTAAATTTATAAAGAGATTATATATGTGATTAATTATCTTTCGAGACAATTAATTTCATTTTGAATTTATAAAAGATTATAAATTGGATTTAATTATCTTTCAGGATAATTAATGTTGTTTAAATTTATAAAGGTCATTTACCTTAAATATTTTGTAATTCTTTTCAAACGTGTCTGTAAGGGTTGTATAAGTATTTGAAAAGAATCGAAGGTTTAAATATGTTTTTAAATGTTATTTAACTATAATAAAGTTAATTAGCAAATTTATTAATGATGTTTAAAGTTAATTAACCGATTTAATAAAAGTGTTTAAAGTCAATTAAGTAATTTAATAAAAGTCTTTTAAAGTTAATTAACTGATTAATAGTGTAGTTTAAAGTTAATTAACTGGTTTAATAAAGGTGTTTAAAGTTTACTAATTTATTTATTAAAGGAGTTACAAAGTTGATTAATTTCCTTTTAGGATAATTAATATAGTTTTAAATTTATAAAAGAATTATATAAATTGTCTTTTGGATGATTAACATTATTTTAATTTTATAAAGATATTTTAAATTGATTTATTATATTCTAGGGTAATAAATGTTGTTTTAAAATTCATAAATGATAGTCTATAAATATGAAAACTATTAAAAAGGGAATGATTAAAAATAAAGCTAAGTATGAAATATTTTGAGTTTATAGTAAACGATGTTTTAATGCATTTTTTACCCTTATTTTTAATACATCGAGAGATATAATTTGCTCTTTACAAAGAATATTTTAAAGAATGTATGTTTTTAAAAGTGTTTTTACAAATATATGTGATGCGGCAATCAAGCACAAGCGTGAGTCAAATATTTTAAGAGAATTAATTTCCATATACGACTATTTGTTATTCCTGATAGTAGATTTGTTGACTATAGGCTCTGCTATCTTCTTTGAGTTTCGTCAATTAAAGACGATGTTGCTCATTTGAGCATTGATATCCTTTATCATAAATGACTAAAACAAAAGAGCGAGTGGGGACCAAGCTATGTGGGGTTGCTACCATAAACATATTTTCACATCTACTCTAGATTTGGTTCTAGAGGTATGCGTGCGGAGATATGAAATACTTAGATTTTTGGTAAGGTCGGTGGGGTCTGGCTTAGAGGTTACTGAGGGAGTCACAGAGTATATGACTCTCTCAAGTATATTTTCTAAAGGTAACTTTCGATAAAGGGGTTGTTGGAAAATTCCTTTCCTTAGTTGCCTCAAATCTATGGATCATTTTTTTATTGCATCGAGAGCTGTGAGCTCTTCTCGATGTTTAATCATTTGGCTCCATTCTTTTAAATATGATTTAGTTTCGACTTGTTTCCATTCCTTCATCTATGGATATTGTTCTTGTGAGGTAAAAACATGTTCCATGCTTAGCAGCGTGGTCTCACAGAATTATTATATGTTCATCATGTTTCTTGAGTTTTCTCATGCTGGTTTTCCAAACTGATCCAGGTGTTATTTTGTTATAATGCTCGAGTTGAACCGAGTATTTTCTAGGTTTTCATTGGTGCGACATGGAGCTCATGGAGTAGAGCTAGATGTTCATGTACCGTAGGGTTAATGCAAAATTTCATCTATATCATTACCCTATAATTTGAAGGTAAGGCTTCGAGAATCTTAATTATCAGGTATCGGTTTGGCGGTTGTCGAGTGTGATGTAGTAAGTTGGATTAGTGAAGTGATGAATTATAGAGCACAATAATGAGTGCTGAGAGGAAACAATGCAAAAAGTAAATAACATCGAGACTAATATAGTGGTTCGGGCCGAAAGTCCCTACATCCACCATCCTTTCCTTATTCAGTTGCTCTGGTTTAGCCGAGAGACTTATTATATTAGGCTCAGATATTTCCTCCATTAAAGAGTTTCTAGGAGAGCTCTAATATAGGAAAGTGCAATATATTTACTGTTATTCTTCTATGTGTCAACCGACCCTTGTGCCTTGATATTGCCACATATTTATAGCTAGTATTCCATGACGCCATTTGTGCAGAATTTTCTTCACGGATTGCCGAAGTTGCTTACTGAGCGACTACGATTTGAGCTTGTGATGTTCTTCTAAGGGGCTACTTAAAGGCATGGATTGATGACTTGCCTCCCGTTTGAATGGTCTTTTGAGCTATATGTTGTCTTTGTTGTCTATCTTGATTGTAAATCCTAGCCTTATAAACTGATGTCTTAGGCTTCAGACTTGCTACTGGGCTATTCCTTTCGGCCTTTGGCACTACTCTTTTGACACGACCTTACTCCATTGGGTCCTTATTCATCAAGGTAAAGCAACATTTGTATCATATATAAATGGAGAATGCATGACTTTCCTTAGGAAGATAATTATCATTTTTACTGTTGAAATTTTTTGGTGTGACATATACCCCTCAAAGTTTAATTCATATGTGAAATATGGAGTGAACTTTGTAGTGAGTAAGTTTGGTTTTCTTCTCCTGATTATCTCTTGAGGTCAGCCTTCATCATATGTATGAAAGAAATTGTGGTACTTAGTTTTGGATGGAGTAACAAGGAATATTGAGAGAACATTATGTTTGAGGTTTTGAAAACCATAAGGAGGAGATTAAGTCGGACCAAGAGGCCAAAATCAGATTTGTCATTGGAAACCTTCTAGGAATGGTAAAATGTATGTACATCGAGAGATAAAAATTTGAATTGGGGCCGAGAGGTTAAAACTTTTGATAATCATGCCTGACACTTGAAGTCATTTAGACTAAGTGACAGGCGCAATTGTTTTAGTGCCGAGAGGCAAAATATAACCTGGGACCTTAAGGTTAAATCTTTTGAAAATCATGCCTGACACTTGAAGTCATCTAAACTAAGTGACAAGTGAAATTGTTTCGATGCCGAAAGGCAAAATATAACATGGGATCGTAAGGTCAAATCTTTTGGAAATCATGTTTGATACATGAAGTCATCTAGACTAAGTGAAAAGCGAAACTGTTTCGATGCCAAGAGGAAAAAAATATAACATCAGATTGCAAGGTTGTAATATCTCGGAATTTTTGACAGTATCAATTTAATAATCTGTATTTAAAATTAAATTTATGTTGATAATTTTGTTAATAATAATTCAAATTGATTTAATAATTTTTCTTTAATAAATATTTAACTGGTAGATTTTATCTTTTAAAAATAATAAATTGGTTTCTATTTATAATATAAATGTATAGTTTATAATGTAAATAGATTAGCTTGGTTTTAAATTTCATAAATAAAGCATATTTTCTAATTTTATTATTTTTAGTAATTTGGAAATTTGTTTTTATTTAATGCATAAGATTTTCAAAGTTATTAAATAAATAATCTTGGTTTAAATTTAGTAAATGAATCTTGATTTAAAATTTTAATATATATATTAATAATTTGGGACTTTTGATTTAATTTAATATTAAGTTTTTCAAAGCTATTTAATAAATAAGTATATGATTTTAATTTGTTAAGATAGATGTTTTGATTTTGGCTTAAGTTTTAAATTTAAATTAATTAACAAAAAGAGTTATTTTGTTTTCTTTTTAAAACATAGCTTAATAAAATAAATAATTTATTAATAAAGAAATAATTTCTCTTATAATTATTTTAATTTAATAATGAGATATTTCTAAAAATAATATTAATAATGTATTGTTTTATAAATAGATTCTTAATAAAAATAGCATTTGTTATTTCAAATTTAATATATATATATATATATATATATATAACTTGATTTTAAATATTAGATTTTTGAATTTGATTTAAATTTGAATATAAATCCAAAGTGTAGATTTTTAATTGTTTTAACTTTTATATGCATACGTTTTTTTTATAAGCATAATTTGTTTTTATTTCTTTTATAAATTTATATACATATTAAATACTAATTAACAAATTAAAAATTAGGCATAACTATTTTATTAACATTTAAATTAAAATACAAATTACTTTACAAAGACATGTGTTGATTTCTTAAAGCCTCATTTAACAAATGTTATAAGATAAACATATTAAATTGACAAATGTTGAAATTTTATACAAGTGGCACATTTTGTTTTAATTTTCTTTTATTTATAAAATCTGAAGATAAACCTATATAAGTAAACATCTTTCATTCCTATCTCTTTTTCTTCATTTCCTAATCAAAAGAAAACTTCAACCTTTCTCATGCATCAGTAAAACTCCTCATTTTCCAAAATCAGTTAACATCTTCATATCAAAATCGGTAATTCCCCTCATTATCAAATCTGTAGCCTGCATGTTCAAACCAAAAATCAGTTTACAAATCCAAATTTAAACTCCTCATATCAATGAATCCTGTAAAACACTCTTCAAGAAAGAATCCAGAAATCATGTTCAATACAAAATCAAAACTCCTCATTATCTAAAGTAAGTAATCATCTTCAAAAAGAAAATCTGCATTTTTATAAAATCCGGAAAATGGATTCTGCATGCACCTGCAAATTTCAATTCTGCATTCTTATTTCTGTAATAACTGGTAATTGGCTCTGCATGCAAGCAGATTTTAAATCAAGCAAAAAGCAAACCTGCTATTTTCAAACAAAAAGCATCTGCATTTTCTTAGATCTGGAAATCAAGTTCACCTGCAAATGTCTTAAGCAAAAATTTCAAAAGCATTTCAATGAAAGCTCTGCCTTCTTCTAAAAATTAGTGAGTAACTCTTTTTTTAAAAAAAATTAAAGGTTGAAAAATCTGTTGCATGCTAGTACACTGAAATGAATGAGAATTGCTTGTGTTTATAACTAAAAAAACCTGATGAGCATATTTTTATGTGTATGTATGCTGTGTATATGAGATGTGTGCCCTGCTTGTTTCCAGTTTCAATATTTTTTTATTTAAATCCCTGACCAATTTAGTTGTTGTTAGGGTCTGTTTTTTTAAAACAAATGTTGTTTGTTTAACTTAAATTACAGTTTAAAATTTTTATCAAGTCAAATTAAACTTGATGGTCTCTGGATGTATTAAAAACATCAATGCATGTTGATATTAATCAAAAATTCAAACTGTATAATTATCAATTCAGTATTATAAATCTAAAACAACAACCAAATCATGATTTTTAATATTAGAATTAAGATTATTAGAAATTAGTTGAAGGTGCAGTTTGGTATTGAACTGAAATGGGATTATTTGAATTTTCTGGTGATCTATGAATCGTGGAGGCTCGGGTTTCTTCCAGGTGATGGAGAGTTGATCAGGGAAGCTAGGAAATTTTGGATGGTGATGCAATTCAACATGGAAGTAGCTACTGTGAATTTTCTTCTGGCAACCCTAGTTTTAACTAGGTGGAGAGTTTTGATTGCCACGGCTTGTAGGGTTGTTCGAGTGTTCTGAGTTTTTTGGGATTGATAGTTGGATCGTGGTTAAAGTCAAGGCCGGAGTGGATGACCTTCAGGTGGTCGGAGCAGCGAGATTGTGGTGTTGACAGGTTTTGAAGGGGGAACTTGATTGTGTTTTCAGGTTTAGGAATTGGCACTCGAATTTGATTTCAAGGATTTGGGTTCGATCTGATGATCGCGTTGAGATGATGGAATGGTTTTGGATGTGGACCGATCATCTCTGATGATCGGAGATGATGGTCGGCAACGTGCATGTGCACGACCCTGTTCTGGTGATGTTCTGGGTTATAGCAGAGAAGGCACTCGGGTAATCGTTGTTTGACTCGAAGATGTTGAGTAGTTGGCTCGGGGAGAATGGACATTGAACTCGAGCAGATTTGGGGTGTTCTCGGGTTGATTTTATTTGAATCAGGTTTTAACAGAAACCTATAATATCTGTTTAAAATTTAAAAAAATGCAGTTTTTAAATAAAATCTAGTGTTTAAAACTAAGTTTAAATTCAAGTTTAAAATCTAGAGTTCAAGCTTAAGATTTAATCTTAGTTTTAAAAAAAATAAAAAAAAATAAAGTTTAAACTTGAAATTGTTAAACTACTTTATAACGGTAAGTAGTTTCAAATTTTAAATCTGAAGTTTTTTAAAATATGAGCAAGTTTTAAAGTTAAGTTTAAAACTGGAAATCCAAGATATAAAAATGTATTTCAGTTTTTGAAATAAAAGAAATTTTAAGGTTTGAAAGATTTAAACAAATTTGTATGTAAAGTGTAAATTTAAATTATTAAATTTAAAAATGAATTTAGTTTAAACTCTTATGAATTTCTTTTATAAGAGAAACACTTGTTTGCCTTATAATTTAAAAGGGTTTAAATTGTTTAAACTTTGTTAAGTTTAAATTATATTCATTTTAAATCTTGTATTCGAAATGAAATTTAAAAGCAAGTCCAAAAGTAATTTGTTTCAAATAAATTTGTTAATGACAATTTAAACATAATTAAGGAATGTTTTATCTTAAAATTTAATTAAGATTAATGTTTTGAAATTAATTTAACTAATGAGGTAATTAAGGAATAACTCGTTAATTTATTTAATTAATCGATTTGGGATAAATTAATTGATTAAGGGTTAATCAATTTGTAATTAAGATCATAATTAGATTATTAAATTAATAGTTAAAGAATTATTAATTAAGTAATTAAGTTATAATCATGGTTAATTAATCAAATAATTAAGGATTAATTAAGTTACAGTTAACACTTAATTAATTAAATAATTAGGGATTAATTAATGAATAATTAAAGATAAATTAAATTGTAATTAACAAAGGTTAATCTAAGTTAATTACTTAATGAAGTAATTAAAGAATGGTTAATGAAGGTCATTAACTAGGATTATTTAATAATTAATTAATGTAGTTAATTTTAATAATTAATTAGATTAATTAATTTAATGATAATCGATTGCAAATGGTTTAAGTGTTATTACCTAATGAAAGTAATTAAGGAATTAATTACTTAATGTAATTAATTGAGTTTATTGTAATTAGTTTGAATTAATATATTAAGTTTAATTAATTTAAACACTGAATGATTTGATGATAATTACTTAATGTAATGATTGGATTGGAAATTACTTAGTGAAGTAATTGGTAATTACAGGATGTAATTAATTGAAGATGATTTAAGAATGGAAGAAATTTGGAGTATAATTACTTTGTAATTAATCAAGGGGTTAATTAAGAAATTAATTAAGGAATAATTAATTTAGTTAATAAAGTAATGAAGTTAGTTAATTACTGAATATAGTTAATTAAGAGGGATTAATAATCATGGGTTAATTACTTAAGGTAATTAATTTAAGAGGATAATTAATTAAAATGTAACTAGGGATCATTAATTTATATAATTAATGATGTAATTAAAGTTGATTAATTATGATTAATTAATCAATGATAAGTGATTAAAAGTAATTAATTAATGTAATTAATTAAGGATTAATGTAATTAATTATAGTTAATTAATTAATTGAAGTAATTATAGGTTAATTACTGTTTTTTTGGTTAAGAATAATTAATTTGTGAAATTAATTAAGAATAATTACATGAATGTATTAAGGGTAATTAATCAAGGGTGATTAATTTGAATGATTAATTAATTGATTTGTAATCAATTAAATGGTTATGTAAGCAAGATTTAATGATGAAGTAATTACTTTAATTTATTTTAAATTAATTAAAGATGAAGTAATTAATTTAATTCACTTTAAATTAATTAGAGATAGATGTAATTTAATTCATTTTAAATTAATTATATTGTGATTAAGTAAATCTTTTCTTATGTATGAATGGATGATATTGATTGCCTTGAATGATTGAGATCTCAAATATGAGATGAGTAAGGTTGTGTGATATGGATGCTTTGATTGCATTGTGATGATGATATGAATTACCTATTTTGATGATAGTATGGATTATCTGTTTATTATGATAATATTGATTACCTATTGTGATTTGTGAGTTATCTATCTGTGTGTATATAGATAATTGAATTGTTTTAAACCTTAAAATAACTTGGCCTTAAAAGACACGTTTTGGATTTCGATGAGACCGGAATCGGGTTTCCATATTTGGATATCCGAAAACCACATTGATCCAAATTAACGGTAGGTCGTGAATCTCAAGTGAAGATGAAGATTCAGAGTGCAAGGGTTATCGTCGTTAACTCTGAGGGTGATTCCAAAATGAGTGTAACGAGATAATGCCTTCAGTTTCGTTCAAACCCGAAACGAACTTGTATGGATTGAATTCTTTCAAAACATCGTCAGGTGGACGATGAGCATTCTAAGTGATGTGTTCTATAAAGGTAATCATAGCCTCAAGCCTCATCAACCGGGAATGGCTAAAACATGGGAGGTGCAACAAGGCTAAGTGGGTCATGCCCAAGTAGGACGAGATTTCCCCCTATCTAGAGGTCCCTTTTTATTCGGCTATGTGGGCGGTTGCTAGCTACAACTACGGGGTTGTCTTGTTCGGAACTGTTCAGTAAGGAATGGTTCCGGCCTTGTGTTGCAGGGGATTGGGAGTGATCCTCGGTACGTTGATCCAGGCCACGTACTGTGACGGGCGGTACCCCGATAGCCCTGCCATTGTATGGAATCCAAAATCCAATAAGTGCCCTCGGTTTTGATTGTATTACCCACTTTTGTGGCTAGTAGCTGGAATTTAATCATGTAACAATTTCGGCTATTTCTTATTTATTTGAAAACCCTAGACACTATTATAATATCACTGGATTTCCTATCAAATATTTTGGTTAGCGTAAGGTAATTTTTTTTCCATGTTTATGTGTGGGAAGTCTTACATGATACCTTTCTTTTCAAAAGGTTTTTAAAAGTTAAGCAACCTTAACCTGTTACTCATACCAGACCCATGTCTGACCCGGAGTTTATCTTCTGTTTAAGAAAACTCTTGGGTACTCAAATTTTTACGAGTAGCCAAGAGATTCAGGTTAGGTTTGATGAATTGTGGAGGAGCAGTGGAGCAGGAGGCTTCTGCGTGTAGATATATAGTATTCCCCTGTGTTGGTTTCTCTGAGTAGTTCTCTAGTATTGTATTGAGTTGTATAACTAGACAGGTGTTTATAACTGTCTAGTATGTGATGAATGATCTGTGTAACTCTGATAATGGTTGTAAACTATGTAATATTTATGTTATTAATATAATTTATTTGTTTCGCTGTTAAGATTCTGTGTTGTTTCTTCTTTCTCTTCTTCCTTTTCTCTTTTCTATCCCTTTCTTTCTTAAAGATGATACGATTTTCTGTGGTGAGAAAGTCAGGACGTCTCACTTGGTATCAGAGCATTAGGTTGAGTGAATACCTAGGCTCTGGAGTGGTGTCTATCTTGAGAGAGCGTATTTGTAATTTTAATATATATATATATATATATATATATATATATATATATATATATATATATATATATATATATATATATATATATGTCTACCTATCAGTTGGATTACCTGTTTGGGTTTTCCAATATAAGTTATAAAGGTAGATGGGGTAGTGGTGTGTGTACCACGACTATCATTGGTTGGACTTTGAATGTTTGAGGTTGAAACTGTATTTGTCGAGACTGTAGACCTAATACCGTCTCAAGTGAGCTTTGTAGTGGTGGAAGAATTTCATCGATCTCTGAAGGAAACCTGTTAAGGTTCGGAGTCTATTTTTGAAGTTGGATGAGTAGAATTTGGATCTGTCGGTTGAGCAGAAGCGAGTAATGGTATTTTGATACCTCAGGAAGTAGTAGCCACGTGATGAGATGCAGTGACTATGGATGTTTCTGAAGAAGTTTTCTTTGGAACAAGTTTAAGGAAGTGAGACTGCTTCGATGTTGTGGCTGTGCTCAGCTGGTGTTTCTGTTTGGTTTAAGGTCCGAGTTCTCGAAGAGCTTTGGATTAGGAATTCTTTGGCATCTGTGTCAGCAGTGTAGCTCGGAGTGTTCTGTGTGTCGGCGGGGAGTCTTCTGGCTTAGCAGTTTTCTAGAAGTGGAGTTTGGAAGCAGTAGAGTGACCCGTTTCTTCGATGGATTGGCTAGTTAAGTGTAAGCTGTTCCGTTTGATAAATGGAGAACAGTTTTCCTTGGATTTGGTTTGGGCTGATCGCAAAAGTGACTTGCGATTGTTTGAATGTTCTATTGGGTTATCAGAGTTTTTTCGGATGTCTTCAGAGAAGTCAGAGTTTTGTTCGCATCTTGAGATTGAGTTTCCTTATCGACTAGAATTCTAAGAGTGCTACCGGTGGTTTAGTTTAGTAGAAGGATGATTCCTAGAGATAGAGTTTGATGAAGCAGCTCAGGTTTTAGTAGAGCTTTTGAGTTTTCTTTATGGATCTGATGAACCATATTTTTGGGATGTGTTGTCTAGTTTATGCTCGTGTTCTTCTTCAGCATTTTATCTACTTCGGATCAGAGTTGCGCAGCGGAAGCAGTTTGGGAGTGCATCTGCTTTTCTTTTCCGGATAGGAGAAGTTGTTGTCTTCTGATGTTTGAGGAGTAGGGTTTGATCTTGGTTGATCTTGAGGAGATCATTTTGTTGAGATGATTAGTTTTTTTTTGTTTCTAGAGACATCAGCAAGGGATGAGCTGATCAGTAAGGGTGTAGGCAGCCTAGGATCGTCTGGAGAGTTTTGTGGATTTAAGACGGAGGAATTTGGATTCTGAAGTCGGAGATTTAATTTTGGGTAAGTTTTCTCCGATCTAAGGGAAGTTATAAGATTGGGTAAGGTTGGGAAGCTAGCTCTGAAGTGTTTTGGATCTTTTCTGTGATCTTGGAGGTTAAGTGATTGATCTACAAGATTGAATTACCAGTTTGGATAACTGGAATTCGATGAGTTTCACGTATATCTGAGGGAGTACATGTATGATCTATCTCTGATTATGGAACCAGCAGTTCGGGAGTTTTGGGTGTTGAGTCAGACTCGTCTGTAGTCTGATACCTTGTCTAGTGTTGTAGATCTAGATGAATAGGAGCTCTGTAGCTTAGTAGTATTGATTATTTGGATTCTATAGAGCGAGTATCCTGGTATTTAAATTTAGGGAAACTCGAGGAAATTCTATCCAGAATTTTGTCTGGATAGTTAGATTTGTTTGATTGGATGAATTGGTTGTTATGGTTGTTAGCATATGTTTGATATATGCTTGTGTTTTAAAATTAAAATCTTTAATGAGATTATTAAATTACCTTTGTTTGAAATTTCGAGGACGAATTCTCTTAAGGGGGAGGATTGTAATATCCCGGAATTTTTGACAATATCAATTTAATAATCTGTATTTAAAATTAAATTGATATTGATAATTTTGTTAATAATAATTCAAATTGGTTTAATAATTTTTCTTTAATAAATATTTAACTGGTAGATTTTATCTTTTAAAAATTATAAATTGGTTTCTATTTATAATATAAATATATAGTTTATATTGTAAATAGATTAGCTTTGTTTTAAATTTAATAAATAAAGCATATTTTCTAATTCTAATATTTTTAGTAATTTGGAAATTTGTTTTTATTTAATACAAAAGCTTTTCAAAGTTATTAAATAAATAATCTTGGTTTAAATTTAGTAAATGAATCTTGATTTAAAATTTTAATATATATATATTAATAATTTGGGAATTTTAATTTAATTTAATATTAAGTTTTTCGAAGCTATTTAATAAATAAGTATATGATTTTAATTTGTTAAGATAGATGTTTTGATTTTGGCTTAAGTTTTAAATTTAAATTAATTAACAAAAAGAGTTGTTTTGTTTTCTTTTTAAAATATAGATTAATAAAATAAGTAATTTATTAATAAAGAAATAATTTCTTTTATAATTATTTTAATTTAATAATGAGATATTTCTAAAAATAATATTAATAATGTATTGTTTTATAAATAGATTCTTAATAAAAATAGCATTTGTTATTTCAAATTTAATTTACATATATAACTTGATTTTAAATATTAGATTTTTGAATTTGATTTAAATTTGAATATAAATCCAAAGTGTAGATTTTTAATTGTTTTAACTTTTATATGCATAAGTTTTTTTTTATAAGCATAATTTGTTTTTATTTCTTTTGTAAATTTATATACATATTAAATACTAATTAATAAATTAAAAATTAGGCATAACTATTTTATTAACATTTAAATTAAAATACAAATTACTTTACAAAGACATGTGTTGATTTCTTAAAGCCTCATTTAACAAATGTTATAAGATAAACATATTAAATTGACAAATGTTGAAATTTTATACAAGTGGCACATTTTGTTTTAATTTTCTTTTATTTATAAAATCTGAAGATAAACCTATATAAGTAAACATCTTTCATTCCTATCTCTTTTTCTTCATTTCCTAATCAAAAGAAAACTTCAACCTTTCTCATGCATCAGTAAAACTCCTCATTTTCCAAAATCAGTAAACATCTTCATATCAAAATCGGTAATTCCCCTCATTATCAAATCTGTAGCCTGCATGTTCAAGCCAAAAATCAGTTTACAAATCCAAATTTAAACTCCTCATATCAATGAATCCTGTAAAACCTTGTTCAACAAAGAATCCAGAAATAATGTTCAATACAAAATCAAAACTCCTCATTATCTAAAGTAAGTAATCATCTTCAAAAAGAAAATCTGCATTTTTATAAAATATGGAAAATGGATTATGCATGCACATGCAAATTTCAAATCTGCATTCTTATTTCTGCAATAACTGGTAATTGGCTCTGCATGCAAGCACTTTTTAAATCAAGCAAAAAGCAAACATTCTATTTTCAAAAAAAAAGCATCTGCATTATCTTAGATCTGGAAATCAAGTTCACTTGCAAATGTCTTCAGCAAAAATTTCAAAAGCATTTCAATGGAAGCTCTGCCTTCTTCTAAAAATTAGTGAGTAACTCCTTTTTTAAAAAAAAAAATTTAAAGGTTGAAAATTCTGTTGCATGCTAGTATACTGAAATGAATGAGAATTGCTTGTGTTTATAATTAAAAAAACCTGACGAGCATATTTTATGTGTACGTATGCTGTGCATATGAGATGTGTGCTCTGCTTGTTTCCAGTTTGAATATTTTTTTATTTAAATCCCTGACCATTTAATTTAGTTGTTGTTAGGGTCTGTTTTTTTAAAACAAATGTTGTTTGTTTAACTTAAATTATAGTTTAAAAATTTTATCAAGTCAAATTAAACTTGATGGTCTCTTGATGTATTAAAAACATCAATGCATGTTGATATTAATCAAAATTTCAAACTGTATAATTATCAATTCAGTATTATAAATCTAAAACAGCAACCAAATCATGATTTTTAATATTAGAATTAGGATTTTTAGAAATTAGTTGAAGGTGCAGTTTGGTATTGAACTGAAATGGGATTATTTGAATTTTCTGGTGATCTATGAATCATGGAGGCTCGGGTTTCTTCCAAGTGATGGAGAGTTGATCAGGGAAGCTAGGAAAATTTTGGATGGTGATGCAATTCACCATGGAAGTAGCTGTTGTGAATTTTCTTCTGGCAACCCTAGTTTTAACTAGGTGGAGAGTTTTGATTGCCACGACTTGTAGGGTTGTTCGAGTGTTCTGAGTTTTTGGGGATTGATAGTTGGATCGTGGTTGAAGTCGGGCCGGAGTGGCTGACCTTCAGGTGGTCGGAGCGGCGAGATTGTGATGTTGATAGGTTTTGAAGGGGGAACCTGATTGTGTTTCATGGTTTGGGAATTGGTACTCGAATTTGATTTCGAGGATTTGGGTTCGATCTGATGATCGCGTTGAGATGATGGAATGATTTTGGATGTGGAGCGATCATCTCTGATGATCGGAGATGTTGGTCGGCAACGTGCATGTGCACGACCCTGTTCTGGTGATGTTCTGGGTTATAGCAGAGAAGGCACTGGGGTAATCTTTGTTTGACTCGAAGATGTTGAGTAGTTGGCTCGGGGAGAATGGACACTGAACTCGAAGCAGATTTGGGGTGTTCTCGGGTTGATTTTATTTGAATCAGGTTTTAACAGAAACCTGTAATATCTGTTTAAAATTTAAAAAAAAACTGCAGTTTTTAAATAAAAGCTGGTGTTTAAAACTAAGTTTAAATTCAAGTTTAAAATCTAGTTCAAGCTTAAGATTTAATCTTAGTTTTTAAAAAATAAAAATAATAAAGTTTAAACTTGAAATTGTTAAACTACTTTATAATGGTAAGTAGTTTCAAATTTTAAATCTGAAGTTTTTTAAAATATGAGCAAGTTTTAAAGTTAAGTTTAAAACTGGAAATCCAAGATATAAAAATGTATTTCAGTTTTTGAAATAAAAGAAATTTTAAGATTTGAAAGATTTAAACAAATTTGTATGTAAAGTGTAAATTTAAATTATTAAATTTAAAAATGAATTTAGTTTAAACTCTTATGACTTTCTTTTATAAGACAAGCACTTGTTTGCCTTGTAATTTAAAAGGGTTTAAATTGGTTAAACTTTGTTAAGTTAAAATTATATTCATTTGAAATCTTGTATTTGAAATGAAATTTAAAAGCAAGTCTAAAAGTAATTTGTTTCAAATAAATTTGTTAATGACAATTTAAACAAAATTAAGGAATATTTTATCTTAAAATTTAATTAAGATTAATGTTTTGAAATTAATTTAATTAATGAGGTAAATAAGGAATAACTAGTTAATTTATTTAATTAATTGATTTGGGATAAATTAATTGATTAAGGGTTAATCAATTTGTAATTAAGATCATTAATTATATTATTAAATTAATGATTAAAGAATAATTAATTAAGTAATTAAGTTATAATCATGGTTAATTAATCAAATAATTAAGGATTAATTAAGTTACAGTTAACACTTAATTAATTAAATAATTAGGGATTAATTAATGAATAATTAAAGATAAATTAATTGTAATTAACAAGGGTTCATCTAAGTTAATTACTTAATGAAGTAATTAAATAATTGTTAATGAAGGTCATTAACTAGGATTATTTAATAATTAATTAATGTGGTTAATTTTAATAATTAAATAGATTAATTAATTTAACGATAATCAATTGTAAATGGTTTAAGTGTTATTACTTAATGAAATTAATCAAGGAATTAATTACTTAATGTCATTAATTGAGTTTATTGTGATTAGTTTGAATTAATTAATTAAGTTTAATTAATTTAAACACTGAATGATTTGATGATAATTACTTAATGTAATTATTGGATTGGAAATTACTTAGTGAAGTAATTGGTAATTACAGGATGTAATTAATTGAAGATGATTTAAGAATGGAAGTAATTTGGAGTATAATAACTTTGTAATTAATCAAGGGGTTAATTAAGAAATTAATTAAGGAATAATTAATTTATTTAATAAAGTAATCAAGTTGGTTAATTACCGAATATGGTTAATCAAGAGGGATTAATAATTATGGGTTAATTACTTAAGGTAATTAATTTAAGATGATAATTAGTTAAAATGTAATTAGGGATCATTAATTTATATAATTAATGATGTAATTAATGTGATTAATTATGATTAATTAATCAATGATAAGTGATTAAAAGTAATTAATTAATGTAATTAATTAAGGATTAATGTAATTAATTATAGTTAATTAATTAATTGAAGTAATTATGGGTTAATTACTGTTTTTTTGCTAAGAATAATTAATTTGTGAAATTAATTAAGAATAATTACAAGAATGTAATTAAGGGTAACTAATCAAGGGTGATTAATTAAGGTGATTAATTTGAATGATTAATTGATTGATTTGTAATCAATTAAATGGTTATGTAAGCAAGATTTAATGATGAAGTAATAATTTAATTTATTTTAAATTAATTAAAGATGAAGTACTTAATTTAATTCACTTTAAATTAATTAGAGATGGATGTAATTTAATTCATTTTAAATTAATTATATTGTGATTAAGTAAATCTTTGCTTATGTATGAATGGATGATATTGATTGCCTTGAATGGTTGAGATCTCAGATATGAGATGAGTAAGGCTGTATGATATGGATGCTTTGGTTGCATTGTGATGATGATATGAATTACCTATTTTGATGATAGTATGAATTATCTATTTATTATGATAATGTTGATTATCTATTGTGATTTGTGAGTTATCTATCTTTGTGTATATAGATAATTGAATTGTTTTAAACCTTAAAACAACTTGGCCTTAAAAGACACGTTTTGGATTTCGATGAGACCGGGATCGGGTTTCCATATTTGGATATCCGAAAACCACATCGATCCAAATTAACGGTAGGTCATGAATCTCAAGTGAAGATAAAGATTCAGAGTGCAAGGGTTATCATCGTTAACTCCGAGGGTGATTCCAAAATGAGTGTAATGAGATAACGCCTTCAGTTTCGTTCGAACCCGGAACGAACTTGTATGGATTGAATGCTTTCAAAACATCGTCAGGTGGACGATGAGCATTCTAAGTGATGTGTTCTATAAAGGTAATCGTAGCCTCAAGCCTCATCAACCGGGAATGGCTAAAACAGGGGAGGTGCAGCAAGGCTAAGCGGGTCATGCCCAAGTAGGACGAGATTTTCCCCTATCAAGAGGTCCCTTTTTATTCGGCTGTGTGGGCGGTTGCTAGCTACAACTGCGGGGTTGTCTTGTTCGGAACTGTTCAGTAAGGAATGGTTCCGGCCTTATGTTGCAGGGGATTGGGAGTGATCCTCGGTACGTTGATCTAGGCCACGTACTGTGACGGGCGGTACCCCGGTAGCCTTGCCATTGTATGGAATCTAAAATCCAATAAATGCCCTCGGTTTTGATTGTATTACCCACTTTTGTGGCTAGTAGCTGGAATTTAATCATGCAACAATTTCGGCTATTTCTTATTTATTTGGAAACCCTAGATACTATTATAATATCACTGGATTTCTATCAAATGTTTTGCTTAGCGTAAGGTAAAAACTTTTCCATGTTTATGTGTGGGAAGTCTTACGTGATACCTTCTTTTCAAAAGGTTTTTAAAAGTTAAGCAACCTTAACCTGTTACTCACACTAGACCCATGTCTGACCCGGAGTTTATTTTTTATTTTCTTAAACTCTTGGGTACTCAAATTTTTACGAGTAGCCAAGGGATTCAGGTTAGCTTTGACGAATTGTGGAGGAGCAATGGAGTAGGAGGCGTCTGCGTGTAGATATATAGTATTCCGCTGTGTTGGTTTCTCTGAGTAGTTCTCTTGTATTTTGTTGAGTTGTATAACTAGACAGGTGTTTATAACTGTCTAGTATGTGATGAATGATCTATGTAACTCTGATAATGGTTGTAAACTATGTAATATTTATGTTATTAATATAATTTATTCATTCCGCTGTTAATATTCTGTGTTGTTTCTTCTTTCTCTTCTTCATTTTCTCTTTTCTATCCCTTTCTTTCTTAAAGATGATACAATTTTCTATGGTGAGAAAGTCGGGTCGTCTCAAAGGTCAATTTTTTTTGGAAATCATGCTTGACACTTGAAGTCATCTGGACTAAGTGACAAGCGAAACTGTTTCGAAACCGAGAGGCATAATATAACTTGGGATCGGGAGGAGTTACTGGTCCTGTGAGACCTATACGAAGAGGAAAGTCGAGATTTGATCCTGAAGGGATGGGTCCCAAACTTGCATCAAATGCCTTTGCCAACTGTCATGATTTCGTTGGCCTCTTTGAAAAGTGCGTTCCTTTTCTCTATCCTAGGATGATTTTCCTTTTGATTTTGCCATATGTAAACCACTGTTAAGGTTTTATTGGCTAGATAATATTTGCCATTAATTTGGAAATTTTTGATAACCTTTTCTGTCTACTTCTTGTTTACTCGCATTTCTAACAGCTGCACTTATTACTGATGCTTGGAATCTTTCTTAGATCATTGCAAATCCTTGATTGAAATAGTAAGCTTTCGATTTTTCTCTATTCATTATCAGTTTTTATTACAACTATTAATATCCGCATGCATTCCCTTTTTCAAATTTATGAAAAATTCAATTTTGATTTTCGTTATCATATTAGCGATTGATTTTGAGTTGGGGTATCATCTGGCTGGTTACTCCATCATGCCTATTACCTCGTAAATTCGGGTTTTTCATTGTTTAAGGTTAATAATTGCTTTGGGGTTTTTCATTTTTTTGTGTGAATCTTGAATCTTTGAGTCTGGGTTATAAACTCCAATTTTAGGTCTAATCCCTTTTTGCACTATAAGACATTAAACCTTCCCAATAGGAGCTATTAGGGTTCTTGTTGATTTGCTAGTCTAGCACTGGTTCTTTTAGACATTGCCATGGATAAACCAATTACTGACCAGGAGGAGCTAGAGAATTGGATTGATAATTGTGGGATCGAGGGAGTTGAGGTTGAGGCTCCAGTTATGAAGATGACTAGAGTGACCCTTGAAGGATTCTTTACTTGGACGCTGGAGCATTTGGAAAATGGGACATCACTTCCCCTGGCCCCTCTATTCATTGATATTCTGGAGTTTTATGGTCTTAACCCAATTCAACTTGGGGTAGTCCCGTACAACATTTTGTATGCTCTGGTGATCTTATTCCAATAGAAAGGGTATTAAAATATGGCTACCTCCGAGATCCATTACTTACATAATTTGCATAGGTTAGTTGGTTGTTCATTGATTCCTTTATATTTCCTTTATTTTTGGAAGAAGGCACACCTTATTAAACCACTCACTATGGTTACACCTATACATTGGTTTTTCATAAATATAGAGTACCCCCGAATTATCATCAATCTTCTAAAGACCAATAAGCATTTTGAACTTTTTTTGTCTTTGAAGGCTCTTATTTTGGACACATTTTCTCTAATATTTTTTTGATCTCCTTTACTAAGTTTGGAAGGGATAAGGTTCCAACCCTCAAGGGATTCTTTGACTCTAGTTGCGAGGAGAAGATGAAAATACCGAAGGAAGAAAGACTTAGACATGTAGTCCTTACCGAGGCTAACCTTAAGGCCCGTAGGTTGTTGTCGCCCTCGGCCAAATCTCTTGCTTATGACTCCCCTTCAATCGAGACTGCGCCTTTGGATATGATTGACCTAAGTCAACTTGATGCAACCTTTGGCTCTAACCAAAAAACCGCTAGGGCTGAAAGAAAACATGCTACTCCTGAGGGTAGACCTCGGTCATAAATACCTAATAATATGCATTCTAAGAGTTTATGTTCATGAAACAAAAATTTGCTTAACTGACCTATCTTTTCTTTTATGTTGCAGTGGCTTTTGACGATATGCTTTCGATAGGTGAAATGCTCCTAAACAAGTCCTCTTCTACTTCTACTTCTACTCGACAAAAGCCAGTCTTAAAGAAAGGATCCGCCATATAAAAGACCTAGACAGGACCTTCTTTCTTCCAAAAATCAAGTCTGCCCTGAAAGTCCTTGCTCTGACCTCCCCAAATGACCACATGGATCGGGTGATTAAAGTGACCCATTCTTGTATTGATCTTCACCTTTCTAAGGTCGTAGGAAGCTCCTGAGTGGAGATAGCAAATGATATGGGCAGCTTCAAGAGGATGTTGAGTTTAGGGATGGAAGACCAACTCAGGGCAGTGTTTATTTTTTTCTACTGGTGAGGCATTTATTCCTTCAGTTTCCATAATAATTTCTTTCCTTCATGTCTTGGTTGACTTCTCGGTTTTGCACCGGGGGTTTGAAAAGCTGGAGGGGGAAGTGGAGAAGGCCGAAGCTTTGAGGAAAGAGTTTGCTGAGTTTAAGAATGAGGCCCAGAATTAAACGGAGAAAACTCTTCGGGACTTGAGGTCTTCTGACAGAAAGGTTGCTAATTTGGAGAAGGCTTTGAGAGATTTGGAGGCCAAACATAAGACAACTGAGCTTGCACAGGTTAAGAAGGAGAACTTGGGTTGGGTTACCAAGAAGTAGGCCGAGAAGGCGGCTGCCGCTGAAGCCATCAAGATTCTCTATAGTGCTTATGAATACAACCGGGACAGAGGCATAACTATTTCCATGGGCTTCAACCCGAATGGTGAAAGGATCGAGTAGAGTTTTTCCCTGAAGTATGATAAAGCTTGGGCCTCTGCGAATGTTCGACAACCTATCCCAATGGAGAAAGGTGGCAAATATGGAGAGGTAAGTCATGGTTATGAACCCCAAGAATCTCCTACTTATGATGCTTCAATTCCAGCCTATAACAATTCTGATACAATTTATTTTTTTATTGTTTGTTATGGTTGTGGACCTTAGTGGTATTTTTATTTGGGTTTTGCTGAATCCTTATTATCCCCATCGTGTCTATCCTAAAATACCTTTTCCCTTTACCATGTTAAATAGAAAAAAATCCAACTTCAATTCCCATTATGAAGTACTAGTATGGGTCCGTGCTTCGCACACGGGCTGTTTCTATTATTGTATACGTTGATATTTTGTTTGAGCCATTAGTTATACAAATTGAAAATTCTTTCATATGGTAGTAACCGTATGAGCGTAGACATGTAAATGGAAAGCGGGGGCATTTTTGGAATTTCAAAAGGACACCGAGTAAATTAGTTCAACGAATTTTCTTTATTAGTAATAGAGATTATGGAGGAGTCAAACCAGAATTTTGAAATTGCTAACAACCATAGGTAGCCTTATAATCCAGTAGATTAAGGAATGTAGAGTCATCTAATAAGATCGAAAAGGTACTGGAAATCATGACAAAACCTATGCCGAACCCATTAATCTTTTAAGCTTAGGGGTACAAGATTAACTAATCAAATCATATATCTTAGTGGCCAATTAAAACTTGCTTTAAGAGACTGAGACAAATTCTTCTAAGAATCTGCTCGACTTTCTAAGCTACAGCCAAGGGTCCACAGTTGAAAAACAAAAGGTTATCCTTTCTTCGAAGAATCTATGATCCAAGTAGGGTTGTTATGGTAATGGTTACCGTTACCATTTTGTAAATACCGTTACCGTACCATTTTTACTGGTAAAATAAAATTATTTACAGTTACCTATTGACTAATATATAGATTATTGGTATAACGATAAACTGGTAACCGTTACACTAGTAATGGTAAATTATCATTTGTCTAGAAACATAATAAGTTGATATATTTTTATACCGAATGATGCTTCATCGTATATCTTATTAGGCCCGTTAATAAAGGACATAGAAATGAAGTATATTTATCATCATTTGAGTTGAATTACTGAAATAAATTGAATTATATTCTTGCTTCTAAATGTCCGTAATACAACATCTTACATGAATATCAATGTATTATGAAAGGGTGGGTAAATTACCGTTACCATTGGTTTTGAAAAGATATTACCGATGTTTTGCCGTAGTAAATGGTAAATTTACCATTACCATATTGATTATACTGGTATACCAACTTTACTTTAGAATGGTAACCGATTGACTGGTAATGGTACGGTAATGGTAAATTTACCGTTACCATAATAGCCCTAGATCCAAGTCTGACTACAACTCCATTAGCTCTTTCAGGTTATCAAAGTGTAACTCAACCTCCTCTAGCCATTACTGAAGGAAGGACTCTTGAAAGCGAACATGTTTTGGAATATGTCCCTTAATATATTCCAGAGGCTATCTTTAAACTTCCCCTAGTAGATTCTTTTCTCTTGGAACTTTCTATACTGAAAGGTGGCTTAGGGAAAGACATCACCTTTTTCAATAAGGCAATACCCTCAAGATCCTTATCTAGTACTAGGATTAGAGGTCTTAAGATTACTTTAGATACTAAGGAGGAATTTGCTTATCTCCAAAGACCACGAATTATGTACCTCTTTCCCCTTTTTTATACTATATATAGTAGTCTTCTGTGGAATGAAATAAAATTAGTACGGTTGTAATGGTAATGGTTACCACTACCATTTTGTAAATACCGTTACCGTACCATTTTTACTGGTAAACTAAAATTGTTTACTGTTACCATTATCGATTGACTGGTATACTGATTACTAGTATACCGATAAACTGATAGCCATTACACTGGTAATGGTAAATTATTATTTGTCTTGAAAAATAACAAGTTGATATATTTTTATACCGAACTATGCTTCATTATATATCTCATTGGGTCAGTTAATAATGGACATAGAAAAGAAGTGTATTTATTATCGTTTAAGTTGAATTACCGAAATAAATTGAACTACTTTATTGCTTCTAAATGCCCGTAATACAACATCTTACATGAATATCAATGTATTATGACCGAACTGGTAAATAACCATTACCGTTGGTTTTGAAAAAATATTACCAATGTTTTACCGTAGAAAATGGTAAACTTACTGTTAACATACCGATTATACTATTATGCCGACTTTACTTTAAAATGGTAACCGATTGATTGGTAATGGTAAGGTAATGGTAAATTTACCATTACAATGATAGCCCTAAGAATTAACTTTATAATGATCCGTCTTTTCTGGTCTTAACTAGGGGCAACCATGTCCCAACTATTTAAAACTAAAGAGGGATTATGCTTCCTTTCAACAAAGTATCAATGATGAAATAGTTGTGTTAACAAAATATAACCCTGATCTTGGTATTAGCATTCATGCTATCCTGAAAGATAATGAATGCTTAAAGCGGATTCTCGAAGATGTTTCCAAGAAGATGTCTATTATTCCAGAGGCTGTGCCGATCACTGGTCAGGCTTAGGAATTTGTTGTTTTTAACCTATGGGAATCTACTCTTGCTCTTAGACAGCAGCTAGACGAAGCCCATCCAGAGCTTTCAGTAATCAAACTTCAAGAGTAATAAACTGAGGACACATGTACTAATGAAGTTATAGTTGCTTTTCGTTGAAGGTGTAGAGGTAGAGGTCGCACTGCTATGGGACTTTCTTCTTCTCATAAAACTACCATTGTCCCTCCTAGACCTTGTCCTCAATCCGAGAGGAGTACTTCCTCAGTTCAAGTATCCTCCGCATCAAATGTTCTTATTTGCACCCGAGATGGTCAAACGACTTCATTCAGAGAATATAAGAATGAATGGGTATCCAGGACATATTAATAAGATGGAGAAACACTTCGAATCTCGTAAGAAGGAGGCCATGTAGAAGGCCGAGACTATGATTAGAAAATTGTATGAATGCTTATGGAACATTTTCTCTTTGTTCTGTACATATTGTATTTTGAATATCCTGATAATTATTTGGATAATCTTTCTATAACTTTAAGATCCTTTTATCCTTTATGTTGACCTATTCTTTCAATTTAAGCCATCTTGCTTGTTCTTTTATTTTTGTCTCGAGGTGCTTTTGCACCTGATACCTTTTTTTATTGATATCTCTAATATTCTTCTTCACCAATCTTGATGCCATCCTTTGAGCTTTGATTAGGATTTTTACTCAGTGCTCATTCTAACTTAGGAACTTTACTCCTTAGGTTCCAGTATTATTATGAATCTACTCGTAACTCATCTAATTGGAAATCTACCAATACTCTAATCTAGTTGGGAATCTACCCAATACTTTAATCTAGTTGGAAATCTATCCAACACTCTAATTTAGTTGGGAATCTACCCAATGCATGTTCTACTTGACCATGAATCACTATTATTGGGAATCTACCTAACATTGTAATCTAATATGGAATCAACCTAACATTCTAATCCAATTTGGAATCTATCCAATGTTCTAATCTAATTAGAAGTTTATTCAACATTCTAATCTAATTGGGAATCTACTAATGCATGATACTACTTTACCAAGTCTCACTAGTATTAGGAATCTATCCAATATTCTAATCTAATTGGGAATCTACCTAGTGGATGATTCCACTGACCATGATTCACTATCGCATGCATTCTACGTTTCGATGTATGTTTAAACCCAGGTGATATTAGCCTTACACTTTGTTGTACATCACTGTGGGGGTGCTCTTATGATGGGTTTACCAACTTTAGCATTGGGTCCCAATCTACTATTACTTGTGGTTGGTGTCGACCATCTATAACCACTTTTGTCTGGTGTTGGCCATTCGATAACCACTTTTGGCTGGTATCCACCATCTGAAGCTACTTTTGGCTTGTGTCGGCCATCTAAAATTATTTTAGGTTAATAGGTATACTTAATGCTAGTTGCAACTTGATAAAAATATATAAATTCTTTAAAAAGATTGTTCTCAAAATATTTTGTAAAAGAACTTTAAAATCGAATAGTTAGTGTATACTTTTGCTTGGTAGGAAACATATTTACTTTAGGTTTGAAAAAGAGAATTTCTTAGAGAATTAAATTTTTAAGAGAAAAGTGAAACTTTTTATTGACCTCGTCAGATCAATAAAAGAGATTTGGCCCTTTAACTCTAAATGCAGACAAAATAATTGAAAACAATTAAAATAGAGGATGTACTAGATTTAATTTTATGGGTATCAAGACTATTTGCACTTACCGAGAGAGGAAAGAGATAAACCCAAAAGGAGCGCTGATGAGAGATTTGTTTAAATATAAAGATCCATGTAGCATTCTTTGTCTTTAAAAAGGGATGTGTGTGTGTGTGTGTGTATTCGGTTGAATGAGTCTACATAGATTTGTTCTAAAACATAGAAACAAAACTAGACATTTATAAAGATGAGATATTTAAGTAATTATTTAATAAACTCAGTCAATCTCTCTTTCTATACGAAGTTTTCTATGGCTTGAGAATGTTTTTGACACTCGTCTGTTTCATGCCCATTCACTTGATGATAAACACAATAACCCTTTCCTTTTGGGTTTTCTTGAGTGGACGGGGGATGGTTTGGGTAGTGAAGTTTCCACAAGTTTCCAAAAAGATCCAAGATAGAATTTAATCAAGGGAAGTAAAGATTCTTTCTTGTTTGATCTTCTTTTGAGGTAGAAGATGTAACGACCCAATTTTTCGACGCCCGAAAGTCGACATCAATACGTCCACTGTATCAAATGCCGAACAATCGAATGCCGAAAAACCGAACCACTAGGGTTAAAGAAGAAGAAGATAAAAGGAGAAACAGAAACAATAACAGAATCTCACATTTCGTAGCGAAACAATATATAATAGATAAATGAATAATTTTTATAATAAAGCGCTATATCAGTTTATACATACATCATCAGAGTTTACAACAACACAACAGCGGAAAAGAAATATTACATATACAATAGATACGCCTCACCATCCAGCTTGCTCCAGACCTGCACAACAACTTTTTGACTTCGCTCCCGATTAACTGATAACCTGACTCTAGGCTGCCCATGTGGAAAATTATAGGCACCCAAAGTTTGGAAATGGAACAATAAACTCTAGGTCAGTCATGGGACTGGTGTGAGATCTTAAAAACAGTTATTTTCACAAAGAAATAAAAAGAAATCCGCTATGCTTTTGGAAAATGAAACTACCATAAGGCCTCCCCGCACACCCACAATGCAAGCACACAATAGGAAGAGATTTCTCCTTATGATAGTTAAACATGCTTGATACGCAAATCCTTTTTAATATTATTATTAGTGCATAGTGGAAAACATTTGCAAGTATAATATTAATTTTAGCCAGCATAAGTACCATTATAGTATGCCTACTATAGCTACCATATTAGATGGCAGGTCCTATAACTAAAACCGTACAAGGCGTGTATTGGAGATTGGATTTCCAACAAATGGTCAGGCTAAGGAACTTCCTATTGCCACATGGGTATGCCTCTGGAGGGACGTTCCGAGAACTTAACCAGCTCTCTGCCAACACAAGGCCGGGTTACCTTTGTAACTAGGTAACTAATACACGAGTATGTCATCCCCGGTCGTTTGCGACCTTTATCCAAGGATCCTCAACCACAAAGAAACAACCACAAAGTAATAAATTTGCAGCAACCACATAAGTTAAGTATCTGGGCTTCATACCATGATACCATCCTTTTTCAGAAGAAAATGAACATACCCTCGGGGGCGCTACCCTCAAATAATCTTGCCACATCCTTCCTGCTTCGACCATTTTCGGGTTGTGAGGTCCGACGAAGCCTCGTCCACAAAGCTACGCTTTTCACAAAGCCATGCTCCGATCAACAAATGATCAGCAACACTTCGTATGCCACTTTACCAAATTGGGAATGTATCACTAGTAACCATCAACTACATAACCTCTGAGCTCATACGTCTCAGAGAATGGTGTTAAGCCAAGAGAATAAATTCTCCGCCGCCAATAGAAATGTATTTGATAGAAAATAACTTTATATCTCAAAGTGCAATGTCAGACACACATCCATACAAGTCTATTCCGGGATCGAACAGAACCGAAGGCACTTCAAAGAAGACTTTGCAAATCCGGATATCCACTAATCACGTCTGGACTTCCCATCACAAAGGGTGATATAATCTCTATACCGGAGCAACCCAGTACAGAGACATTCGATAAGTAATCCTTTCGTTTTCAAAAATACCCGATCTTCAACATCATCTTCAAATGCAATCCCATTTTGTCGTATCATTATTCGAAATGTATTTTATGACAAAAAGTCCTCTCCGGCTAATCCGAATAACAAGCGCTTATTTTTAAAATAAGTGTTACATTCAGATTTCAATCAAATCACGACAAATTTTCACTTTGATCTTTTAAACAAAAGATCCAACACAAAGATTCGAAGTGGTTTTCGAATATCCATTTGGAATCCGACCTCTGGTTGTACCGAAATTCAAATGCCATTTAAAGGCCAATATTGATAGTCGGTTATTTAACTATCAATCAATATTCACAAAAATTACCAAATTTTAAATAATTTTTCCCCAGTTATTTATTTTCAAAATATCTTCGCAAGATATAATTATAACATTTTAACCATTTGAAAACAAATTTCAAATCACTTTTCACCTTTCAATCTTTTGAAAACAAATTTCAAACCATTTTCCTTACGCGGAATATATTTATAAATATTTATTCATTTCAACTGAAAATTTGTCGATCCAAAATATACTTGGAAACATTTAGAATAAAATTATTTCTAAACACTTATTTAAATATTAGCCATGAAAACATTTTACCACTATCTCATAAAACTTCAAGTCCAAACTAATTAAAAATAAAATTTGTAGATAGGGTATAACTATTTAAATACCCATGTTCTAAAACAAATATCAATTAAATCTTTAAACCATTACTTCTATAATTAATTAAAAAATCTTTACTTTAAAAATTTCCAAATTATCTTAAGAAACTAATTTCTCCAAAATATTATTTTAAAACCAACTCTAGAACTTATAATTTATATTTCAAAAGCTATTTTAAAAACATACTCGGCTTTCCAGAGAAAATACATCTTCTATTTCAAAATGGTCCATTAAATCAATCAGTAAATCCTTCTTGATTTATGTCAATTTACATTTCAAATTCCGTAATTTTTTTTCACGTTTTTAAAAATAAAACAAATCAAATTCCAAATTGATTTTCAAATTTATTTTCAAAACACCAAATCAATATCAAATCGATTTCCCAAAGATTAATTACGTTTTAAAATAAATTTCTTTATTTATCCTAAACTATTTAAAATCCGAATTTTTGAATAAATTCTTCTACTATTAAATAATATTACTTAAAATCCTTTTGCTAAAAATCTTTTCCCATACTTTTGGAATTAATTCTATAAGATTACAAAAATTAATCTTTTATACTTTTAAATTCCTTCTTTTAAATTTGTCCAATTCCCAAAAATTAATTTTACTGTAAACCTTCTACTTAAATTTCAAAAATCAAATTTTATTTATTTCTGATATCCTTCGACACCAAAAATATATTCGGCTAAACTATATCCTTCAACGATTTCAATCACAAATACAATCACACACATATTATGAATAAATCAACACACAACATATGAAACAAATTCAAATGTTTGAGGAATTCAGTTGGATCCCTCCAACCTATTTCCCTGCATCCACAAATGTTAGCACAACAATTAAATACCGATTCCACATCGAGGTGGAATATCGCAGTATATAGGATTTATATAATATCATCTGCTATTATGCGGTGCATTGGGTCTCAAGCGCTATATAATGTGGGAAATCAATCACTCCAAATACATATATAATACCACTTCCACTTCGAGATGGAATATCACGGTATATGGGATTAATATGATATCCTCCGCTATTATACGGCGCATAGGTTAGAATCCAATACAACTGATAATAATTTATCATCCAAGCACACAATCAAAAATTTTAAATTTTACTATTTAAAATTAAACTGGGAATTCCAATTGAGTGAGAAGATTTCACCTTTTTATTTGCAATCCGTTTCCAATCTCGACTTGTCTTCTTCCCAGTATTAGACCTTGTATAGACAATTTTATACAGTTGATTAATATTTGAGTAAATCGAACAATTAAATTCCTGTTGGATAAATTTAATTAACCAATGATTTTTAATTTTAGAATTAAAATTTGATTTTAAAATAATGCTTTTAATTTTTTAAACCAATTCCTTTTAATAAATTTATTTAACAAAAAATTAAATTTAAAACTAAGTTTCCTTAAAAAAATCTTTTAGTGTCTTAGAACAATTAAATAGGTTAACTTACAAATAAATCACCTTAATAATTTATTTTAAAAATAACTTAGTAAGTTTAAAATGTATTTATTTTTATTTTATTTTTTTCGAAACTATATCTATATATATTTTAAAATCTTGTTTACCCAAATGTAGATTCTTTCTACATGCATAATATATATATATATATATATATATATATATATATATATATATATATAAATCTAAAACCGTATATATACATATTAAATTGAAATTCTCAAAATGTTGAAGTAAAGAAAAAAAGAAAAAAAAAAATCTTATTGTCGAATTTGGTTTGCCTGCTTCGCGACCTTCCAGAACACGCGATTTGACGAAATTTGAACACCCAACGCTACCTCGCGAACACCCAACGCTACCTCACCTTAGGCATCGAAACCCTACCCCATGCCCTTGTGCGACCTCGCGAACACCCAACGCTACCTCACCTTCGCGTGCGACAATACTGAATCGCCTCCAACAATGATGACCTGCCGCAATTCGAACACCGCTTCCATCTCATTTCCACTAAATCGCGACTCTGTTGCTTTCCCCTTATGCTCGCAACTTCAAATAGGCTTAGGTTTTCGATTCTTGAAAGGAACGAATTTTTGGCTTGGTTCGATCGATTTAGGGATTAGGAGACGTGGCATTAAGCTGGATTTTTGAATTTAAAACAGCAGCCATTTATATTTTTCTTCGATTGTATTTCTGAAATGAAAACGTTTTCACCCTTTTTTCTTTAATTAATTTCATATGATTCGATTTTTTTGATTTGAACGAGATAACAATTTTTTATGAACGACGCATGTCACAAAAAATGCCAAGTGTTTTGAAGGAGGAAGAAACGTGTAAAAATTTGTCTTATGAAAATATTGTTAAATACAAATATATATATTTAATTGAAATATATATATATATTCAAATTGCTTCGATTTCCGCGACTCAAAAATTTGATCTCCAATCGAAGCGGACCGCTAGTCGTTTATAATGTTTAACCCCTATCCCAAACGCAATGGAAAAGGTTCCGAGTCCAAATTTGATCGTATGGAGAAGATAATTTTTTGAACCAGTTATTTAAATTAAAATTCAATAAAATTTTCAGGGCGTTTTTGTTTTTTAAGGCCAAATGATCACTCCAACCACTACGAAAATTCAAATTCGATAATAATACAATATTACGGATCTAATAGAACTAGTTTCGTCGAAATCCAAGACTGTGCCTCGGAAGCCATTTTTAAATATCGATCTAAACGAAACAAATTCAAAACTGAACAATTCACTTTCATGTTCAGTTCTGAAGCTTCCATTATCATCAGTATTATCAATATAAATTTTCTAAGCCTTGAAATATTTTTAACAATTTAAAACTAAAGATTCAAATTTTTACCCAAGTTTCTATAATTGAATTCAACAATTAAATTTCCAAATTTATAGCTATAATTGAAATTCAAGTTTAAAATAACTCCCAAATATTTACAATCAATTAAATATCTCAATTTCAAATGTTCAAAATTTTGGGTCGTCACATTCTTCCCTCCTTGAAAGAATTCCGTCCTGAAATTACTAATCAAGAAGAATGATCCTTAACCCGATTATTATTTTCCCAAAACCAAACAGTTCTATCAACTCGCCAAAACAAATCTTTTTATTTAAGACCCATTATTACTTCAACTAACTTTCCAAAATCTTCCATAGGTTCCAAAGAATATTGTTTTCCTCAACAATTCAACTTTAAATTCAAATTCAAATATTAAATTTTCAAAATTTTCTCTAAACTTTTCTAAGTCCCTAAATTTTCGAAAAATTTCGCCAGCGTCTTCTTTGCGCGGCTTGCTCGGTACGACTACGAAATGACACCACGGTCCCTCAGATTCAAAAAAGAAAAAGAAAAGGCCAAGCGGCTAGGCATGAAAATCATCAAATTTCATACTGAAATTCAAATACATACCTTTTTATCGAGTAATTTAAATTTATCTTCGAAATCAAATCCAACTCCCTTTGCATTTAAATCACCCGTATATCCTACTAACAATAATATCCAATCATAGCTTTCAAAATCATTTTATACTTTTCTTTACAAAAGTTTCCATATCTATTGTTATTCAAGTCCGTACGATATACATACATCATTCGTACGTAATATCAAATTCGATCGCTCACTCGATCACACAATTTCATTTTCGAACTAGTATCGTTCATCCGACTTCCTAGTGCGGACTCAGATCTAGTTTCTTGATCAGAAACCGTCATTCTCCTTGAATATCCATAAACTATGAGAGAGAATTTCCAGAATCAACCAAAAATCCATATCCAGGTTCGTCATCGAAAATCGAGTGAAAAATTCCAACTCGGATCGATATAACTATCTCGAACGCTCGAATTCTAGATCAAATCGTTATGCGAATAAAATAATATATGTACATCCTACGTATTCATTTCTAAATGATTGTTAGCTATATCAATTTTCTTTCCCTTTATTCACATTGATTCTCTTATTCACAATTACCATTTCACAATTTCCAGTTTAAATCTTAAGAATTCTGCCATTTAACACACCATTCGTTTTCTTAAGTTCGAAACAAGTATTTTACATACTTCCTATATTTATTCCAACTTTCCACTTCGGTTTTATCTACACTTTTATTTAAACTGGATTTCCAATTCCATATGAATTCAATTCATTTCATATCATATTAAATTTGCCATTCCTTAGTTTCACTTACTAATTTTATTTCAATACTTCCTTTGTTTATCAGAAATCAAATTCAATTCAAATTTCAGTACTATTTGTTTACAAATTCGAAATGAATTTCAACATTCAATTTCAATTTCATTATTCGTTCACAAATTTATTTTCTACCTTAATAGATTTTATTCCAATCATTTAGTCTATTGGACTTCTCAAATTTCCCATTATTCAAATTAACTCAAGTTAATTTTAGTTAAATCTGAATTTTCTAAGTCTTCAAACTTATTTATTATTCCATAACTATTTTATATAAGATTCCAGAGTCTTTCCAGCATTTCAAAATCATTTTTGAAATCAACTCAAATTTTCTTTTGAATTTCTAAAATCAAACCCAGTTTGCAAACAACTTCCATTTAAAATAATTCGGCAGCAATTCCTCTTCTGGAAACTCGAAAATGAACATCGATGATGCTGCAGTCATCACCGAAGTTATTTTCTAGTGACCGAAAAGAGTTTAGTGCTTTTATCCCTTCAAAACATTTTTCCAAAACCTTTGAAAACCATTTCCAAATTCCAAGGGATTTAATTTTTTTTTTCAAATTTCAAAACTCTCAAATCCTTTCGATTCTTTTAAATATCACTCTGGAATTCTATTTCAAATTATAAAAACATTCATAATTTTATATTTACAAATCCGATTTGTATATGGATTTTATTTCTTAGCTTTTGATTATGATTTCAATTTCTTATTCAATTTTCAATGATAATAATTTAATATTATCACTTCCTAACAAACAAGCAACCATATACTGTAATAATTTATGGAAAATTTATTTCTTTTAAATACAAAAATAATTTGGGTAAAATTATTTCATTTACCTGATTTTAAAAACAATACTGTATCGGTTTATCTTGTTTAAGAGTTTAGAAACCCCTATCGATGCAGTTGGCCAAACTGCACCGACCAGAATCTATAAACAATCAACCGATAAGTCAATACAATATAAAACAATTTTATATTCACTAACAAATACGCGCTTATATCTATTATTACACTCAAACTCATTCTGGAGTACTACTGACTCTATCTCTAATGTGTAATCCCCACCAGAGCCAAGGTTGTCGCTTAACAAAATGCTCTGATACCAAAATGTAACCCGAAAAGTCGACATCAATACGTCCACTGTATCAACTGCCGAATAATCGAATGCCGGAAAACCGAACCGTTAGGGTTAAAGAAGAAGAAGATAGAAGGAGAAACAGAAACAATAACAGAATCTCACATTTCGCTGCGGAACAATATATAATAGATAAATGAATAATATTTAAAACAAAGCACTATATCAGTTTATACATGCATCATCAGAGTTTACAATAGCGGAAAAGAAATATTACATATACAATAGATATGCCTCGCCATCCAGCTTGCTCCAGACCTCCACAACAACTTTTTGACTTTGCTCCCGAATAACTGATAACCTGACTCTATGTTGTCCGTGTGGAAAATTATGGTCACCCAGAGTTTAGAAAGGGAACAATAAACTCTAGGTCAGTCATGGGACTAGTGTGAGATCTTAAATACATTTATTTTCAGAAAGAACCAAAAATAAATCCGTTATGCTTTTGGAAAATTAAACTACCATAAGGCCTCCCCGCACACACAATGCAAGCGCACAATTGGAGGAGATTCCTCCTTGTGATAGTCAAACACGCTTGATACGCAAATCCTTTTTAAATTTTTTATTAATGCATAGTGAAAAACATTTGCAAGTATAATATTAATCTTAGCCAGCATACGTACCATTATAGTATGCCTACTATAGCTACCATATTAGATGGCAGGTTCTACAACTAAAACCGTACAAGGCGCATATTGGAGATTGGTTTTCCAACAAATGGTCAGGCTAAGGAACTTCCTATTGCCACATGGGTACGCCCTTGGAGGGACGTCCCAAGAACTTAACCAGCTCTCTGCCAACACAAGGCCGGATTACCTTTGTAACTAGGTAACTACTACACGAGTATGCCATCCTCCGGTTGTTTGCGACCTTTATCCGAGGATCCTCAACCACAAAGCAACAACCACAAAGTAATAAATTTGTAGAAACCACATAAGTTAAGTATCTGGGCTCCATACAATGATACCGCCCTTTTCTAGAAGGAAATGAACATACCCTCAGGGGGCGCTTCCCCTAAATAACCTTGCTGCATCCTTCCTGTTTCGACCATTTCCGAGTTGTGAGGCCCGATGAAGTCTCGTCCACAAAGCTAGGCTTTCCACAAAGCTATACTTCGATCAACAAATGATCAACAACACTTCGTATGCCACCTTACCAAATTGAGAATGTATCACTAGTAACCATCAACTACATAACCTCTGAGCTCGTACGTCCCAGAGAAGGGTGTTAAGCTAAGAGAATAAATTCCCCGCCACCAACAGAAATGTATTTGATAGAAACCAGCTTTATACCTTAAAGTGTATTGTCAGACACACATTCATACAAGTCCATTCCGAGATCGAACGGAACCGAAGGCACTTCAAAGAAGCCCTTGCAAATACGAATATCCACTAATTACGTCCAGACTTTCCATCACAAAGGATAACATAATTTCTATACCGGAGCAACCCAGTGTAGAGACATTCGACAGTTAATCCTTTCGGTTTCAAAAATACCCGGTCTTCAACACCATCTTCAAATGCAATCCCATTTCATCGTATCATTATTCGAAATGGGTTTTATGACACAAAGTCCTCCCCCCGGCTAATCCGAATAATGAGCGCTTATTTTTAAAATAAGTGTTACATTCATATTTCAAGCAAATCACAACAAATTTTCACTTTGATCTTTTAAACAAAAGATCCAACACAAAGATTCGATGTGGTTTTCGAATATCCATTTGGAATCCGACCCCTGGTCGCATCGAAATTCAAATGCCATTTAAAGGCCAATATTGATAGTCGGTTATTTAACTATCAATCGATATCCATAGCAGTTACCAGATTTCAAATAATTTTTACCTAATTATTTATTTTCAAAATATCTTCGCAAGATATAATTTTAACACTTTAACCATTTGAAGACAAATTTCAAATCACTTTTCACCTTTCAATCCTTTGAAAACAAATTTTAAATCATTTTCCTTGTGTGGAATATATTTTCAAATTTCATTTCCACTATAAATCTGTCGAGTTCAAATACTTTAAAATAATTTAAATCACTTATCCAAAATATACTTGGAAACATTTAGAATAAAACAATTTCTAAGCACTTATTTAGTTATGAAAACATTTTACCAGTATCTCATATAACTTCAAGTCCAAACTAATTAAAAATAAAATTTGTAGATAGGATATAACTAACTTAATACACATTTTCTAAAACCAATATCAATTAAATCTTTAAATTATTACTTCTATAATTAATTAAATAAATCTTTGCTTCAAAATTTCCAAAATATCTTAAGAAACTAATTTCTCCAAAATTTTCTTTTAAAACTAACTCTAGAACTTTTAATTTATATTTCAAAAGCTATTTTAAAAACATACTCGGCTTTCCAAGGAAAATACACCTTCCATTTCAAAACAGTCCATTAAATCAATCAATAAATCCTTCTTGATTTATTTTAATTTACATTTCAAATTCTGTAAAAAAAATTCACACGTTTAAAAATAAACCAAATCAAATTCCAAATTGATTTCTAAACTTATTTTCAAAACACCAAATCAATATCAAATCGATTCGCAAAGATTTATTAAATTTTAAAATAAATTTCTTTATTTATCCCAAACTATTTAAAATTCCAATTTTTAAATAAATTCTTCAACTATTAAACAATATTACTTAAAATCCCTTTACTAAAAATATTTTCTCATATTTTTGGAATTAATTTGATAAGGTTACAGAAATTAATCTTTTATACTTTTAAATTTGTCCAATTCCCAAAAATTAATTTTACTATAAACTTTCTACTTAAATTTCAAAAATCAAATTTTATTTATTTCTGGTATCCTATGATACCAAAAATATATTCGGCTAAACTGTAGCCAATGATTTCAATCACAAATATAATCATACACATATTATAAATAAATCAACACACAACATATGAAACAAATTCAAATGTTCGAGGAATCCAGTTGGATCCCTCCAACCTGTTTTCCTACATCTACAAATGTTAGCACAACAATTAAACACCAATTCCACTTCGAGGTGGAATATCGCGGTATATGGGATTTATATAATATCATCCGCTATTATGCGGCGCATAGGGTGTCATCCGCTATATAATGTGAGAAATCAATCACTCCAAATATATATATAATACCAATTCCACCGCGGTATATGGGATTAATATAATACCCTCCGCTATTATGCGGTGCATAGGGTCTAATCCAATACAACTGATAATAATTTATCATCCAAGCACACAATCAACAATTTTAAATTTTACTATTTTAAATTAAACTGGGAATTCCAATTGAGTGAGAAGATCTCATCTTTTTATTTGCAATCCGTTTCCAATCCCGACTTGTCTTCTTCCCAGTATTAGACCTTGTATAGACAATTTTATACAATTGATTAATATTCGAATAAATCGAACAATTAAATTCATATTGGATAAATTTAATTAACCAATTATTTTTAATTTCAAAATTAAAACTTGATTTTAAACTAATGCTTTTAATTTTTTGAACAAATTCCTTTTAATAAATTTATTTAACAAAAATTTAAATTTAAAACTAAGTTTCCTTAAAAAATATATTTTAGTGTCTTAGAACAATTAAATAGGTTAACTTACAAATAAATCACCTTAAAAATTTATTTTAAAAATAACTTAGTAAGTTTAAAACGTATTTATTTTTATTTTATTTTTTTTGAAACTTTATCTACATATATTTTAAAATCTTATTTACCCAAATATAGATTCTTTCTGCATTCATAATATATATAAATCTAAAACTGCATATATACATATTAAATTGAAATTCTTAAAACATCGAAGAAAAGAAAAAAAATCTTACTGTCGAATTTCGTTTGCCTGCTTCGCGACCTTCCAGAACACGCGATTTGACGAAGCTCAGCCCTCCTTTATTTGTGTTCGCCGCCTCGACTATTTGCTCACCCACGGAATCGAACCCTATCGTCATCGTAGGCATCGAAACCCTATCCCATGCCCTCGTGCGACCTCACGAACACCCAACGCTGCCTCACCTTCGCATGCGACAACATTGAATCGCCTCAAACAATGACGACCTACCGCAGTTCAAACACCACTTCCATCTCATTTCCACGAAATCGCGACTCTTTTGCTTTCCCCTTATGCTCGCGACTTCGAATAGGCTTAGGTTTTCGATTTTTGAAAGGAACGATTTTTTGGCTTGGTTCGATCGATTTAGGATTGGGAGACGCGACCATTAAACTGGATTTTTGAATTTAAAGCAGCAGCCATTTATATTTTTCTTCGATTGTATTTCTGAAATGAAAACTTTTTCGCCCTTTTTTCTTTAATTATTTTCATTTGGTTCGATTTTTTTGATTTGAACGAGATAACAATTTTTTTTATAAACGACGTGTGTCTCAAAAAATGCCAATGTTTTGAAGGAGGAAGAAACATGTAAAAATTTTCTTATGAAAATATTTTTAAACAAACATATATATTTAATTTAAATATATATTCAAATTGCTTCGATTTTCGTGACTCAAAAATTCGATCTCCAATCGAAGGGTGCTGCCAGTCGTTTATAATGTTTAACCCCTATCCCGAACGCAACGAAAAAGGTTCCGAGTCCAAATTCGATCGTATGGAGAAGATAACTATTTGAACCGGTTATTTATATTAAATTTCGATAAAATTTTCAGGGATTTTTTATGTCGTACGACAAAACGATCACTCCAAACACTACGAAAATTGATATCCGATAATAATATAATATTATGGATCCAATGGAAATGGTTTTATCGAAATCTGAGACTGTGCCTCGGAAAGCTATTTTTAAATATCGATCTAAATGATACAAATTCAAAACTGAACAATTCACTTTCAAATTCAATTCTGAAGCTTCCATTATCATCAGCATTATCAATATAAATTTTCTAAGCCAAGAAAATATTTTTAACAAGTTTAAAACTGAAGATTCAAATTTTTACCAAAGTTTCTATAATTAAATTCAACAATTAAATTGCCAAATTTATAGCTATAATTGAAATTCAAGTTTAAAATAACTCCCAAATATCTACAATCAATTAAATATCTCAATTTCAAATGTTCAAAATTATGGGTCGTCACAGAAGAGATAGGAAGGCTCTTTTAATTAGAAGAGATGAACCTTTATTTTCCATTACCATGATACTCAAATCCTTGATTTTGTTTGCCATAGATTTTACTGCCCCTTTGAGTTGAGCAGACTCCTAAAAGCTGTTGGATCTAGAGAGCTTGAAGTTCATAAATGAGGTCATATTCCTGGCCATTCTCCTTTTTCTAAGAGGAGGGTGATCAGTCTCACATTGTTATCATATTTAATAAGCTGAATGCGGAGGTTGAGGGGTAATTATGAGGTCAATTTCTCATTCTCTATGTTGGTTATGGCCAGAAAGATGATGTCACTGGACTTTCTGAGAGGGGACAAATGACAGAAGTTTGGTCCCTCCTTTTAGTGCCCAAATTATCAATGTATAATTTCTTCTACACCAACCCCTCATAATTCGAATGTAGGGCTCCGGGAATCTATTGATTGTCAGGTATCGGTTAAGTGGTTGCCGAGATGTGATGTAGTAAGTTGGAGTAATGAAGTGATGAGTTATAGAGTCATAATAATGAGCGTCGAGAAGAAACAGTACGAAAAGTAGATAACATCGAGATTTTATAGTGGTTTGGGCCAAAAGTATCTACGTCCACCGTCCTTTCCTTATTTAGTCACTCTAGTTTAGCCGGGAGGTTATTACATTTGGCTAACATATTTCCACGTCTCTATGAGGCTCTAATATAGGAAAGTACAATATATTTTCTATTATTTTTGTATGTGTCAACCAATCCTTATGCCTTGGGATTGCCGCCTATTTATAACTAGTATGTCGTGGTGCCGTTGGTGGAGAGTTTCCTTCATGGATTGTTGAAGTTGCTTATTGGGCGGTTACGATTTGAATTTATGCTATTCATCAATGAAGCTACTTAAGAGGCGCGGATTGATGACTTGCCTCCCGCTTAAATGGTCTTTAACATCTAAGCTGTGTGTTGACTTTATTGTCCATCTCGGCTGTAGATCCCAGCTTTTATAAACTTATGTCCTGGGCTTTAGACTTGCTACTGGGCTGTTCCTTTCGTCCTATGACACTGCTCTTTCGATATGACCTTACTCTATTAGGTCCTTATACATCAGGGTAAATCAAATTTTGGATCATACAAAAATGGAGAATGCATGACTTTCCTTAAGAAGATAATCATAGTTTTTCCTGTGAGAATTTTTGGTGTAACACATATTCTTTTCTGCTGTGTTATTATATATGCCCATCAACAATTTAAGGTCAGGAAGTTATAACTGTCCAGTCTGATGAGCTTTATTTTTAACTTTGATACACCATGTATTTTAGAGTGACGACTTTTACTCTCTTCGTTATATTATATGTTGTCGTTCCACCGTGAGATTCTATTTTTCTATTCTTTTTCTTCTTACCTAATAATATACCTTTTCGACACTTGTATTCTTGGCATTTGAATACCATGGATGTATTGAGTGTTGACTTTCGAGGGTCAAAAAGATGGGTCATTACAACAAGCTCTATGTAGAAGAGTTTTGAAGGAACTATGTGTAGAAAAAAGTGGTCGATGCCAAGTGGATGTGCTCGTTACGAAGTGGTTCCCCTTGCTCTAATGCCTTTGGAATTTCTTTAGTTACTTCATATAATCATTCTAGATAGTTTTCTATGTCCGAACCAAGTTCTACTCAGTATCGATCACTTGGAATTTGACCTGAGATTTTTTTGTTCGAATCGAGTTTTACTCGGTATCGATAGTTAGGAGTCTGACCCAAGATTTTTGTGTGTTTGAACTGAGTTCTACTCGGTACCGATCACTTGGAGTTTGACCCAAGTTTTTGTGTGTCCGATCCAATTTCTACTAAGTATTGACTTGAGGCCTCGACCAAAAATATAATTTTCCAAATTTCCAACATTTCTCGACTATTTTCTTTTTCTTGCTTTTTTAATGTTTGCAAAGTCCTTGGGTCATTTCTTCATCGTTTTTTCATTATATTCGCTTGTTTAACTCGGCTCAAAAACTGTGGAACATTTAATCACAACACTTTCCCTCTAAAGTACGCCTAATGAATGTGAGGTGAGCTTTGCTTAAGAACAAGTTTCTATAGTAGTCAACTTTTAGCAATCAAGCTTTCCAGCTATCCATCGATTCAAATTATGGTAAATCATCCGATATCTTTGGATTCTCCTGCAAATCCATGATTTTTTTTACCGTTATAGCTAAGGACACTATTCCTTGCTTAAGCGTTAGTTATATATCATAATCAGTCCATTTTCATCTGGAGTTATCACATCATATATCAAAATCATTCTGTGTTCGTCCGAGATTTACCTATTTAGTCTAATCACAAGGCGTTCAAATCCTAAGATGCGTCAACACCCAATCTAGAATCCGATCTCCCTGGATCATTTGACATCCAATCTAGGGTTTGTCCACTTTGGATCGTTTAACATCCAATCTAGGGTTCAGTCTCTCCAAATCGTTTGGCCTGTCTGGATCATCTAACATCCAATCTATGGTTCGATCTCTCCGGATTATTTAACATCCAATCATGGGCTCGATATCTTGGGATCGTTTAACATCCAATCTAGAGTTCCATCTCTCGAGGTCCTTGCCGATTCGAATCCACTCGCTCTTTGATGAGGAGACTCAATGTCTAAGCAAGTCCATCCACTCACTTTCCGGTGAGGGGACTTACTTTTGTACAAGCCCAATCCATTCACTTTTCGGTAAGAGGACTTGCACCCTATTTTCATCGTCATCTCTTCGATTAGGACTACCATAATCAATTAGTATCAACCCATCACATTCAAGTGGTTTATAAAATCCTAATCAATTTCAGGCGGTCATCAATCACCAGTGATGTTTCCCAATCCGTGTTAGTCATCCCTAATGAAGCCTAATTCAAAGCATATAACAAACATCAAAACATCTAATCCTATCAAGGATCACCTTCAAACTTCCAACTCAAGGCATGCTTAGGGATCGATCAGGATCCCGTGTAAGCGGCATGATTGCAATATTGCATCATTTATTTAAAACAAAAGGCGTGGTAAAAGAATCAAACTTGACTCTAATCCATCTTATTTAATGGGTTATCATCCAATGGAAGACTCTGATCCATAACTGCATTTTTCCCTCCGTTCCTTCGGCGAGCTTTTGGTTCTAGCTCCTATTGTCATACATTTTCATTTCAGTCTGCCTCTCTGGCTCCAGCACTGCCTGTTCTAGGCATTAGAGCTTATCTGAGATCCAAATTGACCATGCCCTCGAGTAAATTTATCTCGGTACCAACCAATTTTAAGTCGGTGCCGACCTATTTTGGTCATAGGGTTACTGTTCCAGTTTGCAGTGCTCCAACTCCAGATGCTTCTGTATTGGTTTCTGATCTTTGGTTCTATATTCTAGCTACTCCAGTTATTTTTTTATTGATCCATCCTTTTGACAAATCTATTTAACATATCCTCTCCATCTCCTCCCTGGTCATATAGACTGAAGCACCAATATTTGAAGATACCTCCTGGCTACCCCTATGTCCTTGTTGACTTCCTTTAGTAATTTCTCTTGTAGAAGGCCTCTTCATCTCTCCCAAACTTCAGATCCAAGATTTAGGTTGACAAATCTAGCTCTCTCTTAATGAAAGCACACAAAATGTTTGCATCAAAATGGCACAAACACCCTAATTGAAAGCACCAAAAATGTATGGATCTAATGAAATAAACATAAAAGCAGTCGAAAAATCACAATTTTTATAGTAGTTCAGCAAATACTCCGGCTTACAACCACTTTAATTTTTGTTATTGATCGATTCTCTCTGGAATACAGTGACTATAACTAATATTCGACCATAATCTAGTAGTTCTTTGGATTTGGAGATCGATGATCAAAATACGTACATGGTATCGACACAAAATAATAAACACGTGTAACTTCAGGATAGAATAATACACAATATAAAATAGATAATAGATAACATCGAGTCATTAACATAGCGACAATAAATGATAATAAATATACACAAGTCTAAGTGGGTTTACAAAAATAGTCAATTACCCACTAACCTCAAAAATATACATAGCATGTCAAATATATATACATCTCATTAACATGCGCGAACACATATAACTAAACAAAATGATATACAAATAACCTATCCTCCATCTAAGATCAACATCCACAAACTGTTCAACTTGTCCGTGAACCTGAAATGTCTTGGACTGACCCGAGTATTATTCAAATAATGCACGGGTTAGACTATGTCAAGAATGTCTCAATAATTGTAAGGTATATCAAAGATAAGATGAAGTGATGTTAGGGTACTTAATACAGAAACAAATCACAAAACATATATAGGTAGTATCACCCATATAGAAAATCTAATCAAGCCATTCACTAGTGAATAATGTCAAATGGGTGAAACAATCCATATATCCAAATTTAATTAATATAAATAATCACAACAACATCGAACATACTCTCAGCAATACCACTTATTATCTCTCGGATAATCATAAGATAAACTACCCAGGATTTATCACATATAAAACATACATGCAAGAAATACAAATATAGCATACCCTCGATAGCCAAGGTCATCTCTCAAATAATCATAAAAGATAAGAAATGCTCTAACTCGATACTCTCATCATCTCTAGCTATCCATGATAGCAATACAAACAATATGTACGGGGTTACCCAACTACAAGGACTCTCAGTCTAAAGAATAATTAAGGAAATCGATGATCACATAATAATCATCTAGACATTAGCCTCAAAGTAATCGTTTAGCTCTCAGCCTAAGGAATAATTACGTGGACTCTCAGACCTTTAATGATCTACTTAACTCTCAGTATCGTAAATAATCACCTTGGACTCTTAGTCCAAATGGGCTCTCAGCACTACTATAACTATAACGACATCAGTCTCGATAAATGATCTAGATGGCTCTTAGCCACACCTATAACGATATCATAAAGGTGAATAAGTAGTGTCTATATCAATAATAACCAGATGAGAGACTGATAGCTCTCAGCCTGCTCCCAGAGCCTTCCTCACACGCTCTCAGCGCTATTACTACAGTCATCGGTTACCTCAATGGACATTGTGACCCAATATTTGTCTAGTGCAAGATAATGTTATGCATTGGTCATGACTCTACAAGTGCCCCAATGGTAACTAACTGCTGGACTAAGTGACACATGGACAATGGATCTTAACCATAGCTCTCAGCCATATATATCAAAAAGGTGTCACAGATTTGGAGAGCTACCCCACAATCAAGTCACTAGGATGGATACTAGCCAATTGGGTTAGTCCCTACCGTATAATGGGAGCATACATACAAGATAGACAGACTATGGCTCTAAGCCTGCTCACTCTTAGCTCGTATCATCATTAATACTACCCTGTAGACATGATCCTATCCAGTGACGTCTACTTATGGAGAGTAATCGAACAAGTATAAGCCCAGGCTTCCTATATAATCTAGTGTTACTCGAATATTTACTGAATGTTCGTAAACTACACTCACCAATTATTCTATATAATAAGTCCAAATAATAACAGAAGAAATATTATCGAAATTCTCATACCAGATGGTACTATAACTCCATTTATTCTAAGACCTCGTTACGCAGAAATATACAACGATCAAAACATACAATTTTATTATTTATTGATTCAGAATGGTTTTAAAATACATTTTCCCAAAACCTTCAAAACAATTTCAGATATAAATTTCAATCGATGGAAAAGTCAATTTGTAAAATTTATATCCTTTCCTCAAATTGTATTTTCTGTCTTAAAACAAATAGTTGCAAATCTATTATTTATTTATGAGGACATCTACAAATTACAATTTAATTCCGAATCACTTAAAACTCCTGAAAATAATTCATAAATTGTTAGAGTTCTTTTCTTTTAATTGAAATAATAAAACTAAATAAGATTTATGGTTCAATATTTCCTTTGAATAATAAATTTAAAATAATTCTACTTTCCAAATGAGGATTTTTAATTAAAATTAATCTCCTAAAGTCACGAAATAGAATTTTGTAAATGAAAATTTATATTCGATAAATAGTTCCTTTTCCACTTACTATAACCTTAAAATATTATCTTATGAATTTCTAATTTTTTTTAATGAAAAAGTGGTCCTCTTATGGGGAGAGCACTCATATTTTATTAACTACATAACCAAAAATCATACAAGAATCTAATCGATAAATCTAGTACAAAATGCAGGATCATCACTATGATGATCGCAAAAGAGAATCGAATGAGCAAACAAAAGAACATATTTACAAGCATTTGAATTAAAAAGGAAGCTGGTAACTGTTGAAAGTGCAAAATGTTGCTGCATGAATTGGAGCTGCTGTAAGGAATTGGAGACGTTGCATGGATTGGAGCTATTGTATGGGATTGGACCTGCCATTGCAAGATAGGTGATGGAAGATTACATGGAGATGGTTCTGCATGGCGGAGTTTTGGTGAGTAAAGATTCGCTACGCTCATATCTTTCGTTGAATTGCAAGGTTGAAAGCTTGGATGAGCTTTTATGAAAAATTGGAACTTAAAGCAGGTTTGTGGGGGATGATGACTGAAGTAAACTCTAATGCCTTGCTATAAAATGGGAAGTGCTAAGATTGGTAATAAAAATGGCAGAGAGAACTGGTGTAGCACAAAGAGGTTTTCACGTGTACATGAAAGTGAAGTAGAACTGATGATAGGGTGGACTGTTGCATTGAAATGAACCCAGACTTGGATTGAAGTGCTGTAAGTGGACTGTTGCTATGAGTGGAATTTAAAGCAGGTTTGAGTGGACTGCTGCATTGAACTGCAAGGTTGAAAGCTTGGATGGACTTTTATGAAGAACTGGAACTTAAAGCTAGTTTGCGGGGGTGACCACTAAAGGAAGTTAACTCCGATGCACTTCTTTTTGTTGCATTGAAATGAACCCCGAACTCTGATGCTTACTAGTAACTGAGCATTAGCTTGGATTAAAGTGAAATTAGACTTCAACCTCACATGTATTTGAGCATTTAGAGATCGAAGAAAACTTCTGAAGCATCGCAGTTAAGGAGAGAAGACCACTTGAGGATATATAGTCTGTTCGCATGAACTCGTGCTCCATGAGGTAGTATGTCCGAAATCGCGGCTTACATGAGGAGGTGTACTGGTTGAATAGGCGATCTGAGAACTGGCTAGTACTTGAAAAAAACTTCCTATTGTATTGTACATATAGGTATCTAATTTTTAGGTATAAAATCCACGGTCATCTATTGTTATTATATATCTATGTAGAAGTGAACTGTTGAATGTATATTTATATATTGCAATTCTAGATAAAAGTAAGACTTAAGTATGAAGTAGTTAAAGCTGTTTATTATATGAAAATATCTGTAAGTGGGTATGTGTATATATGTATATATAAATGTGTCTGTGTATACACCCACGCATATGTACAAATATATTTGTATGTATATTTGTATATGTATATGTACATATTTAATTATATATGAGTGAATATAAATACACACACACACATATATATACAAATATATGTATGTATGTACATATGTATTTATGTATATATGTGATCATAAATCTACTTAAATACACACACATATTATGTGTATATATTATTATAGAGTAATATATGTGGATATATCTAATTATTAGTTAAAGAAAATATCGATAAATGGGTATGCATTTTTATGTACATATAAATGTGTGTGTATACACACACCCACATATATGTATATACATATTGTATGTATGTATTTGTATATGCACATATTTAATTATGTATAAGTAAATATTTAAATACACACACATAGATATACAAATATATATATATACACACATACATATATATTTGAAAGGAATATATATTGAGAGAAATGTGTGATCCTCTAAAATAGAGGAGAGCACACATGTACATATATATATATATATATATATATATATAAAACCAATAATAAAGGAGCTGCCAACATGCCTAGTAGGTGACAAATTATAATATAGAAACAAAAAAAACAAACTCAGGAAACTTCTTGAATGAGCTCTGGCAAAGCCACCGCCCATTACACCTCAATATCGAACTCCGGCAAGGTTACGGCACGATAATGAGGTGTTAGAAGACCCTAAACGATATCAGCAAATGAGATCTAAAAACAGCTACACTAAATAAATGATGCCCCATTGCAAACGTCGATGAATCAGCAAGAGGCCTCACTGAAATTGCGGATGATCCAGAATGAACGTCTCTCTACAAACTCGGATGATCCATGGTGTTCCCAAGTGCATCTACAAGCAGCTCCACCAGAGAAAGAACGCCTCACTGCCAACACTGAAGATCCAAAATGAATGGCTCACTGTAATCCCAACGACAGCAATTCTGAAAACCTGCAAATAGCAATCTAGCACCATATCCGACCTAAACCTGTATCTGAAGATGACACTAAACAAAAATATAAGAATAATACATATATATGTATATAAATGTGTGTGTATATATATGTATGTATTAATGAAGTAAAAGTAACAAATCAAAATAAGAGACAAACTAAAAAAGAATCAAAGCTCATTACGCAACATCTTAACCAATTCTAAAGATGCGAAATAGAGATTTCGAAAATAAAAAGGTGAACAACTAACAAAATATGAATTAGAAAACCCATAAACTATAAATTCTAAAAAATTGTCCTTATTCTCCTTTAATCAAAAGAACATTATGATAATTAGTAAAATCATTATTCAAATTTGAGAAAATGTTAATGCTATTAATATTAATGTTAAAAATATTATATTTTGTTCAAATAGATTAATGTTATTACTAGCCTTACTAAGATATTCTTTGAAATGATTATTTTTAGCTAATCTATACTTAGGATTTGAGATCTAATTAAACTAAAATGATGATACTATAAATATCAATCTATTAATATGACTATTATTATTATTAAAAAGTCTATGGTTTCTGTCAAACCAAATATACCAATTCATTATAATGAATAAAGTATCTAGTAAAAAATCTATTTTCCTTTTTAAACTTAAATCTTAAATTATTCCAATAATAATCACAGTCGGTAACTTGTAAGAATAAAGTCAAAAATTTTAAGAGTATTATTAGTAATGTAGCAAGTATCCATACAACTATAATACACATGCTTAATATCTTCAATATACAATTTACAAAAAGTACATTTACTATCAATTTGCATGTTCTTTCTTTTTAAAAATTCAATAGTGTTTAGTTTCCCATGCATGATTAACCACATATGAATCTTAGCTTTAGGAGGAGCGTTTGTTTTCCACATAAGTTTAAAAGAGTTATTAGTTACACCCGAGAAATTAAGAAAATTATAAAAAGAATTTAAAGTAAATTTCTTACTTTTATCCCATTCCCATTTGATAATATCATTTTCATTATCAATATTATATAAATTCAATCTAGCACATAATAAAGAAAATTGTCTAAGATTGTACCTTCTAATAATCTATTAAAACTAAAGTTCCAAGGGGGATCATTTTCCGGAGAAAAAACATCTAAATGTAAAGCATCGTAAAGTTACAAATTTCATAAAGCTCTTTAAATTCTACCCTAAGAGGAATAACAAATATCCAATGATCATGCCAAAAAGAAGTATTATTTCCTGGACGAACAATCGTATTAGTACCAAGGTTCAAAATCTCATGACATTTTAAAATAGATTTCCAAAAAATAGACAATTATTAGTAATAGTACGTATAATTTGATATAAATTATTACCACCATTATAATAATGTATAGAAATAATTTCTTTCCAAATAGAGTTATCATTAAAATCCCTAAATTTCCATAACCACTTCCCTAATAAAGACAGACTCGTGTTATGTAAATTAATGACTCCTAAACCATCTTTTTTTTTTTACAAATTGTCTCCCAATTAACTAAAAATTTAAGACTACTTCTAGAATTATCGCCACTCCATAAGAAATCTCTTCTTATTTTATCAATTTTATTAATCACCCAATCTAGAAAAAAATGCATTGACATCCAATAGATCGGAAAAGCTGATAAAATAGAATTAATGAGAACTGATCTACCCGCTCTAGATAAAATCATCCCATTCCAATTTGAAATCCTATTTTTATTTTTATCTATAATAATAAGCCGTTCATCATGTTTAAGTTTAGTTGGTCTAATTAGAAAACCAAGGCAATCAAAAGGGAATTCATGTTACAATTAAGCGTATTAGCAACCAAACATTCTACCTTATCAAAATCATTTAATACTAAAATTGAACTTTTATCGAAATTAATTCTTAGCATAGAAAGAATTTCAAAGTTGTATAAAATAAATTTAAGGGTAATAACATGATTAGGCAAATGAGAGGTAAATAATAAGGTATTATCCGCAAATTGAAGAATAGAAAGACCATTGCGCGAGATTTCACTACCAACACACCCTAAAGAACCATTATTTACCGCTTTTTTAATAATCATAGCAAAAACATCAGCAGCTAAGTTAAACAAAAGAAGCAATAAAGGATTCCCCTACCTTAAGCCTCGTTTAGATTGAATTTTATTCCCTAAAATACAATTAACCATTATACTAGAATTACCAGTTTTAAGCAAAGCCATAATCCAACCAATCCATTTGCTACTAAAACCTCTAGACCGTAACATATCAATTAGAAAATCCCAATCTACCAAGTCAAAAGCTTTCGCAAAGTCCAGTTTTAGAAGAGCGCATGTAATGTTGTTTTTACAACAATGATTAATGTATTCTTGAACAGAAGCCACTCCATCTATGATATTTCTACCCTTGATGAAAGTAGTTTGTGAACAATCAATTAGATCATTCATTTTTGTGCTAAGCCTATTAGCTAAAAATTTGGAGATAATTTTAACAGAATAATTAATTAGAGAAATTGGTCTAAAATCTTTTAAATTATTAGCACCTCTTTTTTTATGTATTAAAATGATGATTCTTCCTAATTGTAGTTTCCCATTATAAAATTCATTAAACATACTAATTAAATCAAACTTTAAAACATACCAAAATAATTTGTAAAATAAAATGGGAAACCGATCAGGACCCGAAGCTTTATCACTTGGCATGTCATTAGTAGCCTTCAAAGTTTCCCCTTCATAAAAAGGATTATCAAACTCAGAAATGTCAATTCTAGATTCAATATGATAAAGATCATTCCATCTAACATTAATTCTATGCTTATTCTTATTACCAAAAATATCTCTATAATAATCAGTAAATGCCTTATTAAGATCCCTTTGATCAACCAATTCTACATTATTCACAAAAATAAAATTTATCGCGTTACTACTTTTTCTATCATTTGCCATATATGAAATTTTTTTATATTATTATCGCCTTCATTAATTCATTGTATTCTAGATCTCTGTTTCCACATAATTTATTTTTCTAAAATTGAATTAAGCTCTTATTTTAAATTAACGAGAACATTTACTCACCAAGATTTAGTTGTCTAGTTTCTTCTAACTTGCTAATATTAAGCATTTTAGAAAGTAAATTTTCATTTTTAATTCTAATACTACCAAAAACATTCTTACTTCAAATTTTAAGAAAATTCCTAAGATCCTTAATTTTTAAAACAAAATTTTTAGTAGAATTATCCGTATTTATGATATTATAAAAATTCATTGAAATCCATTTATTTTTAATTAGATTAGAGAAATTGGATTCTAATAACCACATTTTTTTCAAATTAAAAGTTCTATTAACGGTTTTATGATGATCATATGTAAGAATGATAGGTAAATGATTAGAATAAGTATAAAGCAAACAAGAAACTCTACAAATAGGAAATTAATCCTCAATTTCATCACTAATGAAAAATCTATTTAGAAGATCCATTGAAAGGGACTCTCTAGTATTACTCCATGTGAATTCTCTATTAGAAAGAGAAATTTCGATCAAATTAGAACTAATAATAAATTGGTAAAATTCCTCGATATAAGAGAAATTATCTTCCAATGGTGAGCGCTCTCGTAGAAAACGCGTAACTTTGAAGTTGCCCCCCAAAATCAAAGATCTAGGAACAAAAGATCTATAATTAGATGTATCCATATATATTAATTTATAATAACAAACACACATAATATATATATATATATATATTATGTCTATTTGTTATTATTAAGTAATATATGTGGTTATATCTAATTACTAGTCAAATCTACATATAAAATAGTTAGCTATATGAATAGGTATATACAAATTAATGGCAGATGTGTGAGCGAGTGTATGTATGTATGTATATATATATATATATATGTATGTATATATGTATGTATGTATATATGTATGTATATGTATGTATTTGTGTGTAAGCCTATTGGTTTTACGCTAGGGAATCTACCTTTAAAACTATATGTTTTTGTATATGGATATATATATATATGTTTGTATATATGTATGTATGTATATAAATGTATGTATGTATATATATTAAAAAAATATGTATTTCTTGAAGCTATATTTATATGATCCCATTAATTCGAGATCTATTTGTTATGCGCACATACCTAGTAATTAGTTAGGATATTATATCAACAGGTAATATATAAATATATTTGAACTGTAGGTAGGTATAGCAAATTGATTATTAATCGAACCACCGAATGTAATTTACATTGATAAATAATGGTTCTGAAATCATACAATTTAGTTAATTGGTATAAGGACACAACTGATCAGTAAAAAAAAGGCTTAGGAGGTAATTACGAAAATCGGAAGTTTATATATCGTTTATGTCATAAAAATAAGGCCAGATGGACGAAGATAGAGCTTCAGAAAACAATATCAATCAGGAATTGTGGCAATTAAAGAATGTGGTCCATTATTGTCGGGATAATCGAGTCCCCCAATTCTTATAAGTCGACTAAGCCAACTTGTGTGATTGCAATCTGTGTTTACCCAACAGAAAATGTACCAAGCGGAAGGGTAAATTATAGTTGTGGAGTTGTTATAAATATTGTTAGATATGCATTGGTTGCATTTAGACTATAAGCTCTCACAAGTGGTCAAAAGTTCTCATGGTCGGATGAGCAAATTTAATTTAAAGCTACTCCAATAATCCTTTATAGGGAGAGCGGATGAGATAATATTTATGTTAAAAACCACTAAAATATCACAGATAATGTATTGAAAGAATTGACAGTCAAAGAATAAGTGGGAAGTAGTCTCAGGCATTGAGTTGTAAAGATAGAAAGGATGCAGATCAGTAAAAGTGGTAATTATGGAGTTAAGCCTGGTTATGGTATTCAGTTTATCATGTAAAATAATCCACGTTAGCAGTTTAACATTAGAAGGAACAACGATTCTCCATATAGGCCTAAAATAATAAAAATCTTTTGTTTCTAAGCTAATTAAGAATTTGTACATCGAATTAGAGGTATAGGTACTTTTTTATCCCAGCACCATACCAGATGGTCGGGATTGTTCCTCATCTCATAGTTTTTGATAATATTAATTAATTTTAGGTATTGTCTAAGAAAGTTCCCTATTACACTTTGGTTAAATGAGATATCCCATTTAAAGGGGGATTGAGGTTTGAAAAATGCTTTGATAAGGTCAATCTTATTATTTGAGGCTAAAAATAGATCAAGTAATTCGTGCTTTAATGCAATTGGATTTATCCAAGGCTTGTTCCAAAAGAACATTTTATCTCCAGAGTTAACATTATATTTAATTCCAATTTTAAAAATGTGATATAAATTGGAAATTTTTTTTCCAGAAGAAAGAGAATTTTTGATTATTATGTGAGTTTTAGATATTTAGATCCATTGTAATAGTAGTTACTAATAATTTCTTTCCAAGTATAGGTTTCTTCTCCTAGAAATTTCCAAATCCATTTACAGAGCAGAGAGGTATTTAAAGCTTTAAGTTAATGATGCCTGGACCTTCTTGGGATTTGGGTTGGAAGACAAGGTTCCAACAAATGAGATAGCTCAAGTTAGATCTATCCTCTCCTCCTTTCCATAAAAAATTCCTTCCGATGCTATATATTTTGTTAATAACCCAGTTTGGGAATTGATAATAAGGCATCCAACATACCTGAATAGAGGAAAATATGGATTAATCAGAACTGCTTTGCCTGCTCCTGACAGGCAGTTAGCTTTCCAAGTTGGCAGTCTAAAGTTAACTTTGTCAATGATAAAATTACAATCTTCCTTCTTTGGTTTTGTGTAATTAACAGTTATTCCTAAGTAATTAAAAGGAAAGCTCAAGATTTTACAATTTAGGGTATTGGCCACTTCAACCGTACTATTAAGAGCGACATTAATCACTGGGGTTGAGTTTTTATAGAAGTCAATTTTAAGGCCTGATAGGAGATTAAAATTATACAAGATAAGTTTGAGAAAAACAATTTGATAAGGAAGAGGGGAGAAAAATAAGAAGGTGTCATCTGCATATTGTAGAGAACAATTACCATCTAAAGTAATTTCGCTCCATAGGTAATAAAGGATATTATTTCTAATTCCAAGGGATAAAACTCTATAGAAAACATCAGTCGCAAAGTTGAACGGAAAAGGTGACAAGGGGTCTACCAAAAGAAGGTTTCTCTTCGACTGAATTTTTCTTCCTTTGATACCATTCATAAGAATAAAGGACGAACTGACTTTAGGGAAAGTTTACACCGGTCAGTAAATCCTCTGGCTTTGAGAATGTCAAGTAGAAAGCTTCATTCAATTGAGTCGAAAGCTTTGGCAAAATCTACATTGAGCAAAGCACATATAATTTTTCTTTGTGCCAGTAGTTGATGAATTCTAAGGCCACGGTGACCCATCCATGATGTATCTTCCTTGAATAAAGGCAGTTTGTGTTATATCTATTAAGTTACTCGTTTATGTTTTAGTCTGTTAGCAAGAACTTCAGCGATAAAATGAGTTTGAAACCAGAAGGTTCTTTAGAATTTTCCTTTTTGGGGATTAAAATCATGTTAGCCTGATTAAATCTACCTAACTCAAGAGTACATATGTAGACTTCTTCAAAAAGATGCATAATGCCTTTTTTAATCTGGGTCCAGCATTTTTGGTATTATAGAATCCGGAAGCCCATCGAGTCGTGGAGATTTGTCACTGGCCAGACCCTTAATTGTTGACAAGACTTCATCCTCTATAAATGGAGAATGCAGACCGGTTAGGGAGCTGTCTATGGTAGGATAGAGCGCTGGCAAGTTAGCTCGATCTTATGTCTACACCTGTTACTGCATATTTCTATATAATGGTTGGTGAAAATATTGTTTAGTTCACTTTGATCTTTATATTCAATGTCATCAAATGTAGCATCTCGTATCTGGAGGCCAAAAGCTAAGCACTATGGATGCTACAGTCATTCACAGTATTAACTTCTGGTGATGAAATATGGTAACACTAATGGTATCCATAATATCAAAAGCACTTGAATATGAACAAAATCACATATTTTCAAAAAACATCAATTTACGGTGATTATATTTCAAATAATATCATATCCAAGTTACAAAAATCCCTTGACGTAATACTAGGCAATGATCAAATATAATTTACAATAATACGACAAGAGAAATATGTGAAGATGCCCCCTTGGATGATCAAAGCAATATAGACATAACTGTCTTAATACACAGTGGAAACAAACAAAAAGAACAGAATTCCTAATTTAGCTAACCATCAGCCACCTACTTATCTTCAGAAGCTTATTCGCCAAAATCTGCTAAAACCTGAAAACCTAAACCCTCAACCTACTTAAAACAATTTTGAGCACCCGAGAGTTTAAGAGAAAACAAAAACTTCGAGTCAGACATAAAGCCTGATATGAATAATTTTTGTTACATCTCTATTTACTAATACTTAGTAAGACCATGCCGCTTAGCAGAACGGGTTTCCCCTCACTAGTATCTCTTTTCAAAACATATATTTTTCAAATCCTTTCCCACAACCAAACTAGTTAATCAACTGATAATAATAATAATATAGCAATATCCCTTATGCTAAAAACAGGAAATAAATGGACTATTTGTCCGAAATTTGAGCTGACTTCTCTTTATTGGACTAACTGTCCTAAAACTGATTATGCCAAAATAGCAATATCCTGTATGCTAAATAATGGACAATTTGTCCATAAAACATGTAAAAAGGGTGGACTAACAGTCCTTAAGAAGTAGCATGGTCCGTTATGCTATGTTCATATCTGGGCTAACTACCCTTATATGGACTAACTGTCCTTTGGGCTGACTGCCCTCAAAATGGACTGACTGTCCGAATTTAAATGGGCTAACTGCTCGAATTTTCTTTTGGGTGAACTACCCTTAAAAATTTCTTTGAAAAACTTTTCAAAATGATTTAGTCCGTCAAATCATATAAATACAAGGAAAATATATCTCTAAGCTGTTTTTGCCATATTATATACACTTTACTCAAAATAATGTTGATGATGTTCAATAAGGATTATCTATCCTTTTTAAAAAAGTTAAAGTCCTTTATAACTTAAAATTCTTAGGCTATCTGCCTAGTCCTTATATTCGAAACCTTCGTTTAAAACCTTCTGAAAATATTGAAGACAACCCCTTCAAAACCATTAATAAAACCCTGAAAGCATTGAAGGTAACTCCTTGAAACCTTTAAAAAACCTTCCAAAATCATTGAAAGTAACTCCTTCAAAACCAATAAAAAGCCTTCCTTCTATAAGCTTTAAAACATATGACATCCGACTTTAAAATCCTTTAGGTCTTAACTTTCCGAAAACATTGCAAAACCATACCCTTCGACCTTTTTATCTTCTTCTATAAACTTTAAAACATATGACAACAACAACACCTAGAGAACCAAGCTTTACTTGTAAACTCTAAGGCCTAACCTTTCGACCTTGTTGGAACGTTTCTTTTCAACCTTGTCGAAAGGTCTGCGTTCGACTTTGTCGAAAGCCCGGGGAACCACCCCTGTAAAATCATTGATAAAACCTTTCGAAAACATTGAAACTTAAAACCTTTCGAAGGCATTGGGTTCAATTTAAAACAAATAGAAACCTTTCTAAACCATTCAAAGTTGACTGCTTCGAAACCTTTAAAACGTTTCGATTTAAAACGCTTGGATTATGCCTTCCAGTAGAGCAAAAGGATCAGAAAAACATTGGAGTCAAAAGCAACTACTTTGAAACTTTTAATAAAACCTTTCGAAATCATTCAAAAACAATGAAGTGTTGGTGTTGGAACCATCCCTTCGAAAGCAATGGAGAGGCGGACAATTTTAGAAAACAAAAGATTCCCTTCGAAAGTAATTGATTCGAAAGGTAAGAAGCGACAACTATACTTTCGACCTTGTCGAAAGGTTCATCTTTCGACTTTGTCGAAAGGTTTCAACCTAAAAAAAGAAAGCAAACAAATCGAAACCTTTTTCTTTTAAACCATTTGACATTGTCAAAAGCTAATAGGTGCATTTTCCTTTAAAACAAAACAGAATTTCATCTCCTTCGAAAGCTCTTACCTCTCATCCCTAAACCTTTCGACTCCTTTTAATTCACTATGTACCATTGCCTGATACTACGTGCATTGGTTATTTTACCTAGTCGAAAGGTTTGATACCTTTCAACTTTGTCGGAAGTTTTGGAATAGAGGCGGAGTTTCTTGCCGAAAGAGTTGAAATAGCGAAAATCCTATTTATTTGTACTTTAAAATAGTTCTTTTGTACCCAATTTGCCTTATTTGTATAAATCTAATTTGTCTCTAAAATTTTATATTCAAAATTGCTGCCGACTTTCCTTTGTTTATCATTTTAAATACATTTATAAAAAGCCACTTCTCCTCTATAATTATATAAAACATTTAAGTTCCATACCTTAACTAATTTTATATAATTATCAAATCACCTTAGAAAAATCAGGAAAAATTCCAGGAAATCATTTAGTATGTGTTTTAAAACATATGAAATTTTCGAACCCAAAGAATAATAATTTTTCCCGTAAATATTTTATAATCCAAATTATCATTTTCTTCCTTAGAAAATTCATAATAGCTCCACAAAATTTGGAAAAATCTAAAAATTGAAATCCATCTCTAAAATAACTTTTTAGATCATCATAAAAATTCGCAAGGCTAACGGATGTCATTTAATAGTGTTTTCATCTTAAAACATGTCATAAAATCTATATGGACATTAATAGATCATCAACATGTTTATATATAAAATCATTTTATCATTCAAAAACATGGCAAATGATGTGCACATAAATGTGCATATATTTGCATCCATATTTTATCTATTTTTATTTAAATAAATATCATATTTGGGCATCTGAACATGTTTAAAACCAAAAGTCAATTATTTTCGAATCATCATATATTCATCTTCATTCAGAGGCAAAATGGTCATTTTTGTGCATGTATCAATTTGAGAATTTTCACTTGGAAATTTTTATGATTTTTATAGAAAATTTTAATGCATATAGAAGAGGGATTCATGAAGAAATACGCATGCAAAAATGAATACAATGGAAATAAGAGGGAAATAATTCAAGACCATGACCATGGAGGACCCCCCATTTGCCTAAATATACAATTAGAAGCTAATGGACAACTAAGTGGAGGTCAAAGCTTCATGCGCTTTTAATTATGGATTAATTAATGGCTAATGCTTACTTGGTGGCCATACTTCCTAAAGGACATTTTAGGAAGCACCCTAAAAATGGAATTAATGTTTATGCATGTATAAGTAGTCCTCTTATGTACATATAAATATCTTCTACTCTTGGAAATTAGTTAGAAAATCAAAATGAAAGTTGTAAGCTCTATGTTGAATGAAATAAAAATGGCTTTCTAGCCCCTTTATCTTCTCTTTTCTGCTTTTTTTCTTTACTTTTATGCTCATTTTTATTCTTATACTCCTTCATTTCATGTTCATAATTTAGATTTACATTTATGCACTAGTTTAATTCATTTTTTTTCTAGTAGTTAATCTTCTATTCTTTGTTTATTCTCTACTTTATTTCATTTTCAATGTTGAAATCTCTATGTGTTGAAATGATAACACAAATGAGAGGCTAAACCCCTACAATTTAAAGATAATGAAGCTTTCTTCTATCATTTAGATTCAACATATAATTTTCTATGTATGATTTCTTTTATGCTTTATGAGAAAATGGATGTTTATGCTTATTTGTGTTTTATGTTGAATTTGACAGGCTACTTTGTTCATAACAAATAGGCTATTCTTATCTCATTAATCCCAATTTGCCTCTCCATCTAAATATAATCATGGCAATGAAGTGAAGTTTGAATCAAAATTTGATGATCTACGTTACTAATTAACAGTAAATAGTTCATGCTTGAACTAGATTTTGGTTTCATTTTCTATGCTATGTTTCATGAGATATGAAAAGTAGGACTAAAGTTGCATTATAGTTTGATGGTTCGATTTGTGTTAATTAATAACTCAAATAGGCCATGCTTATGATAACTACATCACTAATCCTACTTCGATTAAAAAGAAATCATCTTTTATTTTATGTTGATTTGTGTGAAAAATATAAGAAAGTGGATTTGCCTCTAAATTGAATTTTAATCGCATAGTTTTTAATCTCAACATTTGCTTTGCTTTCTAGTTTTTAATCGCATAGTTTTTAATCGCCGTGCGCTTCCGGATTTAACCTTAAAACTGAATCATAAAAATTTACAAATGTAAACATTATTCACCTTTACTTTAGAGATTAAGAAGGTTGAGATTTGAATGGGTTTGATTTGAATTTTCATTTCCTTCAGCTTTTCTTTAGTTTCCTCTTCTCCTTTCCTTTTTAACGGTGGCCGGCCTCAATTTTGAAAATTTTGAAATGAAATGAATGTGTGTATAAAACATGGCCTAAGGAAGTGATATAGGAATGGCCTCTTTCCTATAATATCCCTTGTCTAATTCATCTTAAACCCTTTTTAATTCATTAGTTTAAAAAGCACAGCTGCCTTAAATAAATCAAATCTCAATCCCTTAATCAACACATTATTTTATTTAGTTTATCTAACCAAATCTCCTAAATAATGTTATCAAAATCCTAGGGTGTTACATCAAATTAGATTGGTATTCTATCGCCTCTTGCCATTAGCAATACAGTGGAAGAATTTAGTGCTTTTGTCTTCCGCCTTTATCCACTGGAGGTGAGAGTGTTGTTTTCACATAGTTTCTTCTTAGTCTATTAACTTGTTTAGATCCATTTTTAAGGTATGTAATCTAAAGATTTCATCTGTGGTTAGGTTTCTTTGTTTAGCTATATTCTCTATGCCTAGAATTTCATTAATGATATTTTGCCTTTTAGTGTTTAAATTTCCCAAAACATATATGTTCCAGTTCTTTAATTATGATCTTTACTCTTTCAAATTAAGTATAAGATTTTTAGCAGCGTTATTCATAATTCTGTTGTTCAAAGAGTTCCATTTCATAGCTACGAGGTTTACAAAACTCCCTTTTTGAAGCGACATTTTTTTTTCAAATTTGAAAGGTCTGTTTATAGGAAATTGATCGTTAGTATTAAGGGTTATAGGATAGTGATAAAATAAGAAGCAGGCTAATTCGATTGCTTTGGATGGGGGAAGTAATTTTCCAATTCTTTGCTAATGAAAAACCTATCTAGCAGAGCCATCGATAGGGATTCTCTAGCATTAGAGCACGTGTATTTCCTACCGATAAGAGGGAGTTCAGTGAGGCTATTTCAGCTAATGAAAATGTTAAATTATTCCATGTCTATGGTGTTCTCTTCTCTAGGTATTCGCTCATCTATATACGTAGTCACGTTGAAGTCTCCTCCTATGAGCCAAGGTCCATAGAAAGGTTGTGAAGTCAGCACACTCATCCCAAACAAGATGACATTGGATTCTATTATTTGGAGCATAAACATTGGTGATGTTAATAGTTTGGTTATTTTGAAAGTCTTGCAGAATAATGTGAAGCGAATGGCAATTAGATATGACTTGGAGAAGCTTAAATCTATCCTCATGCCACATCAAGGACGCCATTAATGGGGACGAACTACTAATTAGTAAGGAGATTTCCTTCGATAAACTTAAAGAAGCTTCGATAGGGAGATTCAATTTTAGACTCTTGAATTAGCGCTATATCTACCTTATTATCAATATAAAATCCTTTAATTCCATCTCTTTTCGTTGGGGAGCCAAGACCTCTCACGTTCTAACTCAAAACTTTCATATACGATAATTGTTGACCCTTTCTAATTCTAGATTTATAATATATTAAATATCCATATCTATATGGTTATAAATAAATCCGGTTTTCTTAGCTATATGATATTCCTTCTTGGGGACAAGCACGTATAAAACGATGGGAGTAAAAGTACTTCCTAGAAGAGCATGCTCACTTGATACTATTGAATCTATAGCTGCATCTGGATGAAGATGTCTCGCACTCCTATGTACAAGCTTACTAGATCTGCCCCTGACTTTGTATTTACACCTAGAGCTAGAGGATCTCTAAGAGAGAGGGGTAGAATCAGGTTCGCTAGGGGAATTCAGCTCACCCTTAATCAAAAAGGTATCCATAGGTGCGGGAAAGGAACACACTTCATGTATACTTGAGAATTCAATGCCATTTTCTATTGAACTATCCATGAGACTAGACGGAGCTGGTACATATGCAATAATAGTTGGAACAGGTGTGCAATCATGTGAAGGTATGCCTAAGAAATTTCTTATACTGTTCACAACATCTATTTCTTCACTGCCACTATTTCAGTTCAATCAGCCAGAGCTATGGATGATTCAGTTATCGCAACAAATTCCACTGCAGCAACACTCTCCTTAATCATGCAATCATTGGAGAAACAACACCGAATATCTAGATCAAGAAGGAAAGAATCTATCGAGCGCTCATTGATGCTGGTAGGGATTGGGGTAATGACATAGTGGAAGAATTGTTTGAAGAAACCATAGCCAAGCCTTCGACATGTTGCTAGTTTGAATCAATAAAATCATGCTGGGACTTAATGTTTGCAAAGAGTCGACTGCCTTTAGGAGCTTATTAGATTGCCGAAGTAGGTTGTCGCAAACTAGTCCTGAAGTAGTTCTCTAGATCTGATTTCTAAGTTCCAAAAAGCAAACATTGAATTCGAAGTAGCGATCAAGGACGGCAATTGAAGACAAATTAGGTTTTGGATTAACGGTCTGATGCGAAACTTGAAGACTACAAGGGGCGATGCGTAAGTTGGCTCAATGAAGCTCACATCTAAACTGCTTATTCCCAAATTTTCCACGGAAGAAGCATCTGATCGGATTGCGACACTCAATGGCGTGGTGATATGTAACATCCGTAATTTTTGATAACATTATTTAGAAGATTTAATTAGATAAATTAAATAGAATAATGATGATAAGGGGATTGAGATTTGAATAAATTACATAGGGTCATGCTTAACCATAAGATAAATGGGCTTTAAATTGATTTAAAGGTTAATTAAGCTACATATGGGCATATTAGTAAATTAGGCAAATTATTATACATAGCTATATTTTTTGTAATTGTCCATTCACGTTCATTTATCTCAAAACAAAAATAAAATTCAAACCCTAAGATAGCCGGCCATTAACAAAGAGGAAAAGAGGGATTTCAATCAAAAGTTAAAGATCAAAAGCTAGGGAGAATTAATCAACAACAAATCTCAAATTCCTTATCAAGTTTAAGGTGAATAATAATCTCCTATCATCTCTATATTTATTTCATGAATATATGGTTTCAGATTTATGATTTAAATTCGTTTTTGTGATAAAATGGATGATGATATGATTGAGCTATATTATGTTGGTTTATTTTAATTCCTATGCATATGAATTCACGGTATTGATGTAAAACCGATAATCTATGATTTTAGATTGCAATGGAAAACTTTTATGTTGAGTAAAACATAATTTTGGAGATGATTTTTAATTTTCGGAATTTTCCAAGCTATGGAAATTTTAGTATGAATTTTTAGCGAAAAATATAAAATAATTTGGTTTAAAATTTATTTTGATAATTTCAGGAAGAAATGCGGTTAAATTTTTTAAATGTTTGATTACATAATGAAATTAAATTTCTATGAATTTTTGAGGATTTTTCCTAATTGATTTACTAGGAAAAATAAATTATTTTAAAAGAATGACTTTTCTAAAATAATTGGTTTTAGTATATGGAAAGGCTTAATGTTACATTTTTATGGTTTTAACCTGATATAAATGCAACAATTTTAAATGTCAAATATTTGAAAAGATTTTATGGCAGCCAATCAATGGTTTACAAATAGGCAAGTTGTTAGAAAGTAATTACTGAAAGTTGTTATATTTCTACCTTTAAATCAAAAACGGCCTTTTGCCTCTATTAGTAAGAACCTTTCGACTCCATTGTCTTCGCCTCATTACAGTCGAAACCTACGGTCGAAACCACCATAGTCGAAACCAATATGCAAGATATCACTTATATGGTATGCAGTGGCTTGAAAGGAGGGCGGAAACCTTGGTGTCGAAAGGTTAATGTAATGATCCCAGATTTTAATTGAGTTTAAATTGATAATTAAATTTATTTTTGAATAAAATTTGTGAAATTAATGGGTAATTGATATAAAAATATATTTACAAAATAATAAAAATAAATAGATATGTAGTCATACAAGACAATAAGTATTAAAGTTAAAATAAATATTTAAATTAGAAATAGAAACATAATTATAAAAGATAAATTATATAGTTTTGTAAAATATTAAGTAAACAAACAAGGTAAGCATGTAGAGTTTACAAAAATAAGACAAAAGCAAAAAAAAAAATATCTTTGAGCTGCAAATGAAAACAGCTTACATTCAAATATAAAGTAAATACAATTAGAGAAATTCCAACAACATATTAAAATAGAAATTAATTTTATTTTTAATGTAATATGACAAATGAAAAGAAATAATATATATATATATATTCAAGTATGAACACAAATAAAATAAAAGAGATAAGTATGAAGCATAAGTAGGCAAGTACATTTATATTAAATGTTTCCATCTCTAGCAGCAAAACAAAAGTATGTAGCCTGCATAAAGTTGTAAGAAAATCAAAAAAAATTGATATGGGAATGTATAAGAATGAGATAAAAGGACTTAAGAAAGTAAGAAAATCAATACAAAATTTTCTCAGCACAAACAAATAAAAGAATGAAGGTATAAGCTTATAAAATATCTACATTCAAGTACAAACAAAAGTATGGTATAAGTGTAGATTTGTACAAGGCAATTAATGCCACTATCTTTAGTACACAATATAATACATCTCAGCCGAAATGCAAGGCAAGAAACAAAGTGTTTATGTACAAAATAAAATAAACAAAAGAAAATAAAAAGAAGATCTCTACCTATTGTACAAACCAAGCCTGTAAACTTCCTTTTTTATATATCAAGCTTTTCATTTCAATTCCATCAAGCAAACAAATACAACTTGAGTTCAATCTGAAAATGATAAAACAAAAGCAATGCAAAGCTTCAGTTTAAAATTTAGAAACTCAAGATCAATCCAAATCTCAGATATAAACAACAAAGTCCAGTTCTTTGTCTCTGTTCTTCTCCACTTCACATTCCATGTGAGTAACTTCATTTCTATTTCTTTAACAACTCTAAGTATCTAAAATTTTACAAGTTTTAAGTCTAGAATTATGTATGTTGAGCTTTGTTCTGTGAATGTATGTGAGAGAGTGAGTGAGTGTGTGTGTGTGTGTGTGTGTATGCCTGTACAATGAGAGGCATAGACCCGGTTATGCAAATAAATTCGTTTCTCTTGATCTAACAACTCTTAGCACTTAGAATATAAACAAAAACTGTTTGTTATAGAATTTGTTAAAAGCTTAAAAATTTATTTGAGTTAAAATGATTTGTAAATATCCCTGGAAATTAAAGAATCTGAGTAAACTTTAAACTGGTCGAATTTCAAATATTTTAATTTACAAATTCAAGTATATAAATTGAATTCTCATACTTTAACATGAATTTTAAAGCAAAAAATCTTAATTTTTAGATCAAAGATAAGAGAGCAGTTTGAGTTTGTCTGATTTGAGCATTTCGAGTTGACTCGGTTGATTTAGAGGTTCAGAGGCATCGTGTTTCTTCCTAGAGGTAGCAGAGTGATCGGGGTAGCTGGGAAAAATGTCGGGTTGGTGTTCCAGGCACGGTGGTGACAGCGGCATGCAATTTTCTTTCGTAGCCCTAGTTTTTGTGAGGTTGAAATCTTCGATTTGTTCGCCATCTTGGATTGACCGAGTGTCTCGTGGCTTTGGGAGATGGTGGAAGGGTTGATGACGAAGTGATGGCCAGGGTTTGTGATTTTCTGGTGGTCTAGGCGGCGAGTTTGAGGCGTTGACAGGTTGAGGAGGTAATGGCTTTTGTGGTTTTCAGGTTTGGAATGAAGAACTCGAATTCGAATTCGAGATTTGGGAGACGATCTGATGACCGTATTTGGGTGTTAGGGTGCTTGTTGACTTGAGGGGATCATCGGCGATGATCTAAGTTGGTCGGCGCCCATGTGCACGTGCACGGAGGTGTGATTGGATGGTCTGGGTTTGTTCAGTTGGGTGCTGGGTGAATTCGTGTGATTGTCTCGAGTGATGGCTCGAAGTCGATACGCGTTGACTCGAAGCAAGAAACGGGATGGCTCGGGTAGAAGTGTCCAGGGTTTAAAAACAGAGAACCTGTTTTGTTTTGTTTTTGAAGTCTTTTTTAAAATAAAAAAAATTCAAGTTATATAACAAAGCTTAAATTGAGTTTTAAAATCAGAGGTTTAAATATAAATTCAAGTGTAGTTGTAAACTTAGATTTGGAATAAACTTGTTTAAAGACTTAAGAAAAAAAATCAAAAGATTTGAAATCAAATGGAATTCGAAAGTTGTAAAGGAAGGATTTAAACAAGGATCAAAAATTTAAACCTGGACCGAAAGTCGAAGTTGAATCCCAGATTTGAAATTAAATCAAGTTTATAACTTTAAATATGTTGAATCTAAAAGGAATTTGAATTTAACCTCTTTTAAATTTCCTTATAACAAAAGTAGTACTTTAACATGTGAATTTAAAGCAAGTTGAAAATCAATGTTTCAAATATTTTTGTGAGTGTTAATTAAATCATTAATAAATATGAGTTTTACTTTTAAGTAAACAACGATTCAATAGTTTGTAGTTCATAAATTTTGAAGTTAATTAGAATGGAATAACTAATGTTTTGTATTAATTAAATTAGTAATTAGGAGTTTAAATTTATAAATTAAGGTTTAAGTTAATTAATTAAGAGATAGTTAATGTGTAATTAAGAATCATAGATTTCCAATTTGTGTTAAAGGAATTTCAATTTGAAATGAAAATGATAATTTATGATTAGAAATTAATTAATTGTAATTAAGAACTAATTAAGTTGCAACTAACACCTAATTAATTAAATAATTAGGATTAATTTATGGATTATTAATGGTTAGTCAATTTCTGTAAATAAAGATTAAAGTTAATTAATCAAGTATTAAGATATAATTACATTTAATGTAATTAAATGTTGATTTATTTATAAAGGTAATTAATCACTTAAAGATAATTATTTAATAAAATCAATTAAGGTTAAATGATTCTGTAATTAACTTACGGTTAAACTAATTAAATAATTTATTAAGAATAATTTATTGAAGTTTTTAATAAATTAATTTACATCAAATGATTTGTAATTGATTAATCAGGATTGGATTAATTCATAAGTAATTAATTTAATTGGAAATAAATTGAATTAATTAGGATTAATCAATTAATTAATTCGGCTTATAAGTGATTATTAAATGCTTGACCCTACTTATGGATGATTTTATTGTATGAGATGCCTATCTAAAACTTATGGAAATAAATTTGAATTAATTTAATTGGAAATAAATATCCTATCTAATCTATGATATTTTGTTTGGTGGATTGAGCTGTGTATTTTATTCATTTATTGATTATACATCTGTATATTATCGGTGAATCTGTGAATGTGCAATAAGCGTTATAACTTATACCGCTTATCAACTATATTTCTGTGTTTTGATCTGTGATGATGATGTTGTTGCACCGTTGTGTTAAACCCCTGGACCACACCATACACACACAAATATGGATATCACGAGGAAATCGATCAAGTCACAAATTTTTGAAATGATTTTTAATAGACAATATTTAAATCCAAATGGTTTTGGAAATGGATTGGGTTTAAAGCGAAAAGCTTTTGAAATGGTATTTCAAAGATAAAATTTATTTAGAATAACTTGATAAAGCTTGAAGTTTAACTAATTTGTTTTAAATTAAATTTAAAATTTGAAACTGAATCTAATGATTTGAAACTAGGGATTAAATGTGTTATATAAGTTATATATGGGTTAAACCATTTTAAAAGTATTGATTAGGGAATTTGAATTTAATTCAAGGGCTTTAACTCGTGCAAATAAAAATTTGGATCTTTCTGAAACGAAAACTATTTGTTTTCAAATAATTAAAGCTTTCATATAAGAAGTGAACTTCCAAATTTTGTTAAAAAGAAATTTCAAGTTAAAAATGAAAATGATTTTCCAAGTTATGGAAACGGTTTGAAAGCTATAAGTTAAATCTTAAATTTGAAGATTTTAAACGAGTTAATCAAATTGAAATGGAAATTGTTTTGAAATCTATGAATGAATCTTTATGAAACTGGATGAACTTAGTGGAATGAATCTTTTTGTTTAAAAGGATTTGAAATGGTAATTTGTTTAAACCATTTGGAAGAAAAGTTTTGGGTAATAAGTTGTGACTTAACTGAGATCCCAATATTTATATGTTTCTTGTAAATATTGCGCTCACTATTCGGTTTAGTCGGGAGGGGACCTTTGTGTCATATAGCCCATTCCGAATATGTGATACGACGTTATGGATAGCATTTGAAGACCGATGATGAAGACCGGATATTTTCGAAAACGAAAGGATAACTCGTCGAATGTCTTTGCATCGAATGGTCCCCGGTATAGAGACTCCATATGTGATGGGAAGTCCGGACGTGATTAGGGATTATCCGAATTTGCAAGGGCTTCTTTGGAAGTGCCTTCGGTTATGTTCGAACCCAGAATAAACTTGAATGGATTGTATGTCTAACATTACAAATTGAGATATAAAGAAGATTTCTTTCAAATACATTTCTGTTGGTGGTGGAGAATTTATTCTCTTAGCTTAACACCCTTCTCTGAGACGTACGAGTTCAGAGGTTATGCAGTTGAAGGTTATCAGCGATATATTCCCAATTTGGTAATGTGGCATGCTGAGTGCTGCTGATCATTTGTTGATCAAAGCGTGGCTTTTGTGAAAAGCGTAGCTTTATGGATAAGACTTCGTCGAACCTCACAACCCGGTAATGGTCGAAACAGGAAAGATACAGCAAGGTTTCAGGGGTAGCTTCCCTAGGGTATGGCCATTTCTTCTGAAAAAGGGTAGTATCATGGTATGGAGCCCAGATACTTACTCATGTGGACACTGTATTTTATTACTTTGTGATGTTGTTAGTTTAGAGAGCTCTCGTATAAAGGTCCAAGAGGACCGGGGGTGGCATATCTGAGGTTTTATTCCCCGGGAAGGGGGTAGCCGACCTCGTGTTGGCAGAGATCCGGTTAGGAGTCTTGGGGTGTCCTTCCAGAGGCGTACCCATGTGGCAATGGGAAGTTCCTTGGCCTGACCATCTGTTGGAAATCCAAACTCCGATACGAGCCTTGTACGGTTTTAGTTATAGAACCTGCGATTTACTTATGGTGGCGCCCCACTGTTTAGATGGTAGCTATAGTAGGCATAGTTCAAAATGTCTATGTTGGCTAAGATTTATATTATACTTTCGAAATGCTTTTCTGCACTTTGCACTTATAATAATAATATTGAAAAGAAATTTGCGTATCAAGCATATTTAACTATCATAAGGAGAAATCTCCTCCGATTCTGCGTTTGCATTGTGTGTGCGTGCGGGAGGCCTTATGGTAGTTCCATTTTCTAAAATAATTGTGAATCTATTTTAAAATATTTCTTTGTTTGTTCTTAAAGATAAACTGTTTTTGTTACTCATACCAGTCTCATGACTGACCTGGAGTTTATTGTTTCTTTCCTAAACTCTGGGTGCTCAAAATTTTTCCACACGGGCAGTCTAGAGTTGGGTTTTTTCAGATAGCTAGGTTTAGTAGATTATCTGAAGCTAGTTCAATCTTTGGATGTGCACGGGACTTGCTTGTCTTAGTGTATCATGATGTTTGGTTCGAGCTGCTGCTGGAGTTCTCTCTTGAAGACTATCTTGGAGATTATGTTCCGCTGTTGGTGTTATCTATTTTCCCTTTCCGCTGCTATTTTATTGTGTCGTATCTCTGATGTATATTGATATCTATTGTATCAGATATTGTATCAATGTATTATTCTTTTTCTTCCGCCGTGTTGTTTACTTAATTGTGTTATAAGCTCCGGCGACTCGAATTTGAACGGTCGAATCCGCGGCATTCGAGTACGATGTAAAGTATGGATATTGATTTTCGAACGCGAAAATCCATATCGTTACAGTTAACTTCCGTTTGAGTCGAAACCCTGCTTTGTTTTCATAAGTTAAAATTCTTGCCTTGTTTTACTTAAAGCTTTCGACATAGACAAAACATATGCTTTCGAAAGGGGTTTTATAATTAACTTTCGAAGAAGGTTTTCATATTATGTTAAAGTATTAGCTTTCGAAGAGGTACCTTTTCACTTAAACAAGAGCTTTCGAAAGGGTAGGTTCCAACGAAGTCGAAACCTGGCCGCTATGCTACCTTTCGACTGGGGATGCTTTCGAAAGGTTATTACTGTTTTAACCAAAGTTAGCCACTTCCTAATTGCTTTCAAAGGGGTTAAGGGTTTCAAAGATGATGGACTCGAAAGGTAGGTTTCGACTATGTCCTTTAAAATTTTGATTTTAAAGATATTTGCTTTCGGTTAAGATGGTTCCGACACCGTCAAGTTTTCCCCAAGTTAATTTTAGTTGGTTTCAAAGGAGATACTTTCGTATATAACCATTTTGACCCAAATGATGTTTTCAAAGAGTAAACACAATGCTTTTGGAAGGGTACTTTATGCGTTTCAAAGGTATGTTTTAAAGAATGTTTTCTTGATACTGTCTAAATGTATCATTGGTTTCGAAAGGTATATACTTAGAGTTTTGAAAGGAGGTATTCTATGCTATCGAAGGAAGTCATCCAGTGGCTTTGAAAGTAATGTTTTAAAAGTTTCAAAACAAATAATCTAATATTATCATTTTTAATGGAAAACCATGGCATAAATACATATTTTGGAAATGTTATTCACATTGTATTAATCCATAACTGTATTTTGGGAAAGGGCATAATAGCCAGTTAGGTTGACCCAGTAGTAAATATAACTTAACAGATGTTACAATCTTAATCAAAGATATTGGAAGGGGCCAATATCTTTACATTAACCCATGAAAACTGTATGATATTGGTAGGGGCCAATAGTTTAATAGTCAGCCCATGAAAACTATGATTTGATACTGGCAGGGGTCAGTAGGTTTGTAGTTAATACATGAAAACTATATTCGGATCAAGATATTGACAGTCAGTCAATAGGTTCCTAGTTCACCCATGGAAACTAGGATAAGAAATAAGATATTGGAATTACCAATAGGTTCTTATTGATCTAATGAAAACTAAGTAATTGGAAAGACAGTCATTAACATTTAACAGGTTAATAGTAACCCTAGAAACTATAATTGAGATAGATAGTCAGAATGAATAGGGATGGGTAATCCAAAATTGATTTATTTATTTTGCATATCATCATAATGCTTTGAAATACAATGTTTTAACAATTGTGGATGCAGCAGCACAGTATATGGTTTTATAAATGTTTAGGATACTAGTGAGGGGAAAACTCATTCCGCTAAGCGGCGTGGTCTCATTAGATATCTAAATGGTTTGAGATGGTAAATTATTATTCATACCAGGCTTTATGTCTGACTCGAAGTTTTTGTTTTCCTCTTAAACTCTCGGATACTCAGTTGACTTTGAATAGGTTGAGAGTTAAGGTTTCCAGGTGTTCTTTTTGACGAATAAATCTTCGAAGGACGTGCAGGAGGCAAACTTGTTATTAGAGTTCTTTTATTTCCGTTATGTGTTTTGTTTGTAAAGAAAAATTGTTTTCTTGCCTATCTATATACTCTGATCTACCAAGGGGGCATCTTCATATGTCACTCTTGGTACATTTTGTAATAATTATATGTTCTCTAAATGTGGTCTGCAAATTAGGATTATGTAATCAATTTGGAATACTTTGAAATGGAATGTGGAATTTGTTTTGTTGTTTAATTTTTTTCCACATTCTTGTGTTTCTGTGTATCGATGTATCTAATATCGCTGTGTTTGGTCGTCGAGGATTAATAACTATGGATGACTGCAGCATCCGTCACTGTTAGTTTTGGGCCTCCAAATAGTGGATGTTACATGATACTTATCTCCGCAGTGTAAACATATCGATTTCATGTTGCGGTCGGCTCTTTCCATCCACGAACGACGGTGGGCGAAGTTACTATCTCTGGCATGGACGGATGATGGATGGATCTGGGTTGTAGAAGTGAGCGGTTGATTGATTTTAGAACCTCGACATAGGATTTTGTGTTTGAAGGGTATGAGAAAGAAGGTAGATTGTTTATTGTCAAGGGATACAGTCAGATCTGAAAAAGCGAGTTGGATTGAAATCTCAGATCTAAGGTTAGCAAACTGATCGCCTGCAGCTCGAGCTTTGTGAAAGGAGGTCGGATCTGATGATATTGATTTGGGATGGATGACAAGGTGGTGGCTGTTGTAGGAATGGGTTGTATAAAGTGGAGGTGGTGCAGAAATTGTTAATGGTCGGAATAGTTGAACGTTTTATCGCCATTATTAAGTTTTCTATTTGAAATTAGTTGAATATATAAATTTTCAATTTATTAAATCCAAAATAAAATTAACTTATCACTTATAAAAATATTAATTCAAAATATCGTTCCATACCTACCCTTCTAAATATTTTTATAACCAACAGTAAGTGAATACAAACATAAATGTTCTAAAATTTAACTTATTTAGTCAAAATCCTCAAGTTTCTATCATTTTTCAAACAATTTCTATTCATAGAACACTAAAAAAATACGTTTACCAAAAAAATACTATCCCAGATAATTTTTCCAATTATAATAAAATCTTTCCCAAAATCCAATATTTATTGCCCAAATATTTCATTTCTCAAAGTCTTCCATTTCAAATAATTAATTCCCTTTCAAACAATTGATAATGTGATCTCATTACAACGACAATCTATCAAAATATGTGATCTCATCCCAGCAACGATCGATCAAAGATATGTAAATCCAATTTCATCCAATTTAATCCATATCAACAAACACACTTTAGCAAACAATCAAAAAAATTCATATAAAATATATAAAATAGGATCTCCATTATGGTGGTGAGTTATCAAAGTATAACTCACCCAAACCATGCCAATATACCCAATTATCTACTCAATAGCATGGCACAACTCAAGCAATATCAATCAAACAAGGCATAATGTAATAAACGACAGTTGTGAGCAAAAGAATTTTAGTTAACCCAAAAGATTGCTTGTCGAAGCTCCTTTTTTAATGCTTTAGCCTATATCCTTTCAGTAACAAATTTGTGAGCAATCAACACCACGCGTAACTAGCACGCACAACCATCGCCGAGCTCTGCAAATAATCAGCTAAGGTCTTCCCATTCTTCTCCTATGCACGCAAGCACTGTTCGCGATCCTCTAATGTCGCCCGACCCAATCTCGAATGCATGCCCAGCTCAAGCCACCGCCGCCGCCATTAACGTGCCTCGTGCGCACTCCTTCCTAGCTAGCGTGGTTCGTTGACTCAGGTCGTGTGATAACAGGAGGCCATACGATACATATTTTTTCTGTAGCTTGCAATTTTGATTTGAGAGGATTAGGGGAAAAACTGTTAAAAAAAAGGTTTCGGGTTTGATTTTTGGATAAAGGATAGGAGTCTTCTAGAGTAAGGAAGAAAATTAAATGTGCTTGGGCCTTGAATTTGGCTCCAGTTTTAAATCAAACAAATTTTCTGTACTTCTCTTTTAAACAATTATTTTAATTTGTTTATAAATTTATTTCAATCTAATTCTAATTAATTTATACTTCATTCTACAAATTATATTTCAATAATTATCCAATTTCATTCATTTTCATATTTTTTTATTTTATTTTATATTTAATCAAAAAGTTTTATTTAATTTCAATACATTATCTAGAAAGAATTTATTAATAAATTTCAATTCATTAAAACATACTCTTCTATTAAATAAAATTTAATTATGTAAAATTTATTTTTAGAAATAATAATTACTAATAATCAAATTTGAATATATATTTTAATTAAATTTATTATTACGGCGTAGAAAACCTGGTTTTTACAAATAATTTCGGAGGACCTACATGCAGAAAAAAGTGGTCGGTACCAAGTGGTTGTGCTTGGTACTGAGTGGTACACCTTGCTCCAATACCTTTGAAATTTCTTGAGTTGCTTAATATCATAATTCTAGATAGTTTTTAATCATGTTGGAGTGAATAATATCTGTAAAAATCAACCCGGTGACAATTATGAGCTTCGAGTCGTGGTTGACCTGACTTGGTGTCTGGCCCAAGTGGTTTGTATGTTTGCTTTGGGACTGGCTTGGAGTCATCCAAAGGTTGAAGTGCATCAAGCCTACTTGGGAGTTTTGTTTGTCCGATTCAAGTTCTACTCGCACCAATCGCTTGGAGTCTAACCCAAGATTTCTGTGTTTCCGACTCGAGTTCTACTCAATACCGATCGCTTGGAGTTTGACCCAAGTTTTTGCATATCCAACTCGAGTTCTACTCGGTAACGATTTAAGGACCCTGACTAGAAATGCGACTTTCCAAATTTTCAATTTTTTTCGACTATTTGACATATCTTCTTTCTTGCCTTTTATGATGTTTCCAAAGTTCTTGGGTCGTTTATACATTATTTGTTTGTCCAATTGCCCGTTTAAGTCCATTCAAAAACTGTGGAAAATCTAGTTATAACAATAATCAAACTATCTCTGATTAGTACGACATATGGTTTATATTACTTCAGTATAAGCTCATGGTCTGTAAACATTCATTGTGCAATATTAGAATGAGAAAAGAAAAAAGAAATGGTAAATATCCAATTTTATAGAAACCTTAGTGATGCTAAAGCAACGACTTGCATCATTGCACATAGTAATGTTGTAAAATGCAATATTGAAATGTTAAGCTTATTTGAAATTTTTATATTTGTTTCGTGGCTTATACTTTTTTATATTTGAAATATTTTTTTATCTTTATTTTTGTTAAATATACTGTAGTATTAGGTTAATATTGACGGCTATCGGGACATACAATAAAACATAAAATAAGGATATTATAGCTGTTGGGATCTTATTAGGTGTTGAATCCAGAGAGAGATTTAATGATTGACATCTCTTGTATCATTAATTCCATCATCTGTTGATTTTCAAACATATTTTCCCTAGATTAATATTTTACTTCGTTTTTAATTTCATATTTGTAAAGTGAATAAATGATATTAGTTTATTATATTTTTTGGTTAATTTAACGCACAAATTTGTTGTCTTTTATCTGGATAAAAAGTCAAGTGTAATTAAGCTTAAATGAAACCCATAAATGAAGTAAAATGGTCGCTTATCAAAGAGCTTAAAAGGGCTGCTAGTCATAGAAAGAAACCGTGAATGATAAAAAAAAGGCAAATGGCGAAATAGACGAATACCACATTCCATTTGGAAAAAAATCATGTTTAGTTAAAGAAAATTTAAAAAGTATCAAGAATATAAAAGGTATGTTTTTGAAACTAAAATGTTTGTTATTTTCAAAAGGTTCAATATATTTGTGGGAATGACAATTTGTAGTGGAATATTCCATCATAACACCTGAAATCCTGAATGGAATCACTAGATCAAAACTAGAGCTAATTTTCTACTAACCTATTTACAGTATAAAATTGCAATAAAATAAAGATCCCAATACTTATATTAGTTCAATCAAAAGTAATCTACATCCACTATCAAAGCCCTTTATTAATGGCCGATAGTTTCTTGAGTACAACGTATTTTTTAAAAATACAAAGATTTGACTTTTTTACCATTGTTTGACAAGAGGTATTTATAACTAACATGTTGTTTGACAGTTTCTTTAATGGACCTCCCTTGTCTCAAGTCCTTGAGTGAAAGTCTTTGTAGTTAGTGGTAAAGATGGTGGAGATAATGAACCGCTATTTTAGGTAGACGTGTTTCAGACATGTTGCCTGTATTTGAGCAAGTCTAAGAGATGAGAAATGTGCTTACTTAAGATGATCAACAACCTTCTAATTAATCAATCTTTATGGCGCAATCTTGTGAAGCATGAGTTATTACAAATGCTACTTGTATTTCAATAGTTTATTTACTTCTAGGCTCTTGGGTGAAAATCATTCCAACATTTTGCCCAAGTTTGTCTTTTGTAAGCAAGAGGAAAATTGTATTCAGCGAGTCTATCTTCCATGGCTTTATTTTAATTAGTGTTATGTGATGCAATTTCTACCTTAAGTTTAGTATGTTTTGTCATGCACCTTTTTTTTGCAAGGCAAGCCATTTCCAAAGTAGACCATTCGATATCTTATAAATTGAAGAACTGGTGTCAGGTTGAAATGCCTTAATAACCACAAAGCTACGCATTGAACATCTCACGCAACAAACATAGTTTCCATTCGACCTTACACTAGCATCAATAACATGCATACATTATATAAAATATTACAAATAAACACATAACAATATCAAGACAATGACTGGAACTGACTAACCAACCACTGTACAAGGTAGCCACCAAGCTATCTCCATTTCTAAATTAGAGCACAAAGACAAAACCAACACAAAAGCTACATAGCTTGCAATTACAAATAACGAAACAACAAAAGGTTACGAAACAACAAAAAAACCTTTATGACTCAAGACGAACCATAAAGACGGGAACCGAAGGAGCAATATCCAACAAGACAATAGATCATCAACCAAAGTCCCAGGGGCATACAACAAACATAAACTACAGCACTCACATCTGCTACAACTAGTCGCCATAGAGGAAGTAGAGATGAAAGAAGGAATGGCCAGGCTTTATATAAGTCATCACCAAGGAGACTGACAATGGCCAGACATGGGGACGAACTAAAATCCATCAACACAAAATAGCAAACCGCCAAGCACCAAAAGTGAACCAAAATGGAGACGCCCACTAATGTGACAAAATCATCCATAGTGGGTGGTGACAACGACCATGGAGGTCACAACATTTGCTAAGCATCTGGAATAGAGGAGGTTGAACACTAGCCTAAGAGCAAGAAGCTCTAGATCCGAGGAATAGGAGTGTGGCAAAGAGATTCAGAAGCATGTTGATGGATTAGGGCATGGATCGAAGAAAATGAAAATGAAAATGGGCAAAATAAAAAGGAAAATAGGAAAAGGTGAGGTGAAATGATTCAAATTTACTTTTTAATTTTTTATCATTTCAATTTCTCTAACAATTCTTCAAAAGCACCCCTATTTTTTGCTTTCTACTTATCGATGATTACTTCAATTCGTTGTAAGTATCTTTCACTTTTCATTTACTTTGTGTGTATTTATTTATTATAGTTAGACTATTCATGATGTTGCATGCGGTTCTAAGTTTTTTAAAATCAAGTTTGAATCTTTACTCCTTTTATGATGCATGGTTCGAATTTCGACAACTTTTGTGTTTTGAGACATTAAAGTTAATTGTGAAACTAATTACTTGTTAATATATGCTTTGTTACCTCTTTATAACTTGAATAATCTCCTTCTCATGATGGAAACCACATCTTTATGATCATAAAACTCAAGCATAAGCATGTCGTATCTCCTTTGGTGCAATTGCACACGTCATACCAATTCATTCCAAGCCTAGACAACATGGTACTGTAGCTAGGCGGACAAGCTTTTTTGATCATCTCTAACCCTCCGCTTCTCCAATGGTCAGCATTTATAACAATCAAAGACTACTAATGTAAACTATTATGGAAGAGTTAAGTGTATGCTTTAGGAGATATATTAACTAGATTATGTACTTAATTCTTGCCAACAAATCCTGCTAGAAATGAATGTATATTATATGGTTTTTATTTCTACTGTATGTATGTATTATATATGTAATTTTTGAGTACATTAAATTGTACAAATAGAAACTCCTATGATAACGTGTCTAGTCGACCATAATTACGAAAGAGCTCGTAACTATTAGTATTAAATCGTACGCTTATCCTAAAACATTCCCACTCAAAGATGAATCAAGATCTGGATATCGATGCACCGATCAGACTATTTTACGTAATGCTCTCATAAGGTAAATTATGATTGATCTTTAGGGACTAAAAGCAGTTATGTACTTTTGGTTGTATAGAAACTATAAAATGATTCAAGTAGTCTTTTATATGTTATCGTATCTAAGTCAAATAAAGAACTCATGTGATGATGACAGTACTCTTTAGACTTTAAAGCACCATGAATCCTATGTATCAAGATTGTACTTTAATTATAGACAATCACATGACAATAGTTTGTATTATGACCATGACCGGGTATACGTCGAGATTCATGAGGTGAAACACTATCCAAGAGTGAATTCATCTTGTACGATACAGAAGGTTAATTATGAGATTAATTCAACATATAACCATTATCAAAATATTTCCATAAAAATTATGACATTTATAAATTATTCAAATGAACTAGTTTCAGTCAATATTGAAAGCCATAGTTGTGAAATTCCCAGTTCCGGTCAAATACTAAATCTTGTTTAAAATTTGATAAAGTATATTAGTGGACTCGAGTTTAGTTTCTCACAGATCATCTAGATGAAGTCCTACTTCTAATTATTTAGTCCACACCTTAAGAAATGGTATATATTATGCATATTTTGTGTATTCATCAGCACTATGTCACTTAGATATCAAGTGTTCGGTCAATCGCCAACCCATGTTATTTGTATTTAATTGTGAAATTTGACTTTTTAAGTCATTTAGATTAATCCAACAACAATTATCAATTAATCATATTGCTTTGGCCGGAGACTTATGCTTTCATATGAATTCGACTTACAATGACACTGGCCTTCTACATCAAAAGAGACGAATCTTCCTTTGAGCAATGTTTCACTTCTTGTATCTAACTCATACTCCATAAGTTCAAAGCATGAACTAATATAACGTGATTGGCATCATAGTACATTCTCAATATTTATGATGCACAATTCTTTCAAGTCAAAAGACTACTGTACATCATAACATGAGACCTTCTATTTAAATTTAATACAATAGCCTATAGAAGAATCTCGATGAGTTATTCTATAATTATTCCAAACGACTATAAGTACGCAACCAGTTGGAGCTCCTTATCGTCATGAGTAAATCATTGTCCATCATTTGGATAATGTTACGTACCCTAATCTAGCCAATGTATTGATATCCCATCCACGAAACACATTCTACGAGGAATGTTATAAGGATAAGTGTTTATTAGTGTAACCAAATACTCATTCTTGAGGACTTTTCTGTAACTACTATCAACCAAGCACTTTGTATAAGGAATATCTATTTTTATGTTATTATGTACTCAATTATATATATATATATATATATATATATATATATATATATATAACAAATAGTAGATATAAAATCAAAAGCTTTATTTTGAATAAGATTCATTATAAGAGTTTGTATATAATCACATTACATAATCTGCCTCTTAACTCTATCAATCACCCCTTGACTTATGGCCAATTATGGTGTCACATACTAATACATTCAACCAATCTTCTTATATTAGACCAAGAAAGGGCCTTAGTGAGTGGATATGCAACATTATTTTTAATCTCTACTCATTCAATGATCACTTTTCCAAAACTGATAAACAACTTTATCATGGAAATCTCATAAAAAGTGCTGACTCCTTATGAGCTCTAGGTCCTATTGTAACTAATTGCAATTTTGTTATTGCAATATATAACTATTGGATTTCAATATTCAAAATCTTCCTTGAATCTCTTACAGAATTAGCGCTTCTATATTTCTTCCTTGTGGCACTATTCAAGGTGATATACTCTATTATGCCATAAATATTTATTTGGGTATTTTCCAAACTAATGACCCATTTATTGAGGATAAACATGAACCTCGAGATTGATTTACTTTCATCGATGTTACTTTGAAAGGTTGAATCTAGACACTCGTCCATAAGGAGTTTATTATTTCTATAGACATAAGTCTCTAGTATTTCATAAATAGTTGAGAATACTCTTACCAGCTGTATAACGATTCTCATTCAGTTTCGATTAATATATACTTAATGTATTAAGTGCATTAGTAATATTGTGTCTAGTACAACAAAACTATTATGATGGCTACTATTATTAGTGCATAAGTGATTCTTGTTATATGCTCCTTTCTCCTCATTCATCATGGGGAGTACTTTTTGGAAAGGAAAATTCCATGTCGTAACAGGAATGTCTCCTCATTTGGAAATTTTCATACTAAATCTTCTTAATATTTGCTTTTGTACATATATTAGGACAATCCCAACACCCTACTCGGTCTATCTCTATAGATCTTTATACCTATATATATGATGCTGTACCTAATTCCTACATTAATAATTTTGTAAACAACCTTGCTTTAACCAATTGTAACATATGTACGTTATTACCAGTTAATAGCTACTCATCTACATGTAATCTTATAAATGTCATATCACCTTTCTCTTCATTCCTTATAGATACACACTTCATTATTTTGACCAAAATCAAACTATGTTATTACCTGTCAAAATACTTGTTTCAACTTCTAGATGCTTGTTTAGGATCATAGATTGATCTTATGAGTCTACAAGCTTCATCGTCGCTCCTATTGAATTCAGAACCTTTTCGGCTGTAAAGTCCAAATAAACTTTTATAAATTATAATTTAGAAAATTCATTTCGACATCCATTTTTTGATAGAGTTAGAGGTATGCCGTAAGGGAAATTATGTAATTTTTATACAAATATCTAACTTGATAACCAATCTTATTCAAAAATAAAAGGTGTTTTCTTCCTATTTTATACTTGATATCATGTGTTATATTAATTAATTAATTTAATTAAAAGTATATTTAATAGAAAATCCATCAATGTATGTTTTGTGATAGTAGTTATAAAGTGTTGTAACCGTGAGTAATTTATCACAATTAAATAAACATACCATTTTAAATATTCCTAATTAGGATGTATCAAGACTAGATATCGATACATCCATTAAGACTAGAGAACATAACTCTCTCCAAAGATTGGCCAGTGTATTACTCATGGCCGTTGGGGGCACCAAGGGGTTACGTACTGATGGTTATTAGATAAATATGCAATGACTCACTCAATAGTTTTTAGTTGGTTAATATAACTAAGGTCAATTAGAAAATTTTGATGTGACTAATTCACACAATTTTCTTGACTTGAGAATACCGTCGATCTTCAATACGAAAGCTATGCTTGATTATAGTCAAATCATGTGACGATGTCAATCGAGTGACTATAGTTAGGTCGAGTGGAAGTATTGTAAGTGAAGCACTATTCAAGTGAGGTTTCATCTCCTTAGTTATATAGGGTTAGTATCATGGTCAACTCAAGTCAACTCAAAGTCAAAGTATTTGGCCAAACCATTTCAGTTAATAATAATTGTTGTTATTGAACCAAGGACTTTGTATTTGGGGAGTTAAATATGAATGATAGTGGAACTTTGACCATTACCAAATTCCATACTTTAAAGTGAAATAGTTTTGACGAAGAGAATTAGTGTAAATAAAAGTCACAACCAGGTAACACATAAATGAAAATTGGATTTTACCAAAACTAAGTAAGTGATAAATTCAACCAAAATGTCAGACCATCTGCTAAGTGACGCATGAATGTTAATATTCGAATAGTTCAATATTAATCGCTGACCAAATTTACACCCAACAAGTCACACAATCGAAAGGATGAATTCTCCTTTGACCAAATGATTTAATTAAATTATTATTTTTATAAATTAGTTAAATCAATTAATATTTGTGTAATATTAATTATTAAAATTTGATTTTAATTTGATAAATAAATATCATTAAATATATTTAACAATTATAAATATATTAATCTATAAACAATATCGATAAGCGTTAAATTGGATTTAACTACACAATATTTTATTTGGACTCTAAATGGGTTTAAAGCCCATTTAGGGGCTGATAAGATTGGATCATGTGGGAGTTGTAGGTGACTAGAATGTGGGCTAGAGAGGCTAGATAATGGATGGCTCAGATGGAAGTAGATTGAGTAAAAGATGAAACCCTAAATTCTCTCCATTCTTTTGTCTATTTAAGCATCTCTACCCTCATTAGCTAAGGATATTTTCGAAGCCTCCAACCTTATCTATTACCGAGTTGGCCTTTCCCTCCCATCTCCCTAATCTCTGTAGTGCAAATCGAATCAAACCGATTGCTATTCGATAGCTTGTGGTCAACGGTTCAAGGAATAACAATCTTTTGGATCAAAAATTGTTTCAAGGAGCATGCATCGTCATTTTAATGTGTACTTCAAAGCATTGAAAGTGAGGTATATTTTTGATCAAAATATAATTATAAATGCTTAGATATATTGTTTTATTATATATATATATATATATATATATATATATATATATATAATACTGCTAGTTAGGTGACGATTCTAATATGCAAATGATATTGTCACAAAATCGTTTTGGTTGTATGTATGTATATACTTATCATTTTTTTAATTTTTCATGTACATTTCATATCAACTCAGCTCAATAATAAGAAAATCAATTTTTTATTTCAATAACTTAATATATAATATTTATATATATATATATATAGTTGATAATTTAGTTATAACATTATACTTTGATTAAATATGGTTATATATTTTTATATATAAGGTATTAAGTAAGTATTATTCATAGAAATGGTAAAATAATATATATATATATTATTACTTAAATATTATTTAGGTTAATTAATCACATAAATTAATTATATAAATATAAATATATTATGAAACATATGTTTTATATTTTATAAAATCATATTAGCATAAAGCACACTCTAGGCATAATTTTTTTATTTTTTTTATTTTTTTTAAATAAAGTCGAGAATAAAAAATATATTTTGGATCATAACATTATGTAAAAAATTCAAGAATTCGAAAATGTCATTTAGATATACAGAAAATTTAAAATCCAAATAAAGTTTTGAAATTAGTTTTTCATTAATAAATAAATTTTTATATGGGTAAATAAATAAAAAAACTAATAAATTTAGCCGTGCATATTTTATATATGGGTAAATGAAATAAATAAATTTTATATATTTATTTTTATATGGGTAAATAAAATAAATAAATTATTAGTATATTATATATACATATATATTGAGTTCGAGTTTATAATTTTTTTTGATTTGATTATATTTATATTGATATATATATATAATATCAATATTTTGTACATATGTTTATGCATATATATTTTTATGTATACATATAAAATTATTCAAATAATTACAGTATATAGATACATATTTTATATGTATAAATTTATAATATTATATATATATATGTAAGTAATATTATATAAACATACATTTGGAAAATACATTTGTATATCGGTTAAGCTAACATGTCGGTTGCGATGTAAATCCTAACATCTATACACAGACATGCTATATCTTGCATGGATTAATATGTCACACACGCATACATACAAATACATGTATATGATACAAATGTACATGTAATATAATATAAATCAATAATACTATATCATATTATAAATTTAAATATTTTATTTAAACAAAATTTAGAAATGTTCCTAAATAAATTAGAGTTCTTAGGCCCAATAAAGATCTAATAGGGTAATTATTTTCAAATTTACCCATAACTTCTACCGTAGGTCGACCCAATTCCAACAATGACATCAAAACCCAATATCCAATGCGGTCTAAATTAACCATATTAGGGTTAACTATTAAGCTCACAGCCCAAAGGTTATCCCTATTAGAAAATGCCTAAATTTGAATTGGGCCTTTGGCTAATTTCAAAATTATTTGAAAATTAAAATTTAAAATTTAAAATAAGACATACATATATTATAAAAGTTATAATACAATAATTTTTCAAAATGTTTGAAAATATTAAATATTAATTTTGAAATTTAAATTATTTAATATGGTTAACAAAATAAATAAATTAATCAAATAAGTTAATTAATGAAACATGATGTATGTGTATTATATATGTTTGAAATATGTTATGATATTTCAAAATGTTTAAGATATCATAAGTATGCATGTATGTATATAATGAGATTTTTATAATTAATATACTTTAATTAAAGGTTAATTAATTAAAGATTAATTAATTAAAGGTTAAATAAATTAATAATTAATTAAATAAAAAACACATACGTGAGATATAGGTGTTATACTACAAAGGTTATAGTATACAATAAATATTCAATATAAATGTTATATTAAGATAGTATGAAATTAATTAGATTATTAATTAATTAAAATTAATTAAATAAGATTTAATTAATATTATATATAAGACTATTATATATGTTAATAAAATATAAACGTTATATAACAATAAAAATTATATAATATTAATGTATAAAATAAAGGTGGAACATTAAAGAAACCCTAAGTAGACTTAAGGAATAAATACATATGCGTATGTATGTATATCATGATTTTCGATGTGTCGACACTTGAATCACGAGGGTATTTCAAAAGAAATACATTATTTCATAAGTCAGTATCACTTAATCTAATATATTGAAGATTATGAATCTTCAATATAATGTTGTTCTCTACCATATATATATATATATATATATATATATATATATATATATAGACACACACACTACTTGCATACTCCTTAATTGAGCAAAATCAAGCTAGAGATGTTTTGTGTAGTATTATTAATATATTGAATAGATAAGGTAAGATAGTTATATGTATTTGTTGAGCAAATTCAAGGTACGTATACTATATTTAGGTCGTCGCGATATGCTAGATACGAGTGAATAATTTTGTTTCGATTTGTTGAGCAAATTCAAGGTCGAAGTGAAATTATGTCAAGGTACCAAGGGTTAGGAGTCGTATACGATACAACGATAAGAAGTTATGCATCGCCCATAGAGGTATGATTTGTTATGCAAACTCAATATCAGAATTCCAAGATGGACGAATCCTAACACCCACTAGTGAAGTTGAAAGACTTATTTGTTTTGACTAAGGTTTAGGTGAGACATAGAAGACTAGTGAGAGCCTTATTAGAAAAATGAAATGATTACATTTAACCTATCTAATATCGTAAGAACATATGCTATATAATGTTATAATAATCTACATAATAAATTTGTGCATTTAATATGATTGATAAAACGTTTATCAATTAAGATATACAAATGAACCGAATTGAAGATTGACAAATAGAAATATAACCTATACTTACTATTAAACACTTCTTTCATGTTAATGTTTCCAATACCCATAAAAGTGCCTAATTTTACAACTACTTAATACGTTCATAATTCTGTCTCTTACATGTTTATTTGGTCGAGATCGTGTATTACATTCTATGAGTTTCGAACTCAAAAGCAATATGAGAGTATGGTTGTTTGATCTATATACTATCACATATAAGTTTTATATGGTGAACAATCATAGTTCATAATGTATGACAATTTGATGTAACTAGTTCATTTGAAGCAAACAAATAAACCGTCTGTGAGATCAAGCATTCAATTTGATTGATTACGATAAAGAACGTATTGTGTTAAATGTAACACTAGACCAAAACTATAAGATAGCATAAAGAACTCGATTAATGAAATGTCAGTTAGATCGATTTAAGAAAAGTGCAACAATTTGATGCCCTTAAATGTTAGGGATGATCGAGTGTGAGCTTTTGTAAAGAGTTCATTAAGATGTATTAGTAAGGATATTCTTTTGAATGGTTCGACCATTTAACGAATGTACAAGAGTAGATGTGATTTAAGGTATAGTTGGGATGGAGTGAGTGAATAGTCACTTTTAATTCGTATAGAAACATCGAAAAATAGGAATTGTAATAATAATAATCAATACTTAACATTGGAATAAGAAATACGATTTCTATTTCAAAATGTCTTTTCATATAGAATATTGTTTTCTATGAGATTTATTCTTCGAGTTCAAGATATTTGATCAAAGAACTCTCCGCTGTAAACTAGTTGCAATATATGAAATAAATAATCAATATTAAGTGAATGATAGACCTTCGAATTTATTACACTATTGTAGTAATGGAGGAAATAGTAAGAGCATGGCATATAGCATTTATTAATTACATCAAACTACAAAAATTGTTTTCGTAAAACCTACCGCATATTATTTCTGAAAAATGGCCATTTTCAGTGTCAATTGAAAATTAGACTATAATTATATTTTAATAAGAACATTATGAATATTCGTTAGGAAATAAAAATATAATGTGGTATTTGTTTTCATAATAAAAGTGATGCACTGGAAGTACTGAAGTATCTAAAATTTTTTACAATTATTTTAGAGTTACGGCATATTTTTTAGAAATAATTTTTATTATATGGTTATGAATCATATGATACTAGCTAATTATATCTCAGATAATCAATGGCAAATCACCCATTGACCCATAATTTCAATCATTTGAATTTGGAATATTAAATTGATTTTAAATATCGATAAGTTAATTTATAAGTTAAATAACTTGAATTTCAAATATAATGGTTATTTGAAATGCTTAGAATTGTTTAAATAATTAAATCTTGAATTTTATGTGAATAAAAATGATTTCGAAAGTTGATTTAAAATTCTGTTTGAATAAGAATGAAGATAGTTAACATTTGAATTTGAATTTAAAAGTGATTAAACTTGTTGTATAATAATCGTTTTAATTAACGAATAAAAATAGCCTTTTAAGACCCTATCTTGGAATTGGACGAGACAAGTTCCATTGGATCCATAATAGTGAATTATAGTGTGCCCTCGAATTTCACGACAATCAGACGCATCGTTTGGTCGTACGAGTTCGAAACACATAGAAATTAATTGAAGGAATTTAAATTACTACATCTCGACTTCAAAAGCTGACTTATGTATATGATTGAATTGAGTCTCAATATTAGTTCCATTGTGTTTAGAATAGGGGTATAACATATATAACACCAAGCGGCACGCCTCGATTGGAGTTCGAAAATTTAACGTGTGAATAGTGCTTTGAAAATTTTCTATAAAAGAACGTTAGCTTTCTCCATTTGCAAACCTTAATTTAAAAAGAATTCAACCACCATTAACTTTTCAAATCAACGGCCCTCCAGGGTCTTGGCCACTAGATTCCATATCGGCCAAAACTTTACAAATTGAAAATATCGAGAGCGATGAGATCTACGTGTTCAACGGTGGCGATCCTTGCCGGTGAAGCGTGGTGGCCAAAATTCTTCTCCGTTCAGCAGTAGTTTGAGTTCATTTTTATGATGATCGGCGAAGTTATGGGGTTCATGGCCGTTGTCAAGGGAGGGTGGATTGGCGATGTCAGCGCTAGGCGCAACGACCAACGGCGAACGACGGCGCGACGAATGACAAAAGTTCGCGGTCATGATTTATTTTTACCTGAAAAGGAACGAGAGAAAGGGAATGTAATTGAAGGTTCATTTTTTTAAACTAAACTTAACTATAATTTAATTATTTCAAACGTTCATTAATTCATAAATTTTCCACATGAGGTCGAAATCGAACATAAGTTGAGTTGCGCTCATTACAGCGAATACTACGTTATGGTGCTGGATTGGATGGATTTGGAGCTCATAGGAATTTGGGTTAAAATTGAACGCCTGTTCGATTTAAATTCGAATCAGAGTGTTTTGGCGAAACTAAAATCAAATTGAGTTAACTCACTTCTCTAGCCCACTTTTATTTTAATATAAGTGTGGATAATTTTATTGGTGATTGTTTGTTGACTGTTTGGATGATTTACTATTTTTTTAGTTAGTTTGGATATATTCGCTCCCCTGGAGCGAATCAGACCCTATTACGTTCCCGTGTAAGAGCGGATGATCTTTTGTATATGATCCCACCTCGAAGCGCTGATTTATATACTATGATTATATACTGTACATGATGCAGAGGGGACAGGTAGGGGGGATCCAACTGGATTCCTCACATTATTGATTTTACGTTTCATATATTTTGATATATGATGTGTTGGATGTCATATTTGATGACATAGATGATTTTTCACTATTTAGTGCTATAGTAGTACTAGGCCATATTTTTAGTATTTGAAATGGTACAAAACGAAGATTTAGTCCTAAAAGGATTTTAAGTGATTTCAAATATATATGTATGTTTTAATAATAATTCTTGAATTACTAAGATAAGGAATTGATTTTAAATAAAATAAAAGGGTATGATTTTTGGATATTATAAACAAATAGTTTATGAAATATTTTAAATAGAGATTTTTTGAACTATATAATAAATATCACGATTCGAATTTCAGCGTTCGAAAATCAACATCCGTACTCGCTTGTACTTGAGTGCCGTAGATTCAACCGTTGAAATCCGACTCGTGCCGGATCTTATAGCACATTAAATAGAACACACAGCGGAAGAAAATGAATATATCATATAACTCTAATGAATACAGTATCCAATTGATATACAACAATGATACAACCACCCAACATATATCAGAGATATGATACTACAAATCACAGCAGGAGGTACACAATACCAGCAGTGGAACGATAAAATAAACCCGGACTCCAACTATAGAACTCCAATCGAAAGCTCGAACCATCATCAATGATGAAGTGAAACAAACTCTATCCCAATGCGATTGCCAAACCGAAAACTTCAAAGACCAAAGATTGAAGAAGATTTCCAAATGCTACCAAACCTAGGACTTTGAAGGCTATCGAATCAATACCTATTATTTGATTATCTGAAAAACCCAACTCTAGACTGTCCGTGTGGAAAATTGTGGGCATCAGTGTTTAGGAAGGGAAAAATAAACTTCGAGTCAGTCATGGGACTGGTGTGAGCAAATGAAAACAGTTTATCTTTAAAACAAACAACAAAAGAATTTAAAACATTGAAATCCACAATGCTTTTTGGAACATGAAACTATCATAAGGCCTTCCGGCACCATGCAATCGCACACTTGAGGGAGATTTCTCCTTATGATAGTCAAACATGCTTACTACGCAAAATCCTTTTGATATTATCATTAGTGCATAGTGGAAAACATTTCGAAAGTATAATATTAATCATAGCCAGCATAGGTACCATTATACTATGCCTACTATAGCAACCATTTAAGAATGGCAGGTTATATAACTGCAATCGTAAAGGGCGCGTATTGGTGATTGGATTTCCAACAAATGGTTGGGCTAAGAAACTTCCTGGGTCACATGGAAACGCCTCTGGAGGGACGCCCCTAGAACCTACCTGGATCTTTGCCAACACAAGGCTGGTTTACCCCCTTCCGGGAGTAACACCTAAGATATGCCATCCCCGGTCGTTTGTGACCTTTATCCGAGAGCTCTTAACCACAAAGAAACAATCACACAGATGGCTTTACAGTGTCCACATGAGTTAAGTATCTGGGCTCCATACCATGATACCACCCTTTTCCAGAAGAAACGGACATACCCTAGGGGCGCGACCCCTGCAACCTTGCCGCATCTTTCCTGTTTCAACCATTTCCGGGGTGTGAGGTCCTGATGCAGTCTCGTCCACAAAGCTACGTTTTTCACAAAGCCCGACCGATGCAGCCCGATGCCTTGACGAAATCACGGCGACCAGTTTTCACCCCTCTACTAAAAACTTGGGTTAAATCCAAAATCAACTTCTTTCACCTTCCACGATGAATTAAAAAATCGTCTTGCATTTTTCTCGAGTTCGAAGATCATCCTAGCGCCTCTGGAAACAAACCCGATACCCAATCATGCACCGATCGCCAGAATTTCATGAAAAACTATATTCCGTTCATTTAACAAATATGACCTAAATTCAAAATTAAAAATCCTGATTTTTGTTTTAAAAATCATTATTTTCGAAATGGATTTGGATGATGTAAATGAATCTTGAATCCATATAGGTTGAAAATTTGATAAATTTTGAATTTATATTGTTTTCTCTTCTTTCAGACAACAACCTTCCATGTTATCTTGAAAACATACTTTTAAAATTAAGTTTGTATGAATTTGAACACATTTTCTTTTGACATCCTAATCTAACAACAATTAAAAGCAGCGTTTTAGGATTTTTTTTCTTTTTGGACAGATTTCTGGAAACCTGAAACTTGCAATAGGGATGAATATCCCTGTATATCAACATGCATAGAGGACATACATTCATACACATATCTGTACTGATTCAAATAAATCTTAAGCACAAATTCAAACCACAGATCAAATACTAGAGGTTTCAAAAGGGTTTGCTCACCTTGTTTGATGAAGACAGAGGGCAAGAGTCTGGAAAAAACTGGAAAATGATTTGGAACCTTGATCCTGCTTGCTTGATTTCTTATTTGCTTGATATTTTTGATTATACTAAGTTGCATGAATTTTTGCATGCTTTAGATCTGAGATGCTCTGATCTTCTTAACATTGCTTCAAGTTTGTAACTTCCAAGTTTGAAACTTGCTTCTGGTTTGTTCTTGAATTGTTGTTTGATTTTTATTTTGTCTTCGGGCTTTTAAATTTGAAAGTTGTTGTTTTTACATTTTGTTTCCTGGTTTTCTTTCAGATCTGAGATGATTTGAATTTTTTTTAGGCTGAAGTGTGTAAGGACTTGCTTTGATTCATTTTGATTTGAATCTAGAACCGAAACTAATCTTGAATCTTGCTTGATTGCTTTTGGATTTATCACTAGGTTTTTGATTTTGATCTCATGCATTTTGTTTCTTTGAAAATGAATGCCAAAAATTTGAGAATTTTTTTTCTTAGGTTTGAACAGGCTTTTGTTTTTCCATTTTTTCGGTTTTACTTTGAAAATGAGAGATGAATGAAGTCTAGTTTCTATTTTCCTAAGCATCAAGTATAGAAATTCAATGCCACTTGTTAAATTAAATGAACACTTGTCTTATGCATGTTTTAATTTGTTTACAAATGTATAAATGTTTTTAAAATAGATCACACTTGTTAAAAATAAGTAATTTTATGTTTATATCCTTTATTTAATTTAATTTAAAATTTTATCTTAAATCCTTATGTTATTATAATTTATACAATGTATTTTCTTATGTATATATAATTTTATAAGAAAGTATTAAATCCTTTTATTCATTTTCAAACTATTATACTTTCAAATAAATATTTATCCATATAAATAAACAGACATGTATACATACATACATACATACATACATACATACATATATATTTATATATTAGAATTTATTCCTTAAATAGCTTTTAGAAATTTATTATATTATATTTAAGTCATAACTTCTAAATCAAAATGCCTATTTATATTTCATTATATTTATATTTGAATTTCAAATCCAAATTCCTTTATATACAATCTTTTGATATATATATATATATATATATATTCAAATTTTCAAATTAATCCACAATTAAATTTATAATTAAAATATTATTCAAAATATTTATTTTGAATTCCAAATCCAAAATTTCTATTTAAAAATACATATCATCATTTATTCTAGAAATTTTCAAATAAATTCATAATTTAAATTTCAAAAATTAAATTAATTACCAATTAAATTTGATTTAAACAAATGTTACAGATTTCCCCCTTAAGAAAATTTTGTTTCCGAAATTTGCCAGGGATACAACAGAGAATGGATACACAAAGATAGAGAAAATAGTTTTCCAGATCAAACTAAGATATCTATTCTGCATTTGACTTACCAAATCAGAATATCAATAATATGAGAACAAACTCATTCGATATTACACAAGATACTCGTGTCATCTGGTCTACGAATATACAGAGATATTGATTAATTCGAAGGGATAACTAACCATTCGTATAATATATCTGGACCCAACAGAACAAACAATGGATACTCAATCTAGGTTGGAATATCCAAAGTATACACCAACTTGTCCCTCTTCGGACTTTGATCTGCACAAGAAATTACAATAAAATTTAAAATTTGATTTTTTAATCGAAATCATTTAATCGATACAAATCAATTTTAACTTCATATTTTATTAACTAATTTATTTCAATTAAATTTTCAAATTCGTTAAAGTTAAAAACGAAAAGCTGATAGAAATTTGATGAAGAGAATACGAATTAGGAACCTATCAATAACGATTCGCAGAGCCACCATCACACCGAAGCTTCTCCCTTGAGCTGTCACAAAGCAATCAAAGAATTTGAAAATGGATCAAAGGAGATTGATGAAGAAAAGTTATTTTCGTTGTTGTAGGGTATTGACCATTTGTAGTGGTATTTCCCTGTCTTCTATCTCGTCCTCCTCTCGCACTCATACTTATTATCAGTGGATAGCAAGAGAATTTACTGAGGCATATAGACAGATATCTTAGGGATACTCATTCTAGGGTATACTTCACCCTATCTCGAATGAGTTACCTAATGTGTTATACACCTGAGCTAAAATTTCAACCTTCAGCTCTGATACCAAAATGTCACGATCCGAATTTCAGCATTCGAAAATCGACATCCGTACTCACTTGTACTCGAGTGCCGCAGATTCAACCGTTGAAATCCGACTCGTGCCGGAGCTTATAACACATTAAGTAAAACACACAGCGGAAGAAAATGAATATATCATATAACTCCAATGAATACAGTATCCAATTGATATACAACAATGATACAACCACCCAACATATATCAGAGATATGATACTACAAATCATAGCAGGAGATACACAATACCAGCAGCAGAACGATAACATAAATTTGGACTCCAAAGAAAGAACTCCAATCGAAAGCTCGAACCATCATCAATGCTGAAGTGAAACAAACTCTATCTCAATGCGATTGCCAAACCGAAAACTTCAAAGACCAAAGACTGAAGATTTCCAAATGCTACCAAACTAAGGACTTCGAAGGCTATCGAATTAATACCTACTATTTGATTATCTGAAAAACCCAACTCTAGACTGATCGTGTGGAAAATTATGGACACCCAGAGTTTAGGAAGGGAATAATAAACTTCGGGTCAGTCATAGGACTGGTGTGAGCAAACGAAAACAGTTTATCTTTAAAACAAACAACAAAAGAATTTAAAACATTGAAATTCGTAATGCTTTTTGGAAAATAAAAATACCATAAGGCCTCCCGGCACACACACTATACAATCACACACTTGGGGGAGATTTTTCCTTATGATAGTCAAACATGCTTACTACGCAAAATCCTTTTGATATTATTATTAGTGCATAGTGGAAAACATTTCGAAAGTATATTATTAATCTTAGCCAGTACAGGTACCATTATACTATGCCTACTATAGCTACCATTTAAGAGTGGCAGTTTATACAATAGCAATCGTAAAGGACACGTATTGGTGATTGGATTTCCAACAAATGGTCAGGCTAAGGAGGGCCACATGGGAACGCCTCTGGAGGTACGCCCCGAGAACCTACCCGGATCTCTGCCAACACAAGGTCGGTTTACCCCCTTCCTGAGAGTAACACCTAAGATATGCCATCCCTGGTCGTTTGCGACCTTTATCCGAGAGCTCTCAACCACAAAGCAATACTCACACAGTAATACATTTACAGTCTCCACATGAGTTAAGTATCCAGGCTCCATACCATGATACCACCTTTTTCCAGAAGAAATGGACATACCTTAAGGGCGCGACCCCTGCAACCTTGCCGCATCTTTCCTGTTTCAACCATTTCCGGGGTGTGAGGTCCTGACGCAGTCTCGTCCACAAAGCTACGATTTTTCACAAAGCCCGACCGATGTAACCCGATGTCTTGACGAAATCACGGCGACCAGTTTTCACCCCTCTACTAAAAATTAGGGTTAAATCCAAAATCAACTTCGTTCACCTTCCACGATGAATTAAAAAATCATCTCGCATTTTTCTCGAGTTCGACGATCATCCCGGCGCCTTTAGAAACAAACCCGATACCCAATCATGCGCCGATCACTAGGATTTCATGAAAAATCATGTTCCGTTCATTTAGCAAATACGACCAAAATTCGAAATTAAAATCCTGATTTTTGTTTTAAAAATCATTATTTTCGAAATGGATTTGGATGATGTAAATGAATCTTGAATCCATGTAGGTTGAAAATTTGATAAATTTTGAATTTATACTGTTTTCCCTTCTTCCAGACAACAACTGTAACGACCCAGAATTTTTAGTAATTTAAATTTGAATATTTAATTAATTTTAAATATTAACAAGTGAATATATAAGTCAAATAAATTTTATTTCGAATAATTGGATTTAATTGGATAATTAAATCGATAATTTAATATGTTAAATTATGGAAATAATTGAAATTTGGGTTAAATATGATTGAAAATGATTTGTAAAATTTTATTTTATCATATGGAAGTTAGAATGATATTTTAGAACTTTTAAAATCGAATTAAAAGTTTATTTGTGGAAATTGAATATTTTAATATTTAATCGACTAGTGAAAATAGTCAATTTTTGAACAGTCTCAGAATTGGACGAAACCAGTTCCATTAGATCCGTAATAGTTAGTTATTACCGGATTTCAATTTTCGTGTCAATCGGAGTTATCGTTTGATCGTGGCAGCTCGAAACGCATCGAATTATTTTTAATATTAATTTGGCGAGTTAAAATAGCCATTTTTCAAACTGTCTCGAATTTCGACGAAACCAGTTTCATCGGATCCGTAATGTGATATTATTATATGGTTTCAAATTTCGTGTCAATTGGATTTACCGTTTGTCCGGTACAAATTAAAACGCCTAGAAATCGATTTAAATCGGTTTAATTTAAATCGATCGTTTGTTTCCATATCTCGCACAGATGACCGAATTAGCTTTCGAAACCTGTTCCATTGTGTCCGGAACACGGGATAAACCCTAGGAACGTCAGTTTCGGCGCGTAAATCGGAGTTTGGAAAATCGGAATGAATAGTGTTCGTTCAAAACTCTATAAATAGCCCACCATTCTCACAAATAAAAAAAATAAAAATAAATCTATAACCCTAATAAACGCAGCCGGCCCTAGAAAATCAATGGCCAGAAAGCTCCTATTTTCTTTCCTCAATTACTTCCAATCCGTGAAGTTTTAGCCAAAATTATTAACTACAACATTGAAGAGGAAGAAGAGATCTACAAATCTATACGGATATGATTATAAATGGAGCATCGTAGTGGGAGCTACAGGGCCGCGTTCGGCTATGATTGCGCACGCATTTCGAGGGTGATGGTGAGGCCGAGCTCCACCCAGTTATGGCCGAGCATAGCTCTTGCATAGGGCTTCGAAACCCATATCGTTGATCGAGTTGAAGTGGCTTGTGGTGGTCGCGATGTGAAACCCTAGTTCTTGGTTGATGGGTTCATGTGCGTTCTGCAACCTGGAAGAAAGATACGCGCGTGGGAAGAAGGGAACGTGCGGTCGTGATGCAGGGGTTTGGATCTGAGGGGTGAGATTTGTTGTAGGTTAAAAATATAGTTAATAAGGTTGTAAATTATTATATAAAAATCGTGCAATCTTTGAAAAATCATAACTTTTTCATACGAGGTCGAAAACGCGCGAAACCAGTTGGAATCGTATGGACGAGCACTACGCGATGAAATTGGATTGGAGTCGTTTGGAGTTAGTGAGAATTTTGGGTAAAATTAAACGTCCGTTTAATTTTATTCGAAATAAATCGCTAAAACGAAATTGAAATCAAGGTGAGAACTTCTCACTCAATCGAATCGGTTTCGATTTTATTTTAAATAGTTAGATTTAAAATACTTGAATGCATGTTTGAATGATGATTGTTATCTATTGATTGTTAAAATAGACATTATGCGCCGTTAGTAAGCGGATGTTATTTATTAAAAACATATACCGCGAATATTTCATAAACAGTGAAATTGGTATTATATATAGTATCAATATATATATATTGGCATATGTATATATTGCAGTTGTTGATTCCCCGCATTTTTTTTAGCGGATGAGACCCTATTGCGCCGTTATTAAGCGGATAATATTTTAAATCCCATATACCGCGATAATTTCGTACTGGAGCGGAATTGGTATTGTGCTAATGTTTGTGGATGCAGGAAAACAGGTTGGGGGGATCCAACTGGATTCCTCAACAGTATTTATTTGAATTCAGATATTTTGATATTTGATGGATTATCATATCGATATATGATATCATTGTAGTCGTAATTGACTATTTTGGTGTGTAGCATCATTGGACCAAATTTTGGGATTTTAAAATGTTTTTAAAGTGATTTTTGAAAGTATAAGTTATAAAATATTTTTGGATTTGATCCATTATAAATAAATAAACGCTATACTTTTAAAAGTTATAAAAATTAAGATTTTTTGAGAAATATGGTTAAAGATTGATTTTTGAAAATACGGGTTAATGATTTTATAAAATAGTTAAATCGGAATTTTTGAATTTATTATAAAAAGTTGAAAATATAGGATTTATAAAATTTGATTATTTTATAAATCAAAATGATGAAATTATAAAGGAGTTTAAAGATGTTTTAAAGAATAATATAAATTGATTTATATTAAAGATTTATAAATTGATAATTTATAAATTAAAACGTAGGAATTATAAAATGAGCTTTTATAAGCGTTAGAATGAATTGTGAATGAATTTCATAAATGAATGAAATTTATAGAATTGTAAACGGTGAAGTTATAAATGGAATTTTATAAGCAGTAGGTTTATAAAATTTATAAAGTTATTAAAAGAATGGTTGTGGATAAATCATTGAATCTTATAAGTTATAGGATTTGTAATTATGAAGTTCAAAGGAACGATTTTTGAAAACAAATTAATTATAAGTGTTTAACTTATAATATGAACTTTTAGTATATCATTGAGATATGAAATTGAATAGGTTAATAAATGGAATTTATAAACATTGTTTTATAAATTGCAAACGACTTATTTTGATAAGAAAATTGTTGAAACTTATTAATGGAGTTATATTCACGTTTTTGACTGTGAAAAATCCTTTGAATTAAAATGAATAAAAGGATGAAATTGTTAACGAAGTTTATTCACATTTTTGAATAGTGAATAACACGTTAAAGAAATTGTTTTGAATGTGATGTTTTAAATAGAATTAAAACGATCTAAAGATGTTTTAAAATGTGTTGAGATTCGAAACCATAGATTTCAACATTTATTGTTGAAATAGACGTTTTCGAGAAATAAAAGGAAATGGTGGACTATAACATTGTTGTTATAGTAAATGATTTCCGAAAGGAAATGTTTTGTATAGTATTGGGATTTATATATCTATTTAAACTTTAAATCCCTATACTAGTGATTTTGGGTTGTCGTAACAATGTTTTACGTAACATTCGTTTTGGCCCAAATAAATATGTTTAAGAGAATGATTTCCTTAAAGAATGAAATATATACTTAATTCGATTTAAGTATATTGAATATTTTACAAGGTTGAAAATAAAAAGATTTGTGAATTACTTATGAATAAATAAGTATGGAAATGTTTTCCAATATGAAGTGAATATTTAGAATTTATCTTTTTGGAAGATAAATTGAAAATGAATAATTGAAATCGTATATTCATGAATATTTTGGAATATAAAATTCAATATGGAATTTATAAATGAAAAGTGGAATTTGTTTAAAAATAAATATTGATTTATTTTAGAAGTGTTGAAATTATATATCTTGTAAAGGTATTTTGGAAAATAAATAATTTGGAAAATTATTTGGAATCTGGTGATGTGTGCATATCAATTGATAGTTCAATAACCGACTATCAATATTTCCCTTTGAATGGGTATTTGATGTGATTTGTTTGAATTTGAATGCCACACTTATTTTTGAATAAGCGCTCACTATTCGGGTTAACGGGGAAAGGACCATGGGGTCGTATAACCCATTCCGAATATGTGATATGTCGTTGTGAATTGCATTTGAAGACCGGTGTTGAAGACCGGATCTTTTTGAAAGCGAAAGGACAACTCGTCGATTGTCTTTGCACCGAGTAGCTACGGTATAGAGACTCCCTATGTGATGGGAAGTCCGGACGTGATTAGAGATTATCCAGATTGCAAGGACTTCTTTGTAAGTGCCTTCGGTTTCGTTCGAGCCCGGAACAGACTTGTATGGATTGTATGTCTGACGTTACAAATTGAGATGTAAAGCCGATTTCTTTCAAATATATTTCTGTTGGTGGCGGAGAATTTATTCTTTTAGCTTAACACTCTTCTCTGAGACGTACGAGCTCAGAGGTTATGTAGTTGAAGGTTATCAGCGATATATTCCCAATTTGGTAATGTGACATGCTGAGTGTTGCTGTGAAATGATCATTGTGTTGATTATTTGTGATAGGATCATTTATTTGATCGTCTATCTTGGTGATCATTTCTATGATCATTTGTTGACCCAAAGCATGGCTTTTGTATAAAGTATGTTTTTATGGACGTGACTTCGTCGAGCCTCACACCCCGTGAATGGTCAAAACAGGAAAGATGCAGTAAGGTTATGAGGGGTAGCGCCCTTTAGGATATGTGCGTTTCCTTCTGGAAAAGGGTGGTATCATGGTATGGAGCCCAGATACTTACTCATGTTGAAAACACTTTGTTATGATTGTGTGAATTGATTGCGAGCGCTCGGTGAAAGGTCCCAAAGGACCGGGGGGTGGCATATTCGGTCAGTTGTTACTCAGTTAGGGGTAACCCGGCCTTGTGTTGGTAGAGATCCGGTTTGGTTCTCGGGGATGTCCATCCAGAGGCATTCTCATGTGGCAATGGGAAGTTCCTTGGCCTGATCATTCGTTGGAAATCCAAAGAAACAATACGAAACTTGTACGGTTTTAGTTGTATAACCTGCTATGGAATGTGGCGGTAACCTGCTATTGAACATAGTTAGCTATAGTAGGCATAGTTCGAAATGTCTATGCTGGCTAAGATTTATATTCTACTTTCGAAATCAATTTTTCCTACACTATGCACTAGTAATAATATCAAATGTTCTTTTAAATGTGTATCAAGCATCTTTGACTATCATAAGGAGAAATCTCCTCCGATTCTGCGTTTGCATTGTGTGTGTGTGCGGGAGGCCTTATGGTAGTCTCATTTTTAAAAGCATTGCGAATTGACTTTAAAAATATTCCTCTATTTTGATTTTAAAGATAAATAAACTGTTTTGAGTTCTCACACCAGTCACATGACTGACTCGGAGTTTATTGTTTTCCTTCCTAAACTCTGGGTGCCCACCAATTTCCACACGGGCAGTCAAGAGTTAAGGTTTATCAGGATATTCTGGAGTTGCTGGAGGCAAGATGGATGGCATGGCGTATTACTAGTCTATAGTATTTCTTTTCCGCTGTTTGTTGTTGTTGTTGTTGTACACTCTGATGATATGGTGTAATGAAATGTGATGTAATGTAATAACTGATATAGTTCTTTGTTTAAAGATTATTCATTTATTATTATATGTTGTTCCGCTGCGAATTGTGAGATTCTGTTATTGTTCTGTTGTTGTTTTCTGTTCCGTTCTATTTTCTATCTTCTTCTCTATTTTTCTCTCTCTTTCTCTTTCTTTTCTTCTTTTTCTTTTTCTTAAACCATAACATTTCGGGTTTCCGGCCTTCGATTTCTCGGCAGTCGATAAAGTGAGTATCGATGTTGAATTTTCGAAAGTCGAAAATTTCCGGGACGTTACATTTGGTATCAGAGCATATGGTTAAGCGACAACCATGGTTCTGTTGGGTATTACTCATTAGAGATAGAGTTAGTAGTACTCTAGAATGAGTTGAGTGTAATAATAACTATGAGAGCGTATTTGTTAGTGATTATATAAAATTGTTCTATATTGTGATGATTGGTTTGTTGAGTGGCATATGAACCTTCGTCAGCGTGGTCTAGACAACTATGCCGAAGGGGTTTATAGAATAGAACAATTCGACACAGTATTGTTTTAAATTTGGTAAATGAAATAATTTTACCTTGATTATATTTTTATATGTAAAGAAATAATTTTTCAAAATTATTAAAGTGTATATAAGTGGATTGTTTGGTTGTTTGAATAATCTAAATTAAAGAATAATTGTATAAGCAAAAGAATTATAAGAATGGAACTATAATTAAAGTGATTTACAATTGTGAAATAAACTTATATATATAAGAAGTGAAACTATATGAATATATTTATAAATATGAGTTGTAAATGAAAATGAATTGGAAATTGAATTGAATGAATGGATGAATGATAATCAATTGAATGTGAATTAAGTTGATATGAAAAAAATGAATATAAGTGTTAATTCATTAAAATCTAATGTTATTGGAAGTTGAATAGTTGAATAAAAATCATTTAATTAAACCAATTGAAAGCAAAGGAATTTGGTTGTAATAAATATACATTGGTTGGTATATGATTGTTATTTGATTGTATATAATTCATTAAGTGTTAATGAAATTGGAAGCTAAAGTAATTGAAATCCAATTTGAAGGTTAAGTGAATCTTAAATAGAATTGAATGTGATTTGGAAGTGAACCAACTTGAATATGGATTAGTGAATATAAACTAATTGAAAATGAATGTTAGTAAACATCCACTGTTAATGAATCAAAAGTGATTAAATTGAAAACCCTATTTCATTGAATATTAAAGAGAATATGAATGAATATTTATTGGTTATGGATGATAGTTGGTTGATGTTTGCATTTATTGCTTTTGTTTCATTTGCTATGTTGACATATATAGTTATTATGTTGCTATATGATGTATGTTGATGCTATTATCTATATGCATGATTCTCATGTTTTTTGTTGAGTGTTTAGTAGGTGCGGATCGCGTTTGCTTCGCATTTGGAGCTCGCTTTCGCGCTATATTAGCCGTATATGCTTGCTAATAAAATATAAGGTACATATCTAGGATTAAATACCGTACTTTTATACTTTTTTCCCTGCGGGATGCCTCATTACTTGATGAGATGTATATTTGTGATATATATACTGTCATTTTTTTTTCGGATCGAGCCGCGCAAAGGAGACTATGGCGAATTTTTCCGGAAATTTAAGGCGTTAGAAAAAATTTGAGAAAATTGGAAATTTTTGAAAACTTTAACTTTGTTTTGGAATTGAAAGTTAAACAATGGTAGTTGTTTTTGAAAAAAATAACTAAGTATGATTTGAAACTTAGTAAAGTATTATAAGAAGTTTAAATTTGTTTTGGGAAAATTAATAGATTCTGTAACTCTTTCTTACTTGTTAATTTCGAGGACGAAATTCTTTTAAGGGGGGAAGATTGTAACGACCCAGAATTTTTAGTAATTTAAATTTGAATATTTAATTAATTTTAAATATTAATAAGTGAATATATAAGTCAAATAAATTTTATTTCGAATAATTGGATTTAATTGGATAATTAAATCGATAATTTAATATGTTAAATTATGGAAATAATTGAAATTTGGGTTAAATATGATTGAAAATGATTTGTAAAATTTTATTTTATCATATGGAAGTTAGAATGATATTTTAGAACTTTTAAAATCGAATTAAAAGTTTATTTGTGAAAATTGAATATTTTAATATTTAATCGACTAGTGAAAATAGTCAATTTTTGAACAGTCTCAGAATTGGACGAAACCAGTTCCATTGGATCCGTAATAGTTAGTTATTACCGGATTTCAATTTTCGTGTCAATCGGAGTTATCGTTTGATCGTGGCAGCTCGAAACGCATCGAATTATTTTTAATATTAATTTGGCGAGTTAAAATAGACATTTTTCAAACTGTCTCGGATTTCGACGAAACCAGTTTCATCGGATCCGTAATGTGATATTATTGTAAGGTTTCAAATTTCGTGTCAATTGGATTTACCATTTGTCCGGTACAAATTAAAACGCCTAGAAATCGATTTAAATCGGTTTAATTTAAATCGATCGTTTGTTGCCATATCTCGCACAGATGACCGAATTAGCTTTCGAAACCTGTTCCATTGTGTCCGGAACACGGGATAAACCCTAGGAACGTCAGTTTCGGCGCGTAAATCGGAGTTTGGAAAATCGGAATGAATAGTGTTCGTTCAAAACTCTATAAATAGCCCACCATTCTCACAAATAAAAAAATAAAAATAAATCTATAACCCTAATAAACGCAGCCGGCCCTAGAAAATCAATGGCCAGAAAGCTCCTATTTTCTTTCCTCAATTACTTCCAATCCATGAAGTTTTAGCCAAAATTATTAACTACAACATTGAAGAGGAAGAAGAGATCTACAAATCTATACGGATATGATTATAAATGGAGCATCGTAGTGGGAGCTACAGGGCCACGTTCGGCTATGATTGCGCACGCATTTCGAGGGTGATGGTGAGGCCGAGCTCCACCCAGTTATGGCCGAGCATAGCTCTTGCATAGGGCTTCGAAACCCATATCGTTGATCGAGTTGAAGTGGCTTGTGGTGGTCGCGATGTGAAACCCTAGTTCTTGGTTGATGGGTTCATGTGCGTTCGGCAACCTGGAAGAAAGATACGCGCGTGGGAAGAAGGGAACGTGCGGTCGTGATGCAGGGGTTTGGATCTGAGGGGTGAGATTTGTTGTAGGTTAAAAATATAGTTAATAAGGTTGTAAATTATTATATAAAAATCGTGCAATCTTTGAAAAATCATAACTTTTTCATACGAGGTCGAAAACGCGCGAAATCAGTTGGAATCATATGGACGAGCACTACGCGATGAAATTGGATTGGAGTCGTTTGGAGTTAGTGAGAATTTTGGGTAAAATTAAACGTCCGTTTAATTTTATTCGAAATAAATCGCTAAAACGAAATTGAAATCAAGGTGAGAACTTCTCACTCAATCGAATCGGTTTCGATTTTATTTTAAATAGTTAGATTTAAAATACTTGAATGCATGTTTGAATGATGATTGTTATCTATTGATTGTTAAAATAGACATTATGCGCCGTTAGTAAGAGGATGTTATTTATTAAAAACATATACCGCGAATATTTCATAAACAGTGAAATTGGTATTATATATAGTATCAATATATATATATTGGCATATCTATATATTGCAGTTGTTGATTCCCTGTATTTTTTTTAGCGGATGAGACCCTATTGCGCCGTTATTAAGCGGATAATAGTTTAAATCGCATATACCGCGATAATTTCGTACTGGAGCGGAATTGGTATTGTGCTAATGTTTGTGGATGCAGGAAAACAGATTGGGGGGATCCAACTGGATTCCTCAACAGTATTTATTTGAATTCAGATATTTTGATATTTGATGGATTATCATATCGATATATGATATCGCTGTAGTCGTGATTGACTATTTTGGTGTGTAGCATCATTGGACCAAATTTTGGGATTTTAAAATGTTTTTAAAGTGATTTTTGAAAGTATAAGTTATAAAATATTTTTGGATTTGATCCATTATAAATAAATAAACGTTATACTTTTAAAAGTTATAAAAATTAAGATTTTTTGAGAAATATGGTTAAAAGATTGATTTTTGAAAATACGGGTTAATGATTTTATAAAATAGTTAAATCGGAATTTTTGAATTTATTATAAAAAGTTGAAAATATAGGATTTATAAAATTTGATTATTTTATAAATCAAAATGATGAAATTATAAAGGAGTTTAAAGACGTTTTAAAGAATAATATAAATTGATTTATATTAAAGATTTATAAATTGATAATTTATAAATTAAAACGTAGGAATTATAAAATGAGCTTTTATAAGTGTTAGAATGAATTGTGAATGAATTTCATAAATGAATGAAATTTATAGAATTATAAACGGTGAAGTTATAAATGGAATTTTATAAGCAGTAGGTTTATAAAATTTATAAAGTTATTAAAAGAATGGTTGTGGATAAATCATTGAATCTTATAAGTTATAGGATTTGTAATTATGAAGTTCAAAGGAACGATTTTTGAAAACAAATTAATTATAAGTGTTTAACTTATAATATGAACTTTTAGTATATCATTGAGATATGAAATTGAATAGGTTAATAAATGGAATTTATAAACATTGTTTTATAAATTCGCAAACGACTTATTTTGATAAGAAAATTGTTGAAACCTATTAATGGAGTTATATTCACGTTTTTGACTGTGAAAAATCCTTTGAATTAAAATGAATAAAAGGATGAAATTGTTAACGAAGTTTATTCACATTTTTGAATAGTGAATAACACGTTAAAGAAATTGTTTTGAATGTGATGTTTTAAATAGAATTAAAACGATCTAAAGATGTTTTAAAATGTGTTGAGATTCGAAACCATAGATTTCAACATTTATTGTTGAAATAGACGTTTTCGAGAAATAAAAGGAAATGGTGGACTATAATACTGTTGTTATAGTAAATGATTTCCGAAAGGAAATGTTTTGTATAGTATTGGGATTTATATATCTATTTAAACTTTAAATCCCTATACTAGTGATTTTGGGTTGTCGTAACGATGTTTTACGTAACATTCGTTTTGGCCCAATTAAATATGTTTAAGAGAATGATTTCCTTAAAGAATGAAATATATACTTAATTCGATTTAAGTATATTGAATATTTTCCAAGGTTGAAAATAAAAAGATTTGTGAATTACTTATGAATAAATAAGTATGGAAATGTTTTCCAATATGAAGTGAATATTTAGAATTTATCTGTTTGGAAGATAAATTGAAAATGAATAATTGAAATCGTATATTCATGAATATTTTGGAATATAAAATTCAATATGGAATTTATAAATGAAAAGTGGAATTTGTTTAAAAATAAATATTGATTTATCTTAGAAGTGTTGAAATTATATATCTTGTAAAGATATTTTGGAAAATAAATAATTTGAAAAATTATTTGGAATCTGGTGATGTGTGCATATCAATTGATAGTTCAATAACCGACTATCAATATTTCCCTTTGAATGGGTATTTGATGTGATTTGTTTGAATTTGAATGCCACACTTATTTTTGAATAAGCGCTCACTATTCGGGTTAACCGGGAAAGGACCATGGGGTCGTATAACCCATTCCGAATATGTGATACGTCGTTGTGAATTGCATTTGAAGACCGCTGTTGAAGACCGGATCTTTTTGAAAGCGAAAGGACAACTCGTCGATTGTCTTTGCACCGAGTAGCTACGGTATAAAGACTCCCTATGTGATGGGAAGTCCGAACGTGATTAGAGATTATCCGGATTGCAAGGACTTCTTTGTAAGTGCCTTCGGTTTTGTTCGAGCCCGGAACAGACTTGTATGGATTGTATGTCTGACGTTACAAATTGAGATGTAAAGCCGATTTCTTTCAAATATATTTCTGTTGGTGGCGGAGAATTTATTCTTTTAGCTTAACACTCTTCTCTGAGACGTACGAGCTCAGAGGTTATGTAGTTGAAGGTTATCAGCGATATATTCCCAATTTGGTAATGTGACATGCTGAGTGTTGCTGTGAAATGATCATTGTGTTGATTATTTGTGATAGGATCATTTATTTGATCGTCTATCTTGGTGATCATTTCTATGATCATTTGTTGACCCAAAGCATGGCTTTTGTATAAAGTATGTTTTTATGGACGTGACTTCGTCGAGCCTCACACCCCGTGAATGGTCAAAACAGGAAAGATGCAGTAAGGTTATGAGGGGTAGCGCCCTTTAGGATATGTGCGTTTCCTTCTGGAAAAGGGTGGTATCATGGTATGGAGCCCAGATACTTACTCATGTTGAAAACACTTTGTTATGATTGTGTGAATTGATTGCGAGCGCTCGGTGAAAGGTCCCAAAGGACCGGGGGGTGGCATATTCGGTCAGTTGTTACTCAGTTAGGGGTAACCCGACCTTGTGTTGGTAGAGATCCGGTTTGGTTCTCGGGGATGTCCATCCAGAGGCATTCTCATGTGGCAATGGGAAGTTCCTTGGCCTGATCATTCGTTGGAAATCCAAAGAAACAATACGAAACTTGTACGGTTTTAGTTGTATAACCTGCTATGGAATGTGGCGGTAACCTGCTATTGAACATAGTTAGCTATAGTAGGCATAGTTCGAAATGTCTATGCTGGCTAAGATTTATATTCTACTTTCGAAATCAATTTTTCCTACACTATGCACTAGTAATAATATCAAATGTTCTTTTAAATGTGTATCAAGCATCTTTGACTATCATAAGGAGAAATCTCCTCCGATTCTGCGTTTGCATTGTGTGTGTGTGCGGGAGGCCTTATGGTAGTCTCATTTTTAAAAGCATTGCGAATTGACTTTAAAAATATTCCTCTATTTTGATTTTAAAGATAAATAAACTGTTTTGAGTTCTCACACCAGTCACATGACTGACTCGGAGTTTATTGTTTTCCTTCCTAAACTCTGGGTGCCCACCAATTTCCACACGGGCAGTCAAGAGTTAAGGTTTATCAGGATATTCTGGAGTTGCTGGAGGCAAGATGGATGGCATGGCGTATTACTAGTCTATAGTATTTCTTTTCCGCTGTTTGTTGTTGTTGTTGTTGTACACTCTGATGATATGGTGTAATGAAATGTGATGTAATGTAATAACTGATATAGTTCTTTGTTTAAAGATTATTCATTTATTATTATATGTTGTTCCGCTGCGAATTGTGAGATTCTGTTATTGTTCTGTTGTTGTTTTCTGTTCCGTTCTATTTTCTATCTTCTTCTCTATTTTTCTCTCTCTTTCTCTTTCTTTTCTTCTTTTTCTTTTTCTTAAACCATAACATTTCGGGTTTCCGGCCTTCGATTTCTCGGCAGTCGATAAAGTGAGTATCGATGTTGAATTTTCGAAAGTCGAAAATTTCCGGGACGTTACAACAACCTTCCATATTATCTTGAAAACATATTTTTAAAATTAAGTTTGTATGAATTTGAACACATTTTCTTTTGACATCCTAATCTAACAACAATTAGAAGTAGTGTTTTAGGATTTTTTTTTCTTTTTGGACAGGTTTCTGGAAACGTGGAACTTGCAACAGGGATGAATATCCCTGTATACCAACATGCACAGAGGACATACATTCATATACATATCTGTACTACATTCATATACATATCTGTACTCATTTAAACAAATCTTAAGCACAAATTCAAACCACAGATCAAATACTAGATGTTTAAAAAGGGTTTTCTCACCTTGTTTGATGAAGACCGAGGGCAAGAGTTTGGAAAAAACTGGAAAATGATTTGGAACCTTGATCCTGCTTGCTTGATTTCTTATTTGCTTGATATTTTTGATTTTACTGAGTTGCCTGAATTTTTGCATGCTTTAGATCTGAGATGCTCTGATCTTCTTAACATTGCTTCAAGTTTGTAACTTCCAGGTTTGAAACTTGCTTCTGGTTTGTTCTTGAATTGCTGTTTGATTTTTATTTTGTCTTCAGGCTTTTAAATTTGAAGTTGTTGTTTTTACATTTTGTTTCCTAGTTTTCTTTAAGATCTGAGATGATTTGAATTGTTCGTAGGCTGAAGTGTGTAAGGACTTGCTTTGATTCATTTTGATTTGAATCTGGAACTGAAACTAATCTTGAATCTTGCTTTATTGCTTTTGGTTTTATCACCAGGTTTTTGATTTTGATCTCATGCATTTTGTTTCTTTGAAAATGAATGTTTAAATTTTGAGAATTTCTTTTGCTTAGGTTTGAACAGGCTTTTGTTTTTCCATTTTTTAGGGTTTACTTTGAAAATGAGAGATGAATGAAGTCTAGTTTCTATTTTCCTAATCATCAAGTATAGAAATTCAATGCCACTTGGTAAACTAAATGAACACTTGTCTTATGCATGTTTTAATTTGTTTACAAATGTTTAAATGTTTTTAAAATAGACCACACTTGTTAAAAATAAGCAATTTTATGTTTATATCCTTTAATTTATTTTATTTAAATTTTTATCTTAAACCCTAATGTTATTATAATTTATGCAATGTATTTTCTTATGCATATATAATTTTAAAAGAAAGTATTAAATCCTTTTATTCATTTTCAAACTATTATACTTTTAAATAAATATTTATCTATATAAACAAACAAACACGTATACATATATATTAGAATTTATTCCTTAAATAGCTTTTAGAAATTTATTATATTAAATTTAAGTCATAACTTCTAAATCAAAATGCCTATTTATATTTCAATATATTTATATTTGAATTTCAAATATGAATTCCTTTATATACAATCTTTTGATATATATATATATATATATATTCAAATTTTCAAATTAATCCACAATTAAATTTATAATTAAAATATTATTCAAAATATTTATTTTGAATTCCAAATCCAAAATTTCTATTTAAAAATACATATCATTATTTATTCTGGAAATTTTCAAATAAATTTGCTAATAAATTCACAATTTAAATTTCAAAAATTAAATTAGTTACTAATTGAATTTGACTTAAAAACAGGAATGTTACAATAAAGGTTTTAAAATTATTAAAAATAAGTCCATCTTTTATAATAAAAGAATACAAATTTAAAAAGAAGATAGAAATATTTTTGTATAAATATTTAATAACCGTTTTATATAAAGTTATATATACGCACACATATATTAAGATTTATTTACAAATGTGATAACATATAAAAGTGGCACTTTATAAATAAAGTGAAGATTTGTAAAATCATATTTTATGTAGTTAATGGACAGATTTATAACCAGTGTTTATAAATAAAGGGAATATTTTATCACTGGATAAATTGGGAAATAAATCACAATTTTGGATTTATAATAAGATGTGGAATGTTGTTTTAGAAAAATTGTTGACTTTATTTTGGAAATCGAAAGTGAAGATAAATTTGGAGATGTTAAACGATATTTTATAAGTAGAAAGGAATTTATAAAAGAAATTCATAAAGACGGAAGCAATGTTAAAAACGGATTTTAATTGATGTTTTAAATGGGATGTTATGGATAAATGAGATTTATAAAAGAATAGAGTTATAAAATGGGTTTTATAAATAAAGGCATTTTATAAAAAGGAAGTTTTATAAAATAAAAGGAGATTCATAAATATAGTTTTTAAATATGGAAATGATTATGTTGAAATCTAAGTATGGATTTTATCAAGAAAATATATTTACGTTTTAGAAGTTAAAACAATCTTTTAAAGGAATGTTTTGAAAGCGATATTTTCAAATGGAGTTTAATGGTTCAAAAAGTGATTTAACATATGTTAAGTGGCAGGAAGACATGGATTTTAACATTTTGTTGTAATAAATGTTTTCGAGAAAGTGAGGAAGACATAGACTTAACACTGTTGTTATAATAGATGATTTTCAAAGGAAGATTTTTTTATAGTATATGGACTTTATATCTATATCCTATATTTGATGTTAAGTTTCAAGATGTGTAACTTACATCCATTTTGAAGTTGAGAATGTTGTTCTTTCAAGGTCTGAGATGTAATGGTAGCCCAACTTGATCGGCTTCACCATTGACTAATAAATAATTTGAGTTTGATATCGAAAAATTAATATTAAATATGACTAACTAGATCACTATACTAGCATTTTGGGTTGTTATAACAATGTTTTACACAACATTCGTTTGACCCAATACAGTGTGTTTTGGGAAGTAAGAAGTTTTCCTCAAAAGTTGTAAATACACTTATTACAGTTTTAAGTATATAGGTGCATCGTCAAAACATCAAAAATGAAATGGTTCGTGAATATACTTATACCGTTGAGTAAAGTATATGGAAATGTTTTCAAAATATAGAGGATTAAAAGTGGTTTGAGAATATATATTCATAAAGATATTTTAAGGTAAATATTTGGAAAGTGTTTTAATTAATGAAAAAATTAATTAAAGAGGCTTAGTGTTGCTTGGTGCTTTACTAATATTACTTCCTTTCGAAATTTGATCTCTGGTTTGTTTGTCTTTTTATTTGATAGTTAAATAACCGACTATCAAATGTTGGCTAGTTTAAAAACTAACGTTATCAGTTTGAAGAGACCGAGATCAGATATGTTATCCGAAAGCCACTTTGAACCAGCATAAGCATTTCAAATTGGAATTCTTGAAGATAAAGCAATGGCTACTTGCTACTAATCCTGAGGGTGATTCCCAAAATGGATGTAGTAGAAGTGGTGCCTTCGGTTTTGTTCAGTCCCAGAAGGAACGTGTATGGATGAATGCTGGCATTGCATTGTTGCCTTAAGGAAGTGTTAGCATTTGAAGTGGGAAGTGTTTTATAAAGGTAAAACGTAGCCTCGAGCCTCGTCAACCAGGAAATGAAAAAAATCGAACATGCAACATGGCCAAGTGGGTCGCTCCCATTAAGGTATGGTCATCCCAAAATCTGGATCGATTACTATCTACTCATGTATGCTTTGGGGACTATTAATGAAAGGGGTGGTTATATTCGGTATTACTTGTCAAGTGGTAGGCCAGTCCTGTATGGCAAAGGTACAAGATGTTCTTGTTAGAGCCCGATGCATTTTATCTAGAGATGTACTACAGGAAGGTAGTTCCTTACCTTGTCATAGTATGGAATCCATTCTCCAATATAAGTTTTATGAACTTAGTTGTGCCCAACTATGCTGAAACGTGAAATGCAAGCATTTGAACTATTTTATATATTTACTTTGAATCCCTAGAGATTATTATAATATCACTAGATCTTCTATAAAAAATGTTTTGGTTTTCGTAAGGTAAAAACCTATCCGTGTTTATGTATGACGTGGTCTTACGTGATACCTTTATTTTCAAAAGATTTTGATAACTTTAAAAATCCAACTTGATGTGTCTTCACATGCTGATTTACCAAACTGGCTCTGGTGTTATTTTATTATAATGCTCGGGTCAGACCGAGCATATTTATAGATTGCTTTGGATGCTTTGGAGCTCAGGAGATGAGCTAGAGGTCTTCATGACGTATTTCTGTATTTGTCTATTTTTCCACTGCATTGTTGTCGAAATTATTAGTGTTTGTGAGGATGAGTTATTATAACTGTTTAGGCTAATAATTGATTATTTGTGTATTCCGATTTGATGTATGTATATTACAGTTTCTCTTTGCAAAGACCATTGATTTTATATTATATATTGTTCCGCTGTGATTGTGAGATTCTATGCTGTTTTCAGTTCCTTTTCTCTTCTTCTTCTCTCATCTTCTTCATTCTTCTCCCCTACAACCATTCATCTTTTCATTCAATTTAGGGTTGGACAAGTGCGGTTTATTGTCATCTTGAATCATGCGGATTGGCAGGTCATTACACATTTAGTGGAAGCATCATAAGAGTTGGTGAACTCTTCAGATTGATACATATAGATGTATGTAATCGTAAGTATATTAACACCAAAATGGTTCCACGTACTGCATCATATTCACCGACGAGTTATCACAGACATGCATATGTATTTGATACACATGTATAAGACTATGATAAGCTCATATGAAACGGAAGTAAATAATATAACATGCGACATATATGATTCGATGTGATTGAATGTGTGAGTATATTGGAAAGAGTTACATACGTAACTAATATGAATAAAGAATCAATCTCAAAGGTCACTCATTCCTATAATACATAATGATGTATTAATAAGGAGTAATCAAAGATTGTTAGACAAGGCACGATTAATGATAAGTGAAGTTGATTTAAAATTCTTCCTACAAGGTGTGTACTGTAGAGTAGTATGCAAGGTAAAAATAAATATCATCCAAAGAATAGTTTACAAAATCATATAAGATATGAGTTTAAGAAACCCCGTCATATCCTAGGCCGAAGAGTTGGCGGTCATGTGAGTCAAAAGACCGCATGTAATAATCATACGTAAATGATCTTATGTGAACCACCCAAAAGAAGTTTGGGTATAATAGTCATTGGATGACTAATTTATGTTATGAACATAAATGTATCATGAACTAATCCAAAATCAGTTTTATGTAAGACAATTCATAAAATGGTTACGAATGCCATTCTGTTGCACTGTGATGCAACAGTGTTTTCTAGAAATACCAACTTTGTAATGAAGGAATTTATTTGAGAAATTATTGGTTATAAAATGGATTTGGATATGATCCAAGGATAAAACTGATTATAAGGGATGAAATGAAATTTCCTGAACCTAAATGAATACAAATACATTAGAATGTCTAGTGAGTATTCTTATACATTTAAGAGAAAATGTGTGTGATGACCCGAAATTTCTAACAATTTAAATTTGAATAGTTAATTGATTTTTAAATATTCAAAAGTTAATTTTAACTTGAATTTCAAAATATCAATACTTACTTGATAATTAAATTTATTGAATTACATAGTTTAAATATGGAATCATATAGTTTGAAATTGGGTAAAACGCTGAATCTGAAGTTTTAAGCCTGTTAAAAATAATTTGAAGGCTTTTAAAATTTATATTGATAGCACTGAAGGTAGTGAAAGTGTTGAAATTGATTTTGGAAGTGTTTTGTTCCGTTTTAATGATATATCGATTAAATTGACATTTAAAAGTAGCCTTCCGAGTCACAGTCTCGGAATCCAACGAAACCAGTTCCATTGGGTCCGTAATAGTTAGTTATTATCGGGTTTCAATTTTCGTAGCAATCGGAGTTGTCATTTGACCATGGCAGCTAAAAACGCTTAGAAACTATTTTAATCGATTTAAATTAAAATTGATCGTTTTCTTCCGTAACTTGTGTATATGATCGAATTAGCTTCCGTAACACATTCCATTGTGTTCGAAATGCGGGTAAAACCTTATGAACGCCTGTCGGCATGTCTGATTCGGGGTTCGATATTTCGCGTTATACAACGCGAGATATTTTTCAATATTTAATTATATAATATCAAAGCGTATTCAGGAAGCTTTCCACCAATTTCTATTTCATTCCGTCCCCCTCTTATTTCTCTTAGCAGATCACAATCTAAAAAAAAAAAGAAGAGGATGGGGTAATGGCCGAACCCTTCGAAACAATAGGAAAAACAAATGGAAGCATGTAAAATCAAGCTCGTGTCTTTATTTCCCTCCTATCCCTCAAATACGAAATCATCTGTTCGAAGACGAATTCAATTCGTTTTATTTAAAAAACAAGGGATCACAGCTTCGGGATTGCTTCGGGACGTCGCGACCGTTCTTTCGTGGGTTGTTGGTCGCGCGTTTCAAAATCAACTCGAATCGAGTTCGAAGATCTGGGGCTGCAAGGTGATGGCGTGGCTTGTTTGGGGTTCGCGATTTGGGTCGCGATCGTACGAAGAGGGCGGCGTGGGGTAGTCGCGTTTTCGAGTTAGGTTTGCGGCGACGAGGGTTTGGCTGCGCGACTGTTTCGAGTTCGAGCGATTGATGGGATGCGGTTGTGGTGGCTGTGGCGGCGACAACATGTGAGAGCGTTTTCTTGTTTCCTTCTTCTTGGATTTGAGATTGAAAAGATGCAATTTTGAAAATAAGTGTCAGTCATAAACTGTTCAACAGGGAATATGTATACGAGAAGAAAATAAATATAGTATAAATTGATTTATCCGAATATATATTTATATAGAGATTATAGAATTTATATGGCCATTTTTATCAGGATATGTGTTTAGTACAAATCTATATATCTATTAAAGTTATGTGATTTATCTTAGTTACTAAAAATATTTATTAAAAGGAAATTTGTTTAAAAATAAATTATTGGTTTAAACCCAACTTATTGGTTTAAATTATTTTACTGGTTAATTAAAATTATAAGGTGGATAATAAATTTTGCAATTAGTCAAATACTAATAAAACCACGATATGTTTATTCAAGGTCAAAAATCGAGAAACCAAGGCAATATTGGAATGGATTGGAAATAAAAGCAAAGGTGAGTAAATCTCACTTTGTTGGTTTATTATTTAAAATTTGAATGGTTAAATTTAAATAATTGGTTGAGTGGTTAAATTGAATTGGACGTGCACTAATGATGATGTGACTTTGGTTTGGTTGGTTCTCAAGTTAAATGTGGTTTGACTTGAAGAATTTGGGTTTTAACTTGTTTTTAAACTTAAGTTATAAATAAGGAAATTATTTTCATTTTAATGTTGAGAAGGACTTGATGATTTGTGATTCATCAAATTAGCAGGGCAATTAAAATGGATAATTAATTCAATTAAATTAATGATTCAGGTTAATTAATTTAGTAATTGGGTAATTGAGACTTTGAATTAATTAATTAAGGATTAAGTAAATTAATGAAGTTTAATTAAATTAGAATAATCATTGGGCGGTTTAATGAGTATTACTTAAAGTAATAAATACAATATAATTACCTACGGAATTAATCAAGAGATTAGTTAAGAAAATTAATTAAGGAATAATTAATTTATTAATGAAGTAAGTGAAAAGATAGTTAATTATAGGATGAGATTAAATGAGAATGATTAATATTGAGGTTGAATTTTAGTAATTAATTTAGATTAGATAAATTAAAATATAGTTGGAAATTATAAATTTTTATAATTAACGATGTAATTAAAGATTGATTAATTAAGATGAATTAAATCAATAATAAGCGATTTATGAGAAGTTAAGTGATATAAGTAATCAAGGATTAATATAATTAATATAATCAATTAATTTATGAAGTAATTAGGATTATTTATTGATTGTTATTAAGGATAATAAATAACGAGAAGTTAATTAAAGATAATTACTTGAATACAATTGAAAGATAATTAATCTAGGGTGATTAATTAAGATGAATAATGATGGATTGACTAATTAATTGATTTGGAATAAATTAATGTTAAACGAAGGAACCTAAGTGATTGAGATTTGAAATTCAATTAGAATCAATTGAATTGTTTTGCATGCGATTAAGCTTTGCTTATGGATGAATGAATGGTATTGGATGTTTTGAATGAGTTGATATCTCTGATATGAAATGTTGTGTATTTCATTTGAATAACTTGGATTAGGATAACATGAGTTTCGAAGAGACCGGGGTCGGGTATTGGGAAATACCCGAAACCACTTCTGATTAAAAATAAATTGATGTGTGAAATCAATAGGCTGGAATAAAACGATTTAAGTGAATTTGATTATTTTATCCAAGTTGATACTTAGAAATTGATATGTGAAATAAGAGTTGTCTATAGCAAATTGTGAATTGGTTAAATTGATATAAGTTACCACGGGTTCATAAGTTGTATACCTATGTATTCCTTGTTAGATGAGTTTACTCACGCTGGTTTCCAGCCTAACCCGGGTGTTACTTTGGTGTAATGCTCGGGTCAGACCGAGTATTACAGATTTTTCAGGTAGGTACGTTCTGGAGCTCAGGAGGCGAGTTGGATGGCAATAGCGTATAGGGTATTTCCGCTATATTTATATTATTGTTAATCCGAGACTTGATAATTGTGTATATTCAGTGACTGTATATATATGTGAAACTCTGATGTATATTAAATGTAATCGACAGATATAATATTCTTTTATAAACTGTTATTATTTATTATATTTTATCTGCTGCGAATGTGAGATGTTTGGTGATTCTGTTCTTCTTCTTCTTCTTCTTCTATCTCTTTCTTCTTTTTCATAACTATCAGGAATTTTCGGCTTCGGAAATTTCGGGTTGTTACAATGTGAGTTTCTTGTCAATGTCAAGAATAAACAATCCTCGATTGTTTAGTTAAAATATTAAGAGTATTGACTCTATAAATTGTTATAATGCGCAAATCAAAAATAGATTCCAAGTATATTATTAAGATATGGTGTTAATAATTATATCCAAAGAAATACGATCCATAGGCTGTAAATATGACTTTAAGAGAAAGACAAATGCAGTTGGAATATAGAGAGCCATAATGCTTCAAGGCAACGGAAGTGAGGTATATTTCTGATCAAAATATAATTATAAATTCTTAGATATAATGTTTTATTATATATATAATACTTTTAATTAGGTGACGATTCTGATGTGCAAATAATATTACCACAAAATTGTTTTTGTTGTGTGTATGTATATAATTATTAAAAATACTTTATTTTTCATGTGCATTTCAAATCAGCTCGGCTCTACAATAATTTTTTTGTATTTTAATAATTTAATATAATATTTAAATCAACATATGTAATTGATAAGTTAATTATAACATCATATTTTGAATAATTTAGTTATATATTTTCATATATAAGATAATAATTATATATTATTTTTGGCAGTGATAAAACAATTTTTATATATTTATTATTATTATTTAAATAATACTTAATTTAATTAGTCGCATAAATTATTGTATAAATATATTATGAAAAATATGTTTTATGTTTTATAAAATCATATTAGCATAAAATACTCTCTCGGCATAAAAAATTAAAAAACATTTTTTTATTTTCTAAAATTATTTTTAAATAAAGCTGACAATAAAAAATTAATTTTGTACCATAAAATTTTGTAAAAATTTTCAGAATTCAAAAATGTCATTTAGGATTTATAGAAAATTTAAAATTTGAAGCAAAGCTTTGAAATTAATTTTTTGTTAATATTTTATATTTTTGTGTGGATAAATAAATAGAAAAAATTTTAAATTTTAAAAAAATTAACCATGCACAAAACTCGGTTATTAATATTTATGAATTTTTTCTATGTACTTTAATAAACATTAATATATATATATATATACACTATAAAGCAAAACCCTTGGTCAAAGGGTCAAAGTAAAGCCTTTTTGGCTATTCCGAAAACAACCCAAGTTAGAAACCAACTTCCATGATCTCCGTAAGGACAAAAGAGTCATTCTACCTTTTTTCATTTGGCACGATCATCATCTCTCCTCATTTTTCTCGGTCCCTTTATCCTATTACTCCTATCGTCAACCACTCCATACCCTCTAACAACTGCTTCTCATATGTTCTGCCCTTTTCTAATTAGTCCTGAGATTCGTATTTCCATAATCGGAATTGGTTTTTTTCTGTTTGCTATCGTTTCTATTTTTTTTGAAATCGATGAGATCTCTTTTCTCTTGCCTGAAGGTGATTGCGGATGTTTAGCAAAGAAATCGAAAATGGTTCTTCAACACCACAATCAAAAATCAGATATCAAAACAGGATGCCTAAATCGAAAAGTAGAAGTCAGCCAATCTACATCCTTATCAAATATCAGGTAAATTTTCGGTAACTTATATTACTTTATACTAATTTTTATTATTAATATTAATTTCTGTATCTATTTTCATAGAAGTTCCAGGTTCGAAGCTTTCAAAAAGTTTAAGATCACGATGATGATGATAACGGCGTCCAAAATTTATAGCCGGCGTCTAATCGATATTTGGCCTTAATAACACCGACATCTTAAAATTATCTATCTACGCTACTTCAAGGTACTCTACTTATGTTTCAATAACTTAGTATATGTGTCTTTTTTTTTCTTTATTACTTTTCCTAATGATTCATTCCATCATATTTTAATTGTCGTTAGCTTCATCTATATTAGAGAGATGGTAAAGAATACTTATATGAATATGCAATGTAAATATAAATATTAGTTTGTGTAATTGTGTTTAATATTTTTATAGTTTTCTTTAACAGTTCTTCAATTTTTTGTGAGATTTGTGTTAAAGGGATTGCTTAAATTTTGTGACTTATCTAATTGCCAAAGGAAAAATATTATGCAGAATGAAATCTGCAGCTCCAATGGGCATAAGTTTCGACATCAAAAGTTATAGAACACATGCCAAATAGTTATCTGCTCCTTAAAACTGTAATTATTACAGTATCTGGACAAGTGATTTGTCGCTTAGTTCATTAGAATTTGTGTTAATATTACGCAATTGTTGAGGTTGATTTTCTCTTAGCTTGACGTTTAATAATGTGTAATTGTAGCTGATCTTTTGAATAATTGTTTGTTTGATCTTTGAATATTTTTGTGCTTAATTTTTCATCATTATGGTTCCATCTTTGAATATTTTAGTTTGTTTGTTATTGTATAGCAAAAGGTAAGTTTACGTAGTAGTTCTCTAAGATGAAAATAATATCATATATTCTCCTAATATGCTAGAATTTCCAGGACAATGATTCTTTGAAATTCTTTAATTATCCTTATCGGTGGCAAATAAACGGTTCACCGTCTACCCATAAGCCCCTTACCAACTTAGTTTTGTAGTTAACTATGCCTTATACCTCTTAGCTGTTTGAAATTGAATCCTTGATATCATTTTTGGCAACTGAGTGCATATTTGATGATCATGTTCTATATTGATTTGGCTATTCATATCATCTTCTATTTGAACTTCAACTAATTAAACTTTTAAACTTCTCTATCTGCAGCAACTTATCAGTTTCTTCACCTATAAAGCTATAAGGACTGTTCTCCATCAGCTTTACGACATGAACCTTCCAACCTTCAAGTTGTTTTATAAGTAAGTCGAAATTTGCTTCTACCAATTGAAGATTAATCATACACTAACATGTTTTAACAATATCTTAATTTTCCTACGCTTTCAGTTCTGTTGCAACAAACAGTCCAAGAATTCTGGACAGTCTTGACTTCAGGTATGAGTTAAAGATTGCTAATTTATTTTTCTCATAGAATTAATCAATTTTTATTGTCTATGGTGATTTGAATAAGTGTAATTTAAAATTTTACATGCATGTATTCATATTTATTCTTCCTCTTCGTGGAGAATGTTAAACAAGTTTCATATTTATAGGTCTAAAATTGTAGAAATATAATATGGTTTGGTCCGAATGTGATAATTTAGCTACAAGGTACTGTTTTTCTAGCGATTATATTTTATCATTAGAGGATTGTTAATCTTATGATAATAAAAAATATAACCATATTTTTTCCACCACTTCCATTTGAATGGAGAAGTGCTCTTCAATGAATAAAAACAGTTAACAGCTTTCCATCACTTGAATTTTGTATATCACTTAACTTTGTATTTTCTTAATTTTTGGCACTTTGTATGTTCTGGAGACATTGAGTCTTAGTATAAAATTAACGAAAAAAGGGATGAACCGATGGGATCATTTACATAAACTGATTACCGATGCACCAGAAATGACCGCTAATTGTTTGAAATTAATCATGTTATCTACAGCTAATAGAATTATATAATTTAGTAGCACTTTACTAAAATCCTATTATCAAAAATTAAGCTATGCAAGCTATAGTAATAATATTGTGCATGTTCTACCAGTTGAGTTTCCTTTATAACTCTATTTTTGACACCGTTATTAAATTAGCTTTTAGTTATCTAAAGTATTGATAAGATGATTATGACAAAGAGCATCTAATAAGTGAGTATCCATATACAAAATATTGCTTCAACATTTTAACTTCTCAAAACAATATTTTTATTGCTTTGGTACTGAGACAGACATGATACATACAAACATATATTCTTTGGTAGATGTAACAAGTAACAAATACTCTTACAATCACTAACCGTTGTGAGAAACTGCTTTGAGTTATGTAAGTGGTATACTCTGACTTCATTGGTTTTTCCTTTTGTGCCCAACGGTCTTGCACTTAACTAAGAATTAGAGCTTCTACAAAACACCATCACACTTTTGACACTTCCTCACTTTTACTTTTGCACAAAATGTAAGAAACTATTTGCATATACAATGCTTGGATGATCATATTTGGTAAACACATCGCTTGGCATAATTTAAATTTGTTTTATTCAATCGCTTGGCATAATTTAAATTTATTTTATTCAAACTAAGGTCGCAGAATGTGTTCTATTCAAACTAAGGTACCATTCTTTTTGAATTTACATGAAGTTTTGTAGTTCACTCTGCCTCAATTACCACTTCGCTGTTTGAAATTGAATCCTTGATATCATTTTTGGCAACTGAGTGCATATTTGATGATAATGTTCTATATTAATTTGGCTATTCAGATCATCTTCTATTTTAACTGCAACTAACTAAACTTTTAAACTTCTCTATCCGTAGCAACTTATCACTTACTTCACATATAAAGCTACAAGGACTGTTCTCCATCAGCTTTATGACATGAACCCTCCAACCTTCAAGTTGTTTTATAAGTAAGTCGAAATTTGCTTCTAATGACTTAAGATTAATCATATACTAACCTATTTTAACAATTACTTAATTTTCGTATGCTTTCAGTTCTATTGCAACAAACAGTCCAAGAATTCTGGAAGTCTTGACTTCAGGTATGAGTTAAAGATTGCTAATTTATTTTTCTCATAGAATTAATCAATTTTTACTGTCCATGGTGATTTGAACAAGTCTAATTTAAATTTGTACATGCATGTATTCATATTTATTCTTCCTCTTCGTGGAGAATGTTAAACAATTTTCATTTTTCTAGGTCTAAATTTGTACAAATATAATATGATTTGGCCCAACTGTGATAATTTAGCTACAAGGTACTATTTTTCTAGCGATTATATTTTATCATCAGAGGATTGGTAATCTTATGATAATAAAATATATAATAATACCTTTTCCACCACTTCCATTTGAATGGAGAAGTGCTCTTCAATGAATAAAAACAATTATTAGCTTTTCATTACTTGAATTTTGTATATCACTTAGCTTTGTATTTTCTTAATTTTTGGCACTTTGTGTGTTCTGGAGACACTGAGTCTTAGAATAAAATTAACGAAAAAAGGGATGAACCGATGGGATCATTTACATAGAATGATTACCGATGCACCAGAAATGACTGCTATTTGTCTGAAATTAAGCATTGTTATCTAAAGCTAATAGAAATATATAATTTAGTAGCACTTTACTAAAATCCTTTTATCAAAAATTAAGTTATGCAATCTATAGTAATAATTTTGTGCATGTTCTACCAGTTGAGTTTCCATTATAACTCTATTTTTGACACCATTATTAAATTAGCTTTTAGTTGTCTACCGTATTGATAAGATGATTATGACAAAGAGCATCTAATAAGTGAGTATCCCTATACAAAATATTGCTTCAACATTTTAACTTTTGAAAACAATGTTCTTATTGCTTTGGTACTGAGATGGACATAACACATACAGAAATGTATTCTTTGGGAGATGTAGCAAGTAACAAATACTCTTACAATCACTAACCGCTGTGAGAAATTGCATTGAGATATGTAAGTGGTATACTCTGACTTTATTTTTTTCCCTTTTCTGCCCAACGATCTTGCACTTAACTAAGATTTAGAGCTTCTACAAAACACCATCACACTTCTGACACTTCCTCACTTTTACTTTTGCACAAAATGCAAGAAACCATGTGCATATACAATGCTTGGATGATCATATTTGGTAAACACCATGCAACAACCAAATGTGAAATGATTTTTAAAAAATAAAAAGGGAGTTATTAATGGTTGGTTGACATCTTTGTTTTGTTTTCAAAACTGTTGTTTAATCAGTTTTTGTGAATTACCAACACCAAATTAGTAAGAATGTCACTTCTTACCGCGTGCTCTACCAAGACAAGTTTATACATGTTGGTCACGTTATTTCCACTGATTCCTCCTCTCATGCAGCAAATTAATATATCTGATAGTCTTATGCATCAGCCCAAGGTCCAAGTTCAATAAAGGCATCATGTTCAAAGTTCAAGCACGTCTTTAGCCACTACTATCAGATAGTTTCAGATATGATCATTGTCTTTTTGGATTATACATGAATTTCTTTAAAGGTTCAAATAGCTTTAAAAGGAAGAATAAGATTCAAAAGAGCTTATGAGAGAGGAAAATATAAATGAATTTATGTACACATATATTTTGAAGTATATAATATGCATACATGTTGTACATCATTTTGTATTATGTTAGTTACAAAGTATAAGAATATGATCTTAGATGGTATGATTTGATCTTTTAATGTATAACGTTAATCATTTTTTTAAGCTCCTTTCACAATTTAAACTACAATACTTATATATGCTTTTACATGTTTGTAGATACAAAGTGTGGATGAAGGTGCCTATGATATACATCTTTAACGCTATATAGGATGAAATGGTACATAGCGGATATGTTTATCATCCAGCCAACCAAAGCATGTAACATGCATGACTGTAGGGATATTTTGTGTCTGCATTGAAAAAGAGGTGCTTTAAGATCATATAACATATTTTACGCTTAATCTGCAGTTCTATGTGCACATGAAAAACACCAATTGCCCTTAACCGTACTGATAAGGTCATAAAATAACACGCAGGGAGAGATACAATAAAAAAAGAACAATACCAACAATAGTACATTTTTATTGGTAAGACTCAAATTTTCATTTAACTGACATATACGAATGTAACATGGTTTCGACCGAGGTAAGGTTGAAATTCATATTGACAGTGGATAGCCTTTACAATTATAATACATTTCGAAATAGGGTGGAATTCAAATTTACTGTTTTATGCGTGGATCAGGTTTTGTACTGTCAGTACCACTAATATCCTAAGTCCTAACCCATACGTCCCTTATTTCACTATCAGTAAAATCAATTTGCATCTATTTTTGTTACCATACGCCCTGGACGTGCCAACAAGATATTTTAATTTCTGTGGAACTGTTTCACTTAGTACGTACGCCTGTGAATATTAGCCTATGCTATATATATAGCATGTACTCCCTATACATTGCACCAGTTCATTCCCTATAAATGCTCCTTCAAAAATTGCTGTAGACTTGGCTCACATATACTTTTCCACTCAATATTGTTACTATCGTATACGACTAACTCAGTTCAACTACCCACCTCAATTCACATGCCTATCCCCATAGACTAATCTCTATAAATTCTTTTACCTAAGTAAATTCCACTCAAGCTTCTTGAATCTCCATATTACTTCTCCCAACAAAATGACAAAGGTACTTCTCTTTTATTCACACAGTTAACCTATTTTGTCCAACTATGATTACTGCACTAAATTCTTCTTTCTACTTAAATGGACAGCCTTTTATTTTTCCTTCTACCATTAACTGGCTACTGTCACACAGTGTTTACCAGTTTTTCCGTTTATACCGAATATCAGTTTGTCTGTTATCCATAACTAATATATATTTCTCATCGTGCATAACAAATACGTACATCAAGGTAAAAAGATTGCATTATCTTCTTCCGTAGAAAAATGTAAACGTAAAAGCACACGGTTAACAAAGCATATTCAATCCATCAACTTACTACTGATAGCGGTCTCAAGCCCAGAACAAAAAAATGGGAAAACGATTACGACAACTACATTTAGTATTTACAATTTACTGTCAAATAGTTTCTGAGCTACAATATGCCATTTTGTTTCCTTCTCATCACAAAATGCTACCATATCTATTTCTAATTACCTACTATATGTAACGAAGAACATAATCTATTTCCGTTACAAATCAAAGTTGTTCTCTATGGTTTGCATGAGCATGCAAGGATAATTCCTAATTTCGTACTTTTATTACTTTTCTTTCTTTCCACATAAGGTAGGTCTGATATAAAGCTTTTTTCCATGTTTGATACAAACGTTCCATTTACATGTCCGTCGGCCGCGGAAGCATTCTGAAAGTCGGTATCCAAAACATGCAATATTACGTGTACGTCAAAGTCATTTTATAAAATTCAACATACCTCACACATATTGTTTCTTAACATCAGTTCCTTCTGTGCACGTGCATCGCACGTGCCAACCTACTCGTATATATATATATATATATTATACATATATTTATAAATAAATATTTAGTATATATAAAAATATAATATAATAAATAAATTATTAGTATATATATATGTCGATTTTGACTTTAATATTTATATATATAATACTAATATTTTATACATATGTTTATGTGTGTGTGTGTGTATATTTATATATATATATATTCATACAAAATTATTTAAATAATTAAAGTATACATATACATACATACGTACGTACGTACATACATATATTTTTCATATTTATTGTATATAAGTAATAGTATATAAACATACATTTTTACAATACATTTTTCTATTGGATGAGTTAACGTGTCCATTGCAACGTAAATCCTAACTTCTATATATGGACATGTTATACCTTGCTCGGATTGACATGATGTCTCACATGCACACATAATATAAATCAAATAATACCATGTCATATTATAAACATATATAAAATGAAAGATTTTATTTAAATAAAATTTAGAAATGTTCTAAATTAATTAGATTTCATGGGCCCAATAATAATCCAATAGGGTAACAAGTTTTGGAATTTACCCATAACTTCCGGTGCGGGGTGGTCCAGTCCCAACAATTTTCATATATCTCATAGTAATATCGTGTGAAAATTGCAAGTGCAATGCGAACAGACTTAAGTATAACAACTAGTAAGTTTTTGTCACAATCAATACTTTGAATTGACAAAATCCTATTTCTAGTCAATCTTGCTTCATAAGTCTATACTTTTCTATTTATACCAATCTTATTGTTAAATGTCCTCTTGCAACAATTAGGTATCATCCCTTTTGGGTACACATTCCGAAGTTCACACTTGATTGTGCATATGGGATCCATTTCAGATTTCACAATATCAACCCATATCATAGAATCATTGCTCTCCACAACTTATTGGTAACTAATTGGTTCTTCACCATGAATGATACAGCCTTCTATATTGCCAACGAAGGGAAACATATGGTATCACTCTCATGCATGAGGCTTCCTATTAGATCTTGTAATAGGTTATGTCTTTTAGGGGTATAGTTGGATCAGTATTATCTATGTGATTAGCCTCCATGTTAGAATCTTGGATGTTATCCAAGTCTATCATAATTCCATTAATTTCTCTAGAAAGATATTCCTTCTATCATAGAATGACATGTCTTTAGCAATAAGTTTTGTTTCTTATTCCGATAAAAATAGGTCTCGAAAGATGGCTTATAAACTTTCAAAAAGCTATTCTAGTTTCAAATGTACTAGGGCTTCATTCTTAACGTGAGTAAGGGTTCTTCTCAGTCCATATATTATATGGAGTAGAAGACACAATTTCTAATGGTTCTTTATTCAACATATGCATTACACTATCTAACACATATACCTAAAGGAAAGGAGTATCACACCTCCCTCATCATACTTCATGTCCAATTGTGTTCAATTACTTATTTTCACAACATCATCATATTTATTCCTTTTCGATTGATTCTCAGCTCTTATATACCTCCCATACTTTCCGCATTCTCATCTCGATCCATATATTCTTTTATCTTAACTTCGTCCGTCAGATGCTCATCCACCATCCCACTAGTCCAAAAATCAAGATTCTAGAAATATTACCAAAACTTACTAGAATGTAGCTCTGGGTATTTATAGCACAACGATCAAAGTTTCATTGAATTTACTCTTGGAACAAAGATGTTATGGCCTTCGGTAGTTTGATTCTCCATTTGGTCAAACCTCGCTCTGACTGTGGGCTTGCTTCAGATATTTCAGTTCGGGACCAGAAGCATGCTCCAAGTCAAGTGTGTTGAGACAGAGCTTGTTCCGAACCAAACTACCCTGATCCAAATATTTAGATCTGGTTGATCCACATAGTTGGATATCTAAGAACATCTATCTCGTGACTTAGTCAAGTCTTGACCAAGTCCATTTCCTCTTGGAACTTTGATTTTCCTATTTTTGACTTTTGTTTGCTCTATGTTGTATCATTTGCTGATATTAGATTTCTCTTTATCTTCCAAGCAGACTTTCATTAGTATAGAGCTAAATTTCTCTAAACTTTGATTCTTTAGTTCTGGTTCCTTCAAGTTTTGTTCCCACATATATATGTCAAGTGGTTCATCTAAAGTGGGTTCTCTCTCATATCTATCTCATTAGTTATCTAATTGGTTCCCCTTATATGTATCAAGTTAGTTCATTTACAGTTTGTTCTTCTCCTAACCATTAAGCTATACTTCCTTAAGCACATCACCAAAATTCCAACTTCTCACTTTTGTAAACACTTTTCCAAATACCTTGCGTACATTCCTCAAACTTCAAACTTAATCTCCATATTCTAATTTGGATTGCACCATTGTTGACATATGCATCCTCATTCCTCATTCCTCATCAATAATTCAAGCAACATACCTGCAGTTAAAACATACAAATTAAGCACATAAATCATGTTCAATCGGATATACATGCATCAATATACATCCAAATATATCAACTAACTGAAACATAAACAACCAAATTAACACCCAATGCAATGGTATAAAGGGATATATGATATTGTATTCCTAATAATCATTAATCTAATACCTAAATGAAATATCAGGGGTATTATTTGTTTGGGACAACTACTAATTCAAAAATACTCATATACATCTAAACATCTTTATACATAGCATATGTCATCTAGTTAATCTACATACGATCTAATCCATAAAATTACATTCAAAAACCATCATAATTAAATTTTAAAATCATATCAATAAAGAAATATGTAGTTTTTCTATAGTAAACTATATTTAGACATATATAATTAGTAAGAAACATAAATAGTTGTATGAGTCAATGAACTACTTATTAGAAATTGATAAACTTAGGTAAGTTTTTTGAAATAGAGAAATCCCCAAAACTTATAGACTAGGTTAGTTGATTAATATTGATTCCTCTAAGCTTTCAACTCTTGATCTATTGATTTCCCTTTTAAAAGTGGTGCTTTTGATCGATTTTAATCAAGAAATGATTAAGAGAAAGAAGATGTTTTTAAATGTAATGTTTTGGCTCTTTCTTTAATGTAGTATTAATGCAAATATCAAAATCTAAGGTTGGGCCAGTATTTGAGCTTCGACCTGAAATTCTGATATTGGTCCAAAACTATCAGTTATAGGCCAAAATATCATAAATGGCATATCTATCAAACTTTTAACCCAAAATCACTATTTTGACCAATTTTTGGATATTTATAGAAAATGACATGCGTATTAGATAAAGAATGGGCCTCTAATTCGAATGTAGCAAAAGGTTATGGAAAAATAAGGTTCTAGCCCCAAAGTGCCACAGAATATGTTTTACATTTCTATAAGTTTTTAGCTCAAAATTTGTTCGTTTAGATATACTAATTATGTTTTCTTTCCATATTTTTCTCCAAAGATATGGGTGATTACAATCTCCCCTATTAGATATTTCACACCGAAACTCCATCGCAAAGTTGAATATATGATAAAAACATGTAAAGCGCCAAGCATACATGATAAATAAGCATAGTGCTCACCCTAAACTAACACTCTCATGCACCATATCTAACAACAATTCAAATGTAGACAAGCCAAACCCCAACAGGACATGAGACAACCAAGGTCCTACTAAGCATACCTTTAACCGCAATGCATTTTTCCTTCTTATTCATCGAGGATGGAGATAACAAACTGATAGAGATAATGAGGTGCCATAGCGAAAATTATGTAGATACTTATATAATTTAACTATATAAACGATATTATTCTAAATAAAGTAAGCTTTTGGTTTTATTTTCTTTTTTATATTTTTTTTTATATAGAGACATAAATAATGAAATAAATACATTAACAATACAAGTAGAAAAATCCTTAGGAGAAGTATTTTATCTATTGTAGTTACAAATGTGTTCATGTGTTCGTAACATCAAGTATTGAATCGTTATTTAATATTTACTCCTTAAATTTTCCTGGTTAAGATATATGGAGAAACATATATTGCTACATCTTTTGAGACTAATGTATGTAACGCTTTCCATACCATAAACGATGAATTACTCATAATTGTTGGGGAAATAAGGGGTTACATACTTATGATTTTTTGAAAAAATCATAGAACGACTCGACCTGTGTAACGCCCTGCTATTACCCCGCTACAACCCCGCTATATCTCATAGCGTATTTCTACCACTATGATTTTTCCACATACCCTAGAATATAGCCTTTCCGCTTTAATCCCCGCTATTTCCGCTATATCCCGTTATTCGCGCTATTTCCGCTATATCCCGTTATTTCCGCTATATTCCGCTATTCCCGCTATATCTTTTTTAATAAAATGAATTGAAAATTGCGTTTATACATTATAAAATATGAAATTATTTGATTTAATTTTTAATATATTTTTAGAAATGAAAATACTCTAGTATTCTACCAAATTCAATTATGTTATATAACAGTTTTTCGTTTATTTAAAGTATATTTGCACATGTTTTTATTTAAAATTATTTATGTATTATTTATAATTCAATTGAATGATAATTTTTCATTTAATTACCATTTATATATTTGTAAAAACATTAAGTACGAGTTTTATATGCTATTTTAGAGCCATCCGCTATATCCCGCTATATCCTCGCTGTATCCCCGCTATGACTTTTTGCACCTCCACCGCTTCGAATCTACCGAGCGCATTAACTGCATAGGACTCGACAAGGGTCTTCTATAGGTTAACACAATCAATTCAAAATAGAAGTTCTCATGGTAACACAACCTAAGTATTTTATCTATTGTAGTTACAAATGTGTTCGTAACATCAAGTATTGAATCGTTATTTAAATATTTACTCCTTAAATTTTCCTAGTTAAGATATATGGAGAAACATATCTTGCTACATCTTTTGAGACTAATGTATGTAACGCTCTCCATACCATGGATTGATGAATTACTCATAATTGTTGGGGAAATAAATATTTTGGAAAAATCATAGAACGACTCGACAAGGGTCTTCTATAGGTTAACACAATCAAGTCAAAATAGAAGTTCTCATGGTAACGACAACCTACTTTCGATCTTAAGTAGCTAGGCTATAATTCGATTATTGTGAAGCACATGGCACCATGATCATATTGCAACCATAGGTAGGTGCATGTTGAACTACTTGAAGTAAACGCTACTCAAGAGAGGATTTATCTCCTTCGTTGTATAAGGTTAGTATCACCATAATTAGTAGTCAACTTAAACTCAAAATCTCTAACCGAAGAAATCAGTCGATCTTTACATGTTATAGGATAGAACTAATGACTTTAATGTAGTCTACGCAATTAACCATGGGTATTAATAGTGGTTTTTTTTACCTTACGCCAAATTATCGATATTAAGTGATATTGTGTTGATGAAAAGAATAGCTGCATAGAATGTTATTAGTAAGTGTAGCTTAATAAAGATTAGAAATTGGATTTTGTCTAAATGATCTATAAGCAATTGAACTTATGCTCGATACATATTTTAGAAAAATTCATGCAAGTGTAGTATTTAAATTATTTAAATTTAACTAAGGACCAAATTTACGCAGGAGCGTTAACACTACCGTGTTGTTAGTTAATTTTCAAGTTCTATTAATGTAAAATTAACTATAAATGATATAAATTAATAATAAAATCAATACAAATGTTGTATTAAATTTTTATGGTATTTTAAATATTTATTTGAACCCTACAAATTAACTAAAACAATGTATAAAAGTTATAGATTGTTTTAAATAAAGAACGGGTTTGAAAAAATTAATTAAATAATTGATTTAAGTATTAAATTAATTAGGCTCAAAGTTTGGAAGACAAATAATCAGGAGGGAAGAGGCCAATGAAAGGAATGAAAAGTGGAGATCTGGTCTTCAGGGCTAGAGAGAAAGGAGCTTAAATTTTTGTAATCTAGCTGGCAATAAATAACTACCCCATTCATGTTCTCTTTACACTAAAACAACGGCCAACCCTAGCTTCCATTGCTGATCATTAGTGATGTCTTACAAATGGAGTTTTATACCATGGTCGATGAGAAAGGGCTAGAAGTTTTATTAGTTCCTGTAGGCTAAGGTATTGGATCTGTTTGTTTGATGATCATTTGGACAAGACTTCTCGACGCCACCAGCAACGCCAATTCTCAGAAGGGGATTGACATGACTCGTCGAGGGCATAAAAGCATTTCTTTCACCATGCTGTCTGCAATGCCCCTAGTGTACCGTTATGGCTCATTTGGAAAATGAGAGTAGACACGGATGGATGAGAAAACATTGCTTTAGGTTTCTATCTCATTCCTTGGTTGCTAGCTAGCTAGAATGTTATCTGATAATCATCTTTTTGTCTGATTTCATCAGTTAGCTAGGGTGCTTTTCTACTGGGTCTTAGTAGCCTTAGTTGGGTAAAAAGTCCCTGAGGTCCTGTATGTAATGATCCTAGATTTTGATTTTGTTTAAACTGATAATTAATTTCATTTTTAAATAAAAATTGTGAAATTAATTGGTAACTGATATTTAATATCAGCTAAATTATGAATTTCTGGGAAAATGTATTTAAATTTAATTTGAATTTGATTTTATAAATAATGTAAAGACAATTAATATTTAAATTAAAAATAAATATTTAGGAAAGTAAACATATTTACTAAAATCTAATAATAGAACTTCATTTATACCCCTAAGTAATAAATTAAAGTACAAGCAAATAAAGGAAGTATGTAGGCTGTAAACTTAAAAATAAACACATCTACTAAAACAACAACAACATGTGATTCTATATTACAAAGCATAAAATAAAATGATTTATGTACATGATATCAGCCACCAAAATATAAACAAAGAAAAATGCATTAAGTATAAAATGAAAACATGTACAAACAAATGGAGATATAAATATGCATGCCTGGCAGGAAAAAAAATGAAAATGAATGCAAGTACAAACCAAATATCTTTAGCTGTAAACAAAAATAAAAAGTAAGTAATGCAGGCAAGTAAAAATAAGATAATAAAACAAAAGAAGTTGACAAAGGCATTTAGTGCCAGCTAAAGCCATATCACTTCTAGTATATATATACATCTATCAGCCTCCAAAATGAACCTGCATGATAAAATAAACATGATGGAGTTAATGCAAATATCTTTAGTACATTATCATCCTATCAGCCTCTTAAAATAATCAGGCTAGTGAATCAAAATTAAGAAATGTCTCTGATGTGTTGTACCAACATAATCTTATAAGCAGTAAAATTCATATATATATATATATATATATATATATATATATATATATATATATATATATATATATCAACCTCTCTTCCCATTTTTGTTCGTTCATCCAAGCTTAGACCTGAAATAAGTAATCTCAACTTAAAACAAAAACTTCAGTTTAAAACAAAGATTCAATCAATGAAAACCAGAGATCAAAAAATGGGTTTCAACAAGCAAAAATTTCACAGCCTGTTTCAAGAAGATGTTCTCTGTTCATTTCTGGAAACACAAGTGAGTAACATTTTTAATAACTTAAGTTTTAATATAGTTGTATATTGATATCTATTGTATCATCTGTTGTATCAGATATTGTATCGATGCTGTATATCAATGTATTATTCTTTTCTTCCGCTGTATTGTTTACCTAATGGTGTTATAAGCTCCGGCGAACCAGGTTCGACGTTTGGATCTGTGGCTTTTGAATATGGGTAGCATATTCGGTGCCGATTTTCGAAGCTCGAGTAAGGATCGCTACAAGTGGTATCAGAGCTAAGGTTAAACTTTAGCTCAGGAGTATAACACGTTAAGTAACTCATTAGAGATAGGGTGAAGTATCCCTAGAATGAGTAATCCCTAAGATATCCGTTCGTATGTCTCAGTAAATTCTCTTTCTATCCACTGATAGTAAGTATGAGTGCGAGAAGAGGACGAGATAGGAGACAAGGGAATACGACTACAAATGGTCAATACCCTGCAACAATGGAAACAATCTTTCTTTCTCAATATTCTTTGATTCGTCTTTCCAAATTCTTTTGATTTCTTCGTAACAACTCCAGAAAGAAATTCCGATGTGATGATGGCCCTACGAATCGTTGTAGGAAATCCTTACTTCGTATTTCATCGGTTTCTCATCAGTTTTGATTTAAACCTTAATGAATATGAAATTGAAATTTGAATTGGAAATTTTAAATAAATAGGGAATTTTAAATTGAGTTAGATTGGTTAATGGAATATGAAAGATACAATTTGAATTGAATCGATAAAATGATTTCAATTAAATCCAAATTTGAAATTCTATTGCAATTTCTTGGGTATATCGAAGTCCGAAGAGGGACAAATTGGTATATATTTTAAAGTATTCCGATTTGAGTTACAATCTATATCTATTGTTTGGGAGTTGTGGAAAAAAAAATCCATTTATCTATTGGTCGGGTCTCGATATATTCTACGAATGGTTAGTTATTCCTTCAAACTTAACCAATATCACTGCATACTTCGTAGATTCGGATAACCCGAGTATCCTGTGAAAAATTATGTAGATTCGTTCTCGTACCTATTGTTGATATTCTGATTTGGTAAGCCAAATGCAGAATAGATATTCAATTTAATTTGATGAAATATTCTTCATCTATCTGTGTTGTTTTCGTGCCTGCAAATTTCGGGGACGAAATTTCTTTAAAGAGGGGAATCTGTAATGATCCTAGATTTTGTTTTGTTTAAATTGATAATTAATATCATTTTTAAATAAAAATTGTGAAATTAATTGGTAACTGATATTTAATATCAGTTAAATTATGAATTTCTGGGAAAATGTTTTTAAATTTAATTTGAATTAGATTTTATAAATAATGTAAAGACAATTAGTATTTAAATTAAAAATAAATATATAGGAAAATAAACATATTTACTAAAATCTAATAATAGAACTTCATTTATACCCCTAAGTAATAAATTAAAGTACAAGCAAATAAAGGAAGTATGTAGGCTGTAAGCTTAAAAATACACACATCTGCTAAAATAACAACAACATGTGATTCTATATTACAAAGCATAAAATAAAATGATTTATGTACATGATATCAGCCACCAAAATATAAACAAAGAAAAATGCGTTAAGTATAAAATGAAAACATGTACAAACAAATGGAGATATAAATATGCAGGCCTGGCAGGAAAAAAATATGAAAATGAATGCAAGTACAAACCAAATATCTTTAGCTGTAAACAAAAATAAAAAGTAAGTAATGCAGGCAAGTAAAAGTAAGATAATAAAACAAAAGAAGTTGACAAAGGCATTTAATGCTAGCTAAAGCCATATCACTTCTAGTATACACACACACACACACACATCTATCAGCCTCCAAAATGAACCTGCATGATAAAATAAACATGATGGAGTTAATGCAAATATCTTTAGTACAACATCATCCTATCAGCCTCTTAAAATAATCAGGCTAGTGAATCAAAATTAAGAAATGTCTCTGATGTGTTGTACCAACATAATCTTATAAGCAGTAAAATTCATATATATATATATATATATATATATATATATAAAAACCTCTCTTCCCATTTCTGTTCGTTCATCCAAGCTTAGACCTGAAATAAGTAATCTCAACATAAAACAACAACTTCAGTTTAAAACAAAGATTCAATCAATGAAAACCAGAGATCAAAAAAATGGGTTTCAACAAGCAAAAATTTCACAGCCTGTTTCAAGAAGATGTGCTCTGTTCATTTCTGGAAACACAAGTGAGTAACATTTTTAATAACTTAAGTTTTAATATAGTTGTATATTGATATCTGTTGTATCAGATATTGTATCAATGCTGTATATCAATGTATTATTCTTTTCTTCCGCTATATTGTTTACTTAACGGTGTTATAAGCTCCAGCGAACCAGGTTCGACGTTTGGATCTGCGGCTTTTGAATATGGGTAGCATATTCAGTGCTGATTTTCGAAGGTCGAGTCAGGATCGCTACACTGTAGCTCCTTCACGGTTTGTTATGTTCTTTGGCACACTATCGGGTTTGCGTTCTTTTAATTGCACTACTTCTAGTCTTTAGAACTAGTATGCCTTCCCACAGAATTTTTCCAGGGTAGTAGGTTGTTTCATCCTTTAATGATTCTAAAAGGCCTTGTAGTATACTGCATCTGCTGCCCTCGCTTCGTCTGTATGCTAGTCATATCTATAAAAAAGCTATTTCGAATTAGTTATACAATTGTACAAAAGGTATAGTTGGCATGAAAAACTTCTTTAGATATTCTGCATGTTAAACGGCTTCGGTGAATGGGTTTCGATTGGGAAAAATGCTCTAATCGTTGTCAGACCGATCTTTTTTCAATTTACGGCTGTTTATAATGCTTGAGAATGATATATACATGATTGTCTATGCTTGAATGATTAGATTGGCATTGGTGGACCAGTGGTATTTTACTTGAAGTCCGACCTGAGAAAATTTGCCATTTGTTTGGAGTCGTAGACTTTGAAGTGCTCGGTTGGTGACAAACGTTGCTTGGAGCCATTTGCATGCTTGCTTGGAGAAAATGTTGGTTTTATTCGAGTCTGATTTCGGGTCAGAATTTCCTAGGTTTACTGTAGGTCAAATGGGTGAATACCCAAGTTCGACTTCGATTCGAGACTTCCAAAATCCGCTTCAGGTCAAATAGGCATTACTCAAGTTCGACTTCGAGTCAACCCTAGAGTGAGTTTCTCAACAACCATTTTGACGATTTTTGATGATTTTCAACGATGACCATTCATGATTCGACGCTGTGAGCTCCATGATGGAATCGGAAGCTGGTCAGTTGGGAGTGGTCATAATATACCAGAGGAGCTTGGCAATGTAATTAATCTCGGCATGTATCATATCTTCCTGGTCCTCTGCCTCCAGGAATACCGTTTGAGTGGCAGTTCCTCATCCATTGCTTGACACTATGGTACGACATGGGTTTTAGAGCTTTTCTAGCATTTTTCATGTTGGCATTTTCATCCAATCTATCTTCCTCAAATTGTTTGTCATCTTCAGAGCCAGAGAGAGCCATCATTATATCCTTCCATTGGGTATTCACTCCTAAGTTTGGGTTTGTTGCCAGTGCGTTTGCGGTAGGCGGGGTTCGGGTTCACGGTATATGCAAAAATCATCATGAATCGAGCTAACTTTATGGACCGCTAGTGATCCATAACTTTTGGCTCGATAGTGACCAGGAAAACTGGTATGGATCGTTGGCGATCCATAGTATATGGAACTCAGTCGATACATGTACTTGAGTGATTTCAGACTTTGTGGTGACCTGGAAAAATAGTATGGATCACTGGTGATCCACAGCATATGGATCACTAGCGATCCATATACTTCAACGACTTCAGTACTTTTTCTTCTATAGTTTATGGTGGTCTGGTGAAAGTTATGGATCGCTAGCGACCCATATTGCATGGATTGCCAGCGATCCATATACTTAAGTGATTTATGAGCTTTTCCTTTAGGATCACGTCTACTATCTCATGTTGATTTTCTCCACCACCTTAGCATGTGTTTCCTTGCCTTTTCTCCAATCTTTCTTGATTTGTTCTTCTGTTCTCAAAAGCAAACCTTCTAAGAAGAGATTGAGGATCTAACTTCTGAACTTATCTGATCCAAAGTAGATAGCTAGATCTAAGCTTGAGTTGGGCTTTCAATGAAAGCACCAAAATGTTGACCCAAAAAATGAACCAATATCCTAGTTTGAGTTTGAAAGCACCAGCCCTGTCCTGACAGAGCAATATCACAGATCACAGATATACAAAGAAAGAATAGTAAAAGAAAGTAGGCAAAGAATTTTATAATGGTTCGGCTGTTAATGAAGCCTACGTTCAATTTATATTTTTATTACAGACTTGTTGCTGTTACAAGAGATGTTTGAATACAAGGCTTTGATTATTTCCAAGCTAGATTGGATCTCTTGAGTTAGAATCCACTAGAAAATCACAGTGTATTCTTTGGAAGATAGTTGTGTGGAGGTAGAGAGTGAAGAATAATTCCAGCAGAGCTTCAGCAACCAGTCCGAAGAAGATCCTCTTTATGTTGTAGGTAGGTTGGTATTTATATGGGTTGAAGAGCTTCTGGGCGAGGCCACTCCATTGTTAGCTCGTAGGTAGGTAGGAAAAGACCCTGGGAAAGTTTAGCATGCAAAACGAGGCAAAGCCATGGGTCGTTGGCAACCCATTGCCTATGGGTCGCTGCCGACCCATAGACTTAGCTCATTTTGCAAGCCAGGGTCTTGGCCTCCTTTTTTAGTATTCCTTATCCTGTTTGAAGGCTGGAGGAGAAGCATGGGTCACTGATGATCCAATCAATCAGGATTTTTTTGGAGTTTGGAATTGGAGATCTTTCCATAGCCTATTATCGTAGTTGTTATGTTTCGATGGCAATTCACTAGCTGTTTACGTTCAGCCGCTGTTTGGACCAAAAGAATGCTGATCTCTCGGCTTACTTGAACCTAGTCGTTGTCTCAGCCATATAGCTTGGACCTTGTTGATACCTTGTCTTAGCTTTTCCGGTCAAGTCCAAAACCATCTTGTCTACACAAGGTTGTTATGTTTTCTATTGGTTTCTGCTGGGTTAAAACCCAGATAACATTTGCCCTCCATAGTATGTCTTAGTTGTAAACAAGGCGCGCTCTGGAAGTTTTCGCTCTCAATATCCATCCGTCGATCTCCAAGTGATTGCATTAGATCTTTACGAACTCGTTAACCCATTGTTGTTGGTTGTCTTCCTTTGATTCTGACTGCTACTACTTATCACAACATATCACATTTCTGCTCGTATCTTCCCGGTATGTCTCGAAATGATGAACAGTCGTAAGAGATCGAGATCAAGAAGAATATATGAAGTTTCGTTTTCTCTTTCCCTCTATATATTTGCATTATTATTATTGTTATTAGGGTCGTTAGCGATCCATGTGAGATGGGTCGCTAGCCACCGGATTCCTTCGTAAAATTGGAGTCGGGTCATTGGCGATCCATGATGGATCGCCCTCGACCCTAGTACTTAGCAAAAAAAAATTTCTTCCTCTTGCTTGCTTGTATACATTGCCAGAGCCGATCTAACCTCATTCGACCCGAATCAGTAGACCCTTATAGCGATCCAATTTTCGAGTGATTAATCTCTAAGCAACTCGGTAATCTTCTTGCGCGTTGATCCATCATTCCTTGGGGATACCTCCCATCGTGACTACTTCATCGCGATTCCAGTTTGTGATTCTTGAACCCTAGCTTGAATTTCCAGCCCATTACCCTCTTGAATTGCCACCAATTTTCTAGCTCACCACCGATCCATTCAAAGCACGTTGAATTCAATTCATGAATCTTCTGGTGCCTTAGAAGTTAGTTTGAGGAGGGTTTGCTTAGTTGAATTACTAACTATTGCATTCGTGTAATGACTTGATGACTAGTGTCCATTTGCAACATTGGTTACGAGAAGTTTGAGTTGATTGCGGTTGGAGGAAGATAGTAAATCGAGTCTCGAGTTGTTTCCCAAAACGACATTTGGGCTTCGACCTAGTGCTTGGCATGTTTTGCTATCTTCATCCATTAGGACATAATTGACTTGTGTCTAGTTCCGTAGCAGTTACTGTACGTCACATCACCAGTTGATCGCATTGAGGTTACCATGCAATTTTGGCTTTGACTATTCAGCCATCTGTTGAATTTTCAGTGTGAATCGTTGGCGGTCACTTTAAAATGTTGTTTTCAATTGACTGACTTCTGATAGCCATGTTGATTTCGATCTAAATTTCAATTCCTGGTATTAACAATGTAATCTATGCTCCGTAATTTTCACAAGAGTTTAGGTTGGTAAGTGGGTGCATGACGTAGGTATGGAGTTGTCTTATATAATTTTAATTCGACCTATGATAAAGCTATTTTTTGTCTCGAACGATTGTACGTCGTTCGGGAGCGAAGTCTTGCTCTTGGTCTTTAATTTTTCTTTTCGAGAATTTGGTTGAGTTCCTGTCGATGCTTTTGAATTCCAATGCCACGATTTATTCCAAAATCGGATATAGTGGATGATTCAATCATATCACTCTTTCTATTTCTATATTCTAGTGATCCTAAAAAGAAAAGTGTAACGACCCAGAATTTTAGGCAATATCAATTTAATAATCTGTATTAATAATTAAATTGATTTGATAATTTTCCTTTGTAATTTTAATTTAAATTGGTAAATTTAATCTTGTAAAGGATCACAAATATTTAATCTGGTAACTTTGATCAATATCTTTCTATCAATTTAAAATTGATAAGAATTGTTTTTCAAAGCTAAAGAAATTTTATTCTATTTATAATATATATATTTGATATATATTGTGAATAGAAAATCTTTTGGTTTTAAATAAAAGATGAAGTTTCAAATTTTAATATATATATATGTATATGTTATAATTTGATGTTGTTTTGAAATTTAGTACAATCTATTGATAATATATGTATGAATATTGTAATGTGAAGCTTTGTTTTAGAGTTGATATTTTTCAAAAGATAATTTAAAGTTTAATTCAATTATTTTCAAAATATAAGATAAATTGTTTGTTTTTAAATGTGAAAGTCTAAAAAGGATTTAAACAAGCTTTGTTTTAAAATGCTTCAATTTAAATGGTTATAAATGTATAAATATGAATATTTTAGATTTTTAAATTACATGTATAAGATGCATATTTATATTATAACTAGTTTTAGAATATTTTCATTAATAAGTAAGTTTATATTTTCATATATAAGTATTTAGTAATTTAGTAAATTAAATATGTAAGTTTATAATTACATTTAAATTAAATAAAAAAATTAATTAAAAACACTTATAAACATGTGTAAACATGTTAATACCCTTAATAACACTTGTTAATCAATTAAGCAAGTAGAGTGACAAATGTAAGATTAATTAACATGTGGCAACAATTTTATTTTTAATTTTTAATAAATGTTTTTAAGAAGAAAATAAGTTTCTTTCATAACACTTTCACTTCTCTATTTCTTTTCTTAACTCAAATTTTAATGGCTACCAGAAATTTTCTTTAAACCTGAGATTTTAAAACCAGAAAATATTTCTTCAACCTGAAACATTAAATCAAAAGCAAATCAAAACAGCAAAATTGAAAATCTGCAAATTCAAATGGATGTTCAACTTTAAATCTGCCATTTTCATAACAAAGTTCTTTTCAACTTCAACCTGCATGAAGTACAACTGCAAGTTCAACATTTTTAATCAATCAATAGAGGCATGCAGTAAGATTTTCAGCATCAAAGGCAATTTAAAGCATTTTTCCATATTTAAATTTCAAGTGTCGGGAAATCAAAACTGCTCTCTGCTTTGTTCTTTGGAAATTTAAACAAGGTGAGTAATTATTCTTTTTAAAAACAGATTTTTCTAGATTTTAACCACCATTCATGTGATGCTCTGTGATTTAAGTTTGGTGATTGCATGTAAATATTCAGTATTTATATTGTTGAATATATAGATATGTTTATATATGTGTGTAGAAAACCTGTGTATATAGGTAAGTACTCTGCCTTTTGTTTTTTATAAGACCAGAGTCCTCTTTTCAAAGAAAAATTAAAATCTTCCACTAAACATCATTATTTCACATTGATGATCAAATGAAAGTTGTGTATTAATGTTAGATAGAAATTTTAAAAATAGTTACAGTAAATTTAAATTCACAAATAATTTTTAAACTTGAAAATTACAGTGGATTTTGATTCATGTTAGAAAATCAACGATCTTAATTTTTGTTTTGGATAGTATGAATGGATTAGATGTTAAAAATTATGAATTTTAACATGCAATTCATAATTTTTAAAGTGATAATCGATTAGGAATCTTAAATTGAACGACATCGGCAAATTGATGAATTGCCGATGATCTATACTATAATTGTAGTCGAATTTTTGATTGATGCTTGTTTTTAAGTTGTAGATTAGGGGAAAAATGCTATTGATTTTTTTCAATGAGTGGTTTGATCGAATTTAATCAAACTAGGGTTTTATTTGGACTCGGCTTAACTGTAGAAACATTCGCGACATAAAATATTTGACCGAAATCATGTGCATCTGGGGGAGTTGAAGTTCATGGTCATGGCAACTCGATGGTGGGGTCGGCGAGGTGAAACGACGATGAGATGGTCGTTGGCGTTGGGGATTTGTTTCGTGTTGCTGTGTAGTTTTTGAGCTAGGGATCGAAAATTCGATTTGTTTTTATTTTCGTGATTCTGGGTTTGGTATGGGGTTCGCGCGCGTTAGTGCGACCGACGTCGTTGGTCGCGACGACCTGGATTGGCCGGAGACGGTGGCACACGTACACCGTGCAAGTTCGTGTGCACGTTGATTCCGTGGGGAGAAGTTTTCGCTGAGAGCTCGGGTTAGCTCTCGTGTTATTCACGGGGACAACTCGAAGTAGGGGGAGGTATCTGGGTTGGTTCGTGTTAGGTACGAGCAGATTTATTGTTTTTCTCGTGTTTTTGGGTGTTGCTTTCTGGTTGTTCTGGGTAATGTTAAAGTTTACAGATTTAAACTTGAGTTTGAATTAATATAAACCAAGTATAAGTTATAAAACAAGTTTTATGAAAGAAAACAAATTTTAAAAATTTATAGTTTTAAAACAGATGTTAATCAAACTTATAAAAGTATTAACTAAATTTATTTGCAAATTTAAATGGTTTTAAGATGATTACTTTTGTAAGTAATTATCTTAATTTAATTCTAGTTTTAAAAGAAGCGATTTTAATTTAAAGGATTAAATCAAAGTCTTAAGTTAAAAGTTTAAGCAATGGTTTAGTAACTTAAGATTTCAAATTATTTTGAAAATAAATAAGTTTAAATTGGATAATTAAATTATTTTAAAATTTTAAATTTGATTTCTAAATAACCTATTTTCAAATAAGGTTATTATTATGATTTTGAAAACCAAATTGAATAAATTTGTTTTAAGTTATTTAAATTTGATTTAATTTCAAATAATTTAATTATAAAGATAGATAGGGTTAATTTAACTTTGTTATTAATTTAAAAATACATGATTATATAATTTGTTAATAAGTAAAGATTTAATTAAGATTAATGTTTTCTTAATTAATTAAGGATTTTGAAATATAAGATGTTAATTAATTGTTTAATTAATTTTAAATAATTAGTTAATTGATTATCTAATTTTAAATAATCACTTAATTATGGATTAATTAAGTGTAATTACTTAATGAAGTAATTAATGGCTGATTATTGAATGTAATTAAGTAAGGAATAATTACTTATGGAAGTAATTAGAGAAATTACTCATGGGAGTAATTAAGTGAACTGATTAAAGGGTAATCACTTGATGTTATTAATCCAAGGATTAATTAATATAATTGTTTTGGAAGTTAATTAATTATGGAGTAATTAATTAATTAAGAGTTAAAGATTTTTTTTAATAATGGAATTAATTATTTGTTAAGTAATTAATTAAGAAAGAAATCAAGATTTATTAATGAAGTAATTAGAGATAATTACTTATGTAAGTAATTAAGAGTTAATTACTTAATTATTTTAGTTAATTAATTAATGAGATTAATTAATTAATGAAATGTGTTTAATTTAAGATTAATTACTAAGTGTAATTAATTAAAATGTAATTAATTAATAAAGTAATTAATTAAGGATTATTTATTAATTTAATTGATTAATAATTACTTAATGAAGTAATTAAAGATTAATTAATTAGATTAATTAATCAGGGTTAATATAATTAATTAAGATGTTACTTGATTAAGATAAGTAAGTACAAATTGTTAATTGCTGATTATGATTAATGAGATGATTAATTATAAATTAATTATTTAATTACAAGTTAATTATTAATTAATAAGGATCATTAGTTAATTAATGAATTAATCAAGATTGATTAATAAAAGTAATTAATTTAAGTGTGATTAATTAATTGCGGTTTAATGCAATTAATCATAGTTAATTAATGGAAGTAAATAAAGGATCATTAATTATTGTAATTAATGATAGTAATTAAAGGTTAATTGCTGTATAGGGTTAAGGATAATTACTTGAATGTAATTAAAGATAATTAATCAAGGGAGATTAATTAAGGAAGATCATTTAGAGATGATTAATTTATTTATCTGGAATAAATTAATGAAGAGGATTTAAGTAATCCAATTGATTAAGAATTAATCAATTCTGCTTTTGGATGATTGATATTGGATGATCAATTTATATTGGATGATTGGTATTGGGTGATTGGTTGATACTGGATGATTTGGATATCTCTATGTGATATGCTGCTTTGTGAGATGAATGTTTGTTATGAATTATCTATTGTGATAATGTGATTCGTCTATCTGTTTATATCATCCTGAATATAAGTTTAATTGTTTAAACCCCTAAAATAACTTGGACATTTAAAATGGCGTTTGGTTTCGGTGAGACCGGAATCGGGTTTCCATATTTGGGATCCGAAAACCACATCGATTCCAATTAAACGTTAGGTCGTGAATCCAAGTGGAGTGCTAGTGAAGACTCGAGGTGTAACAACTATACGTCAGTATAACTCTGTGGGTGATTCCGTAATGAGTTTGATGGAATAGTACTTATAGGTTCGAGATAGTAATTTAGAGTGCAAAGGCTATGGTCGTTGACTCTGAGGGTGATTCCAATATGAGTGCAACAAGATAGTGCCGTCGGTTTCGTTCGAACCCGGAATGAACTTGTATGGATTGAATGCTTTCAGAACATCGTCAGGTGGACGATGAGCATTCTAAGATCGATGTGTTCTATAAAGGTAATCACAGGCTCAAGCCTCATCAACCGAGAATGGCTAAAACAGGGGAGGTGCAACAAGGTTAAGTGGGTCATGCCCAAGTAGGACGAGATTTACCCCTGTCTAGAGGTCCCTTTCTATTTCGGCTTAGTGTGTGGTTGGTCGCGCCAACCACGGGGTGGTCTTGTTCGGGACTGTTCAGTAAGGAATGGTCCCGGCCTTGTGTTGCAGGGGAGCGGATGTACTCGTCGGTATGTTGATCTAGGCCACGTACTGTGACGGGCGGTACCCCAATAGCCCTGCCATTGATGGAAACCCATTCTTCCTACGAGACCCTACAGTTTTGTTTGTATTACCCACTTTTGTGGCTAGCAGCTGGAATTTAATTATGTAACAATTTTGGCTATTTTTTATTTACTTCAAAACCCTAGACACTATTATAATATCACTGGATTTCCTATCAAATGTTTTGGTTAGCGTAAGGTAAAAACTTTTTCATGTTTATGTGCACGAAGTCTTACGTGATACCTTTTCTTTTCAAAGGTTTTTCTAAAGTTAAGCAATTTAAACCCGTTTACTCACACCAGACCCCTGTCTGACCCGAGTGTTTATTTTCTGTTTTATTAAACTCTTGGGTACTCATATTATGTATAAGTAGTCAAGTGATTCAGGTTAGCTTGACGAATTCTGGAAGAGATATGGAGCAGGAGGCTTCCACGTGTAGATATATTATGGTTCCGCTGTGTTTGTTTGATATCTGTATCTTGTGTTCTTGAGTTGTATAGTTAGACAGATGTTTATAACTGTCTAAAATCTGTTGTTCAAGTTGTATACTCTGATGTAATATGATACTATGTAATAATTTATGTGATATATTATATTTCATTCGTTCCGCAGTGAGTTATCTGATGTTGTTGTGTTTCTTCTTTCTCTTTCTTATCTTCTTCTATCCCTTTCTTTCTTCATTGATGATGCGACTTTTTGAAGATAGGAAGTCGGGTCGTCACAGTTGGTATCAGAGCATTAGGTTGAGTGAATACCTAGGCTCTGGAGTGGTGCCTTTCTTGAGAGAGCGTACTTGTATTTTTATATATAACTATATATATATATATTTATATATATCTATATCTACCTAATCTGTTGGGTTATCTGTTCGAATTTTCCAACATAAGTTTTAGAGGTGGATGGAGTAGTGGTGAGTGTGTGTAACACGATTACCACTGATGGAAGAGGTCCATATATTTGAGGTTGGAAGTATTGTCGAGACTGTAGACCTAATACCGTCTCGAGTGAGATTTGTAGTTTGGAGTAAGGATTTCTCTGATATGCGAAGGAATTTTTTTAAAGATTCGGAGTTTATCTTTGAAGTGTAAGTTTGGATCTGTCGAAAGTGCAGAAGTAATTGATGATATCTTGATAACTGCGTGATGAGATGCAGTATCCATGGATTTTTCCGAAGGTGTTTTCTCTTGAAGCAGTTTTAGAAGTGGTTGAGGAGCAGTCTTTACCTGCTGCAGGAAAAGATTCGTCTGTGTTGAAGATGTTAGGATCTTTAGCAAGGAGGTTAGCTATTTTGGAATATGAGACTAAGGTTTATAAGATGCTTCGCTTCGGCATGGTCTCATTTGTCGTTCCTCAAGGAGAGAGAGATGTTGATGCTTGGTTTAGAGCCCGAATTTCTTGAGAGGATTTCTGCCATCTCGAAGGTCCGTTGTGTGGTTTGTTGATGGTTTTGGTTTTCGAGAAGCCTTTGGATTAGACTTTGGTTAGTTGTGGTAGCAGTTTCAGATCGAAGTGTTCGGTGTGCTGACGAGAGGTCTTTTAGCTCTGCAGTATCATCGAGGTAGAGTTTGGAAGCAGAAGTGTGGTTGTTTCTCCGATGGTTCAGGAATCTTTGTGTTTTTTTCTTCCAACAGTCCGGGCAGTTGGTGGATGTTTTATTGAAGAGTTAACCTTGTTTGGAAAAGCTTAAAGCTGTTTTATTTGGTAAAGAGAAGACAGTTTATTTGGAATCCAAACTAGGTAGGATCGCACAAGTGACTTGCGATTAATTTGGAAATTTTTCTTAGGAAATCTTTTGTTTGAGACTGAGGGTTCTTATGTGGAAGTAGGAGCTACTGAGTAATCAGAAGTTTGTCTGCATCTGGAGTTGAGTTCCATATTGTTTGGTTCCAGAAGTGATTTTGGTGGTAAGCCTAGTAGAAGAGTTGGTGTATCAGCTCAGAAATTTTTGATTTGGATTGGTCAGATCTAGTTTCTGAGTTGGATTTATGTTATAAGGTTGTGTGACCGAGTCAGATGAGTCACTCAGATTATATGGATTTGATGAACAAATTTTTTCCGGATATATTGGATAAGTTTGTTCTCATCTATTCCAGAATCAGAGTTGTGCAGCGGAAGCGAGGTAGCAGCTGTGCAAGGAAGGAAGCAAGTTCAGTTTTCTATTGCTTAAGAAGTAGAGCTTGTGTTCTGGATTTCGACGGATTTTGGAAGACTTTTCTGTTGGATTTGATCCGGTAACTGGATTGTTTTGGTCTAGTTGTTTCTAGATGTATCAGCATAGGTTGAGCTGATCAGGAAAAGGATTGGCATCCCAGGATTGTCTGTGGAATTATGCTGATATGAGATAAGGAGTTTGGAATTCGAAGTTGGAGACTTCATTGTTGTTAAGATTTCTCTGGTTAAGAGAGCAGTAATTGAGTAAGATGGGATGGCTAGTTTTGAGGCATTTGGGATTTCTTATCTGTGTTTTAATAAGATAAGATTGAATTGCCAGTTTGGATAGCTGGAATTCATTGTATTTCACGTATCTCTGAGGGAGTACGTATATGATTCATCGTTGGTTGTTGAATCTGCAGTCTAGTTGGATTTGAAAGTTGTGCTAGACTTGAGTATAGTCTGATGTTCTATTCAGATTGATAGATCTAGAGATGAGAGGAGCTTTGGATTTTGGTGGTGTAGTTTGTTATCTTCTGTAGAGCGAGTCTCCCGGTGATTTATACTTGGGAAACTCTAGATAGTGTTAGTAAGATTATTCTAATGTGTGTCAGGATAATTAGATAGGTTTGTTTGTTTGATTGATTGCTATGGTTGTTAGCAACTGGTTGATAGGAATGCTTTGCTGATTGAAATTGAAATTTTTGATGGGTTATTAAATTACCTTTGCTTTTAAATTTCGGGGACGAAATTCTTTTAAGGGAGGAGGATTGTAACGATCCGGAATTTTAGGCAATATCAACTTAATACATTAACAATTAAATTGATTTGATAATTTTTCTTTGCAATTTTAATTTAAATTGGTAAATTTAATCTTTTAAAGGATAACAAATATTTAATCTGGTAATTTTGATCAATATCTTTCTATCAATTTAAAATTGATAAGAATTGTTTTTCAAAGATAATGAAATTTTATTCTATTTATAATATATATTTGATATATATTGTGAATAGAAAATCTTTTGGTTTTAAATAAAAGATGAAGTTTCAAATTTTAATATATATATATATGTATATGTTATAATTTGACGTTGTTTGGAAATTTAACATAATCTGTTGATAATATATGTATGAATATTGTAATGTGAAGCTTTGTTTTAGAGTTGATATTTTTCAAAAGATAATTTAAATTTTAATTCAATTATTTTCAAAATATAAGATAAATTGTTTGTTTTTAAATGTGACAGTTTAAAAAGGATTTAAACAAGCTTTGTTTTAAAATGCTTCAATTTAAATGGTTATAAATGTATAAATATGAATATTTTAGATTTTTAAATTACATGTATAAGATGCATATTTATATTATAACTAGTTTTAGAATATTTTCATTAATAAGTAAGTTTATATTTTCATATATAAGTATTAAGTAATTTAGTAAATTAAATATGTAAGTTTATAATTACATTTAAATTAAATAGAAAAATTTAATTAAAAACACTTATAAACATGTGTAAACATGTTAATACCCTTAATAACACTTGTTAATCAATTAAGAAAGTAGAGTGACAAATGTAAGATTAATTAACATGTGGCAACAATTTTATTTTTAATTTTTAATAAATGTTTTTAAGAAGAAAATAAGTTTCTTTCATAACACTTTCACTTCTCTATTTCTTTTCTTAACTCAAATTTTAATGGCTACCAGAAATTTTCTTTAAACCTGAGATTTTAAAACCAGAAAATCTTTCTTCAACCTAAAACATGAAATCAAAAGCAAATCAAAACTGCAAAATTGAAAATCTGCAAATTCAAATGGATGTTCAACTTTAAATCTGCCATTTTCATAACAAAGTTCTTTTCAACTTCAACCTGCATGAAATACAACTGCAAGTTCAACATTTTTAATCAATCAATGGAGGCATGCAGTAAGATTTTCAGCATCAAAGGCAATTTAAAGCATTTTTCCAGATTTAAACTTCAAGTGCCTGGAAATCAAAACTGCTCTCTGCTTTGTTCTCTGGAAATTTAAACAAGGTGAGTAAATTATTCTTTTTAAAAACAGATTTTTCTGGATTTTCACCACTATGCATGTGATGCTTGGTGATTTAAGTTTGGTGATTGCATGTAAATATTCAGTATTTATATTGTTGAATATATAGATATGTTTATATATGTGTATAGAAAACCTGTGTATATAGGTAAGTACTCTGTCTTTTTTTATAAGACCAGAATCCTCTTTTCAAAGAAAAATTAAAATCTTCCACTAAACATCATTATTTCACATTGATGATCAAATGAAAGTTGTGTATTAATGTTAGATAGAAATTTTAAAAATAGTTACAGTAAATTTAAATTCACAAATAATTTTTAAATTTGAAAATTACAGTGGATTTTGATTTATGTCAGAAAATCAACGATCTTAGTTTTTGTTTTGGATAGTATGAATGGATTAGATGTTAAAAATTATGAATTTTAACATGCAATTCATAATTTTTAAAGTGATAATCGATTAGGAATCTTAAGTTGAACGACATTGGCAAATTGATGAATTGCCGATGATCTATACTATAATTGTAGTCGAATTTTTGATTGACGCTTGTTTTTAAGTTGTAGATTTGGGGAAAAATGCTATTGATTTTTTTCAATGAGTGGTTTGATCGAATTTAATCAACCTAGGGTTTTATTTGGATTTTGGCTCGGCTTAACTGTACAAACATTCGCGACATAAAATATTTGACCGAAGTCGTGCGCATCTGGGGGAGTTGAAGTTCATGGTCATGGCGACTCGATGGTGGGGTCGACGAGGTGAAACGGCGACGAGATGGTCGTTGGCGTCGGGGGTTTGTTTCGTGTTGCTGTGTAGCTTTTGAGCTAGGGATCGAAAATTCGATTCGTTTTTGTTTTTGTGATTCTGGGTTTGGTATGGGGTTCGCACGCGTTAGTGCGACCGACGCCGATGGTCGCGACGACCTGTATTGGCCGGAGACGGTGGCGCACGTACACCGTGCAAGTTCGTGTGCACGTTGATTCGGTGGTGAGAAGTTTTCATTGAGAGCTCGGTTTAGCTCTCGTGTTATTCACGGGGACAACTCGAAGTAGGGGGAGGTATCTGGGTTGCTTCGGGTTAGGCATGAGCGGATTCATTGTTTTGCTCGGGTTTTTGGGTGTTGCTTTCTGGTTGTTCTGGGTAATGTTAAAGTTTACAGATTTAAACTTGAGTTTGAATTAATATAAACCAATCATAAGTTGTAAAACAAGTTTTATGAAAGAAAACAAATTTTAAAAATTTGTAGTTTTAAAACAGATGTTAATCAAACTTATAAAAGTATTAATTAAATTTATTTGCAAATTTAAATGGTTTTAAGATGATTACTTTTGTAAGTAATTATCTTAATTTAATTCTAGTTTTAGAAGAAGTGATTTTAATTTAAAGGATTAAATCAAAGTCTTAAGTTAAAAGTTTAAGTAACGATTTAGTAACTTAAGATTTCAAATTGTTTTGAAAATAAATAAGTTTAAATTGGATAATTAAATTATTTTAAAATTTTAAATTTGATTTCTAAATAACCTATTTTCAAATAAGGTTATTATTATGATTTTGAAAACCAAAATGAAAAAAATTGTTTTAAGTTATTGAAATTTGATTTAATTTCAAATAATTTAATTATAAAGATAGATAAGGTTAATTTATCCTTGTTATTAATTAAAAAATACTTGATGATATAATTTGTTAATAAGTAAAGATTTAATTAAGATTAATGTTTTCTTAATTAATTAAGGATTTTGAAATATAAGATGTTAATTAATTGTTTAATTAATTTTAAATAATTAGTTAATTGATTATCTAATTTTAAATAATCACTTAATTATGGATTAATTAAGTGTAATTACTTAATGAAGTAATTAATGGCTGATTATTGAATGTAATTAAGGAATAATTACTTATGGAAGTAATTAGAGAAATTACACATGGGCGTAATTAAGTGTAGTGATTAAAGGGTAATCACTTGATGTTATTAATCTAAGGATTAATTAATATAATTGTTTTGGAAGTTAATTAATTATGGAGTAATTAATTAATTAAGAGTTAAAGATTTTTTTTAATAATGGAATTAATTATTTGTTAAGTAATTAATTAAGAAAGAAATCAAGATTTATTAATGAAGTAATTAGAGATAATTACTTATGTAAGTAACTAAGAGTTAATTACTTAATTATTTTAGTTAATTAATTAATAAGATTAGTTAATGAAATATGTTTAATTTAAGATTAATTACTAAGTGTAATTAATTAAAATGTAATTAATTAAGGATTATTTATTAATTTAATTGATTAATAATTACTTAATGAAGTAATTAAAGATTAATTAATTAGATTAATTAATCAGGGTTAATATAATTAATTAAGATGTTAATTAATTAAGATAAGTAAGCACAAATTGTTAATTGCTGATTATGATTAATGAGATGATTAATTATAAATTAATTATTTAATTACAAGTTAATTATTAATTAATAAGGATCATTATTTAATTAATGAATTAATCAAGATTGATTAATAAAAGTAATTAATTTAAGTGTGATTAATTAATTGTAATTAATTGAGGTTTAATGCAATTAATCATAGTTAATTAATGGAAGTAAATAAAGGATCATTAATTATTGTAATTAATGATAGTAATTAAAGGTTAATTACTGTATAGGGTTAAGGATAATTACTTGAATGTAATTAAAGATAATTAATCAAGGGAGATTAATTAAGGAAGATCATTTAGAGATGATTAATTTATTTATTTGGAATAAATTAATGAAGAGGATTTAAGTAATCCAATTGATTAAGAATTAATCAATTCTGCTTTTGGATGATTGATATTGGATGATCAATTTATATTGGATGATTGGTATTGGGTGATTGGTTGATACTGGATGATTTGGATATCTCTATGTGATATGCTGCTTTGTGAGATGAATGTTTGTTATGAATTATCTATTGTGATAATGTGATTCGTCTATCTGTTTATATCATCCTGAATATAAGTTTAATTGTTTAAACCCTTAAAATAACTTGGACATTTAAAATGGCGTTTGGTTTCGGTGAGACCGGAATCGGGTTTCCATATTTGGGATCCGAAAACCACATCGATTCCAATTAAATGTTAGGTCATGAATCCAAGTGGAGTGCTAGTGAAGACTCGAGGTGTAAGAACTATACGTCAGTATAACTCCGTGGGTGATTCCGTAATGAGTTTGACGGAATAGTACTTATAGGTTCGAGATGGTGATTTAGAGTGCAAGGGCTATGGTCGTTGACTCTGAGGGTGATTCCAATATGAGTGCAACGAGATAGTGCCTTCGGTTTCGTTCGAACCCGAAACGAACTTGTATGGATTGAATTCTTTCAGATCGTCAGGTGGACGATGAGCATTCTAAGATAGATGTGCTCTATAAAGGTAATCACAGCCTCAAGCCTCATCAATTGTGAATGGCTAAAACAGGTGAGGTGCAACAAGGTTAAGTGGGTCATCCCCAAGTAGAACGAGATTTACCCCTGTCTAGAGGTCCCTTTCTATTTCGACTTAGTGTGTGGTTGGTCGCGCCAACCACGGGGTGGTCTTGTTCGGGACTGTTCAGTAAGGAATGGTCCCGGCCTTGTGTTGCAAGGGAGCGGGCATACTCCTCGGTATGTTGATCTAGGCCACGTATTGTGACGGGCGGTACCCCAGTAGCCCTGCCATTGATGGAAACCCATTCTTCCTACGAGATCCTACGATTTTGTTTGTATTACCCACTTTTGTGGCTAGTAGCTGGAATTTAATCATGTAACAATTTCAGCTATTTTTTATTTACTTGAAAATACTAGACACTATTATAATATCACTGGATTTCCTATCAAATGTTTTGGTTAGCGTAAGGTAAAAACTTTTCCATGTTTATGTGTGGGAAGTCTTATGTGATACCTTTTCTTTTCAAAGGTTTTTCTAAAGTTAAGCAATTTAAACCCGTTTACTCACACCAGACCCCTGTCTGACCCGAGTGTTTATTTTCTATTTTATTAAACTCTTGGGTACTCATATTATGTATGAGTAGTCAAGTGATTCAGGTTAGCTTGATGAATTCTGGAAGTGATATGGAGCAGGAGGCTTCCACGTGTAGATATATTATGGTTCCGCTGTGTTTGTTTGATATCTGTATCTTGTGTGCTTGAGTTGTATAGTTAGACAGATGTTTATAACTGTCTAATATGTGTTGTTCAAGTTGTATACTCTGATGTAATATGATACTATGTAATAATTTATGTGATATATTATATTTCATTCGTTCCGAAGTGAGTTATCTGATGTTGTTATGTTTCTTCTTTCTCTTTCTTTTCTTCTTCTATCCCTTTCTTTCTTCATTGATGATGCGACTTTCTGGAGATAGGAAGTCGGGTCATCACAAAAAGCTTCCCACATCGCTTCAGACGGCGACTCCGTTATCAATCGTTTATCGATAACGGATAAGTGTGGAAGAGATAATTTCAAAATACTATATGGATTGTTCTTCAATTGTAAGCAAGCTATCTATACTAGATTGTTTGTTCGCAGTATTCAAGATACTGGACTCTTCTCATGTAGATAACACATTACATCTACCCTGGTCAATGCTCAGGACCTGATTGGTCAACTTACGTTGACTTCCCTTGGATTCCGAGCATTGGTTATATGAAGATATTATTGAAAGTAAAACATACCTGACAGGGTTGAATGCCATGTTTTTTCGTTGAAAATGATTTTTCGTTCATCCAGTCTTTAGTCTAGTGGAGGTTCTTCCACTCCTCCAGAAGCTGGGTCCTACACAACTTAGGCTTTGCTTATTATTCCTATTATATTGGGAGGACTGATTGTAGTTAAATTACGAGGTACAGTTGCTCTTATAGAGTTGTAGTTGAAGTTTAATCAAGCATAGTTTTAGCCTTCCAAAACTAGCACATGAGTTGTTCGATTGCGATTATCCTTCTCTTGCGTTTTTCAGATTCAACGCACACCAGCTCTGTCTCTGGGACTATTGGCTTAATTGCTCGATTCCGAGCATTGCTTTTTCTCGCTATTGCACTTCTTGTGTTCATGTGCAGCATACTCATTTACTATAATTCTATACATGTAAGTAATACTTCTGTGGTCATTTCGGCATATTCTATTTTTTTAGCTTTGTTTAGAATTATGAAGCAGCTTGGTCTAGCCAGTTCTATAGCTAATCCCCACTTATGCTCAATTGAGTTCATTTCAACAAAGTATTGGTGTAAATGCCTAAGTCCGTAGGGATGACTACTTTGACTACCGCACCAACATGTTTTAGGAGACTAGGTATCCTAAGAAATACAGTTGATTGCCCTAATTCAATTGACATGATAGCTCCCATGTTCGGGAATTAGGGACTTCGTTGCTTGACCCCAAGATCTGAGTTTTGTAATGGTGTCGACTAGTATTAGAAAGATGTGTTTTTGGCATCCTTTACTATAGTAAATTCTTCTGAGTCCGATGTTGAGATCCTAATCATGTGTTGGTTTCTATGTTCAAAAACTCATTAATGGATGACTCAACTCTGTGGATTTTTCCTTGACATTGTGAATCTTTGGATAGCATGAGATGCCAGAAGGTAGAGCTGAAGATTCAGTAAAAAAATTTCTTTTGTTTCTGAGAGCATATGTATCGATAGTTTCATTTTGGGCTCCCCACTTAGCATCACCAAACTTCGAGTAATGGCATATTCCTACCAGTTGGAACCAAATGACCATTGGAACCAAATGATCTAGTCGGACCGTAAGTTGGTCATCGATCCTTCTCGTCGTGCCAGACTATGAGCGACGGTGGATTTCTAAACATTAAACCCTTAATTTCCTTGGTTGGCGATTCTGTTGCCAGCTCTATTTTGTGATACAAAACCCTTATCTAACCAACCTCGCGGTTATTTGTGTTAGGGCTTTGAAACATTTCTTTCGATTATGTATCATTACTTCTATCCCTTCTTGAGGGACTAGCTATTTGAATACTTATATTCAGTGATTGTGAAAGATGGAAATCCGTGGGGTGAATTGCTTATTTGCCCCCAATCTCATTCTGTAATTAAGAAAGTTGGGGAATTTTATTTCCGACCTTCCATGACTTCTCCCGCTAGTCCTTGGCCGTGCATGCTCTTCTTGGTTGCTGACGTTGTCACGGAAGTTTTGTTCATATGTCAACTCTTATCTTTGAGAATTGATAACCTGACTGCTTAGTTCCAAGCAACATTTCCTCGAGGCTACCTATCTTTCAGCTATGTATAAATTCTTTCTAAGTTGAATTTAGGAAATTCAGTTGTGCACGAGCTTTCATCCCTAGAAATTAGTATATGGGCAATTCAATCCTAGGATTTCCTTTTGACGTTGCTTTACTCCTGCGCATTCGCTGATTCCTGTGATGAAAGGTCGAACCATTCGACTGACCTATGAAATGATGATATGTCTTTTGGTTGTTGCCTGTCATTGGGCAACGATAGTTTTCTGAAGAAAAGGTAGAAACTCAGTTGAGGACCGATTCTATCTCCGGAAGGTAGTGCTCGATGGTTTACTGCGGTGAGTATGTCTCACCATCCTTGTAGATTGAAGTTTTCCTGGCATAGCCGGGGTAATACCGGTACTTAGTGAGTAGAATGTTTCCTAGAGTTGCTAGGGCAACATTGGTACTTATGAATAGAATATTTCCTAGCATTGCCGGGGCAACACTAGTACTTAGGAAATAGAAAATTTTCCCGATGTTGCCAGGGCAACACCAGTACTTAAAAGATAAGAGAAGGCCTTGGTGGTGGCGAGGCAATACCGACACTCAGGAGGTTGGGATCGATTTTCCCTATCAATTCGGCGGTTCCCTTAATCTAGATGGGTACTAGTTTCGGCCTTCAAAAACTAGCACTTTGAAGGTGGGATTGTTGATGTATTTTCTTAGTGCTGCCTGTCTTCGGGCGGTGTTAGAGTCATGTCAGTGGTGGTTGAATCATTCATCCAATCCTGTGAATTGAGTAGATTCCTTTTAACCCTGTGTGGTTGTTTTCTCAGCATTGCTTAAATCTGGGAGATGCTATGTTCTGGAAGTGTGAGAGTCCCAAGTGTTTCTGCTGCTTAGCTTTGTTTAGCTTTGTTTATAACCATCAAGTATTACCCTTGGAGATGCAAGGTGGTTGCTTAACCAACTCCATAGTTATTCTTATTCATGAAAAATCGAACTTCCTCCCACCGGTTTTTGTTATGATCTGACGACTATCTGCGAAACCCTTTATTTCTGGGCGAGACCCTTCACTTCTAGGTGTCAAACTCCAAAATTTGAAATTGTGGAGCAAGCCATCACATTGCCCTTGGTATAACCACATTCATTTCTATATTGATCGTGGAACGGTAGGGTTCGGTAGTGTTCGCCTTGAATTCATACACTTAACCTTGCTTGTTTTAGGCCATATGCATTATGCTGGACTAATACCATGTTGTGGATATCAACCTTATTCGTTGGTTCCAATCTTCGAAAATCAATGGTTTAGCAGCTTGATTTTAAGAGTTCTCTCCTTGTCGTTGTTTGCCTTCGGATAACAACTGGTTTTTTACAAGTTAGGTTTTGAGACCTTATTCGAGCACCTGCTTCTATCTTTGAAAGCTGGTGCATTGATGATTTGATTTTGGAAATGCTTTCTGTCGTTGTCTATCTCTATAGGACGGTAAGTTCCTCCTTTTATTGCAAATTGGAGCGATCATTCATCCTAGCCAAGTGTTAATGCGTTATGTGCCTCTCAGTCCATAGGGATGATTATTCTGAAAAGCTGATGTGAGACTTGATGTTCTGGGCGGCTCCCTTGATGTCCCCAGTCAAAGGTATGTCGCAGCTCCTATCTTTGGGAAATCGTGACTTGAGTGTCTTGAACTTTGACATTTTGTACATTAACTTTGGTCGAAGATCAAAATTCTTTGCCGACATCTTGGTTTGTGAGCATTACGACACTACCGAAGCAATGCCGGTTCTTTCGGATAGTGGGAGTCGATCCCTATCAATCAAAGTGCACCACTTTTGATACTGCATGGCTTACGAAATGCACTGCTTTTGAGAGTGCGTGGCTCATGGGATCGATATGATCCGTCGACTCAGGATGGTTTGGAACTTCTTGACTTTGCCACTAAGGAGTTTGTTGATATTACCGGCAACGAAAACACTCCCAAAACATTGTAGAAACTGCAAACAAAGGGAGGAAAGGGAATGATGGAAGGAAGTGCCGAGGAGCTTGTGTGGAGATCGATCCGATCTTTGTTATTTTTGAGTCAGTTTGTTCAAGTGTAGAGTCTGCACTTAGTGTTTTGGTCATGGAGTCAGTATTTTCTTTTTATTGGTCGGTGTTATATGGGTACGTCCCCTACATTTTTACCCTGTATGAAAGAAAATTATAAGCAATACATTGAAATTCTGACTATATTCTTATTTGTCTATTCATGGGCGTTCCGTGCACTTGTCACACTTATCCAATTTTTGTGATTGCCACCAAAAATTTTATTTGGAGTAACAATGCTTTGTTTGGAGTAACAGAACTTGTGAACTTATTGTTTTCAATTGTTTTTTATTTATGTACCAATGTATTCCCCCCAGTTCATAAGGCTATTTAATTCAAATGACCAGTAACTTATAATTTAGATAATTTTTATATAAAAGTTGGAATTTGGACAAGTCACAGCTTGAGTTTCCTTCTTTTGGAAGTTTTGCAACTTTAGCATGTAATCCAAATGTCTTGTGATATTCTGGTAAGTGTGCAATATATGCGTGGTCGAGAGGTGCACATTGCATGGGTTAACTAACGGCGGTTATAATCATTAAGTGTCATTAATTGAAACTTTTCTGCTGGTTTGTAGAACTCTAGTTTTGTTGGAGTTGTGCCTATTATTCCTAATCATAGAAGAGGTTGGCTCTAGTTATGAGACGGGCGGTGTTCGGGATTGATATGGCCCGTCGATCCTATTCTGATGCTCCTCGAGGCTGCCTATCTTCGGGAAATATTGAGGAGTTCATGCACGGCTTATGGGTGCGTGGATTTTGATATTCCTCTATGTTGCCTATCTTCGAGCAATGTAAAGGGTTTGTGTTTTGAAAGTTAGTGCGCGACTTACGAAATGCATGGCTTTTGGTACTCCTCGGTGTTGCCTATCTTCGAACAACGTGAGGAGTGCATGTTTTGGCATGGCTTATAAAATGCGCGGCTTTTGATACTCCTTGGTGTTGCCTATCTTCGGGCAACATGAGGAGTTAGCGATTTGAGTCGATTCGTTTTCTTCTATTTGACGAGTTGATGGAGCATACTCGGACGCAGTTTGACCGGTCTAAGCAGCTAAACTATGACTTTCAAGTCGTTTTGACCCCGTCGACTTTGCTTACATGAACACGGTTTTTTTTTGGTTCAAGAAGCTAAACATTTTTTGCTTCGGGTAATCATGGCTTGGATAATCCTTCCGTGTTTCTGGAAGATGTACACGTCCAAATAGATTTGGCTACCATGGCAGAGAGATCTATAGCTGACGCATGAAGATGGATTGAAGAAAGAGCCTATGGGACTTCAGGGCATGACTCTTAGCTCTTGGTCTAAACTACCTTTAGAGAATGGGTCTTTAACTGGCAAAAGGTCTAAGAGGAAGAGGAATTGGTCACCAAGAGTGGTCAAATAGTAGTTGGAAAGAAGTGGGCAAGGATATGCTAGTATTTCGCTTGTTGCACTAGCTAGGTCCTTATGTCTGCGGTTGTCAAAATGCCAATTTTTTTGATCGGGCTTAACAGAACTGTGGTATGATTAGTCTCGGCCTTTCTTATGGCTATTCAAGTATGCGCGGTGCCCCTTATGCCATAGGGCTGTTGGCGCGCTCGAACTATGTCCATGGTCTCTCCATAACTCGTTTGGTTTCCTTTGGTCCAGTGGATGCGGTTTTCCCAGGTGCCGAATCATGGCTTGATTTGAGTTGGCTTCTGATTAATCAAAAGGTCAGTTCAGTTTTGGCTTAGTTTCTTTGAGCGACTTTAAACCTATGGAATTTAACGCTGCTTGTTTCATCAGTGGTCAGAAGTGATCCAGTTAATTATATGGAGTGACCGATATGATTGTCGATTTGCGGCCTCGGAGCGTGACTTCATTGACTTCAGGGGGCTCTGGATTAGATGACTGCTGATCTTCCAGTTCACCTTCGTGGATATCAATCCTACATAAATTTTGCTGATCTATCGTTAGCCTTCACGACGCTTTAGTTTATAAAGACCTTCATGTTCACGAAGGGTTTTTAGATCAGATGACAGCTGATCTACCGGTTAGCCTCCACGATGCTTTAGTTCGTGAAAGACCTTTACGTTCACGAAGAATTTTTAGATCAGATGACCGTCGATCTATCGGTTAGCCTCCATGACTCTTTAGTTCATGAAAGATCTTCACGTTCACGAAGGGTTTATTGGATCAGATGACTGCTAATCTACCTGTTAGCCTTCACGATGCTTTGGTTCGTGAAAGATCTTCACTTTTACGAAGGGTTTTTTGGATCAGATAACCACTAATCTACCGGTTAGCCTCCACGATGCTTTAGTTCGTAAAAGACCTTCACGTTCGCGCAGAGTTTTTTGGATCAGATGACCACAGATCTACTGGTTAGACTCCTTGATGCTTTAGTTCGTGAAAGACCTTCACATTTGTGAAGGGTTTTTTTTGGATCAGATGACCGCTGATCTACCGGTTAGCCTCCGCGACATTTTAGTTCATGAAAGATCTTCATGTCCGCGAAGGGTTTTTTGGATCAGATGACCGCTGATCTATCAGTCAACCTTCACGACGCTTTAGTTCATGAAAGACCTTCATGTTCGTGAAGTGTTTTTCGATTAGATGACCGTCGATTTATCGGTTAGCCTCCATGATGCTTTAGCTCGTGAAAGACCTTCACATTCGCGAAGGGTTTATTGGATCAGATGACCGCTGATCTACTGGTTAGCCTTCATGATGCTTTAGTTCGTGAAAGATCTCCAAGATTGCAAAGGGTTTTTTATGGTCGAATGTCCGACGACCAGACGACCTTGGAATGATAATTTATCGATTCTACGAGAAGTTTTGGGTTGTCTGTCCGATGGCCCGGCGGCCTTGATTCATCGACGTCATGAGGAATTTTTTAGATTCAGCTCAAGGGAACATAATTTTATTAGTTCCTATAGTTTAAGGTGTTGGATCCATTTATTTGGCGATCATTAGGACAAGATTTCTCGATGCCACCAGCAATGCCGGTTCTTAGAAGGGAGGATTGACATGACTCGTCGAGGATATAAAAGCATATCTTTCGCCGTGCTGTCTGCAATGCCCCTAGTGTACCGTTACGTCTCATTTGGAAAAGGAGAGTAGACATGGATGGATGAGAAAGCATCACTTTAGGTTTCTTCCCCATTCCTTAGCTGCTTGCTAGCTAGAGTATTGTCTAATAATCATCTTTTCGTCTGATTTCATCTGTTAGCTAGGGCGCTTTTCTACTTTTTCTTAGTAGCCTTGGTTGGGCAGAAGGTCCCTAAGGTTCTGTAGCTCCTTCATGGTTTGTTATGTTCTTTGGCACACTATCGAGTTTGCCTTCTTCTGATTGCACTACTTCTAGTCTTTAGAACCATTATGCCTTCCCATAGAATTCTTCCAGGGTAGTAGGTTGTTTCATCCTTTAATGGTTCTTGAAGGCCTTGTAGTAGACTGCATCTGCTGCCCTCGCTTTGTCTGTATTATAGTCATATCTATAAAAAAGCAATTTTGAATTAGTTGTACAATTGCACAAAGGTATAGTTGGCATAACAAACTTATTTGGATATTCTGCACGTTGAACGACTTTGGTGAATGGGTTTCGATTGGGGAAGATGCTCTAATCGTTGTCAGACTGGTCCGTTTTCAAGTTATGACTATTTATAATGTTTGAGAATGATATATGCTTGATTGTCTATGCTTGAATAATTGGATCGACATTAGTGGACCGGTGGTATTTTACTTAGAATCCGACCTGAGAAAATTTTCCATTTGCTTGGAGTCGCAGACTTTGAAGTGCTGGGTTGGTGACAAGTGTTGCTTGGAGCCATTTGCATGCTTGCTTGGAGAAAATGTTGGTTTTACCCGAGTTTGATTTCAGGCCAGAATTTCCAAGGTTTACTCTGGGTCAAATGGGTGATTACCCGAGTTCGACTACGATTCAAGACTTCCAAAATCCCCTTTAGGTCAAATAGGCGATTACTCAAGTTCGATTTCGAGTCGACCCTAGAATGAGTTTCTCAACAACCATTATGATGAATTTTGATGATTTTCAATGAGACCATTCGTGATTCTACGATGTGAGCTCCATGATGGGATTGGAAGCTGGTCAGTTATGAGTGGTCACAATATACCAGAGGAGCTTGGCATTGTAATTGATCTCGTTATGTATCATATCTTCCTGGTCCTCCAGCCTCTAAGAATACCGTCTGAGTAGCACGTCCTCATCCATTGCTTGCACTGTGCTACGACACAGGTTTAAGAGCTTTTTCTAGCGTTTTGCATGTTGGCATTTTCATCCAATCTATCTTCCTCAAATTGTTTGTCATCTTCAGAGCCGGAGAGAGCCATCGTTATATCCTTCCATTAGGTATTCAGTCCTAAGTCGGGTTTGTCACCGGTGCTTTTGCAGTAGGTGGGTTTTTAGGGGCGGTGCCCTTAAGGTTCATGGTATATGCAAAAATCATCATGAACCGAGCTAACTTTGTGGACCGCTAACGATCCATAACTTTTGGCTCGATTGTGACCTGGAAAAATAGTATGGATCGCTGGTGATCCGTGTACTTGAGTGATTTCAGACTTTGTGGCAACCTGGCAAAATAGTAGGGATCGCTGGCGATCCATAGTACATGGATCGCTAACGATCCATATACTTCAGTGATTTCAGTACTTTATCTTCTACAGTGTATGGTGGTCTGGTGAAAAGATATGGATCGCTAGCGACCCATATACTTAAGTGATTTCTAAGATTTGCCTTTAGGATCATGTCTACTATCTCATGTTGATGTTCTCCACCACCTTAGCATCTATTTGCTTGCTTTTTCTCTAATCCTTCTTGGTTGGTTCTTCTGTTCTCAATAGCAAACCATCTAAGAAGAGATTGAGTATCTAACTTATGAACTTATTTGATCCAAAGTAGATAGCTAGATCTAAGCTTGAGTTGGGCGCCCAATGAAAGCACCAAAATGTTGACCCAAAAAAGGGACCAACACCTTGGTTTAAGTTTGAAAGCACCAACCCTGTCCTGACAGAGCGATATCATAGATATAAAGAAAGAACAGTAAAAGAAAGTAGATAGAGAATTTTTATAGTGGTTCGGATGCTAATGAAGCCTATGTCCACTTTATAGTTTTATTATAGATTGGTTGCTGTTACAAGAGATGTTTGATTATAAGGCTTTGATGCTAGATTAGATCTCTAGAGTTGGAATCCACTGGAGAATCACAGTGTATTCTTTTGGAGATAGTTGTGTGGATGTAGAGAGCGAAGAATAATTTTAACAGAGCTTCAGCAAACAGTCCGAAGAAGATCCTCTTTATGTTATAGGTAGGTTGGTATTTATATGGGTCGAAGAGCTTTTGAGCCAGGCCACTCTATTGTCATCTTGTAGGTAGGTAGGAAAGAACGTTGGGAAAGTTCGGCATGCAAAACGAGGCAAAGCCATGGGTCGTTGGCGACCCATAGACTTAGCTTATTTTGTGAGCTAAGGTCTTGGCCTCCTTTCGTAGCATTCCTTAGTTATCCCGTTTGAAGGCTGGAGGAGAAGCATGGGTCACTGATGATCCAATCACCTAGGATTTTTGGAGTTTGAAGTTGGAGATATTTCCATAGCCTTTTATCATAGTTATTATGTTTCGATGGCAATTCATTAGCTGTTTACATTCAATAGCTTTTTGGACTAAAAGAATGATGATCTCTCGGCTTTCTTAATCCCAGTCGTTGTCTCAGCCATATGGCTTGGGCCTTGTTGATCCCTTGTCTTAGCTTTTCCGGTCAAGTCCTAAACCATCCTATCTACACAAGGTTGTTCTGTTTTCTATTGGTTTCTGTTGGGTTAAAAACCCAGATAACATCCGCAATATTCCAAAATTACAACATTATTTTTATTTCATGGGGATAAAAAAAACAAAAAGCAATAACTAAATAGATAGTCTACTACCAGAATAACATCTCGGCTTTCAGCCTTGCCCTCCCTAACTTGTGCTGTAATAAGGAGGGAGTCATGACAACATATGTCCGGTGAATAAAAATCTTGAGCTTTACTATATTAGTACTTGGGCAGTATATTACAAATAGAAATATGTCTTATGTTTCTACTTACAACATAAGTCTTTTCAAATGTAAGCCTAAAGGCTTCTCCAAAACCTAATTAAAGGATTTCCAAATATAAGCCCATAGCTAACTTGCTATCGACCAAATAACCCATATCTATTTTTAAGAATGTCCTAGTAATGTAAGAGGTAGCACTCAAGTCACTTACTACCTTTGAACGGGAATTAGGCAAACTTCGACCATCTAATACCTTATTTAAAGCACGTCCACGTCATTTACTACCTATAATCCCAAGGCGGATCCCCACTAGTAACTATCTAGCTAACATTGCATGGAATCTGTTCAACAACTTAATACTTTCTATTGAAGCGGGCCTTTCCCGAGATATTCTCTACCATGCCTAACTTATACCCCGACCATTTACTACTTCCTACATAGAGAAGAGGCGGACCCTCACACAACCACTTATTACCTTCAATATTTGAAACCGGTCCTTTGTATTATGACCCGTACTCTACGGTGACGTCTCACATTAGCCTGATTGTCCAAAGGTACTGATAGCCAAATTAGCTGGGCAGATGTACCCTATAGAATTTGGAACTAACCTCAGATCATCGTAGTTACTTATTATAGGTGATGTCTCACATCATCCCCAAAGTCACATTGCTGGTAGGCAGATTGGCTAAGCAGATTTCCATGTGCTTTTGACTGACCTCACATTCCTATAACTTAGTCATAATCTATATCACACTCTACATATATTATCACACACCTCACCATTTCCAAAATCAAGGCCTTATACAGAATCTCTCTTATTTCACCTTTAACTTTAGTTACCTTCGTAAGGGAGATTTAATAGAATTAATAATCTATTTAACTACGCAATTACACATTATAATTATACGTTAGTTACACACACACACACACACACACACACACACATTGATACGGGCCTAGTAATTTCTAATTTTGCGATGTTTACACTCTAGACTAGTATTTAAATGTCGACTCTTTAACCAATTATATAAGTCTCATTCCATATTATCAAAAATACTAAATTTCCAATATTCGTATCCAAAGATTCCAATCAATAGACCTGTGTACAATAAAAATTTAAACTCAACTTATTCCATCAAAATAATGGATTTATTGATAATAGAAACTTACAATTCCAGTTTTTATACTTTATTCAACTCGTTTTCCACATAAAATAAATAAAGAAATTTCTATTCAATTCATAGGAATAATCAGTGCAAACAACAAATAAATTCATATCTTACACACTACTCCTTAATTAAAATTCTTTAACCAAATTCAAGGAAAAAGAATAAGAGTGGAACATAATGTAAAATTATCTAAACTGCACATCTACACAATCCCCATTATTTTGACATAAACAAATTTGAGATTCCAATATGGAATTGACATTTCCCATTGAAGGGTTTTGAGGGTTTATAATTTATGTATTTCACAGACCAAAGCTCTCCAAGGTATAGACAAACCCGAATTACACTAATTAATTGCTAAAATAGAAAAGATAAGATTTCCACTCATAGTATGGCCTTAGCTTTGCCTCCTTTGCTTTTGACTCGCCTTTGACAGGCTCTTATCTGATCTCTTCTTTTTAATACATATATACAACAAGGGATTTGTATATACGTTAGATTTTCAAAAAGTTAATGGTTTGGAGGAGAAGTTGAGAAAATAAATAATAAACAAAGATAGACCTATAGGATTTTTTAACTGAAACCCCAACAAAGTTTTCTGAATCTTTAAAGAGATGGATTGACAGAGCTTCGCTAATGTTCCTAAAACATTTCTTTAATAAAAGAGGTCTAGGAACTTATTTATAGTGGTGGGAAAGCAGCAGAATCATCGGATTTAAATAATTAAATCTGGAACATTGAAAATGCCAAAACCCCAACTGCCACTGCTAATAAGTGGTCAACCGCCCCTCTACCACCGGTCGATCGCTAGAGGTCGAGCGGTCAAGGTTAAGGGAACGTTGATTTTCAACCGTTGTTTAATTTAAGGTATTCCTTAATTAGTATTTAGTGTTAACGTTGGTCTTAACATTTATTTAATCCCTTAGTCTATCTACTACTAGCTTTTTGAATTTCAAGTTTTAAAATTAATTATTCATTTGAATTTGAATTCTATTCAAATTATTTTAAACCCGAAAAACTTCAAACGTTCATAATTTTTCATTTGAGCTCCGTTCATGATATTATATATGGAAATTGGTTAGAATTTTGCCACGAATGCAATGACGTAACTTTCATGGCCAAATTTTAATTTTTGCAAAATTTTCATTTTTACCTTTACCTTATTTAATTTAATTTGTCTAATTTAATTATGGTTAATTTTACAGGGTATTACATTCTTACCCCCTTAAAATGAATTTCGTCCCCAAAATCTTTCCAAGGGAGAACAACATAACGCACATTAAGCATCCATATTATACAACCAAGTTATCTAGACATCTATCTACTTATCCAAAAATGCAATATGATTATGTATTGTAGACATATTATAAATGAGCTCAATCCTAGCATGAGTGTTTAACCATGTCATATAAGTATGTAAGCAAAAAACCTTAAACATGCATGAAGATTTCTACACGAGTGCAAAGAGATAGTGAAATGTGTAGCAACCATCTTATAAAATCCAATCTAGCAACCACGATGCAACCAAAAACCTAATTTTAGAGAGAAATGAGTTAGCAGTCAAAAGCATGGGATGAGAGATCCTAATCTTTTCTTCGATCTCCCATGTATTTTCCGCTGGGTTATCTCCCCATTGTAGTCGAACCAATATAATTTTGTTGTTGTTGAGATTTCTAGTTCCGTGCTCCATAATGCATGCAGCGGCATGGGACTCTTGGCTCTGCGTCACAATCACCCAATTAATCAGGCTTCACCACAATAGCTATGTTATGAAGGCGTTTCCTCAAGTGCAAAACGTAAAAAAAATCATGGTCTCTTGCTAATATGTCAGGTAGCTTCACGTGGTATCTCGGTCTTTCCATTCTTTCCATAACTCGAAAAGGCCCAACAAATCTTGGAGCCAACTTTTCTTGATTTTCTGAATCTCACGACTCTTCTAAAAGGGGAGACTTTGGTAAGAACCATGTCTCTAACCTCAACCTCCAATTCTTTCCTTCTCTTATCCATGTAGGATTTTGGCAATCTCGCACTGCCTTCGTTCACTGCCTAATAGATTCTACCTTCATTGATGTTTCGCAAATCAATTTTGGTTCGAGTAAAATTTGTCGGTGGTTTTCCACCAACAGTTAGGCGATTTGCATTGCCTCCCATAAAGTGGTTCAAAGGGTGCTATACCAAGCATCGATTGATAAATATTATTATAAGTAAATTTCACTAAAGGTAGATGCTACTCTGAATGTCCTCCAAGGTCCATGATTCAAGCTCTCAACAAGTCTTCCAGGATCCTATTTATGCTTTCTGTTTGTCCATCTGTCTACGGGTGGTAAGTGGTACCAAGATTCAATAATGTTTCCAAAGTTGTCTGCAAACTCCGCCAAAACTCGCTAGTAAATAAGAGGTCCCTATTACTAACGATGCTAATTGAAATTCCATGAAATCAAACCACTTCCTTAATGTTAATATGGACTAAAGATGCTATGGTCCCATTGTTCCTAATGAGAATAAAATGGGCGCCTTTTGTGACTCTATCCACTATGAGCCAAATTGTTTCTTTGCATCTTTGACTCCTAGGCAACCAACTATGAAGTCCATTGATATATGTTCCTATGTCACTCGGGATTTCTAATGGTAATAACAATCCTCTGGGCTTCCGTTGCTCAGCTTTAATCCTTTGACACGTTAAACACCTAGAAACAAATTCAACTACTTTCTTCTTCATCCCTAGCTAATAAAAAATCTGTTTTATATCCCTATACATCTTATCTCCTCCAGGATGAATATTCATTCATGAATGGTGACATTCAGTAAGCACCTCCACCAACATACTATTAATCCTTGGGACCCAGAGGCATTAATCTCTCCATAAATATTCCTTTCATGAACTACATATCTACTGACATGGAGAAATTGTTCTGCTCTCCTTAGCTTATCCAAGATATCGACTACCCCTTTTTCTTTATTCTGCTTAAGTCTAATATGGTCCATTACCATTGGTCTAAACTTCATTTCTTCCAAATAGTTTTGAGTGGGTTCTATTTGCGGTTGAAAGTTGAAATTCGAAAGGAACTCCAACCGCCTCCACTCATATATAGCACCCAAGGTAGCATGCCTTCGGCTATGGGCGTCGGCGATGACATTCCTTTTTTTGGGGGTATACCGTAGTCCAAAGTCATAAGATGCTATAAACACCATCCACCTATACCGTCTAAGGGAAAAACAAATATTTGAGTGATTTATGGTCAATAAACAACTCAAACCTTTCCCCCAAAAGATAGTGCCTCAACGTCTTTAGGGTGAAAACAATGGCTGTAACTCCAAGTCATACATTGGGTATATCTTTGTGAGAAATGAGGATTACAGATCTTACGGCTAGGATTAACACTAGAGGGGGGTGAATAGTGTTTATAAAGAATTACTAAATCTTTTTGAGTTTACGTTAATTTATACACATATGTGTGCAATATACAAACACAGATATGATCACAGAAACAAACACAGATGTAGAAATAAAATAAAAAGCAGTAAAGGAAAGAACACGCCGGATTTTATACTGGTTCGAAGTTACCCTGCATCCAGTCCCGCAACACAAGTACGGATTTCCTTTCAAAAGCAATCTTTACAATTACACCCTCGATTTCAAGGCTACGAGGTACACCCTCCAGAATCACAATCCTCTGGGTAGAGATACTTGATTTTTTGGGCTACAAGTTCTCCCACTTGATTTTACGAGCAACAAGTTCACCCAATTGATTTTCCAAGGCTACAATCACACCTTATCACGCTTGATTGATTTTCAAGGCTGCAATCACTCATTTTCTCGCTAAGTTGATTACAAAATCCCTATAACTCTGAATAGCACTGAAGATCTTGTTGAGATAGTGATAGAGAATCAAACTACGAATGATTGAGTTCAATTCAATGTAGATTTCGGCAGAGTAATGATAAGAATTTTTATTAAGAAAAGTGAAAGAAGAAGAGGAGCGAAAAACCAGAAAATCTGATGTAAAATTCATCGAAACTGACCCCTATTTACAGTAGAACAACAGTCATGTCCATTCGTGAAGAGTTATGGCGAATAGACACTTCTTTTGAAATTGAAATTTTAAACTCAATTGACACCATGTCGACATGGTCACCATGAGTATGTCAACATCCCAAAGCAATTTTTTGATGATTTGATTTTCTTTGAAAATAACCTTTATCTTATATTAAAACTATTTTAAACTTTATAAATATACTTGACTATAGTTAAAATTCATAAGTAAATATAGATAATCTATATATATATATATAGAATTTAACTATAATTTTATATTTAAATCTAAGTATAAATATTTTAAAAGTTAAATATATTATATTAAAAGATAGTTTAAAATCAGGAGTAATTTGACTTTGAAATTTAAGATGATTTTGAGGCTGAAATTATTTAAAATCAGGATAGATGTTTTTGATGCTTTTAAAAGGAAGGTTTTGAAATCATTTTGAAAATAAGATATAATTTTGAAAAAAATCATTTTGAATAAAAGGTTAGCGGATACAAAACAATGTTCCACTAGATTTTTCGTAGGTTCCATCCTACTTAGGGTTCCATCCCTTTAACAGGCTCCAAGTGGATTCCATTGCACGAATAAATTGGATTTTAAGATGCCAGTGCTTTTCTAGGAGTTTTAACAAAATTTTCTAATTAAATTATAAATTACTTGAATTCTTGAACTCTTGATAATCTTGATACTCATGAGTCTTCAGTCTTGATATCTTGAATCTCTATACTGTACAGTCTTCATTCTTGGTACCTGCATGGTTAAATCCTGCATATACATATATATCTAAACTTATAATGTTAGTATTTATATTTTATAATATATTCTAAAGTTATTGTTATCAAAACCATCATCTCACGGACTAACAATCTCCTGATTTTTGATGATGACAACCTTTGTTTATAAAATATTACTTCTATCCTAATAACTCCCCCTAAAACTAATAACCCCCCCAATCTATGCCTAACTACCCTATTTTATACTTCTCCCCCTTTGTCATCAACAAAAACAAACTCTAAACTTTATAACTCCAAACTATATAACTCCCCCTAAATCTAATACCCTATGATATGTGATTATAATGATAGTGTTATCATAAATAATCAACACTTAGATAATCCTAATCCTAAACTGCTAACAATTCTAAGTATATGATAAACATATAGTTATATTTATTCATAGGGAGGAACACATATAAGAACACAATTTTTTAGTCATATAATTATATTTACATTTTCGTTGTAAACGTAAGAAGGAATAAACAACAAAGGTAAAGAAAGAGAAGAAACTAATGTGTGTATTTGAACATCGGAGATCTATGAATCGAACAGTTTGGATAATAGAAACAGAAATTTCCACATTGTTCGACAAGATTCCCATCTTTGTCAAAACACACTTCTTCAACGCGCACACAACTTTGTCGTCATCCTCCGCTTGTGCTTCTTCCATGGGTTCTTCTTCGCTGGCCTCTTGTTCTTGATTGAGTGAAGAATCTTCATCAATCAAGATAGGGTTGGCTTGATTATCCATTAGAAATTTTTGCAAATTCCTAAGAATCTTTCCTTGTCTCTCTTGTTCCTTTGCCATACGGAGTTGAATCACTTGAATTTCAGTCATCATCTGAAGTGCATCCTTCAGAGACTCCTCCATTTTTGTTACACGAGCGAGAGTAGTACGTTGAAATGGACCAGAAGTAGGAGAGGGGAACGAAAATGTTGATTTTATGTTTGATTTGGAAGATGATGCCGTGATTTTATTTGTTTCAGAAGATAGAATAGAATGAGAAGAGAGAGAATGATCAAAAATTCGAAAATAAGAAGAATATATAACCAATTTTTTGAATTTTGGTGGGAAATTTTTTTTAAAAATAAAAACTTCGTATGCCGACATGGGTATATGAGGGATGTCGACATGCTCCTTTATATTTCTACTATTTGATTTATTTTAGTATTAATTATTTATTATAATAGATATTTATATTTTATATTTCATTTATTGAACGAATATCTAATTTTTTTCTTAATTTAGTAAATATTGATTCATTTAAGGGTTTTGTTAAAATATCAGCAATTTGATTCTCAGAATTGATATAATCGAGAGTAACTACTTCCTTACTTATATTATCTCTGAGAAAATGATGTCTGATATCAATATGTTTAGTTCGAGCATGATGAGTAGTATTTTTGGTTAAATTTATTGCACTAGTATTATCACAATAAATTGGTGATTTTGAGATATTTAAACCATAATCTTTTAAAGTTTGTTGCATATATATTACTTGAGAACAAGCCAAAGCAGCAGAAATATACTCTGCTTCAGTTGTTGATAAAGAAACTGTGTTTTGCTTTTTACTAAAGCAGGAAACCAAAGAATGCCCCAAAAAGTGACAAGTCCCACTTTTACTTTTTCGGTCTGATTTACAACCAGCATAATCAGCATCAAAGTAAGATATTAAGTCAAAAGAATCATTTTTAGGGTAAAATAAACCATAATCGGATGTGTGTTTAACATATCTTACGATTCGTTTTACGGCTTTTAAGTGGGTCTCTTTAGGTCAGGATTGATATCTGGCAAGAGACAAACACTATGCATGATATCAGGTCTACTAGTAGAAATATAGAGTAGTGATCCAATCATTCCTCTATATAATTTTTGATCTACATCTTTCGAGAGATCTTCTTTAATAAGGTACACATTGGTTGCCATGGAAGTGGGTTTTCCACTTGCAGTAGTCAAACCAAATTTACTAATTAGGTCTTTAGCATATTTTTCTTGACTAATAAAGATACCATTATCTAATTGTTTTATTTGTAATCCTAAAAAGAAATTTAATTCACCCATATGACTCATCTCAAACTCGTTTGTTATTATTTCAGAAAATTCTTTATTCATTTCAAAATTAGTTGATCCAAAAATGATATCATCTACGTAAACTTGTACTAGTTGAATATCATTTTTATTTCTTTTAATAAAAAGAGTATTATCTACTTTACCAATTTCAAAATTTGATTGTAATAAATAAGATCTTAGTCTATCATACCAGGCTCTAGGAGCTTGTTTTAGACCATATAAAGCTTTCTTGAGTTTGTAAACATGATTTGGTAATTTATCATTTTCAAAAAGTGATGGTTATTCAACATATACTTCTTCTTTTACAAATCCTTTTAAAAATGCACTTTTAACATCCATTTGAAATAATTTGAAATTATTATGATTTACGAAAGCAAGTAGAATCCTAATGGCTTCTAATCTTGCTACGGGAGCAAAGGTTTCATCAAAATCTATTCATTCTCCTTGACAATAACCTTGAGCGACTAATCGAGCTTTATTTCTAGCTACCTCTCTTTATTCATTCATTTATTTTTATAAACCCATTTAGTTCCAATTATAGTTTTATTTTCAGGTCTAGGAACAAGTTTCCAAACATCATTTCTAGTAAATTGATTTAATTCTTCTTGCATAGCCAAAATCCATGAATCATCAGTTGATGCTTCTTTTGGATTTTTGGGTTCAATAGTTGATATAAAAGCTACATTACCCATTTGACTTAGTTGATTTCTAGTTTTAACAACAGATTGCATATTTCCCAGTATATTTTCTATAGGATGATCTTTTCAAAGTTTAGTCCTTTTATTAGGATGATTACTTTCAATATTAGTTTCAATTGATTCTTGATTTTGAGTGATTAAATCCTCTTCATCATTTGTATCTTCGAAATTTTTGAAATTTTCATCAAATGAAACATGCATTGTTTCTTCAATGGTGTTAGTTTTTATAGTTTTTAAATTAAACACTCTGTATGCTTTACTTCTATTAGAGTATCCGATAAAGATTCCTTTATCGGATTTAGGATCAAATTTATCAAAATTATCTTTTGTATTTAAAATAAAGCATTTTACTTCCAAAAATTCTGAAATAAGATACCTTAGGTTTCTTTGAATAAAGAAGTTCATAAGATGTCTTATCAGTCATAGGTCTAATTAAAATTCTATTTAAAATATAACAGGCGGTAGCAACTGCTTCTGTCCAAAAATTCTTTGGTAAATTACTATCTGAAAGCATAGTTCTCGCACACTCTTGAATCGACCTATTTTTACATTCTACTACTCCATTTTGTTGAGTTCTTGAAAATGAAAAATTGTGAGTTATTCCCTTTTTATTGCAGAATTCCTCAAACTTTTCGTTTTCAAATTCACCATCGTGATCACTTCGAATAGTTATAATTTTTAGAGAAATTGATTTTGAATTCTTTTTGAAAAGGTCTTAAAACATTCAAAAGTATCACTTTTATGTTTCAAAAATATTGTCCATGTAAATCTAGAATAAGCATCTACAATTACAAAAACATATTTACTATGATTTATTGACAGAATTTGAGATGGACCAAATAAATCAAGATGAAGTAATTCAAGAGGTTTTGAAGTTGAGATCATATCTTTAATTTAAAAGAACTTTTTCTAAGTTTTCCTAATTGACAAGCGTCACATAGACTATCTACTTTAAAATTCATTTTAGGAAGCCCTCTTACTAGATCATGTTTTGACAATCTAGATAAGAGCTTGGAATTCAAATGCCCAAATCTCTTATATCAAATCCAAGGGTCACTTGTATTTGCCAACAGACACAGGTTATCATTTGAAACTTTCATACTAAGAATATAAATATTCTTTTTCCTGACCCCCTCAAATATAATAGTCGAATTATTATCTTCAATGTGACATTTATCTTTTTCAACTTTAATTTTATATCCTTTATCGCATAGTTGACTTATACTTAGCAGATTATGTTTCAAATTCTTAACTAGCAAAACATTAGTAATAGTAGGAGTTTTAAAATTGCCGACTTTGCCAATGCCAATCACATATCCTTTTGAATTGTCTCCAAAATTAACCAGTCCTCCATCTTTGTATATAATATCATTCAGTATATCTGGATTGCTAATCATGTGTCTAGAACATCCACTATCAAGTATCCATTTGTTCTTTCTGATCTACACAATTTGTCCATTGAGGATTGATTCGTCAACAGCCATAAAGCATGATTCCTGCACATCAAATAATTTTGGTAGATAACTTGAATTTGAATATTGATTATATGCAGACTCATGAAACAATGATGATTTGAATATTTCTAAACTAGTATTAACAAATATAGTCATTTTGAAAAAATTTCAAAAATCAGATTATGAAACTTTGAAAACCTCGCTCTGATACCAATTGTGAGAAATGCGGATTACAGATCTTAAGGCTAGGATTAACACTAGAGGAGGGGGGTGAATAGTGTTCAAAAGAATTACTAAATCTTTTTGAGTTTATGTTAATTTAAACACAGATGTGTGCAATATACAGACACAGATATGATCACAGAAACAAACACAGATGCAGAAATAAAATAAAAAGCAGTAAAGGAAAGAACACACCGGATTTTATACTGGTTTGGATTTACCCTACATCCAGTCCCACAACACAAGTACGGACTTTCTTTCAAAAGAAATCTTTACAACTACACCCTCGATTTCAAGGCTGCGAGGTACACCCTCCAGAATCACAATCCTCTGGGTAGAGATACTTGATTTTCCGGGCTACAAGTTCACCCACTTGATTTTACGGGTAACAAGTACACCTAATTGATTTCCCAAGGCTATAATCACACCTTATCACGCTTGATTGATTTTCAAGGCTACAATCACACCTTTTCTCGCTAAGTTGATTACAAAAGCCCTATAACTTTGAATAACACTGAGGATCTTGTTTGAAATAGTGATAGAGAATCAAACTACGAATGATCGAGTTCAATTCAATGTCGATTTCGGCAGAGTAATGATAAGAATTTTTATTAAGAAAAGTGGAAGAAGAAGAGGAGTGAAAAACCAGAAAATCTAATGTAAAATTCGTTGAAACTGACCCCTATTTATAGTAGAACAACAGTCATGTCCATTTGTGAAGAGTTATGACGAATAGACACTTCTTTTGAAATTGAAATTTTGAACTCAACCGAAACCATGTTGACATGGTCACCATGAGTTTGTTGACATCCCAAAGCATTTTTTTGATGATTTGATTTTCTTTGAAAATAACCTTTATCTTATATTAAAACTATTTTAAACTTTATAAATATACTTGACTATAGTTAAAATTCATAAGTAAATATAGATAATATATATATATATATATATAGACTTTAACTATAATTTTATATTTAAATCTAAGTATAAATACTTTAAAAGTTAAATATATTAAATTAAAAGATAGTTTAAAATCAGGAGTAATTTGACTTTGAAATTAAAGATGATTTTGAGGCTAAAATTATTTAAAATCAGGATAGATGTTTTTGATGCTTTTAAACGGAAGGTTTTGAAATCATTTTGAAAACAAGATATAATTTTGAAGAAAAATCATTTTGAATAAAAGGTTAGAGAATACAAAACAATGTTCCACTAAATTTTTCGTTGGTTCCATCCTACTTAGGGTTCCATCCCTTTAACAGGCCCGAAGTGGATTCCATTCCATGAATAAATTGGATTTTAAGATGCCAGTGCTTTTCTAGGAGTTTTAACAAAATTTTCTAATTAAAGAATAAATTACTTGAATTCTTGAACTCTTGATAATCTTGATACTCATGAGTCTTCAGTCTTGATATCTTGAATCTTTATACTGTACAGTCTTCATTCTTGGTACCTGCATGGTTAAATCCTGATATACATATATATCTAAACTTATAATGTTAGTATTCATATTTTATAACCTATTCTAAGGTTGTTGTCATCAAAACCATCATCTCACGGACTAACAATCTTCTCATAGTCCTTTAATTGCATGCTAGCATAAACTATCACTCTTCCTTCTTGCATAAGAACTGCTCTCAATCCTATGCCACGTGCATCTGCATAAATCATAAAAGGCCTCGTTCAATTGGGTATGACGAGCACTGGTGAAATTCTCAATAGTTCCTTCAGCTTCCACCAAAAGCTTCCATGCGTTTCTCATCCCAAGCGAGGACTAAATTCTTTTTGGTTAATCAGGCTAGAGGAAGTGATATCTTTGCATTATCTTTTATCAATTTCCTATAATAGCTTCTAACCCTAGAAATCTTATAACCTCCATGATGTTCTTTAGAGTCTTCTAATTCGAAAAAGCTTCTACTTTTGTGGGGTCCACAGCTAATCCTTGTTCCGAAACAATATGCCGAAGAGATCTCACTTCCTTCCCCCAAAAGTCGCATTTTGAACATTTGGCTTTAAGTTAGTGCCTTCTCAAGGCTTCTAATATCTCCCTTAAGTGACCTTCATGCTCCTTTCACTTTGCAAAATACCAAAATGTCATATACAAAAACTACCAATTTTTTTTTAACTGCCCCTAAATACTCTACTCATCAAATCTACAAAGTATTCGGGAGAATTTGTCAATCCAAAAGGCATCACTTCCCACTCACTGAGTTCATTTGGTATGCGAACTGCAGTCTTTGGTTTGCTATCCTTTGTGATCCTTAGCTAATGAAATCCAATTGCCAAGTCCAATTGGGAGAAGACTTTGGCTCCCACAAGTTGATCACACAAATCATCTATCATAGTTAAGGGATATCTATTCTTCTTAGTCAAAATGTTGAGTTCCCTATAATTAACACAAAGCCTCAATGAGCCATCCGTCTTAGTATCCAAGACAATAGGAGCTCTCTATTCTGAGGTACTTCGCTAAATGAATCCTTCCTGCAATAACTTTGAGATCTGCTTATCCAATTCTTGCATTTGCTTATGGGTCATGTGTCTTAATGATAGAGCGATTGGTCTAGCGTCCTTCTCTAGATCAATCCAAAAATCAATCTCTCTTTGGGGTGGAAGCCCCAAAACTTCTTCAAACATATTAGAAAATTCTTGAACTACGAGTATAGATGAAAGTTCATTTTGCGATAGATTCATCGAGTATAGATAACTTAACTTGACTGAATTTTGAGGGGTAAAATGAACGTCTAGGTCTCATCCTCTACAACTCTTAAGCCATACTACCCCTCTTATCCAAGTCTAAGACTACCCCGTAGTGCGATAACCAATCCATATCTAAACTAAGTCCATACCTCTTGAAATTTAGAATGTACGCATTACATATGAAATCAATGTCACATATGTCTAGCACAAGGTCTTTGCAAGTTGAGAACATATGTATTTGAATCTACTAGTGGGCGGGTGATAGTTTCAGTTTGAAGGTTTAAGGAGTTAATCACGTTCCTATCTATGAATGAACGCGATGCTCTGTAGTCAAATAGAGTATGAATTTTATCCCTTAAAATAAGAGTTACACCTCCCATAGTTGTCTTCCCTTAGTCTCTATAAGGGAGTCTATTCAAAATAGGGGCAACGTCAATAGCGTAGGCTTGCACACTCTGGCCTTCCTTCACCATCTTTGAACACTGATTTTTGAAATGTCATTCCATGTGGCAATGGTAAAACTTCCCCTTAAAAGCTTTCTTCGACAGATTTACACTACAATCCTTTATGAGGTGTCCTTTCTTTGGCATCTACCACACACTTTACCTTCTTTCTTAAATTTCCCTTTTGACAATTTATTTACCCACAAATTTCCTTTCTTGGCCTTTCTTGATTCTGTATGGATCCTGCCTTCTCCTTCTCCATTTCTTTTTCCTTAGCATTCATCTTCTGCAGTAAAACATCTCAACAAGTGTCTCATAGGTAGTTCCAGTGGGTATTTGAGTCAACAACCATTCCCTAAGCGGGGAGTGCAGGCCTTGACAAACTTTGCGGCCTTCCTCATGGGTATATCAATCAAATTCATTCCAAACTTTTCTAATTTTGTAAACTTAGTAATGTACTCCTTTAGAGTGGAGTCTCAACTTCCTAAGCTATATAAATTACTCTAATTACAGGCTCACTTATACTCTTAACATAAACATAGTCTCAAATTAGTTTTTGAACTCGTCCCTAGTGACACCCCTACCATCGTCCTCCCCAACCACCATATTCCACCAATTTAAGGCTTCTCCTTTAAGGTGCCAAGTTACAATTCTTTGCTTCACTTGACCCTCCCGACCAATCTCCTAAAATATCCTCAGCAGTCATTTATCCATGCCTTAGTCTCCACGAAGCTTTCCTTTACAGAATATACTCCTTCTCTAATACTCATAAAATGCTTACACATTTTTGGAAGATCGGTTGGACAGGGTGATGGCTCGGCAAGCAGGACAACGGGCGCCACCAGTGCAGTCTGCTAAGGAACAAGGAATTGTTCTACGCGCTTGAGGTATTGTTTAAACCATTTAGACATCCCTTGAATAGTGGCCTTTCTTATGGCGTTGTTCCTTGTCCCAAAAGATGAATGATTTTTAGACATAGTTTATTTTCTATAGGTAAAACATTTAGTTATAATTTCTAAATATAGTATTATGTGCTGAAACAAAGATTTGCCAAGCGTAAATGCATATATGCATAATAAAGCATACATATAATAGGGTTTTTGGAAAAATCCTTTTAAAAATTACAAGCATGTCTCTCATACGTATAATTTTACCCGTTGATCGAGTAACCTAGGCTCTGATACCAAATGCAATAACCCATACTGAAATATGCCTAAATTTCGATCCAGAAAAGACCCATCGAAACTAAGAACCATCTGAAAGCTGGATGCTGGTGGTAAGAAGAATAGTAAAGAGCTATCTATCTACATATTTTGAATCTCATAATGAAAGGATAAAATATAATAATAATAACAACAATACCCATTTTATTCAAATTGTCATTTTAAACCATAATAAAATATTCATGATACCAAATTCCAACAATAATCTTACATACCCGCAATATTCCAATATTACAACATTTTTTATATTTCATGGATATATTGAAAACAGTAGAAAATAACAAGTAAATAGATAGTCTACTGCCCCAAGTCTCATTAACGTCTTTGCTTCAGCGTCGCCCTTCTAAACCTGTGTTGTGATGAGGAGGGAGTCAGAACAACGTATTTCTAGTGAATAAAAATCTCGAGCCTTACTATATTAGTACTTGGGCAGTATAATTCAAATAGGAAAATGTATTACGTTTCAATCTACAACATATGTCTCAAATGTAAGCCCAAAGGCTTTTCTCCAACTTAAATAAAATGCTTTCCAAATATAAGCCCATAGCCAACTTGCTATCAACCTAATAACCCATATCTATCATCCGGAATGTCCTATCAATGTAAGAGATAGTACTCATATCACTTAATATCTTTAATGGAAATAGGCAGACTCCTACCATTTAATACCTTATTTAAGGCAGGTCCATGTCATTTACTACCTATAATCCCAAGGCAGACTTCCTACTAGTAACTATCTAGCTGACATTGCATGGAATCTCTTCAACCACTTAATATTTCCTATTGAAGCAATCTCTTTTTCGAGATATCCTCTACCATGCCTAACTTATACCTTGATCATTTACTATTTCCTACATAGAGAAGAGGCAGGCCCTCACATAACCATTCATTACCTTCAATCTCTGAAGTAGATCCTTCTTATAATGAACCATACCCCACGGTGATGTCTCACATTAGCTGACTATTTGTAAGTACTGTTAACTGAATTAGCTGGGTAGATTGAGCCCTATAGTTATTTGTTATAAGTGGCATCTCACATTAGCCCTATAGTCATACTGTTGATGGTAAGATTAGCTAAGCTGTAACGACCTGCCTTTTCGACCCTTAAAATTCGACATTAATATATCCACGGTACTCATGTGACGAGGATCCAAGTGTTGGAAAGACAGATTTTTGGGGAAAGAAAGAAGAAAAGACACAACAGAATCTGACATCGTGATGAGTAATATATAATTTACAATAGATATGTACCAAAAGAATACTGTAATATACTTACATCAACTTGAGTACTCTTACAATTATCGTCGACCTAGACAGTTATAACAACATGTCTTCATAATTGACTGACAAGTAAAACAACACATATGGTGGAAATAAAGAATATATAAGAGATACAACTTGGACATTCAACTCGTCTCCTGAAACTCCATGTTTGCGCCAAAAATGGTCACAAACCCCAAGTATCGTGAAAGCACCAAACAACGAATACAATTCAACAATATTCAAGCACAAGTCTCAGATCCAAGCAAGCAACAAGTAGCAATACAAAGATAATAACTAGAAACGCAAGATTTATAGTGGTTCGGCTATCTCCAGCCTACGTCCACTTCAAAGTTTTAACTTTTATTGATATTCTTTGCTGGTTACAAGTGATTGCAGCAGTTACAATGATTGAATTTCGGCTATAACAGCTACGGAAGGAAATAGAATTGATTCCGGCAGAGTCTGGACGTTGAATGGCCAAAAAGATCCTTTTTCATGTAGGTTCAGGGGCTCTATTTATAGGCGTAGGATGCTGATACTTCGCTGAAAATTCGGGAGACCACTTCTGGCACGTGAGGGGGCCCACATGCCTGGCCTCAGGAAATTTGGGCCCACTTTAGGATCGATTCAAACTCCATTCGAATCGATCAGAAAATCATCCAATCGAGATGAAATTTGGTGTGGACATTCTTCAACATGTATGCAAGCTTCTACGAAAATTTCGTGGCATTTGGATCAGTAGATCTCGAGTTATCGTGGATTCGAAATGGTGTTCTTCGTGTGGCTGTCTGGTTCGAATCCATGGCTTCGAATCGATGCCTTCGACTCCATCAGCTCACGTGGTTCTGTGATGAGGTGGCGCGCGTCCTTCGAGTCGACCCGGTCTTCTCTCCAAGTTGAACGCTTCGATTCCTTGGATCTCGCCTACTTCATACGAGGGACTTCCGATGGATTCGAAGTAAAACTTTCCGATGGAGTCGAAGTGCGGAACCTCGATGGATGCAGACAACTCTTCACACCTGGGTTCAAACAAGGCTTCTTAAATGGAGACGAAGAGCAACTTCTCTGATGGGTACGAAGCATGCACCAGCTGATCATTACAAGGTGTATCATCTGCCCATGGATATGAAATCCATCGGTACGAAGACGATGGATTCGAATGAGACCATGCTTATGGGTTTGAGCGTTATCGAGTCGAATTGAAGAAATCTGATGGATTCGAACTCGACCGATACGGATCAAGTCTTTCGATGGATACGAAGCTACTGGTCCTTTGATCGATACGATCAGGATCGATTCGAACCGGAGCTTTGAAGATGGATACGAAAACGATGCCCTTTCCTTAGATTGAATCGATCATATCTTGCACATACGAGCTCGGATTGAATTGAGATTTGAAATGCTGGCTTCTACAGCTTTGCTCATCATGTCTTATCAATTGCGGCCTGATCTGGACTCGGACAAAATTCATCGATATCCATGGTTATCCTGCAATGCACAGTTGATATTCAAGAATAGTAATCATCGATTTTCAGTAAATTTTGGATATCTCAATTTTGCCAAAAAGTGGGATAACATTTTGCCTCCCAAAACATGCCTTTTTGTAAAAGGTGTGTTTTGAATAGTTTAAATCAAGTGTAGTAAATCCATGTTTTATTCATAGCTTTAGTATTATCAATCAAGTTCATGGCTGTTCGGAGCCAATTTGTTATCAATCCCTTCCAATGGAAGTTAAGAATGAAATTCTTCAGTCTCTCTGGACTATCGATGGTCACTCCGGACCCCTACCAAGCCCTTTTCAGACTTAGCGATTGAATAGAAAGATCTTATTGCACTCCGGCGTTGCCTTCTATCCCTTGCACTCTGGCCCCAGATAGGGCATATAGCGATGTCTTGGTTTTCCTAAACTGATCATAGCCTCTTTGGACTCTTGCTAGATCCCATCCTGTCACTCTCCGGTGAAGGGGAGGCAGCGTTAAGTGAGTCGATCCTGTCGCTCTCCGGCGAAGCAACTCTCTTTTTGCACTCCGGTTCAGTGTATCTGAACATTAAGCGATGTCATGGCCTAAATCGTGGGCCAATCACAGCCTTTCCGGGCTCTTATCGAATCCCGATCTAATCACTCTCCAGTGAATGGGAAACGACGTTAAGTGAGTCGATCTTGTCGCTCTCCGGCGAAGCAACTCACTTCTTGCCCTCCGGACCCCGCCTCTCCGGGTAGGGTCATAAAGCGATCATTTTCATATTGGTATTCAATATTTATCTTTTGACTCTCCGGTCAAAGGTTTATTTCAAGAAATTCTAATTTATTTATTTAAGTTCAGGTCCTAGATGTTCAATCTCAAACATCAGGAAAAAGCTAAATATTGCCTCTCCGGGCATATCGGTCTATCTCCATCTCAGAGCATGCCTAGGGATCTCTCTGGTTCCTGTACATGAGCAAGTGGAGCAACCGTTTATTCTGAAAACAAATCTAATGAAATCATTTGACCGAAGTCCAAATCCTGGACTTGTCCCCTGCCATCTTTAATCAGTGGATGACGAGTCGTGATCCCGATCCACGATCGTTCCTGTTAGGTGGAGGCGATAGTTGTTCAGGTCTTGCCACTGTTGTCCGTTCTCTGACATATTGTGGCAATCTACCACTCCTGGCATGTTCTTCTACCTCATCTCTTAGGTAACGGCATTCATTTGTAGCGTGCCCATCTAGCTCATGGAACAGGCAATATTTTCCAGTTCTACGCTCCCGCTCAGTGGGATCTCTTCTGGGTGGTTTTCGGTACGGGAGTTTCCCTCGAGTTTCAGTGCAAATTCTTTCCAGAGTTGCCGTCAGATCCGTGTACTGTCTGAATCTAGGCTCTCGGAATTTCTTCCGTTTATCAGGGCCATCACGTCCATCGTCCTGCTTTATCTTTCCTTTGTTCGCTTCGGACTGTTCCCTGGCGGTTCTTTTGCCCCGCACAACATTTATTTCTCTCCTCTCGGCTCGTGACCCTTCCAGCCGAATGAATCTTTCAGCTTCATGATAAAATTCTCCAAGATCTTGTGGGGGATCTCTCGCCAAAGAATCTTTGAATTCGGTGCCTTCCCCTACTCCTGCTACCGCCGCCATCAAAATCATCGATGGATCGGGGCGATCTACAGAAGCCACTGTTGCATTGAATCGCAATAAGAAACCTTTTATGGACTCTCCAGTCTTTTGCTTGATTGAAGCTAGAGTCATCACACTCTTGGGTCGCGTCACATGGACCCTAAATTGTCTCATGAAGCAATCTACATGCTCGCCCCATGTCCCAATTGATCCAGTCTCCAGTTGTCTGAACCAAAGCGCAGCTAAATCTGACAAATATAAAGGGAAGCATCGAGCCATCACTTCCTCGGGTGCCCCCATCACTTCCATGTGCCTGATGTATCTGGTAATATGCATCGTTGGGTCTGTCCTCCCGTCATAAGGATCCAATGTAGGCAGTTTGAACTTCGGAGGATTCCTTGCATTCCTGATATTCGGAGTGAACAGACTCCGACTGACTTCTTGCAATCCTCCACTTGACAATCCTCCTTTCATGATTCGTCGCACTAGACCAATCATTCTTTCATCTCCATCTAAGGGTTTCTCCCTTGTCATGTTTCTATCTTGCCCTCCAAGCCTTGAAGGGAACTCTAGTACATACTCTTCATGTGGCTAAGTAACAGTAGCATTGACTCCAGCCTGCTGAGCTTCATCTATGGGTCTTCCAGTATCTGATCCTGAGGGTCTGCCCCCAAGTCCTTGTCGATTGCCTTCAGGTCTTGCACTACGGTCTTGAACCTGACCTTCATTGGCCTCCACAATCTTGACTCCTTGTCCTGTACTTGCAGCCGCTGTAGTTGGCCCAAGGTTCTGCACATTCGCTGCCCTTATCTGCTCAAGAAAATTCTGCATCATCTCTTGGTGAGTCTTCATCATGCTTTCGCATATCGAATTAGCTATAGCCTCCATCTCATCTCTAGTAATGTACATCGAAGCCTGTGGTTCTCCAGCTCCAGAGGATGCTTCTTGGCTTCCTCCTTGTTGGCTCCGATCAGCTCTTTGTCTTGTTTGTCGAGTCATCGTCTCTAAGTCGAGATTCCTCAAGTTCTTAAACCTGAATTCTGAACCTGGTGTAGCGGGTGCTAGTTCTTCTCAGTGAAAGCACCAAAGTGTTTGCGCCAAAAATGGTCACAAACCCCAAGTATCATGAAAGCACCAAACAACGAATATAATTCAACAATATTCAACCACAAGTCTCAGATCCAAGCAAGCAACAAATAGAAATACAAAGATAACAACTAGAAACGCAAGATTTATAGTGGTTCGGCTATCTTCGGCCTACGTCCACTTCAAAGTTTTAACTTTTATTGATGTTCTTTGCTGGTTTCAAGTGATTGCAGCAGTTACAATGATTGAATTTCGGCTATAACAGCTACGGAAGGAAATAGAATTGATTCCGGCAGAGTCTGGACGTTGAATGGCCAAAAAGATCCTTTTTCATGTAGGTTCAGGGGCTCTATTTATAGGCGTAGGATGCTGATACTTCGCTGAAAATTCGGGAGACCACTTCTGGCACGTGAGGGGGCCCACATGCCTGGCCTCAGGAAATTTGGGCCCACTTTGGGATCGATTCGAACTCCATTCGTATCAATCAGAAAATCATCCAATCGAGGTGAAATTTGGTGTGGACATTCTTCAACATGTGTGCAAGCTTCTGTGAAAATTTCGTGGCATTTGGATCAGTAGATCTCGAGTTATCGTGGATTCGAAATGGTGTTCTTTGTGTGGCTGTCTGGTTCGAATCCATGGCTTCGAATCGATGCCTTCGACTCCATCAGCTCACGTGGTTCTGTGATAAGGTGGCGCGCGTCCTTCGAGTCGACCTGATCTTCTCTCCGAGTTGAACGCTTCGATTCCTTGGATCTCGCCTACTTCATACGAGGGACTTCCGATGGATTCGAAGTAAAACTTTCCGATGGAGTCGAAGGGCGGAACCCCGATGGATGCGGACAACTCTTCACACCTGGGTTCAAACAAGGCTTCTTAAATGGAGACGAAGAGCAACTTCTCTGATGGGTACGAAGCATGCACCAGCTGATCATTACAAGGTGTATATCTGCCCATGGACACGAAATCCATCGGTACGAAGACGATGGATTCGAATGAGACCATGCTTATGGGTTCGAACGTGATCGAGTCGAACTGAGGCAATCTAATGGATTCGAACTCGACCGATACGGATCAAGTCTTTCGATGGATACGAAGCTACTGGTCCTTCGATCGATACGATCAGGATCGATTCGAACCGGAGCTTTGAAGATGGATACGAAAACGATGCCCTTTCCTTAGATTGAATCGATCATATCTTGCACATACGTGCTCGGACTGACTTGAGATTTGAAACGCCGGCTTCTACAGCTTTGCTCATCATGTCTTATCAATTGCGGCCTGATATGGACTCGGACAAAATTCATCGATATCCATGGTTATCCTGCAATGCACAGTTGATATTCAAGAATAGTAATCATTGATTTTCAGTAAATTTTGGATATCTCAATTTTGCCAAAAAGTGGGATAACACTCCAAGGCATCCAACTTGATCTGTAAATAAGCTCGATCTAACCCAAGCATTATACGAAAAATAATGACCGGATCAGTTTGGTAAACCAGCATGAGAAACGCACATCAATTAAATTCTAATGCTATAAAACCTTTCAGAATAAAGGTATCTTGTAAGACCACGCTGCACATAAATATGGATGGATTTTAAACTTACGATAACCAAAACATTTCGTAGGAAATCTTCTGCCATTGTAATAATGTCTTGGGTTTAAATAAAGATTAAATCATAGCTAAAATTGTGGCATTAGATAAATTCCAACATAATAGATATACAACTAAGTTCGAAAAGCACTTATTGGAGCATGGATTTCCATCCAATGACAAGGCACGAGGGTACCGCCTGTCATGATACACCTCTAGATAAATGTACTAAGGGCCTCACATGGACCCCCTATAAATCAAGAACAGTGCTATCCCTTACCGAGAGTTACGAATATTTCATTACCCTGGTTGCTTTGCAGCCTTTTCCTGAAAGCTCTCATGCACAACTAAATCCATAAATGTACATATCTAGAAAAGTAATGACAACACCCTAATGGGAGCGACCCACCAAGCCCTGGAGCATATCCTTTGTTTTAGTCATTTTCGGTTGATGAAGCTTATGGCTATATTTTGCTTTTATAGTAGCAAATCCACTTAGAATGCTAATACCGCCCTTCAGACAACAATACAATGCAGCATTCATCTATACAAGTTGTCCAGGAAAAGAAAAAACCAAAGGCACTACTTCTACTAAATCCATTCTGTAACCATCCTCAAGATTAATAGCAAGTAGCCCCTGCATTTCAAAGAGCTCTGTCTTCGATTTTTCTTCAAGATATTCCAATTTGAAGCGCTTATGCCGGTTTGAAGTGGCTTTCGGATAATATATCCTATCTCAGCCTCTCTGAACCGACATCAGTATTTTGAAACAACCCAACATTTTATAGTTGGTTATTTAACTATCAAATAAACAAAGAATACAACCAGAGATTTTTATTTGCTAAGGAAGATTACACTAGTTAAGCACAAAACACCCATTAGCCTCATTAATTAACCATTTTGTTAATTAAAACCACTCGTAAATATTTGTATCAAAATACATTTACAAAGATATATTTCACAAACCCTTATGTACACTTTTCCATACTTCAAAAATATTCTAATACTTATTCAAATATCCATAAACCATTTCATTTTAAAAACTTAGGAAAACTTTCCCATATACTTATTTCAACAATATAAGTATATTTACAATTCATAAGAGGGATTTTATTTCGAACCACACTTAAATTTGAGTTATAACAGTGTCATTTTAAACAAAGATAATAATAACCCAAACATTATTCCTTCGATATTAAGAATGGAAAAGAATGTTCCTAACCACTGAAATTAAGAAGGTCATTTTGGGGAATCAAATCTCTTTTATAAAACCGCTCTTTTATAAACAAAACCCCTTTATAAGTATAAGCTCTAAATTCATTTACAAAATTTCTTTCATAAATATTATTTATAAATTACTTTATATATATATATATATATATATATGTATGTATGTATATATGTATGTATATGTATAACATAATTACAGTCTCCTTTTATAAATTCCCAAACTTTGCTTAATGTCTCCTTTATAAACACCTTTTATATTATATATAAAATCTTTTATCAAAAACTTCTTTTTTATAAAATACAATTTATAACTTATTTTATAAATCTCTGACTTATTTGCAACTCTTTATAAAACTCCAAATTTATTTATAAAATTTCTTTTATAAATTTTCTGGATGAAGTTACCAAAACTCCTTTTTTAATCAAACTTCAAATATAACACAAAACTCCAAATAAAAACAAATTCCAAATATCATTATAAAACTCATATGCTTTCCATAACACAATCTTTCCATATATTTCAATAAGTTTTCAAATGGAATTTATTGCTCTAATTTATCAAATTGACATCGATTTCCTTTTATAAATTCATTTCAATTTATAAAACATCGCTTATACATCTCCAAATTTATCACACTTCCAGTTTCCAAATAAATCCAACAACTTTCTCTAAAATGACCATTCCAAAGAAATCAGTCGAATTTAAAATAATGTTCCCAAATCAAAAATCATTTCCAAACCAAATCAACAATTTATTGGATTTCAAAAAAAATACTATATCAAGGCCAAATAGTTACTATGGCACTTAACAAGTGCTATAACTAAATTTTCAACTTAAAAGGTTCAATTTTCTCATATGTCAGTGTCACATCCAAAATGGCTAACATTTAGATTCCACATTATCAATCCATATTATAGATATATAACTAAAATAAATCAACTGGTAAATAACTAGAAACTAAAAGTAAAAATATCGAGAAATCCGGATTTTTCAATAAAATTCCTGTATTTCAATTTTAAATGCCAATCACTTTAAAAATGAATATTCAACCAATCAACCAATAATTTCAACCAAATCGAAACAGTAAAATTTAATCTACTGTATAATATACATATTAACCAAAAAGGTGAGTTTAACTCACTTAGTTCTCGTTGGCGCCGAAGCGTTTCGGTTTGAACTAAAATCGATTAACGTCTGATTTCAGCCCAAATTTCCAATTGCTCCAAATTCAACCAAATCAATTCCATCGCAAAGCCTTCGCCATCACGAGAGCGATACAAAAAATTTCATCTTAATTGGACCTCGTATGTGCTAATGTTGCATCTATAAGATTTTGAAGTTAAATTAAATTAATTAATTGCTAATTATATATCCAAACTAATTACCCTAACATAATCCTTCCCCCTCATCATTTCAAGCTGCCGCCAAATAGCAGTATGCAATCCAATATGTCACCACCATCAATCTCCTATTCCTCCTCCCACGGACAACGAAAATGCACACCGTTCTCCTCGAACAACATCTCTTCCTCCCCTAACATACTTCCGATCCTCCCCTTCGAAGTGCATCGAAGCAGCCCCACACGCGCACCTAACAAGGTCGCAAACCCCAAACCTCCACCGTACGCCACCAATCGCTGGCTCCAGGTACTAAATGCCATGCCAATCCCAAATTTAGCCTCCATTTCGCCAACCGATGCCTCTACTGTCCAAAACCAAATCCCTAGTTCAAAAAGCTCATGTCTTTTACCATTGAAATAAAAAATGGAACCGCGCCCCTTGGCTCACATGCCAAAAAGTAGATCTCCCTTAGACAAGATCAAAGATATAAGCTTTTCAAATTTTTTGAATTTTCTTTTATTTGTTTCGATTTTTCAAGAAGACGGGTTTTATGTTTTCTTATTTAAATGAATGGAATAATATAGATGATGAGAAAAAATGATGTACTGGTTTGTATAAGTGTTGAGTTATAATTATTTTCAAATTTCCAACATCTCACTGCACACATTTTTAATCGCGTACGAACCACAAACGACAAAAAAATACAATCGCGCACAAAACAACGACGCGACCCCAAAACAGTAATAGTATACACTAGTTATTGAATTCTATAAAGTCGTAAAAACACTACCATATTGTCGATAAATCATTAAACGATAATTCAAATATTTTCCAAAGTAAAAATTGTGAAAAAATCAAATAAATTAAATTAAAAATACGTTAATAAAAAATGTGTTGTTAAAATAAAAGTAAATTTTTATTATTATTTATTTGAACCATTATTACTGCAAATAAATCTACAAAGTGAATTCAACATTACTATTTGTTAATTATAAGAAGTTGAATTCTTCCATTATGTTAATATTTAATTCAAAATCCCGATATTGAAATCGCTATTCAAATATTATATTTATGATTCAAGTATTGAATAATCTCTATATTCGAATTCAAGTTTTTTAGCTTCAAAACCAAATTATTTCAATATTTAAAACTAACTAAGTGTTCAAAATCAATCGATAAAATTCTGTGTCGTTACATTCTTCCCCCTTAAAAGAATTTCATCCCCGAAATTTCCAAGGTAAGAAAAATTACTCCAAACCCTCAATCCTTTTAAAATAAATTAGTTAAAATGGATTATTAAATTTCCAAATTTTTTAAAGGCACACAAATTTTTAGTTGTGCGTGACTTGATCGAAAAAAATACAAATTGCCTCTACGGGCCAAACCAACGAAGGAAAATAAAAGCCAAGTGGCCTCCCATATCTAGAGCATAAAATCATCAAACCAACAAAAATATAAACATGTGCCTATCGGTCGAGCAAACCAAACTCCACTCATAAACCAAAAAGCCTTTGCTTCCATGAACCTGCATCTTACTTACAAATAATATCCACCCCTATTACTCATAATTGTAAAAAAAATTAATTTTCCAATGTCTAACATATAATTATAATAAAGCATGTAAGATGCACATAAATCATCCGTATGTGATATCAAATCCAATTGCTCGCTCAATCGTACAAATTTTATTTCCGAACTAGTATCGCTCACTCGACCACTCTAGTGTGGACTCCGATCAGGTTCCTTGATTAGAAACCTCCATTTTCTTTACATATACATCAACTATGATAAAAAAACTTTAGAGTCAGAAAAAGATCTGTATCAAATGTTCATAGTCAAGAATCGAGTGAAAAATCCGAACTTAAACACCGGTGTAAATCACCTTGAAATCATGTCTTCGAATCTAGATCTAAACCATTTATGTGAATGAAATGGTCTACGTTCAACTTATGTATTTAATCTATTGGTTTATTACTATATCAACTACTCTTATTCATTGTCATTCTCACTTTTAGTATATTTCTTTTAATTGTAAAATTATTTATGAACTATTTCATAAAACCATTTCTTAAGTTCACGACCATCCTATACCACATGTAAATTAATCACTTTAAAACTTCAATTTATACATATTTCAAAAAGCTACAATATCATCTTTAAAGCCCTTCCATACTTAAGTTCATTATAAACATTTTATAAAGCACACTTATATTTATTATCCACTTTAAACTTAAGTTTGTATTTGTATAACACTCCGCTAAAATTTAAGAGATATATACAAATTCCAGAATTTTTTTTACTTAACTCCAATGTCCAACAAATTAAAATTTGTTTTAACTTAATATTTTTCATATAAAAATATCATGGCCGCTCCCACATCTTCTCCCATCCCTCCCCCATCTTTTCAAACTGTTCCTCCTGTACCATCAACCATTCCTTCTCCTTCTTCTCGGCCTTTTTCATTACCTATCTCTCCCTCCTCCCTGCCTCCACCTGTTCCACCCCCGCTTGCTTCACCTACCTCTCAGCCATCTGTTGTTCCCCCTTCCTGGTCGTCTCTCTTCAAAAATAAGCCTTGTAATGCAGGGCTATACTCCCCTATCGATTTTCCTCTCGTCTTTGATGGAACTGCGCTGGTGCCGCCGGAGGTTGTCATAAAAGCTGGTACTGATATCTAGAATGAATGGTTGGTGGTTTTTTTTTCTTAACAAGCCTTTGTCCTACCTTACAGTGATCAATCATCTTAAGAAGCTATGGAAGCTGAAAGGAGAGATTATGGTTAAATCTGATGGTACTTTGTTTCTTTTTAATCTGTCTTGCGCTGAGGACAGAAGGAAAATTTTGGAAGCTGATCCTATTTTTCTTCGAAACAAAATACTCATTATCAAGGCTTGGGATCCTTCCATTGGTAATAGCTGCAGTTCCATAAGAACTGTCCCTGTTTGGCTTAAATTTGCAAATATTCCCATCTTTGCCTGGTCTCACATAGGCATCAATTGGTTGGCTTCCAGAATTCGAAGGTTGTTGTGCTTGGATTCTTCTAATGAGAGGATGGAGAGGATTGGTTTTGCTAAATGTTTGGTGGATGTGTCTCCTGATTTCCAGCTTGTGGATGAGTTTCCTGTAAAATTGCTTGATAGTTCTACACAGATGGTTCAGGTCAGCTACTTGTGGAGGCCTGACATTTGTGATGAATGTAGAGAGTTTGGACATTTGGGCACTTCTTACCCCAAATTTCGTGGTCAAAAACTAGTAAGTAAGGAGGATGCTGCATCGAATAGGGGTAATCAAGAAGGGGATAAAGTTTTAAGTAAGGAGGATGCTGCATTGAAAGTTGGTGGTGAGACATCCAATCTGCAAAATAAGGGCAAACAGGTCTGGCAGAAAGTAACAAAAAGAAAATCATTTTCCAGGGAAATGCCTCTTCAGAAGGAAGCTGTTTTGAATCAAAGCAAGGTGCATCTGGAAAATCAAGTGGATTCCCATGATAATCAGACTCAATCTGAAGCCGATAGTATTGCTGCTTTGGGTGATAATGAGAATAGCATGGAAGAATGTTTGCCTGATAATCACCAGGTGGACTATTTGATGAGTAACAAATTTGAAGTGCTTAAGGATATGGTTGATGAAAGTCAAGCTGAGTATGTTACTATAAGTGGAGATGAAAATGGGGAAGGGGAAATATCTCGTGATAAGGTGGAAGGAAATGTTGGGAAGGAGAACAGGCCATGCAAAGAGCATATTCATGTTGATACTAATTGTGATAATGATGAACACACTGCCATTGAAGATACGCTACAAATGCACAACATATCCTTTGTACATGATACCCACAATTCTCCATCAAAAGGCAAGAATCAGAGGCAATTACATAAATCTGATCATGACAAGATCATTCAAACAACTGCATCTCCTCTTCCTGTTACTTCATTCCCACCCAAACCAAATCTCCCATCCCCACCTGATCTTGATCCTGATGACCTTTTTTGCAGGCTTTTGCAAAGTCAAATTTCTGACTTAATCTTTTCCATGCATTCTTCTTCTCATACTCTACCCAAATCCTCCTCTCCAACTCTTCCTTCTTTAGTCCAGGCTAACCCAAACCAACCCTATAATTTCTCTGGTACCATTCCAGGATGGTTATCACCTCCCTCTTTACCCAAGGAAATAAATCAACCCACCAGTGTCCCATCTTCAAATTCTTTCTTCAAAAAAAAGAGGAAACCTTTGAAACAAACTATCCCAACAAGATCAGAGTCTCCTGTTACTAGGAGCATGAGAGAAGCTTGTCTCCAATCTTTAGTTTAATTTATGTCGCATAACTTTGGAGCATGGAATATAAGAGGAACTCATATTTTCCTCAAGCTTGATCATGTCAAGCACTTAATAACTCAGTATGAGCTGTCAAGTTGGAAAGTTGATAATAATGCCCTGTTAACAAGAGACAGGCTGATGGCATATGGCATGAATTTGCCCTCCTCTTGTTTGCAGTGCAGTAGCCATGAAGAAGCATCCCTGCACTTTTTCTTTCATTGTCCTTACGTTTCATTAATGTGGAGTAAAATGCTATGTAGCTTGGGGTTGTCGTCGTCTCCTTTGCAAGCTGCAAATCAGTGGGAAATGTTAGAGAAGGCAACCAAACGGAATGAGGTGAGAAGAAGACCTTTCTTTTTCTCTGTTAAAAAATTGATGAAGATAGTTTGGGAAGAGAGGAACAGGAGATTCTTTGAAGGCCAATTGAGGATAAATTTGGTGCTCTGGCCAACATTACAAAATGAAATATTGTTCGGTATGAGAGTGAGCAAGTATGATTTCCAAGTGCATTGATCCTTGGATCCCGTGGTTGCTTTTGTTTTCTTTGTTTTTATTTCCCTTGTCTAGTGTTTTTCTTCTTTGTTTCCCTATGTAACTCCATTTTCCTTTTTAATAAATTTGGTAGGGGACCAATTATCAACCCCGCTTGCCTTGCAAAAAAAAACTTACTATTTTTCAAATCTATAAGTTACAATAACTTATTATCTTATATTTTCATCAAAAACTTAGCTAAAATTTGCAATTTAACTCGAAATTTTGGAGTGTTCAAATCACTGAAACTTCCATTTCAATTTACTACATGAAAATTACCAAACAACATTTCAAAACCAGATGCACAAACCAAACTATCCTAATGGATAGAATACATGTCTACAATATCACTTAATTGAAAATTTCAGAATTTAAACACTCAGTTTGATTTTAATTTATTTGCAGTAATATGCATACCTCCTTTATATATCAAATCAATCTTTTGGAAATTTTAAACAAATTTTTTTTACCCAAAACAACACAATAACCAATTTCTATTATGGTAGCAATTCCTAACTTTAGAAACTTAAAAATGAATACCGATGATGCTACAGTCATCACTTGAATTATTTGCCAACGACCTAAGTGAGTCCAGTGCTTTTTATCTCTTTTAAATTCCATTTTAAAATATTTCAAATCAAAATACTTTCAAAATAATACTGTTATTGTTCTCTCCAAACTTTGAAAAATAGTTTCCAAAATATCAAGATTTAAATCTTCAAATTATCAGTTTTAAATCCTTTTTATTTATAAACTATATTTATAAATCATATTTATACAATTTTCACTTCCTTATATAAAATCTTTTCACAATTGTATGTCCCTTTTTGAACTATAATAAACAACTTTTCTTATAGTTAAAATTTAAATTTAACCCAACATTATCATCGAATACCTTATGTTTAAAATCTTGAAACTTAATTCACAAGCTGTTCGTATTTAATTTAGCCAAAGCAATAAATGCTCTTAAACTTCCTGAGCACAAACAATAAATAATAAATGATAATTATCCAACGTTATCGTTCTCTAACATCCAAACGGACCAAATGTAACTATATTAATTTCTAAAATTTTATTCTTTTATATGAAAAATATGAACTAGGTAAAATTATTTTATTTACCCAATTTCAAAACAATCTGTGTCGTTCTACCTTGTTCAAGAGTTTAGAAACCCGTATCGATACAGTCGTTCCTTTTGTACCGAGCAGAATTCATAACCCACTCAACCGATAATTCAACACATTATAAATTTATATCACTAACAATTATGCGTTTATATATATAATACACTCAAACTCATCCTAGGGTCTTACTTACCATATCTCAAATGGGTTAACCCCACCAAAGCTTAGGAGTTCGCTCAACCTAAGCTCTAATACCACGTTATAACGACCCGCCTTTTCGACCCTCAATAGTCGATACTAATACATCTATGGTATTCACATGCTGAGATCCAAGTGTTGAAAAGACGGAATGTTGGAGGAAAAAGAAAGAAAAAACAGAGAAGAATCTCACATCGCGACAAATAATATATAACTTACAATAGATCTTTACCAAAAGAAAACTGTAATATACACACATCAATCAGAGTAAACTTAACCACATATCATTAGCCTGGACAGTTATAACAATATTTCCTCATAATTGCTGACAAATAAAATAGCACATGCAATGGAGATAAAGAATATATTAGGATACGTCTTGGGCATCCAGCTCATTTCCTGAAACTCAAAGGCATCCAAACTAGATCTGTAACTATGCTCAGTCTAACCCAAGCATTATAAGAAAAATAACGCCTGGATCGGTCTGGAAACCAATGTGAGAAACACACCTTAAATGAATTTTAATGTTATAAAATCTTTCAAAATAAAGGTATCTCATAAGGCCGCACCGCACATAAACACGGACAGGTTTTTAACTTACGATAACCAAAACATATCATAGGAAATCTTCTGATATTATAATAATTTATAAGGTTTAAAATAAATATTAAATCATAGTCGAAATTGTTACATTAATTAAATTCCAGTTTGGCAACTGCCTTATACCACCAACACAAATGTAACTAGAAAGTGCGTTGTAACAGAGTTCTTCTGATATAGAATGATCATCGAGATTCAAAATGAATAAATGCATCACATAGCTTGTCGTATCTCACAATGCATGGACAAAATATAATAACACATATATGATGAAATAGTGGGCGATAACCAAATGAAATATCACCAGAGTAGAATCAATAGGTCATATGCAAATGTCGTTTAGAATGTATAAAACAAACCCTCACTACATAATCACTTTCTCAAACAACAAAGAACCGGAAATAGAAGCACTGTCAAGTCTCCACGATGTTTCCCAACAGAAAGCAAAGAAGTCCATATATATAGCATAGCATAAGTCTAAGCCTCCCTAACTCGTCCTTCGAACAACAACAACGTCACCTGGACCTTCTCTTTAGTCTACTTATTTAAGAGTACCCAAGATAGTAAGAAGCAACGCATAAAATCTCGAGTCAGATGACAATCAGGTGTGAGCGGTAAATGAAACTCAAAGTACTATGAGGGAAAATATAGTAATGAAAAGAGTCACACAAATCATACCTAACATGTCCCTATAACCATAGAGTTAGCACATATAATAATATGCTAAGTAATAACATCAATAAAGGTACTATACATAGCATAGGATGGAAAGGATACAACCAACAACCAACCGTATCTCCAATACTCCCTTTCCTTGATGCCTATAGGTGATAGCCTAGCCAACGGAGCAACCATAGGAATCGTAGGAACTATCAAGAAAAACCTAGCTATCACCCTCTACATGCCCTGAATACATGATAACTCGCATGACTACCTTCATTTGCCAGGGACTAATGGAAATTATGGTTCTAGCTGTAATCTCTTACTTAAGGAACCAAAGCCTAATACATGTCACCAAGCCCGAAGCAAGACACTAGACCCAACCTAGGGGTCTAGGGTATATGGACCTGAAGTCTAGTCCATAGGCATCTCCACTAATAACCTCGCTTCGAGTATAATAAGAACACTCCACGTTATCAATGATTCATTGGCACTCCCATAACATCTGAGTCTTCACTGCTTCACATTGGAAAATGAGCCTTACTCAATCCATTCCATTTTCCACAGCTTCGTACATCCTAAGCTTCCATCTTCGGTACCTACCTTGATTACGAGTCACAAATCAAAGAGCTATAACATCATCATGCTATTATATCACCATCCTACCCGATGTGAATAAGCCACCACCTCCAGCATGACTTGTTGAACCTCTGTATCCATCCCCAGAAGTTTCACCTTCCTTGGACCTCTCTGTTATATTTGGTAAGAAATCAACATCCCTAATCCAATCGAGTTAAGTACTTAGCAAGATATTTGTCTAAACTTCATTCCAACTTCCTTTGCCTTCCTTCCAGATGCTATAGACTCTGACCAATCAATTGTAGCATTTGAGTTATCTCTTCTAAGCATCCATCTTCAAGTCATAGAAGTTAATTCATCTCATCCTTCCACGCTTAGCCAATTCCTTACTTCAAGCTACAAACAACATCCCAATGCTTGCTTGCACCATCTCTTAATTCGCCAAGCCCTATGAGCCGCCTTCTAAATTCGGTGCCAAATTAGTCCTACTAATTTAAGGCTGAATCTATGCCTTAGTTTCATTTGCCATGCGAATTAGCCAGCAACATCCCACCATTCTCCAGAGCACATCCACCAAGTTTCATCCAATTCTAACTAACTTAGTTTTAGATTTGCTCGATTCTCCGATCTAACTTCCTATGCAATCACAACACCGACAAGCACATCAAAGCATAACATCCAAACTAAACATAGCAGCAATCCATCTAATCAAACACACAATTTCATCCAATTAAACATGAAAATCATCGAACAAGGCAAGACATCACTTTCTAGTCATGGATCTACCTAAAATCATAAACATGAATACATATATAGGATGAATTCTAAGCCAATTTAGATCATATTCTTGTAAAACATGTAACTAGAGTTAGGTTAGGTTTCCATTACCAAATTATGTTAGATCTTATCCAATTCATGCCCAGTCTTATACTTTTAACATATAATCACAATATCCTAATATATAATCCTACATAGAAGAGTTAGAAGTCATATACCACTCACCAATTACTAAATTCAGCCCAAATAATGGTCCATCTGATCTAGACAGCGGCAATTCATACTTCTAGCCAAGCATAATGATGAGCTCAATCTTCTAAATGAAGATCTAATTACTAATTAGTAGTCTATTGTGATTTAAAAGGAAACATAGGTGAATTAGAGAAGATCTAGGGCAAATTAGGGTTTGGGACTGATTTAGAATGAGCGGAAACCTTTCATTCACCTATCTCAGCCCTTATATATAGTGTCATCTAATTAGACTAATGGGCCAACTAATTGGGCTTACTAATTACACACTAACTCTGCCTAGCAATCTTCAAAACTTATAATAGGCAAACTTCTTAACTGTAAGTCTGATTTTTTAATATGACCACTCTATGAAATGGGAAACCACTATCCTGAAGCAATGAAATAGGTTAGAGCCTCTAATTTAATTCCTATAAAAGTTATAGCCCAAACAAGAATTTCAGGGTCAAAATGGTCACATGGAAATTTGGGAAAAATCACAATTGTGTAAAATACCCCTAGAGTCATATCCCAAGATTATAGAATCGTACGACCTCATTTGAATTAAATAGAAATATTTTATGATCCTTCGATGCGTAAAATATGGGTCGTTACATTCCCCCTTCCTTTAGGAATTTTTCCTCTAAAATTCCAAATAAATCAAAGCATAAGCAACCATTGATATCCCACATGCCTACCAACCACTTACAACCATCAAACATACCAACCAAGCGACCATGCAATCAATAGAATATTCCTATCCTAGCATGAAAAATACTAATCAACCAAGTATAATGGTGAAAGTGGATACGATAAACAATGGGTCTCACCATCCAAAGAGTTTCGAATAAGCCACCTTCGTGCTCTCTTCTATCTTCCATGTATAATCGCTATCACTTTCGCTCCACTGCACCTTAAATAATCTAAGTACCTTCCTCCAAAGCTGTTTTGTATCCTACCTAACAATACGAAATGGCTTATGAGACGTAGAAATTTCCAGTTCTACCTCAGCATCTTCTAACTGATCCGGTTCTATCACAATGCTCGAGTCATGCACAAACTTCCGTAGATAGAAGAAATGAAAAACATTGTGCATTCCCACTATCTTTTGAGGCAAGTAAAATATATATGCTAGCTTCCTAATCCTTTCTATTATCGAAAAGGGTCCTACGAATCTGGGTGCCAACTTTCATTTTTTGTTGAATTGAACTACATTCCTTAGATGAGAAACCTTCACAATACCATATCTCTGACAAAACTCCAAATCTTTCCTTCTCAACTTTTCTACCGATCCTTAGTAGTTTTCATTTGTTGCTTAATGACCTCAATTTTATTTGAAGTTTCCCTAATCATTTCTTGCCCAATTATTGGTTTTTTCGCCGGCTTCCCACCAATACAAGGGTGCATTACAGGTCAACCATACAATGCTTCATACGGAGCCATTTTGGTACTTGACTGATAACTTTTGTTGTATGCAAACCCCATAAAATGTAAATGATCTTCCCATGAACCTCCAAAGTCTATGATGTAAGCCCATAAATGGTCTTCAAATACATAATTTACTCTCTTGGTTTGCCCATCCGTTTGCGAGTGATAATCTGTACTACGATGCAGCTCGATTCTAATGCTTCCTGTAAGCTCTTCTAAAATCCACTGATAAACAACAGGTCTCTATCGCTCACAATGCTTTTTGGCACACCATGGAATTGTACAATCCATTTCATATACAATTCAGCCAGCTTGGATGCTGTCTTATTCGATTTGACAGTTATGAACCATGCAATGTTGGTCAATCGATCCACCACCAACGACATGCTATCATATCCCGTTTTAGTCCTCGGGAACCTATCTATAAAATCCATAGATATCTGTTCCCATTTCCTTTCAGAAATATCTAGTGGTTGTAGCAACCCTCTAGGCTTCTTCTGCTCTACTTTCATTGACTGGCAATTCAAATATTTTGAGATGAATTTCCCACCATCCCTCTTTATATCTACCTAGAAGTAAGCCCACTTCATATCTCTATACATCCTGTTACCACTAGGATGAATAGGCAATCTAGAATGATAGCACTCTCTTAGTACTTTATCTCCTAATTCATCAATATCGAGAACAAACAATCTCCAGTCCTTACAAAGCCAACCTTCTCGATCAAGTTTATATTGATCTTTAGATTCTACTCCTTCTATCCTTGCCATGATTTTTGCTAGCTTAGCGTCTCGCTTCTAACTAGTACCAATCCTTTCTATAAGAGTAGGTCAGATTGACAAACTTGCTAACATTTCAGTACTCCATATGCTTGCATTCCAAGAACATTGCTCTTACTTCAGCATGTCTTTTGCTCAATGCATCGACAACTGTTTTCTCTTTTCCTAAAGTGTAGGAGATACGAAAGTCATAAGAGGCCGAGGACACCAACCACCGTTGCTGACAAAGGTTAAGGCACTTCCAAGAAAAGAGGTATTTCAAAGATTTGTGGTCGGTAAACAGCTCAAACCTCTTTCCTAATAGATAATGCCTCCACATCTTCAAAGAAAAAACCATCACTGCTGATTCCAAGTCATGAGTTGGATAATTCCTTCCATGCGGCTTTAGTCGTCTACTGGCATAAGCAACAACTTTTCCTTTCTGCATTAGCATCGCACCTAACCCAGTACGACAAGCATCAGTGCGCATTATCAACGCCTTATTTTCACTTGGAATGGTCAATACTGGTGCACTCGTCAATCTCTTCTTTAGAATCGCAAATTCATGCTCACATTTTGCATCCCATTTACAGATCTGCTTCTTCTTCATTAAATTGATTAATGGTGCTACTACCTTTGAGAAGTCCTTTATGAAGCTTCTATAATGTCTCTCCAATCCTAGGAAACTTTCCACATTTATAGCATTCTTGGGCGCTTCTAGTCTTGGATCGCTGCCACCTTCGTAGGATCTACTGCTATACCTTGTCTCGAAACGACATGACCCAAGAATCTCACTTCTTTCCTCTAGAAGTGAAACTTAGAGAACTTTGCTCTCAACTTGTGCTTTCTCAAAATCTCTAGCACAATCCTTAAGTGTGCCTTGTGTTCCTCTTCAGTTCTGGAGTGGATCAGAATATCATCCAGAACATAAGCACGAACTTGTTTAACTGGTCTCTTAAGACTATATTCATTAGATCCACAAAGTATGACGGATGGTTGGTCAATCCAAATGGCATCACCAACCACTCATAGAAACCCATTGCCATACAAAACACAGTAAGATGCACATTTTCTTTTATCACTCTAAGCTGGTGAAATCCCAATGCCAAACCATTTGAGAAAACACCCTTTCCATATGAAATTAAAAGAATTGGGTATCAATACATGGAAGGGGATACTTGTTCTTGCTTGTCACCTTATTCAGCTCACGATAATTTACACATAACCTCAAAGAACCATCCACCTTAGTCGTAGAACACAATAGGTGCACCCCACTCAGATATGATTCTACGAATAAACCATTTTCTCAATAGGTCATTCACTTGCACCTCTAATTTCTTCTACTCTATGGGTGCCATACACCTTAAATGCATAACTATAGGTCTGACATCCTTTACTAAATCGATCTGAAACTCAATCTCTCTATGTGGTGGCAGTCCAATCACTTCTTTAAAGACATATGGACACTCTCTAGCGATCGGTACTGATGACAATCCCTCTTGTGGAACCTCAGTCGAATATAAAAAGCTAAACATTATCCCATCATTGGTAGGCAGCTAATCACTACCATTTGGCTATCCACGTCCCCTATTGTCACCAACAGCTTCTCGTAATCCACTACAGCTGCATGTCTCTTTAGGCAATCCATTCTTAAGATAATATCAAACCTAAAAAAAATTAAAAACAAAGCAATCACACATAAAAGAGTATCCATGATTCGATAAGAATTAATCGCTACAAACCATGCACAGGCTAGTCGAGCCTCCTACAGTGTTTGTTAAGATTAAGGACTGGTATATTATCTTAGGTATCAATCCCAATCATCTATTACGTCACAACATATAAATGAATGTGAAGCACCGGTATTAAACAAAACTTAAATGGAAACATCGCCAATAGAAAGCATACCTTGAATGACGACTCCCTTCCCTTTCTCCTTCGTCGAGGGAGCACTCGACAAAGTTGGGACTGCGTCCAAAGTATACACCTTTACTATTTGCTTATCCTTCGCCGGTTCCAGATGATCCCTCTTATAATGCGTCGACTTGTCACATTTATAGCACTGCAGTCCTTAATCGAATGGCCTTTTTCCTTACATCCATGGCAAGCTAGTTCCAACTTTCTCTTCTTCTATCCTCCATTTTCCTGTTGCTGCTTTCTCTTTCCATTCCATTTCTTCTTTCCTTCACCACCCTGCTGCGGCTTTGGCCCTTCTTTCTCTGTAGAAGAAACAACAATAGCAGCTCTATTCTTGGGGTATAGATTCTCATGCTTAAGCGCTTTCTCAACCGACTTATCAAAGGACTCATCGATATAATCAACAAGCTTTTCTCCAAGATATTTGTCCTATAATGAACTTCTCATTTTTTATTAAGAGAGTGTCGATGAATGACATCCATACTTGGACAGTGCATCAAACTCCACTACATACTCAGAAATAGACATATCTCCCAGCTTTATCTCGAAGACTTTCCTGAATAACACTGACTTCTGAGCAGATGGTATAAATTTCTCTCCAAATCTTGCCTTAAACTGATCCCAAGAGAACCGATGTTTTAGAGTAGCAATGGTGACAACATTCCACCAGTTCATAACATGTCCTTGAAGTTGTCTTGGAGCTAACTTCCACTTCATGACATCTTCCACCTCCATATCCCTGAAGATGCAGCCATAAGTATCTATGCAATACTAAACCTCTGTGGCCGACTCCATCCTAAGGAATGGCTTCCCTCTAAGAGTAGAATAATCCTGGAAAAGCTTAGCAAAGTCAACCCTAGGTGTTTGCATAGGAGCACCTCCACCTAAAGCCACTGTAGAAGTAGTCTGGGCTATCCTCATCATCGATGACATAATCGCATCAAACATGGCCTGAAAGTCAGGTGTAGCAGCCCCGACCTGCCTCTTCTTCCACTCCTGAAGTAGAGTTCCTAAGAACATTCCTCATGTTTTGATTCATTCTTATCTATAATAAGAATGATTAGTCTCTTGGAATGGAAAGCCATAAATAGTGCTCATGTACATGCAACTATACTATATAATATTACTATTTAGCTTTGAAAATCAAACTTAATAAGTATGCTTTCTCTCTTACGCATACTCTCGATCCAGTCTAAAGTGATAGCTCCTTCCTTATCTCTATTGGATCCTAGCATCCACTTCGATTAATCACGTAACCAAATCTCCGATATTAAATGTGATGGTGGCCCTATACCACCGGCACAACTAGAAAGTGTGCTCTAACCATGCCTGGCTGATATAGAATGATCAAAAGGATTAAAAATGAATAAATGAGACCCGTCGTATCTCACAACGCATGGACAAAATATAATAACACATATATGATGAAATAGTGAGCAATAACCAAATGAAATATTATCAGAATAGAATCATAAGGTCATATACAAATGTCATTTAGAATGAATACAACAAGTCCTCACTGCATAATCACTCTCTCAAATAACAAAGAACCCAAAATAGCAGCACTGTCCAGGCTCCACAGTGCTACCCAGTGGAAAGTGAAGAAGTCCATATATATAGCATAATATATGTCCTAGCCTCTCCAAGCTCGTCCTTCGAATAACAACAGCGTCACCTTGACCTGCTCTCTAGTATACTCATTTGAGAGTACCCATAATAATAAGAAGAAAAATATAAAATCTCGAGTCAGACAATAATCTGTTATGAGCGGTAATTAAAACTCAAAGTACTAGTCGGAGAATATGGTAATGGATAGAGTCACACAATCATATCTACTTGTCCCTGTAACCAAAGAGTTAGCACATATAATAATATGGTAAGAAATAACATCAATAAAGGTACTATACACAACATAGGATGGAAAGGATACAACCAACAACCAACCCAGTCTCCAGTACCCCCTCTCCTTGATGCCAATAGGTGATAGCCTACCCAAGAGAGCAACCATGGCAATCATAGCAACCATCAAGCAAAACCTAGCTATCACCCTCTACATGCCATGAATATATGGTAACTCGTATAACCATCTTCATTTGCCAGGGACTAATGAAAATCCCGGTTCTATTTGTACTCTCATACCTTCAAGACCCAAAGCCCAGTACATGTCACCATGCCTGAAGCAAGACACTGGACCCAATCTAGCGGTCTAGAGTATACGAACCTTCAGGACCCAAAGTCTAGTTTATGGGCGTCCCCACTAATACCCCTGCTTCGAGTACAAGAAAAGCACTTCGAGTTATCAATGATTTCTTGGCACTCTCATAACGTCTAAGTCATCACTGCTCCACATTGGATAACGAGACCGAATCACTTAATCCATTTCATTATCCCCAGCCTGGTACATCCTGAGCAGCCATCTTCGGTACCTACCCTAATTACAAGTCACGAACCAAAGAGCCATAACTTCGTCGTGCTGTTATATCTCCATCCTTCATAATATGAGCGAGCCACCACCTCTAGCAAGACCTACCAAACCTATGTATCCATCCCCAGAAGTTGTACATTCCCCAGACCTCCCTGCTATATTCGGTAAGAAATCAACATCCCTAATTCCATCCATGTTAAGTACTTAGCCAGATCTTGGTCCAAACTTCATTCCAGCTTCCTTTTCCTTCCTTTTGGATGCCATAGACTCTAATTTATCAATCGTAGCATATAAGTTATCTCTTCCAAGCATCCATCTTCAAGTTGAAGAAGTTAATTCGTCTTATCCTTCCATACCTAGCCAGTTCCTTGTTTCAAGCTATAGACAACATCCTAGTGCCTTGGTTGCACCATCCCTCAATTCGTGAAGCCCATGGGCTACCTTCTAAATTTGGTGCCGAACTAGTCGCACTAATTCAGGGCCAAATCAATGCCTTAGCTCTATACGCCAAGCGAATTTTCCAGCATCATTCCACCATGCTATAGAGAACGTCCACCAAGTTTCATCCAGTTTAGACAAATTTAGCTTCCAATTTGCTCAATTCTTCGACCAAACTTCCTATGCAATCACAACACTAGCAAACACATCAAAGCATATCATCCAAACTAAACATAATAGCAGTCCATCAAATCAAACATACAGTTTCATCCAATTAAACACGCAAATCATCAGACAAGCAATCAATTTCTAATCATGGATCAACCAAAAATCATAAATTGTGTACATATATACGATGAGTTCTAAGCCAATTTAGATCATATGCTTATAAAAAATGTAACCGAGTTAGATTAGGTTTCTATTACCAAATTATGTTAGATCTTATCAAATTCATACCCTATCTTACACTTTTAACATATAAATAAAATCCTTACATATAATCCAACACAGAAGGGTGAGAAGTCATAAACACTCACCAATTACCAAATTCAAGCCAAACAATGGTAGATCTGATCTAGACAGCAGCAATTCGTACCTGTAACCAAGCATAATGATGAGCTTAATCTTCTAAATGAAGATATAATCGCTAATTAGCAATCTATTGAGATTTAGGATGAAACCTAGGTGAATTAGAGAAGATCTAGGGAAAATTAGGGTTTGGGACTAACTTGGATTGAGGGGGAAACCTTTCATTCAACTATCTCAGACCCTATTTATAGTGCCATCTAATTGGACTAATGGGCCAACTAATTGGGCTTACTAATTATACACTAATTCTGCCTAGTAGTTTTCAAAACTTAAAACAAGCATATCCACCTAACTATTAGTCCAATTTTTTTAACATAACCACTCTGTAGAATGGGAAACCACCATCCTAAAGCAGTGAAATAAGTTAGAGCCTCTAATTCGACACCTATTAAACGTTATATCCCAAACAAGATTTTCAGCGTAGAAACGGTTTAACAAAAATTTGGTAAAAATCACAAGTGTGTAAAATACCCCCAAGAGTCATGTCCCAAAACTATAAAATCATACGACCTCATATGAATTAAATAGAAATATTTTACGATCCTTCGATACGTAAAGTACGGGTTGTTACATCCAACATAATAGGTATACAACTAAGTCCGAATGGCACTTATTGGGGAAATGATTTCCATCCAATGATAAGGCATTGGGATACCGTCTTCCACAGTACACCTCTAAATAATGTACCGAAGGCCTTACATGGACCCCTTGCGAATTAGGGTCGGGCCTACCCCTTACGCTTAGTTTCGAATATTTCATCACCTCGTTTGCTTTGAATCTTTTCCCAAGAGCACCCATGCACAACAAAATCCATAATTGTATAGATCTAGAAAAGTAGATGATAATACCCTAACGTGTGCGACCCACTTAGCCGTGAAGCATATCCCATGTTTTAGTCATTTCGGTTGATGAGGCTTGAGGCTCGTTTACCTTTTAGAATAGCAATTCCACTTGGAGTGCTAAAACTACCTTCTGTAACAATGTAATGCCAACATTCATCCATATAAGTTGCTCAGGATAAGAACAAACCAATTACACGGCTTCTACTACATCCATTTTGGAATCACCCTCAGGATTAATAACAAGTAGTCCTTGCACTTCAAAGAGCTCCATCTTCGATTTTCTTTAAGATGTTCTAATTTTACGCGCTTTTGTCGGTTCGAAGTGGTTTTCGAATAATACATCCAATCCCAGTCTCTTCGAACTGACAATGATTGTTTAAAATTGGCCAACATTTGATAGTATGTCATTTAACTATCAAATAAAGAAACAATACAACTGTATATTTTAATTCTGTAACGACCCACTATTTTCAACCATTCGCATCCGCACATGTCGGACTTGAGTAGCTCAAAATACCGAATTGTTAATTTAAATTTGGTAAAACCCAGAATACACATCAAATAAATAAATCACAGTATCACAGACACAGAGTAATATAATGCAGCTGAAGTAAAGAGATAGTAGTTCATGAAGCTACTATAAATACATCAGAGTTATACACGATACAACAGAAGTTTTAGTATGATAAACAAGCACAAAGCTGAATACATCCTTAGAATCAACTGAATAACTGGAAGCGAAATAGATAGCTGGATCTTCAAGCAAAGCTCCAACTCCAAAGGTGAGTCTCGAATGCTGTATCACTCAGTCTGACCCGAGCGTAAAGCAAAACACAAAACACTCGAGTCGGGACATACATACTTATATAATGTAAACCAACTCAAGTGAACTGTAATAGAAAGGTACAAGTAGCTTAAAGGGTGCTTGGGACCTCCCATGCTCTAAGGATCCGTTAAACTATTTACTACATAGTAATATAAGCTATTATAATAGTGTCTATTAGTAAAATAAACTTACTTGAAAATAGCGTTAAGGAGTTACCCATATCCCCCTTAACACATAATAGTGCCAATAGTCTATACAGTACCTGCGTACCTCCTGATCAGAAGGCCATGAGACAATACTCCATAGGTACGACACAAATCAAACCCGTACAAGGCTCGCTAGGGTAGGTGACACGGCACAACTAGGCAATGCCAGGGTAGATATACAAATTACGCTTCCGGATCGGTAATAAACGCATAGCAACTACTACCGCCCACCTCGAGCCACAACCCCAAAATCAAAAGGGCCCCAATCAATCACAAAGTAATAGTATGGTATCGAAGCAGTGTGTCCGATAAGAGGAGCTACCTCCTTAGCCTGTCAATCGCTCCTGTTTTAGCCACTTATGCCAACTCATGGGAGTCGGGTCCACATATATACCTCAAAGAAATGCCGCCATCATCCTACTTCATTCTGGAATCTCCACCGCGTACACAATTGTTAAAGTAGTTTTCGGAATTGGCAGAGAGTATGACAACTTCCGATCCCGATCTCTTTAACAACCAAACATTGTTATTACCCATGGATGTTTATTTCAAAACATTTCTATTCCAAAAGCATTTAAAATCAAATACAATTACTTTCCAAAATAAGATCCATTTCCAAAAATGGTAATATTTCTAGATCCATTTACTTTCCAAAATAATATCCATATACTTTCCAAAATAATATCCGGGTCAGACCAAGTATTACAGATTTTCAAGTAAGGACGTTCTGGAGCTCAGGAGACGAGCTGGATGGCAGGAACGTATGGAATGTATTCCTCTGTGATATGTTGCAGTTTATCTGGGACATGTTGTTTTTAACTGTCCAGTGATTGTGAAATGTTGTAACTCTGATGTATTGAATGTAATTGACTGATACAGTTTTCTTTGTGTAAAGAATATTATTTGATATTATATTTTATCCGTGGTGAATGTGAGATTCTGAGTTTGGTTTTATGTTTCTTCTTCTTTTATCTCTTTTCTTCTTTTCCTAACGACCTGGAATTTTCGGGATCGAAAATTCTAAGTCGTTACGTTTCAAAACTAAATACTATATTATTTCATTTCAAAACCAAATCAATATAAAATTTCCATTTCAAAAATCAAAGTAATATATCATTTGAATTCCAAAACCAAATCAATATATCATTTAAATAAAACCTAAATTGTCAAACCACGGAATATGTCCTTTAATTTATTTAAGCTTGAAATATTCCGTTAAATCATATTAAACCAAAACCATGTTATAAAGTCATATTCTTCAATCTTAAAATTCAATAAGTTCAGATCAACATATTTAAAGTCAATTCTTAATTTAATATAACTTCGAATAAATTCATTTCCCAAAATCATAGTACTTTCAAAGTTATAACAACTTTGGAACCATAATACTTTGAAATCATAATACTTTGAAACATATTTATTTAAACCATTTGAAATCGATGTTAATATCTTCAAAACATGACTCATTTAAACCATTTAAATTCAATGTTAATATCTTTCAAAACAATATATTAGTATTTCAAAAACATTGTCAAATTCAGAAACAGCAGCACTTTAGGTATTTAGTATTTATTTCAAAACAGTTTGCTTTCGGCAACAACAACACTTAAGAAGTGCTATAGTAGCTCTTTAGTTATTTCAAAATAAACACTTTCGGCAACAACAGCACTTACAAAGTGCTGCAGTAGCTCTTTATTATTCCAGAACTTAGTTTATTTTCATAAATGATAGCATTTAACAAATGCTGTCTTAAAACCACAGCATTTCTGAAATGCTACCAATACTAATTCCAGATTTAATATAAAATTTCACAAACATTAAAACTTCAATTTTTACCATTTTAACTTATAAAAATCATATTTTTCGCTTCAAAAATATTCATTTGGATATCATTCAACTTATGATTTAATAAAATAAAACTTTATCAATAAATATCCAATTTAAACTAAGATTCACTTATTAAGCAAAAGTACGTTCTTACTTAACTCTACTTTAACGAATAACTTAACATTTTATTTTAAAATTACCCACTTCATAAATAAAACTAAATTTTCATTTATTTACTTAACTTAATAATTTTATTTAAAACCCAATTTCCAATTATCAAATTAAGTAATAATTTAAGATACATTTTTCCATTTTAAAATCATAACTATTTGTTTTACAAAACATAGCATTTCACAAAAGAACATTTTATCATAGTTAATATAACAATCAAATTTTCCTTATAGATCTATTCATTTAGACATCGATTAACTATGATTTTCTAGTTAAATAAATTTTATTACAAAATGTCCTATTAAAACTGTATTCCATTTTATCAGTTCAAAATACATTATTTATTATACAAAAGATGTCCATTTCATAAAGTAAAATTCATAAAATTACTAAGTTAGATTTAAAACTTCCATATTAAGTCAAATCCAATTATTAAGTTATTTATCATTAATAAAGATCTTTAATTCAACTTAAAACCAATTATTAACTTATAAAATTTAACTTATAGAAAAACCAATACACCTTTATAATTAAAGCATTAAATCAAATTTTAAGTTAAAATTTCATATATTTATAAAACTTAAAATACTTAATAGTCTTTTAGGTAAATATTATTTAAAAACACTTAATAAACTTTTAGGAAAATATTATTTAAAAATATAACCATGGGCCTGTATAATATTTTCTAACCTAGGTCAAGTGATACGAATATGTATCATTTCAATCCGTAATTTAAAAAGAAAAATCCGGATTCTATCATTTCAAACCCGTAACCCTAAGTAAATCAAATACAAATAAAATCACCCGAGCCGATCATTTCAGCTCATAATGATTTTTCCTTATTCTAATATCCGTTTGAGTATGTATCATTTCAACCCATAGTGAAGGGAACTTGCAGTATGATACAGTAAATAAAATGAACAGTACAATATAACATATCATATCAGATGATGTAACAGTTATACAAACAACATTTAACATCATATAAATATATCACAGGCATGTATGAACATAGCATATTAATTTATACAATTCACTTGTCATCATTTCATAATTATAAAAGTACGTATGTCTAGAGTGATAAACTCACCTTTTTAAAGCTAGAATTGAAATTCAAGACACGAATCCAAATTCCATAAAGCATGAAAAGGCATGACAAAGCATGACTATATTTTTTTGAGTGGATAAAGAGTCGAGATCCAAACTTTATACACAAACAAATACAACAAACATAAGAATAAGATTTCAATACAAAGGATGGATTAAACAAATGAAAATATGAATAAAAGAGGACATAACCTTTCGATAAAACAAAGCAAGATGATCAATCACCAATCAAGTGGGCTCGGCCATGGCTTCAATGGCTAGACCATCATGTTGTGCTTGGGCTCATCATGTTTGAGGCAACATAGGCTCGATTAAAGGAGCAAGAATGCACAGCTATAGTTAGGAATTGAAGTGGTGGTAAAGCAAAGTCAATAGGAATGCAATGAGGCAAGGTGTGTGAATGGTCTTGGGTTCTTTGGTTTGGCCATAGTCATATGGGCTCGGCCCTATGTTGGATCTTGGTCAAGTGGCACGACAAGGATTGGTATGGTCGAGACAAAGCAAGGAGGCGGTGATTGGAATTGGTGGCCGAGGCAAACAAAGGAGGAAGGGATGCATATGTGGCTCGGCTAGGCTATTTCAATAAGATGAGGTGATGTATTGCCTCTTGGTGGTCACGGCCTTGGGTTGGGGTGAGGAGGAGGTGATGGTGGTCGGCTAAAGGTGGAGGCCGAGCCATGCTTGAGAAAAACAAAGGAAAAGAATAAAAGAAGAGAAGAGAGAAGGAAGCCATGAAAATGCGAACTTGTTTAGTTTTTTTTTTCACGCAAATAAATGAGGTGAGGAACTATTTTGTACGAGATTTGCAAGATGAAGTGGCGGCTAGGGTTTACAAAAAAAATGAACGACTATAGAGATGTAAATGCACGGCTGATGAAGTGAAGAGCTAGGCAAATGAAAAGGCATAATTAAAGGAAGATAAACCAAAGTCTTTTGAAATTTCCAAAGCGATTATTGAGAATAAAACCAATCAAAAACAAATAAATATAATCAAAGTTTATACAAATAAAAATATAAAATAAATATTAGAGAAATAAACATAGGAAAAATAGAAAATAAAATATAGAAAATCAGTGCGTGTAAAACATTGTATTTTATCCAATTTTAAAAGTATAAATCAGAATTTGACGAAACGAAAAGCATAATTAATATTAAAATAAAATAAAGTTTCAAAGAAAAAGATTAGAATTTAAAAATTCAAATTTAAAATTTGCAACTGTGGTCAAACTTTGACTTTTAGTTGACCAAAATATAATTTTTTTAGAAAATGTTTATTTCATTGTATTTGGAAAATAAATTACAAATAAATTCCAAACTTACATTGGAAAATTCTAGAATTTCAAATTTTTAAATAATTGAAATCTAGGTTTTCAAATAAAAATTTAGTTAAAATATTTACAAAATTATGGGTTGTTACCAATTCCATAAGGAAGATAACACTGGTTAAGTACAAAGCACTTATTAGCCTCTTTAATTAACCATTTCGTTAATTAAAACCACTTTGTAAATACTTGTATTAAAATACTTTAACAAAGATATATTTCACAAACCCTTTTCTACACTTTTCCATAGTTTGAAAATATTTATATACTTATCTTAACTGCATAAGTGTATCCACAAACCATTTCAATTTAAAAACTAAGGAATACTTTCCCATATTCTTATCTAAAGGTATAAGTTTATTTACAATTCTTAAGAAGGATATGATTTCGAACCACACTTAAATTTGGCTTATATCAGTGCCATTTTAAACAGAGATAACAGTAACCCAAGCACTATTCCTTTGGTGTTAAGTATGGAAAAGAATATTTCGTACCATCAAAATTACGAAGGTCATTTTGGAAAATCAAATCTCTTTTATAAAATAACTCTTTTATAAAATCCCCCTATAAGTATAAGCTTTCAATTCATTTACAAAATTTCTTTCAGAAGTATTATTTATATATTCCTTTATAAATATATATAACATATATACAGCCTCCTTTTATAAATTCCCAAACTTAGCTTAATATCTCCTTTATAAACCCCTTTTATATTAATTATAAAATCTTTCATAAAAACTTCTTTTTTGTAAAATACCATTTATAACTTATTTTATAAATCCTTGACTTATTTGCAACTCCTTATAAAACTCCAAACTCATATATAAAATTCCTTTTATAAATTTTCTAGATAAAGTTACCAAAACTCCCTTTTTAATCAAACTTCAAATATAACACCAAACTCCAAACACAAACAAATTCCAAATATCATTATAAAACTCATATGCTTTCCATAACACGATCTTTCCATATATTTCAATAAATTTCCAAATGGATATCATTTCTCCAATTTATCTAATTGACATTGATTTCCTGTAACATCCCCAACCTAGAGGTCCAAAGCTAATCACTACGATGCTGCAGTCATCCATAGTATTAACTTCTGGCGACTAAATACGACTATGTTAATGGTATTCATAATATCGAAAGCAAATGAATATGAAACTAAATCACAGATTAAAAAAAAATTCTTATTACATTTAAAGACATATGTTCCACATTCAAATTGCATAATCTCATCGCTTTCTCGGGTTTAGATAAAATATAGTTGTTACAACATTACGCCAAGAGCGACATATGACGATGCCCCTTTGGTTGACCAGAATACTATATATACAATACAGCGGAATCAATCCAAAATATATCAGCTGTTGAATATGCTAGTATATGATTTTTGTTTGATGATAATAAACATATATATTCATTTAAATGTATTTGTTAATGTACTACTTTATTTTTCACATAATTAAATAATATTTGCTGAATAAAATAAATTACACGGAATTTAAAATTTAAATAGATATTTTATTCAAACAAATATTTATTACAATTTTGAATAGTATAAATTTAAGCTCTCACTATACATATACAATTTGCAATTACGTTACAATTTCAATCATATCACAATTTTTCATTTACAAATGTCCTCACTACATATCGCTCATTCACTCATATTTACCTTTACCATTCCGGATTGAATCCAGCATCTGAGTAATCTACAAAAATATACACTGACGCAGTAAAATTGAAAAAGAAATATTTTTGCAGTATAAAATAAAATGTGATTTTGAAAATTTTATTTGCCTTAGTTATTTGGGTTGTTCGTCATCGTTTAATTTTGATTCATTAAACACGAACAACTTATGACACACACAGTGTATCACAATACATGCCACAAGGCCGTGCACACCAGTATACACTTGATAAAGATACAGGGATAGGTGAACACAAGGTCAAACCCAAATCAAAAGCCGGGTTCAACTCAGGTGAAACAAATAAAATCACGACACAAGCACATGGTCAAACCCGAGCTTTAAGCTGGATTCAACACAGGTACAAATTCAAATGAAATGGTCAAGACACAAAAATCAAGCCTCGACCAAAGTTCAAATCGTACACATGAAAACTGAGGCTATAACTCAAAAGCAATCAAACCAGATCAAGTGAGAAAAGAAGCTCAACAAATTCAATATTTACAAGTTGAAATGTAGACAACACAAGTACAGGATTGAATATAATGAACAAGGCCTGGAAATAATGATGAACCAACAAAATATCCAACCAAGCTACATACTAGAAGCAAGTAGCATGATCAGAAGTACAAAAGTACAGACTTGTATCAAAATAGTTCACCAAGCTACAACATGAACACCATGCAACAGTCAATGGTGAAGCAACTCGACTACAACAACTCAACTAATATCAAACTGCAACATGCCTCAACATCAAATAATAAATTATAATATAGACATATGGATATGCATCTACAAAGTGCACTATGCAGTCAAATGAAATATGACCAGATATTGAACCAGTGAACCATATCACACATTGATCCTAGTGAAACACAGTCCAAGCTCAACTACAACCAAAAAGCATGTATATATGTAGTGACACACAGAATACAAATGCATCACTTAGACACGAGTATAGTATACATGCAATATTGTCAACTGGACCAAGGGCTATGACTTCAAGAATGCGAATACATGAAAACCAAACTGCAACAATGCCCAACACAAATGAAACAGTGATACCGGTGAAAAAAACATACTCGAGGTAACATGTAAGCAGTGACAGTGTCTAAGTCACAGAGGCAAAAATCTAATAGCAGGTTACAAGTTTAAAACAAAGTCAAGGCCGATGTCAACAAAATAAAGTCGTAGAGAAAAAAAATCAAAATGACCTAAGTCAAGTGATGTCAAAAATATTACCACAATGTCAAGTGCCGATATCAATGATGCCACAAGAGAAATTCATGGAATCAAGTAAAGTTTAATCCAAGAAATCAAAACCGTGATAGCCAAGGAAATCAACCAAGTCAAAATCGAAGCCGTGAAAATCAAGTGATCAAAATATACGAAATTGAATAAGTCAGAAATCATCACAAGCATCGATACGAAGATCATCGGCCAAAGCATAGCAAGTGACGAATTCAAACAAATATATACGAACGTAAATCAAGGGGTTCGAACCCTATTTAAAACCCCTTAACATCATTGGCAGAAATTCATTCGAGTCCAAGCAACAAAGAATAATCATTCAACTTGAATCAAATATGATCACAATCGAAATTAAAAAGGATTATCACTTACAAAATTTTCAACCAGTATACATGCTCGCCACAAATTGAAGCAGCTGTGTGAGAATCATTGAAGCGGTCGATTGCCGAAGCAAAGCAGAGCAATACCTATTGTAATCGACCAACATTCAGTCAGCGGCTTCAAGTTTCACAAGCCCTAGCTTTCGCACAGAGGAACGAACGCCATTATTTTCAAGTGGAAGGAACCAGGCCGATAAAATAAAAAGAGAAGAGGAACATATTTTTTATCACCTAATTTTTTTGTGGGCTGGTTTCATAATTTAGTTTGGGCTTTTATTAAGGGATTTGTTTTAATTTTTTTTAAATTTGTATTTTTCCTTTAAACCGTTGTAAATTCTAGTCGTGTGACTATGGGACATACTGCGGTGGTGTAGTTCGAGAATTCGCAACTGAGTGGCTGAGTTATGACAGGGTTTTGAGCGTAGAGTTAGTTTAGTCAATAGCGGGTGTCGCGAATTTATGTGTGTAAGCGTCTGATTACTTAATTTCTAGTAGAAACCTTAGGGGCAACATGTAGGCAGGGTTTTGTCGAAGCTGTGTAAATCCTTGTGTTATATTTTCTGCTTTTATTATTCTGTATTATCCGTGCTGCTGTTATTTGACTATTATCTATGCTGAAATTATTTTACATATATACTTCCGCAATAAATTTTTATAATTAATATTATCACCCTATTAATCCCCCTCTAGGGTGAAAACGATCCTACAAGTGGTATCAATGCTAGGAGCAAAAGTTATTTTTGATTTAAAAATTTGACTTTTCAAAGACAAATTTTGTTGTTACAAATTTCAATTTTTAAAATGGCTTCTTCTAATACTGCTTTTGCTGAGGGTTAGTCCATAGTTAGACCACCAATATTCAATGGTGAATATGCTTACTGGAGCAATGGAATGAAATTTTTTCTGAAAACCATTGATGCTTGGAATATAGGTGAGACAGGTTATACAACACCAACTATAATAGAAAATAATCAGGAAATTGATAAACCAATTGATCAATGGACAGATCTATAAAATAAATTACAGAATAATAATGCCAAAGCTATGAATTCTATTATTTTTTCATTGGATCAAATTGAATTTAATCGTGTCTCACATTGTCTAACTACACAGGAAATATAACACACATTAGAAGTGACTCACGAAGGAACATCTCAAGTCAAAGAATCTCGCCTTGCCATGCTGAGTAGCAAATATGATAATTTCATAATGGCCAAGGAAGAAAATGTCAAAGAGATGTACGGACGACTTTTCGATCTCGTATACAAATCAAAAGCTCTCGAAAAATCATACTCAAAGTTGGAAATAGTCTGAAAAATCCTCAGAGTCCTTCCACGAAGTTTTGAAGCAAAAGTGACTGCCATTCAAGAATCGAAAGATTTGAAACAAATCAAAATTGAAGAACTCATCGAAAATCTCACCACTTATGAGCTAAAAATGAAATTCAAGAAAGAGCGTGAAGGAGGAGATACTCGAAAAAAATCAATAGCTCTCAAAGGAACAACTGAAAGTGATGATGATGATGATGATGATGATAATGGAGCAGCTGAGTCGACACTATTAATAGAGAAATTCAAAAAGGTGGAATCATAAATACGGAAATCCAGCTCTAAATCAACAATTGAAAAGCAGAATAATAAATGCGCTAGACAACCCAGAAGAACGAGAGATTCTCTGTCGCATGTGCAACAAACCCGGACACATCAAGCCCAATTGTCCTCGAAATCGACACGGCGAAGTTTTTGCAGCCACATGGAATAAAAGTGATGATGATTATAAAAGCACTAACAGTGATAGCGAGAAAGTAGATCTGTGCCTTTGAGGTAATATAACTGATAGCAATGATGACGAGCCAAGCGAGGTATCAAAACTCACTCACTCAGAATTACTTATATATTTCCACGAAGTAAATGGCTGTTTTGAATGACTTAGGGAGAAGTACGCTAAACTTGAATCACAAAAAGATACTTTGATAGATTTAATAAACAGCTTGATTAATTAGTTAAAAACTATCAAAGTAAGATCCCTAAGTGTGATAAGTGTCCATCACTAGAAGAAGAAATTAAAAAATCGGAAATCAAAATGAAATCGCCTGAAAATGAAATTCTGATTTTGAAAGAGAGTGAAAATACTAGGAGAGAAAATTCTATTAAAAAGTGCACACAATTATTGAACGAAAATGAATCACTAAAAACACAAGTCTAACAATTGTCTATAACTTTAGAAAAATTTTCAAAAAGTGAAAGGTCGTTAAATATGCTAATAGGAAAACAAATTGTTAACATTGATAGACAAGGACTTGGATACACTCACTCTGAATATGTTCAAAGAAAAATTAATCAAGTTAAATCCTAGTGCACTATTTGTAGAAAAATTGGACACAATAAAAATATTTGTTGGTATAGACCCAAAAGTGTGAAAACCATATCAATTTAGGTTCCAAAAGGCATAAATATAAAATTCCTTAAATTTAAACAAATCTGGATGCCAAAAGGAACATATATAAATAGCTTTGGGTCGTCACAAAATTATTTTTCAAAATCTTTTGCGACTAACAATCATGGACCTATAAAAACAAGTAGGGCACAAAAATATTCTCCCATGTAGGTATGGTGGCAGGCTAAGGAACAACATCAATGTTATCTGGATTCTGGCTGTTCCAGACACACAACATGCGACAAATCAAAGTTCCTTAGCCTAGTATAAAGTGACAGAATCACAATTAGAAACAAGGAAAAATTATCGTAAAGGTAAAACAGGTAATGGTATATTTATTTTGAACGATATATTAAATGTGATAATCTGCACCATAATCTGAATCAGCCAGTTATGTGATAAAGAAATGAATTTTGATGATTAATCTGAATTATTCAAAATTGTTAACCAGTCATCTTTGAACTATTTGGACTATTGATGATGATTGAGGATTGCTCTTGATACACGTGGATATATTGGTTACTTTACTGCTGACACTATGGTCACTATATGTAAACTTGCAGGGCTTCAATTCAATTTCATTTAAAAGCTATTAAAAAAGATTTTGAGATATTTCGTTGCACACTTCATGATCTGGTCTATGACATCAATCTAATAATAATCTTGAGTGAAAGAGAAATTCAAAAGCAGATTTCACTTGTAATCTAGTTGATAGAAAAATTACTAGTGGAACGTGATTTATGTTGAGACATTCAGTAGCTGCATTATTTTCAAAGAAAATATCTGCATATTTTACATTTCAAATAATTTTCAAATAGCAGACATTTTTCTCATAAAACCCCTTCAAGAAAATCACTTTCGTTGACCCTGTTTTAGATTAGTCATCTTAGAAATTTTGATTTTATAATTATTTTTAGATTAGATTTTAAATGACTACATTGACTAATCCGACTCCCTACTGATTATCGAAAAGATAAATAGTGATAGAAAAAGTGATTAGTTTTGATATTATTCATATATTATAGCTTGAGACGGTATATTTAGTAAATTTCTTTAGAAATTTAAACAAGAGTTATAAAAACTTTTTGTTGGTAAAAATTCCATGACCATCTCTATTCTATCATACTTTTATCGACCATCACTCATCAAAATCCAATATAGTATGTCAATATATGGTACTTTAAATGGGAAACTATTTGTTTTTCATTTTATTATATTTTTAACAATAAAAACATCCAAAGTATTCATTCCCATTTAAAAGTCCTCACGGTTATGCATGAGTGAATTACTTGAAATTTTTGATTATATGCTTCCATGCTCATTTAAAAGTCCTCATGGTTATGCAAGTATGGAACACATATCAAAATTGATTGATTAAATATACAAGTTTATACTAATCTCATTTAAAAGTCTTCATGGTTATGTGTGGTTAGAAGATACTTGAATTCATTTTTAAATTTTTTTTTTGGGAATACTACTAACCTTATTTAAAAGTCCTAATGGTTATGCATGGTTAATAGATATTCAAATTCCTGAAATAGATATACCACAAATAGACACAACTATATGGTTTTATATGATGAGATCATCCCTATCATTCTAAAGTGGAATATGCGCCAAACAGAGTATTTATGATTTTTGTTTGACTTTTTATTGAAATTTAATATTTATACTCGATTAGGAATCAATGTTGTACTTAAGCACAAAACAAATTAAAAGAGACTCTGAAAATAAAAGCAGTTGAACTTAAGCAGAAGGCTAAAGAAAAATTGCTGACAGAAGGCGATGAATGCACAAAATTTTTCTACACAAAAATGGCTGTCAGAAACAATACAAATAATAACATTCAACTGCTGGATCAGGAAGGGAATACAACCAACGGTATTTCAGACATAGAAGAAGAAGCTATCAAATTTTATTCTAACATGTTCAATGGGGAAGTCAGTAGTGAATTACCAGAAATTCACTGTAGAAGGGTGATAAATGCCAAAGGAAGAAGAATCTTGTCCAAAAATATTTCCATGAAAGAAGTCTGGGAAGCCCTGCACACCATACATGTTGACTCCAGTCCAGGGCCAGATGGACTGGGATCCAAATTCTTCCTGGTTCATCGGGAAGACCTGAAAGCAGAAATTACATCAGCAATGCAGGATATTTTCCAAAGTGGCAAATTTGTAAAATAAATTAATCACACATTTATTTGTCTTATTCCTAAGAAGGAAAATCCATCAAAAATTGAAGACTATCGACTTATCGCCTATTGCAATGTGGTTTACAAAATTCTAAGCAAGATTCTATGCAACAGAATGAAACTCATATTACCTGATCTTATATCAAAATGTCAAAGTGCGTTCATCAAGGGTAGAAGCATTTCTGAAAACTCACTGATGGCACATGAATTGATAAGAAACTTCAACAAACTAGGTGCGGATAAATTCTTTCTAAAGGTGGATCTTCACAAAGCATATGATAAAATAAATAGAAGTTTCATCATACATATGCTACAAGCTATGGGGTTTCCTTCTAAATTCATAAACATAGTCAATGAATGTATTACTACACCGACATTTTCAATCTTGATAAATGGCGTACCAAAAGGTTTTATAGGGTCTACTAGAGGTATCAGGCAGGGTGATCCTCTCTCCCCTTATTTGTTTGCTATAACCATAGAATACTTTTCACTACAGATGGAGCTAGCTACATACAATAAACTTATTCAGCCTATTTACAATTTTCAGCCAATCGTGACTCACTTACTCTATGCAGACGATTTACTCATATGTATCAAATCCAGTCAAACATCAGCTAGAGCTGTCAATGAAATGTTCTGCAAACTAGAGAGATTTTCAGGTCTCAAATTGAATGAGCAAAAAACCAAATGCTATTTTAATAAAACATGCATAAATAGATACGAAGTCCTGGAGCATTTAAATGTGAAAGAAGGTACACTTCCTGTTAAATACCTAGGAGTTCCTCTATCATCCAATAAGATAACTGACAGAGAATGCGCAGTTTTAATCACTTCGATAAGGGACAGATTACAAGGATGGAGCTCCAGACTCTTATCGCTAGCAGGCAGAATAGAACTGGTTCACACAGTTATCCACTCCAAAGTCAATTTCTGGTTACAAACATTCCAACTACCTGATGCATCAATACAGAAAATAGAAAAAGTTTGTGTAGACTTTATACGGAAAGGAGGACTACACAAGCCCAAATATGAGAACTTATGTAGACCTAAGGAAGAAGGGGGAGTGGGACTTAGAAGACTTACAGACATGAGACTTAAAGGAAAGGGTTTGTGGGGAAATTGGATGAGGAAAAGATGTATCAGAGGAAATTTCTGGTGTATGCAAATTGGTAATAATGCTTCTTCTGTTTGGAAAGCAATTATGAAAGTGCGAAAAACACTAGCATCATGTTGTACAAAGGAGATTGCTACAGGTTGAGATACGAACCTCTGGAAAGACCCTTGGATTTTGGGAGAATCCTTGATTGACATTCTAGGGCTTAACACATACTCAGACTATGGTTGTTCGGATAAGAATGTATCTGATGCAATAGATAATAATGAATGGAACTGCTCAGTGATACCAGTAAATCAAGGAATTAAAGAAAAAATTCAATATATATCGATATTTAGTGGACGAGAACATGACCAATGGGTATAGAAACAGACTGGAAATTTATTTACCACTAAATCTGCTTGGAATGAGATCAGACACAGAGATAATAAAGTGAATTGGTGTAAAATCATTTGGAATCGAGTAAACTGCCCGAAAATGGCATTTGTCACATACAAGGCAGTTTTAAAGAGATTACCTACAAAGGATCGACTTTTAAAATGGGGGATTACAAACGAAAAGAATTGTGTGTTATGTGAACGAGATGAAGAAAATCACGAACACCTCCTCTTTACCTGTAAATACTCAGCTGAGATTTTAAATGCGTGTAAACTATCAACAAATTCAATAGCGCAAGGAAAAACACTAGAAGACGAAATAAATCACCTGATTCACAAAAGGGGCAGCGAAGACATGGAATCCAAACTGAGCAGCATCGCCATTACTGTAGCAGTTTGGAACGTATGGAAGGAAAGAAATCGACGAATATTTCAATACAAACAAAGAACAGTCTCAGAAGTTAGTAAGCTAGCTGTAAATGACATGAAACTAGTACAAAGTCGCAATCAAGATCTCACCTTTCGGGGACGAGATGAAGCACGAACTGGAGTAGAGGATCTAAATAATCCATCGGTAAGAAACCCAAGTACAAGCTACTCTCACTGGCCGCCATGAAACAAGAGGAAGAAGGAGATAGCTGTCGGTATTTTATTTTTGGTATGAAATGAGTTGTATGTTCCTGATTAAACATATTAATAGTTTGTATGTTTGTATGTTTGCTTGGGCCGGAACTGGGCTTCAACCATAGGCTGAAATTGCCTTAATAAAAATCTTACCAAGTTTCAAAAATGGAATCAATGTTGTATTAATGTCTATCAATTTATCTCTATTTTTTCAACCTTACTACTCTTTTGGTGATAACAAAAGGGGGAGAGAAAAGTTAAGATTTTGGTAAATGAAAGTCAAATATTTTATTTTCTATATGCATCTAGGCTCATTTATTCATTTACATATTTTTATGCATATATGAGGACGGAGATTTGTGTAGAGAGGGAGCATTCAAATAGGTGGAACAAATTGAATAATCAAATACATTTAATAAATTCAAAATCTTAAATATATGTTTGTTATCATCAAAAAGGGGAGATTGTTGACTATGCTAGTATATGATTTTTGTTTGATGATAATAAACATATATATATATATATATATATATATATATATTCATTTAATGTATTTATTAATGTACTATTTTATTTTTCACATAATTAAATAAATATTTGCTGAATAAAATAAATAACACAAAATTTAAAATTCAAATAGATATTTTATTCAAACAAATATTTATTACAATTCTGAATAGTACAAATTTGAGCTCTCACTATACATATACAATTTGCGATTACATTACAATTTCAATCATATCACAAATTTTCATTTACAAATGTCCCACTACATATCGCTCATGCACTCGTATTTATCATCACCATTCTAGATTGAATCCAACATCCGAGCAATCTTCAAAAATACACGCTGACGCAGTAAAATTGAAAAAGAAATATTTTTGTAGTATAAAATAAAATGTGATTTTTAAAATTTTATTTGCCTCAATTATTTGGGTTGTTCGTCATCATTTAATTTGAATTCATTAAACACGAATAACTTTTGACATGCACAGTGTATTATTGTACATGCCACAAGGCCGTGCACACAATTATACACTTGATAAAGTTATAGGGACAGGTGAGCACAAGGTCAAACCCAAATCAAAAGACGGGTTCAACTCAAGTGAAACAAATAAAGTCACGACACAAGCACAAGTTCAAACCTGAGCTTTAAGCTAGATTCAAAATAGGTGCAAATTCAAATGAAATGGTCAAGACACAAAAATCAAGCCTCGACCAAAGTTCAAGTCATACACATGAAAATAGAGGCTATAACTCAAAAGCAATCAAACCAGATCAAGTGAGAAAATAAGCTCAACAACTTCAATATTTACAAGTTGACATGCAAATAGCACAGGTACAGGATTGAATACAATGAACAAGACTTGGAAACAATGATGAACCAACAAAATATCCAATCAAGCTACAGACTAGAAGAAAGTAGCATGATCAGAAGTACAAAAGCACAGACTTGTATCAAAATAGTTCACCAAGCTACAACATGAACACAATGCAACAATCAATGATGAAGCAACTCAACTACAACAACTCAACTAATATCAAACTACAACATGCCTCAACATCAAATAACAAACTATAACACATACATATGGATATGCATCTATAAAGTGCACTGTGCAGTCAAATGAAATAAGACCAGACATTGAACCAGTGAACCAGATCATACATTGATCCAAGTGAAACATAGTACAAGCTCAACGACAACCAAAAAGCATGTATATATGTAGTGACACATAGAATACAAATGCATCACTGAGACACGAGTGCAATATACATGCAGTATCGTCAACTGGACAATAGGCTACGACTTCAAGCATGCGAATACAGGAAAACCAAACTGCAACAATGCCCAACACAAATGAAATGGTGATACCGGTGAAAAAAACATACTCGAGGCAACATCGAAGTAGTGACAGTGCCTAAGTCACAGAGGCAAAAATCTAACAGCAGGCTATGAGTTTAAAACAAAGTCAAGGCCGATGTCAATAGCATAAAGTCGTAGAGAAAAAAAATCAAAATGACTGAAGTCAGGTGATGTCAAAAATATTACCACAATGTCAAGTGCCGATATCAATGATGCCACAAGAGAAATTCATGGAATAAAGTAAAGTTTAATCATAAAAATCAAAACCGTGATAGCCAAGGAAATCAACCAAGTCAGAAATCGAAGCCGTGAAAATGAAGTAATCAAATATACGAAATTGAATAGGTCAGAAATCATCACAAGCATCCATACGAAGATCAACGGCCAAAGCATTGCAAGTGACGAATTCAAACAATTATATACGAATGTAAGTCAAGGGTTTCGAACCCTATTTAAAACCCCTTAACAACATTGGTAGAAATTCATTTGAGTTCGAGCAACAAAGAATAATCATTCAACTCGAATCAAGACGAGCACAATCGAAATTAAAAAGGAATATCACTTACAAATTTTTCTATCAGTGTACACGCTCGCCACAAATTAAAGCAGCTATGTGAGAATCAAAGAAGCGGTCGATTGTCGAAGCAAAGCAGAGCAATACCTATTGTAATCGACCAACATTCGGTCGGCGGCTTCAAGTTTCACAAGCCCTTGTTTTCGCACAGAGGAACGAGCGCCATTATTTTTCAAATGGAAGGAAAGAGCCCGATAAATTAAAAAGAGAAGAGGAACATATTTTTTATCACCTAATTTTTTTGTGGGCCGGTTTCATAATTTAGTTTGGGCTTTTATTAAGGCCTTTGTTTTTTAATTTTTTTTTAAATTTGTATTTTTCCTTTAAACCGTTGTAAAATCTAGTCGTGTGACTAGAGGACGAACTACGATGGTGTAGTTCGGGAATTCGCAACTTAGTAGCTAAGTTGTGGCAGGGTTTTGAGCGTAGAGTTAGGATAGTCGATAGCGGGTGTCATGAGTTTACGTGTGTAAGCGTCTGATTACTTAATTTCTTGTAGAAACCTGGAGGCAGCACGTAGGCACGGTTTTTCCGAAGTTGTGTAAAATTTGTGTGCTTTATTTTCTGCTTTTATTATTCTTCTACTATTTGTGCTGCTTTTATCTTATTATTATCTGTGCTGATATTATTTTACATATATACTTCCGCAATAAATTTTTATAATTAATAGTATCACCCTATTCACCCCATTCTACGGTGAAAATGTTCCTACATCAGCAACTGCTAATTATCTATCCGTCAGCCATCTGCTCGCCTCTAGAAGCTTTATTCACCAACCTACTAAAGGCCTATAAACCTCAACCCTCAGCCTACTCAAATCAATTTTGTGCACCCAAGAGTTTAAGGAAAATAAACTTCGAGTCAGACATAAAGCCTAATGCAAATAATACTATACATCTCGGTTATCTGATATTATATGAGACCACGCCGCTTAGCGGAACGAATTCCCCCTCACTAATATCCCCTTTTAAAACATATCTTTTGAAAATTATAATCTTGTAACCAAAATTGGTTATCATGCACAAGCACATTTCAATTATCATATGGACTAGCTGTCCATACGCTGTAGTTTTGTTTGGCTAACTACTAACCCTTAGTTGACTCGAGCCCACCAGAAAGCATAAAAAAATCTAACAAATGTTACATACTCCTCTTCTAGACGGTCTGTCCTTACTTACTTCTCCAGGTCTATTTGATCCTAATGGTTTTGCGAGCTTACCAATAATCTGTCTTTCCTTTTTAGATTCCTTTCTGTATGTAACATAATTTTAGTTTGACTTCTGACAAAGCCCTACACACTGGAATTTTGGACTGAATTAATTAAGGGCTAATAGCTAATGAGTATAGGGTGTGACCCTATATAATTTCTATCTGGTCTTCTAATTTGAGTCATTTTCTTAGGGTTAACTACCCATTAAATTTTTCCTTGAAAACCTTTTCAAAATGATTTAAACCTTTAAATCATACATACACAAGGAAAATATACTCTTTGCTTTACTCTAAACTATTTTCCATGTTACATATATACTTTACCCAAAATAACGTTAATGAAATTATTAAGGATTTCCCGTGCCTCCAAAATAATTTTAAAACCCTTTTAACTTAAAAACACTTGGGCTATATTACCAAAACAACATATTCGAAAACTTTGTTTGAAATCTTTTAACAACCAATTCGAAACTATTGAAAGTACCCCTTTCGAACACTTTGAAAGTACCCCTTTCTATACAAGCAAAATTAGGCCAAAGGCCAAAACATATCTTTCGAAATCATACCTTTCGAAACCATTCATCTTTATCCTTTCGAAAGCATTGAAAAACTTCTCCTTCGAAAGCTTTAAAACCTTGGAAATCCTCTTTGAAACACTTAAACATTGCCTTTTGAAACCAGTGGAAAAACTTTCCTTTTAGACCTTTTGAAACCATTAGAAACCATTTCCTTAAAACCTTCCGAACGCATTAAAATATCAAGCCTTTCGAAAGCATTTAGGTTCACTTTTTGTAACGTGGAAACACCTTTAGAAACTATTAAAACCATCTCTTTCGAAACCATTTGGGTTATACTATTTATAGGGAAAAAGGGTCATTAAAACATTTAAGTCGAAAGCATCTCTTTCGAAAGCATTCCTAAGTAAAGAAGCAATGGTGTTGAAACCATCCCTTCGAAAGCACTGGAGAAGCGGCTTGGTTTTAAAAACAAGATAATCCTTTCGAAACCAATCTGGGTCGAAAGGTAAAAAGCAGTAGTCAGGGGCTTTGACCTAATCGAAAGAAGTTATTTAAGAAAAAAGGCACAACATCTTAAATCTATTCTTTTAAAATCATCGACCCAGCTGAAAGCAGACCATGTCGAAAGCTATTAAATTGAAAGCAAAGCAGGTACATTTTCATTTAAAAGAAAAGTAGCGCTTCTACCCCTTCGGAACCCCTGGTTTCAACCCAATGCCTTCCACCGTTTTCCAATTCACTACATACCAGATATCTGATACCATGTGCATTTGTTTTGACGGAGTCGGTGGTGGAGGTAAGGAGTCGAAAGCCTGTGCCAAAAGCATTGAAATAGAAAAAAGCATGTAGATTTGACTTTTTAAACTATTTCTTTGTACCTAACCTGCCTTATTTGTCAAACTATGATTGGTTGCACATTTTACTTTTCTAAAAGTACTGCCGATTTTTAGAAATAAAGAATTGAATTATTTACAAAATACCCCTTCTCTCTTTTACAAATATATAAAACATTCAAGTCTCATACCTTAAATAATTTTAAATATCCATAAAACACTTAGGAAAATTCTACAAAAATTCCAGAAAATGATTTTTACTAAGTTTTGGGACATATATAAATTTGAGACCCGAAGCCAATATAATTTTGCTGTAATTAAATTTTGGACCCAAACTAGCATTTTCTTTACTTGAAAATTCATATAAAATCCACATTAATTCAGAAAATTATAAAAGTTGAAACCCATTTCTGAATTATCATTTCTTATCTAAATCTAAATTTGTAACGTAATTTGATTTAATAGGTTTTCTAAATCATTTCTCATCATAAAATGCATATAAAATAACCTAAATCGTCAACAAGTATATACATATCCATTTATCATTCAAAACATGGATTGCAAATACTTCCGATATTTATCTAAAACCAAAATCAATCAAAAATATGAGATGATGTCATTATTCACCTTAGCTTTTTGATCAAGGATGTGAGATTTGTTCTTAATTAAGTGATTAGATTCTTTCTGTTGAATTCTTCTTCCTTGCTCTTCCTAATGGTGGTCGGCCTTAACTTGTATTTTTTGATTTGTAAAAATGAAGTGAACATGAATGTTGAGGGGTTAATGGTTTAGAGTATAAGGATATGTCTTGTTCCTATTTGCCATTGCATATTTCCTAACCTTTTTATTCTTTTTCTATTCTTTAGTTCACTTATTTAACATGGCACGTCTACCCCTTATTTAATTGCAAATCTCAATCCGCTAATTATCTTACATTATTTTATTTAACTTAACTAATTAAATATGCTAAATAATGTTACTAAAAATATAGAGTGTTACAGACTCCCCTTCTTAAATAATTTCATCCTTGAAATTACGTATGGTACACATCAAAACAATCAAAGATAAAACAACCATCAAACAAATCAGGATAAGTATCTCCTATCCTATTCTCAGTCTCCCAAGTACAGTCTCTGTCATCGTCACTCCACTGGACTTTAACTAATCTGACTGTCTTATTCCTGAGTCTCTTCTCATCTCTTGCGACTGTGCGAACTGGCTTTCTAATTATAGTCAAATTAGGCTCTACGACTAAGTCATCTAACACAATCGGTGATATAGTAGTATTCGAATCTCGAATACACTTCTTTAGATGTGAAACATGAAAAACATCATGGACTCCTGCCAAACTGCACAGTAACTCTACTTTATATGTGAGTTTCCTGATCCTCTCAATAATAGAAAATGGTTCAATGAACCTCGGTGTCAACTTAACTCATTTTCCAAAACAAATCACACCCATCATCGGCGGGACCTTAATGAAAACAGGCTCTCCAACATGAAATTCTAAGTCTTTCCGTCTTTTATCCGCATAACTCCTCTACCTATATTGAGCTTCCTTCATTCTAGCTCGACTTAACTCAACCTTTTCTGCCGCTTCTCTAACCAAATGAGGACCAAGAACTAACCTATCCCCAGTCCCTAACCAGCAAACTGGAGATTTGCATGGCCTTCCACAAAAAGCTTCAAATGGTGCCATCCCTATACTAGCCCGATAACCGTTGTTTTACGAAAAATAGACTAGATGTAGATGGTCTTCCCATGATCCCCTAAAATCTAGCATACAAGCTCGTTCGTAATAAATCTTCCAAGACTTTGTTAACTATCTCCGTTTTTCCCATCAGTCTACAGATGGTAAGCGGTACTCATCTTGAGCCTGGACCTAAGGTATCCTGTAGACTCTTCTAGAACTCACTAATGAATAAAGAATCTTTGTCACTCACTATACTACTAGAAATTCTGTGTAGTCTAACTACATCTTCATAAACAACTTCGCTAATACTGGTGATGTTCAGGTTGAATTAATTAGAATGAAATTGGCATTCTTGGTCAACCAGTCCACAATGACCCATATGCTTTCATTTCCTCTATTAGACCTTGGCAACCCATCAATGAAATCCCAAGAAATAGAATCCCACTTCAACACTGGAATATCCAAAGGCAGAAGTAACCCACTTGGCTTCTGATGTTCGTATTTTACCCGTTGGTATTTCAAACACTGCTTCTTCCGTAAGCCTGCATCCCTCTTCATACCTTTCTAGAAGAAACTTCTCTTTATGTCCCGAAACAACTTAGTTCCTCCCGGATGAATAGTGAACTTCGAACGTTGGCATTCCTCAAAAACTTCCTTCATAATGTCTCCTACATTCGGAACACACTATCTTCCTTTCTTTCTCAACCACCCATTCTGATCAAGACTAAAATCCTTTAAGTTATCGCTCTCCAATCCATCTCTTAGCTTTCTGATCCATTCTACCAACACTGGATCATCTATCTGTTTAGAAGCAATGTTTTCTATCATAACTGATCGAACTTTCAAACATGATGACAAAGCTGTTTCTATACTTGAAGTACTCTTAGTTCTTCACTGTACCTTGCAAGTTGCTAACGCTTCCAAATCGTTCCACTCAGCTACAATCGCTAACATCACATTTTGATGTTTTCTACTAAATGCATCTACAACCTAGTTGCCTTTCCTCGTTGCGTACTTAATACCGGAATCATAAGCAGCTAAAAACTCTAACCACCTCTGTTGTCTCATATTCAGCTCCTTTTAAGAGAACAAATACTTCAATGACTTATTATCCGTATACAATTCAAATCTTTCTTCAAAAAAATAATGTCTCTACACCTTCAGTACAAAAATCACCGTAGCTAACTCCAAGTCATGGGTTGGGTATATGACTTCATGCGGCTGTCGAGAAGCATAGGCAATCACTTTACCCCTCTCCATTAACATAGCTCCTAATCCAGTCCCACATGCATCTGTGTACACCACCAAATCCTGATTCCCTTCTGGAACAACCAACACAGGTGCATTAGTCAATAAGTATTTCAACTTCTGGAATGCCTCCTCACACTTATCGGTCCAAACGAACTTCACATCTTTTCGAGTTATCTTGGTCATTGGTGCCGCTATCCGTGAAAAATCCTTAATGAACCTTGGATAGCAACCAGCCAATCCCATAAAACTTCTTATCTCAGTCATCGTTTATAATCTTTTCCAACTATTCATGGCCTCGATCTTAGTTGGATCCACTAATAACCCATTCTATGAAACTACATGGCCAAGAAATTTCACTTCTTTCTTCCAGTAATGACATTTCGAGAATTTTGCCTTTAGCTGATGCTGACTCAGCGTTTCAAGCACTACTCTAAGATGAACTTCATGCTTTCTTCATTGTTAAAGTACACCAAAATATCGTCTATGAAATCTAACACGAATAATCTAGGTGCTCTCGAAAAATCTGGTTCATCAAATCTACAAAGAAAGCTGGTGCATTAGTCAGTCCGAACGTCATCACTAACCATTTGTACGATCCATATCTGGTTCTAAACACCGTCAAAGAAATAATATCCTCATCCACTCTAAGATGATGGAAACCTGTCACTAAATCCAATTAAGAAAATATGTTGGCTCCACTCAACTGACCAAACAAATCGTCAATACTAGGCAATGGATACCGATTCTTTATCGTTTTCTCATTCAACTTACGATAATCGATACATAACCTTAACAATCCGTTTGGCTTCTTAACAAACACTGCGGATGCTCCCCAAAGTGAGCTACTAGGTCTGATGAAATTTTTGCCTTCCAAATCCACCAACTGCACCTTGAGCTCTCTCATTTTAGTATGCATCATTCTTCTTGGCGTTCCACTAACCGGTTCTACGCCAGGCACCAATTCTGTTCAAAACTCAATGACCCATTTCGGTGGCAATCCTACTATAGGTTCAAAAATAACCACGAATTCTCTAACCATAAAAACTTGATTCAGCATGCCTTTTATTTCCGTAGCACCCAACAGAGCATTACCCTACAACTAGGGTTTTCTACAGTGTATACAATCCGCACCCTACAATCTGGGTATCTAAGTGATATTTGTCCTTCATGGAAAAATATTCTAGCATCATATTTACTTAACCAATCCATACCCAAAATATTTTCAAATCTTACGAAATCAAATACATGCAAACTGCAAATAAAAGTATGACCTAACAAGTCAAACTTTAGGTGATCACATCTAATCCCAAGTGTTGCATACCCTTCTATCAGATTTGCAACCCTTAAGGAAGTAACTAAGTATTAGGGTTCTAGGTTAAGCATATCTACCAAACAACGAGATATAAAAGAATGTGATGTGCCAGTATCAAACGGAACACTAACTGCCATACCAAGAATCGTAAGCATACCTCCCAACATTGCTTTTCCTTTTTCCCCTACCGTGGGTCTTGAGATAGCGGGCTCTAATGCATATACTTTGCCCTTTCCTTCCTTAGAAGGCTCCTTGCATTGGCACTTTTAATGACCCATCTGATCCTAGTTGAAGCATTTGACATTCTTATCCCAATCACTTTCTTTGCCTCTCCAGAACGACATTCATTCACACAATGCCCTTTCTTGTCGCACTTAAAACAGACAATTTTTGCTTTCCCTTCTTCACGGCTCCACCCTTCTGGGCTCCCTTCTTACGAAAGAACTTCCTTTTCTGACATTGCCCTACCTGGATATCCTTCGCCTTATTCGTCTCCACCGAAGCAATAATTTCATTATATCTTAGAGCCATCTTTACTACAACATCACAAGGATCCCAAATATGAGGTAATATAGCCCTGGCCAATTCTGGTTTCAACCCCATAATGAACTTATCATTTCTCTTAATCACGGTATCCATAGTGGCATGACCATATTTTGCCAACTCCTCAAACCTTGTAGCATACTTTACACAGTCATCTCTCCTTGCTCTATCTCAGCAAAATTTCTAAACAAGGTAGACTTTGCCATCACAGACATGAATCTCTCCTCGAATTTCCTCTTAAACTCAGCCTATGTCATGATTCCTTCATCCACTCTAGCTGTCACACTATTCCACCATTACAAACCGATCCTTGAAGCAGCCTCGAAGCGAGCCTTCTTTTCTGCTCATCACTGAGCCTTAAATCTGTGAAAAGCCTCTCATAGTGCAGCAACCAGTTCCCCACTTCAATGGAATCTTCAGTCCCAACAAATGGTTTTTCCTTCCAACCTAGCATAGCCCTACTCAAACTGGCATAATTGTTAACTACTGGAGCTTCCTGGGCTCCTTCCCCAACTACTCCTGCAGTAACTCCCGCTTGCATCATATTCACGAAAAACTGATACATGGCTCCCATATCAACTTGTGGGGTTTCAACACCGGTTTTTCCAGCTCGTTCTTGACTTGGATTCCTTCTAGTATTTGGTCTGGCATTTTCATCTGCAACGGTGCTTCCTCCTCCAACATTATCTCTTCGAGAATCCATATATGCATTCGAACCTTCGTGAGATACATAAAACTAACCTAAGAGAGATAGGAGACTAGAGATAGAGCGCGTACTTATATATGGTAAATACAAGTACGTTACTATAGCGTTATCCCATACCCCAATCTTATCTCTAATTCCTTAGGATTATATTTTCAAAAATCATCTTTCTAGGTAAGGTTTTTTATAAACCTATGCTCTGATATCAATTGTAACATCCCCTATCTAGTGGCCCAAAGCTTAGCGCTACAGATGCTGCAGTCATCCATAGTATTAACTTCCAACGACTAAATATGGCTATGCTAATGGTATTCATAATATCAAAAGCAAATGAATATGTAACTAAATCATATATTGAAAAAAACAATATTTTTATGATTACATTTAAAGACACATGTTTCACATTCAAATTAAATAATCTCATCCCTTTCCCAGCTTCAGCTAAAATATAGTTATTACCACATTGCATTAAGAGCGACATATGAATGCCCCGTTGGTTGACCGAAGTACTATATATACAATACAATGGAATTAATCCAAAATATATCAGCAACTGCTAATTAGCTATCCATCAGCCACCTGCTCGTCTCCAGAAGTTTTATTCACCAACCTACTAAAGACTTATAAACCTCAATGCTCAGCCTACTTAAATCAATTTTCAGCACCCATGAGTTAAGGAAAATAAACTTCGAGTCCGACGTAAATCCCGGTGTGAATACTACTATACATCTCGGTCATCTGATATTAAGTGAGACCATGCTGCTTAGCGGATCGGGTTTCCCCTTACTAATGTCTCTTTTAAAACAAATCTTTTGCAAATTATAATCTTGTAACCAAAACTTGTTAAATGTGTAAAGCAATATCATATAAGCACATTTGAATTACCATATGGACTATCTGTCCATACACTAAAAGTTTTGTTTGGCTAACTACTAACCCTTGGCTGACTCGGGCCTACCAGAAAATATAAAAAAATATAACAGCTGTTAGATACTCCCCTTATGGATGGTATATTCTTACTTACTTCCTAGATCTATCTGTTCCTAATGGTTTTGCAGGCTTACCAATAACCTGTCTTTCCTTTTTAGATTCCTTTCTGTGTGTAACATAATTTTAGTCTTACTTTCGACAAAGCCTTACGCACTAAAATTTTGGACTAAATTAGTTAGGGGCTAATAACTAATGAGTATAGGGCGCGACTCTACACAAGTCCCTTCTGGACTTCTAATCTGAGTCATTTTCTTAGGGTTAACTACCCTTTAAATTTTTTCCTTGAAAACCTTTTCAAAATGATTTAAACCTTTAAATCATACATATACAAGAAAATATACTCTTTGCTTTACAATAAACTATTTTCCATGTTATATATATATAGTTTACCCAAAATAATGTTGATGAAATTACTAAGGATTTCCCTCCCTCCAAAATAAGTTAAAAACCCATTTTAACTTAAAAACACAAGCTATATTGCTAAATCAACACATTTGAAACCTTTGTTTAAAATCTTTAAACAACTCTTTCGAAGCCATTGAAAGTACATCTTGCGAAACCTTTGAAAGTATCCCTTTCAATACAAGCAAAACCTTAAGCCAAAGGCCAAATCATACCTTTCGAAACCATTCATCTTTATCCTTTCAAAAGCATTGAAAAACATCTCCTTCGAAAGCTTTTAAACCTTGGATATCCTCTTTAAAACACATAAACATTGCCTTACGAAACCTTGGAAAACCTTTCCATTTAGGCCTTTCGAAACCATTGGAAAACCATTCCTTTAAACCTTTCGAACACATTAAGATATCAAGCCTTTCGAAAGCATTTGGGTTCTATTTTTATAACGTTGAAACACCTTTCGAAACCATTAAAACCGTCTCTTTTGAAACCATTGGGTTATACTTTTTACAAGGCAAAATGGCCATTAAAACATTTAAGTCGAAAGCATCTCTTTCGAAAGCTTTCCTAGGAAAAGAAGTAATGGTGTCAAAACTATCCCTTCGAAAGCATTGGAGAAGCAGCTTGGTTTTAAAAACAAGATAACCCTTTTGAAACAAACCTAGGTCGAAAGGTAAAAAGTGGCAGCCATGGGCTCTGACCTAGTTGGAAGCAGTTATTTAAAACAAAGGCGCAACCTCTTAAAACCATTCTTTTAAAATCATTGACCCAGTTGAAAGCAGACTAAGTCGAAAGCTATTCAATGGAAAGAAAACAGACGCATTTTCATTTAAAAGCAAAGTAGTGCTTCTACCCCTGATTTCGACCAATTGCCTTTTTCCTTTGTCCAATTCACTATGTACTAGATATCTGATACCTTGTGCATTGGTTTTGATGGAGTCGGAGGCAAAGGTAAGGAGTCAAAAGCCTGTGTCGAAAGCATTGAAATAAGAGAAAGCATGTAGATTTGGCTTTTTAAACTATTTCTTTGTACCTAACCTGTCTTATTTGTTAAACTATGATTGGTTGCACATTTTTCTTTTCTAAAATTAATTGCGCTTTTCAAAAGTAAAAATTTGAATTATTTACAAAATACCCCTTCTCCTTTTTATAAATATATAAAACATTTAAGTCCCATACTTTAAATAATTTTGTATATCCATTAAAATACTTAGGAAAATTCTACAAAATTCCAGAAAATCTTTTTACTATGTTTTCTAAAATATATAAATTTTAGACCCTAGCCAATATAATTTGGCCATACTTAATTTCTAAACCCAAACAAGCATTTTCTTCATTAGAAAATTCATATAAAATCCACACTAATTAGAAAATTATAAAAATTGGAACCAATTTCTAAATTATCATTTCTGATCTAAATCTAAATTCGCAAGGCAATTGGATTCAATAGGTTTTCTAAATCGATTCTCATCACAAAATGCATATAAAATAGCTTAAATCGTCAACAAGTATATACATATCCATTTATCATTCAAAACATGGCGAAAAATTGCAAATACTTTTAGAATTTATCTAAAACAGAAATCAATCAAAAATATGAGATGTAGTCATTATTCACCTTAGCTTTGTATTCTCTTTCTATTCATTAGTTCACTTATTTAACATGGCATGGCTACCCTTTATTTAATCAGAAATCTCAATCCATTAATTATCTTACATTATTTTATTTAATTTAACTAATAAATATCCTAAATAATGTTACTAAAAAATATGAGGTGTTACATTCTTCCCTCCTTAAAGAATTTCGCCATCGAAATTATGATAAAGTACACATTAAAAAAATCAAAGGTATAACATAATATCAAACAAATCAGGATAAGTATCTCTCGTCCTGTTTTTAGTCTCTCAAGTACAGTCTCTGTCATCGTCGCTCCACTGGACTTTAACTAATTTGACTATCTTGTTCTGGAGTCTCTTCTCATCTCTTGCGACTATGCGAACTTGCTTTCTAACTATAGTCAAATTTGGCTCGAAGATTAAGTCATCTAACACAGTCAGTGATATATTAGTATCCGAGTCTCAAAAACACATCCTTAGATGAGAAACATGAAAAACATCATGGACTCCTGCCGAATTGCTTGGTAACTCTACTTTATATGCGAGTTTCCCGATCCTCTCAATAATAGGAAATGGTCCAACGAACCTCGGTGCTAACTTCTGTCATTTGCAAAACCGAATCACACCCTTCATTGGCAACACCTTAATGAAAATAGGCTCTCCAATAGAAAACTCTAAGTCTTTCCGTCTTTTATCTACATAACTTGTCAACCTAGATTGAGTTTCCTTCATTCTAGCTTGACTTAACTCAACCTTTTATGTAGGTTCTCTAACCAAATCCGGACCAAGAACCAACCTATCCCCGGTATCAAACCAAAAAATTAGAGATTTACATGGCCTTCCATACAAAGCTTCAAATGATGCCATCCTTATACTAGCTTAATAACCGTTGTTATATGAAAACTCAACTAGATGTAGATGGTCGTCCCATGATCCCCTAAAATCTAGCAAACATTCTAGTAACAAATCTTCCAAGACTTTGTTGACTCTCTCCGTTTGCCCATCAGTCTATAGATGGTAAGTGGTACTCATCTTGAGCTTGGTACCTAAGGTATCATGTAGGCTCTTCTAGAACTCACTAGTGAATATAGAATCTCTATCACTCACTATACTACTTGGAATTTGGTGTAGTCTAACTACATTCTTCATAAACAACTTCGCTAACACAGGTGTCGTTCTCGTTGACTTAATTGGAATGAAATAGGAACTCTTAGTTAACCTGTCCACAATGACCCATATGCTTTCATTTCCTCTATTAGACCTTGGCAACCCGTCAATGAAGTACATAGAAATAGAATCCCACATCCATACTAGAATATCCAAAGGCTGAAGCAACCCACTTGGCTTCTGATGTTCGGCTTTTACCTGTTGGTAGTTCATACACTGCTTCTCCTATAAGCCCACATCCCTCTTCATACCTTCCTAGAAGAAACTTTTCTTCATATCCTGATACATCTTATTTCTTTTCGATGAATATCGAACTTCGAATGATGGCATTCCTCCAAAAATTCCTTCCTAATTTCTCCCACATTCAGAACACAAAATTTTCCTTTCTTTCTCGACCACCCATTCTGATCAAGACTAAAATCCTTTAAGTCATCGCCCTCTATTCCATCTCTCAGCTTTCTAATCCGTTCAGCCGACATTGGATTCTCTAGTGGTTTAGAAGCAACCTTTTCTATCATAACTGGTTGAACTTTCGAACATGATAATAAAGCCGTTTCTGTACTTGAACCACTCTAAATTCTCCATTGTACCTTGAAAATTTCCAATGCTTCCAAATCGTTCCACTCAGCTATCATCGCTAACACTACATTCTGATGTTTTCTGCTAAGTGCATCTGCAACCATATTGCCTTTCCCCGTGCATACTCAATACCGAAATCATAAGCAGCTAAGAACTCTGACCACCTCTGCTGTCTCATATTCATCTCCTTCTGAGAGAACAAATACTTCAACAACTTATGATCTGTGTACAATTCAAATCTTTCTCCCAAAAGATAATGTCTCGACACCTTTAGCAAAATCACCGCAAATAACTCCAAGTCATGGGTTGAGCATCCAATTTCATCCAGTCTAAGTTGTCGAGAAGCATAGGCAATCTCTTTACCCCTCTGCATTAGCACAGCCCCAAACCCAGTCCCACATGCATCCATGTACCCCACAAAATCCTGATTCCCTTCTAGAAAATCCTACATAGCTGCATTAGTCAATAAGTGTTTCAGCTTCTGGAATGCCTCCTCACACTTATCGTTCCAAACGGACTTCACATCTTTTTAAGTTAGCTTGGTCATTGGTGCCGCTATCCGCGAAAATCCTTAATGAACCTCCGATAGTAACCAGCCAATCCCATAATTTTTTTATCTCAGTCACCGTTTCTAGTCTTTTTCAACTATTCACGACCTCGATCTTAGTTGGATTCACTGATAACCCATTCTATGAAACTACGTGGCCAACAAACTTCGCTTCTTTCTTCCGAAAATGACATTTCGAAAACTTCACCTTTATCTTATGATGCCTCAGCGTTTCAAGCACTACACTAAGATGAACTTTATGCTCTCCTTCACTCTTAGAGTACACTAAAATATCATCTATGAAAACTAATACGAACCAATCTAGGTGCTCTCGGAAAATTTGGTTCATCAAATCTACAAAGAAAGCTGGTGCATTAGTCGGTCCGAACGGCATCACTAACCATTTGTCATATCTGGTTCTAAACATCGTCAAAGAAATACTATCTTCTGCCACTCTAAGCTGATGGAAACCTGTTGCTAAATCCAACTGCGAAATATCTTGGCTCCACTCAACTAATCGAACAAATCGTCAATCCTTGGCAATAGATATCGACTCTTTATCGTTTTCTCATTCAAGTTATAATAATCGATACATAACCTTAACGATCCGTCCAGCTTCTTAGCAAACACTACGGCTGCTCCCCAAGGTGAGCTACTAGGTCTGATGAAATTCTTGCCTTCCAAATCCACCAACTGCACCTTGAGCTCCCTTATTTCGGTAAGCATCATTCCGCTTGGCGGTCTACTAACCGGTTCTGCTCCAGGCACCAATTTCTATTCGAAACTCAATGGCCTATTTTGGTGGCAATCCTACTATGGGTTCAAAAATATCCGTGAATTCACTAACCACAAAAACTCAATTCAGCTCGCCTTCTATTTCTATAACATCCAACAAAGCACTTACCTCACAGTTAGGGTTTTCTATGGTATATACAATCCGCTCCCTACAATCTATGTGTCTAAGCAATAGTTGCCCTCGTGGCAAAATATCCTAGCATCGTATTTACTTAACCAGTACATAACCAAAATAATTTTGAATCCTATGAATTCAAACACATGCAAACTGCAAATAAAGTATGAACTAACAAGTCAAACTTTAGGTGGTCACATCTCATCCCAAGTATTGCATACCTAATATCGAATTTACAACCATTAAGGAAGTAATTAAGTATGATGGATCTAGGTTAAGCTTATCTACCAAACAAAGAGATTTAAAAGAATACAATGCATCAGTATCAAATAGAGCACTAACTTCCATACCAAGAATCGTAACCATACCTCCTAACTCTACTTTTCCTTTTTCCCCTGCCGTGGGTCTTGAAGTAGCTGGCTCCAATGCATATAATTTGCCCTTTCTATCCTTAGTAGGCTCCTTTCATTGGATCTTATAATGACCCATCTGATCACAGTTGAAGCATTTGATATTCTTCTTCCCATTAACTTTTTTTGCCTCTCCAAAACGACATTCATTCGCATAATACCCTTTCTTGTTGCACTTAAAACAAACAATTTCTGACTTTCCCTTCTTCAGACTTCACCCTTCTGGGCTCCCTTCTTAGGAAAGAACTTTCTTTTCTGACTCTGCCCTACCTGGACTTCCTTTGCCTTATTCTTCTCCGCTGAAGCAATAATTTCCTCATGTCTTAGAGCCAACTCTACTACAACATTAGAAGGATCCCTAATATGAGGTAATAGGCCTTGGTCAATTTAGGTTTCAACCCCATAATGAACTTCTAATTTATCTTAGTCACGGTATCCATAGTTGCATAAACATATCTTGCCAACTTCTCAAACCTTGTAGCATACTCTAACACAGTCATCTCTCTGTGCTCTAAGTCAACAAACTTTCTCATAGTGCAGCAACCAGTTCCATACTTTAATGGCATCTTCCATCCCAACAAATGGTTTTCCTCCCAACCTAGCATATTCCCTACTCAAAGCAGCATAATTGTTGACTACTGGAGCTTCCTAGGCTCCTCTCCCAACTACTCTTACAGCAACTTCCGCTTGCATCAAATTCACAAAAATGATACATGGCTCCCATATCAACTTGTGGGGTTTCAGCACCAGTATTTCCAGCTCGTGCCTAACCAAGATTCCTTCTATATTTGGTCTAGCATTTCCATTTGCACCGATGCTTCCTCCTTCAACATTATCTCTTTGAGAATCCGTATCTGCATTCGAACCTTCGTGAGATACAGAAAAATTACCTAACAAAGATAGGAGACTAGTGATAAAGCACATACTTATATATGACAAATACAAGTACGTTTATATAGCGTTATCTTATACCCTAATCTTATCTCTAATTCCTTAGGACTATGTTCTCAAAAATCATCTTTTTAGGTAAGGTTTTTCATAAACCTATGCTCTGATACCAAGTTGTAACATCCCCTATCTAGAGGCCCAAAGGTAAGCACTATAGATGATGTAGTCATCCATATTATTAACTTTTGGCGACTAAATATGGCTATGTTAATGGTATTCATAATATCAAAAGCAAAGGAATATGAAACTAAATCACATATTGAGGAAAAAACAATATTTTCCTGATTACATTTAAAGACACATGTTTCACATTCAAATTACATAATCCCATCGCTTTCCCAGGTTTAGACAAAATATAGTTATTACAACATTAAGCCAAGACCAACATATGACGATGCCCCCTCGGTTGACTAGAGTACTATATATGCAATACAACCGAATCAATCCAAAATATATCAACAACTGCTAATTAGCTATCCGTCAGCCACCTGCTCATCTTCGAAAGCTTTATTCGCCAACGTACTAAAGACATGTAAACCTCAACCCTCAGCCTACTCTAATCAATTTTAAGCACCCAAGAGTTTAAGGAAAATAAACTATAAGTCAGTCTTAAAGCCTGGTGTGAATAATACTACACATCTCGGTTATCTGATATTAAGTGAGACCACGCCGCTTAGTGGAACAGTTTTTCCTTTACTAATTTCCCTTTTTAAAACATATCTTTTGCAAATTATATTCTTGTAACCAAAAATTTTTAAATCTATAAATCAATATCATGTATAAGCACAATTCAATTATCATATGGACTATTTGTCCATACATTGTAGTTTTATTTGGCTAACTACTAACCCTTGGCTGACTTGGGCCTACTAGAAAACATAAAAAAATACAACAACAGTTAGATACTCCCCTTTTGGATAGTCTGTCCTTACTTACTTCTCCAGGTCTACCCAATCCTAATGGTTTTGTGGGCTTGCAAATAACCTGTCTTTCCTTTTTAGATTCCTTTCTATGTGTAACATAATTTCAGTCTCACTTTTGATAAAGCCCTACACATTGGAATTTTGGACTAAATTAGTTGGGGGCTAATAATTAACGAGTATAGGGCACAACCCTACGCAAGTCCCATCTGGACTTATAATCCGAGTCATTTTCTTAGGGTTAACTACCCTTTGAATTTTTCCTTGAAAACCTTTTCAAAATGATTTAAACCTTTAAATCATACATATATAAGGAAAATATACTCTTTACTTTACTCTATACTATTTGCCATGTTATATATATACTTTACCCAAAATAATGTTTATGAAATTATTAATGATTTCCCATCCCTCCAAAATAAGTTAAAACCCCTTTCAACTTAAAAATACTTAGGCTATATTGCCAAAACAACACATTCTCCTTCTCCTTTTTATAAATATATAAAACATTTAAGTCCCATATCTTAAACAATTTTATATATCCATTAAAACACTTTGGAAAATTCTACATAAATTTTAGAAAATCATTTTTAATATGTTTCCTAACATATATAAATTTCAGACCCAAAGCCAATATAATATGGCCGTAATTAATTTTTAAAATCAAACTAGCATTTTCTTCACTAGAAAATTTATATAAAATCCACATTAATTCAGAAAATTATAAAAATTAAAACCCATTTCTAAATTATCATTCCTTATCTAAATCTATATTCGCAAGGCAATTGGATTTAGTAGGTTTTCTAAATCAATTCTCATCATAAAATACATATAAAATAGCCTAAATCATCAACAAGCATATACATATCCATTTATTATTCAAAACATGGCAAAACAATTGTAGATACTTTTGGAATTTATCTAAAATCGAAAACAATCAAAAATATAAAATGTTATCATTATTCACCTTACCTTTTTGATTAAGGATGTGAGATTTGTTCTTGATTAATTGATTTGATTCTTCTTCTTAAATTCTTCTTCTTCTTTACTCTTCCTAATGGTGGCCGGCCTTAGCTTGTATTTTTTTTGCATAGTGAAAAATGAAGTGAACATGAATGTTGAGGGGATAAGGGTCTAGGGTATAAGTATATGCCTTGTTCCTAGTTTTCCCTTTCATATTTCCTAACCTTTTAATTTCTTTCTATTCTTTAGTTTACTTATTTAACATGGCACGGCTACCCCTTATTTGATCAGAAATCTCAATCCATTAATTATCTTACATTATTTTATTTTATTTAACTAATTAAATATCCTAAATAATGTTACTAAAAAATAGAAAAAATATGGGGTGTTACATTTCCTTTTATAAATTCATTTTGATTTATAAAACACTGCTTATACATCTCCAAATTATCACACTTTCTATTTCAAATATAGATCCATCCACTTCCTCTAAAATGACCATTACATATATTATTATAAATCCATAAATATGATTTATTTTTTAAATTTATCAATCGGAAATATCTTCCCTTTTATAAAATATCACTAATAAGACTTCTTAATTTTAAAAGGTACCATTTATAAATCTATTCTTTTATTTACAACATTTTATATAAAACGTCTTAGAAATATTTATTTTCAAAATATTTCCATCTTCTTTAAAATAAAAATCACTTTTAAACAGAAGATAACCCCTTTATATTTATTTTGAATACGACTATTATTATTATTATTATTATTATTTTCTATTAAATAAATACTTCCAAAAATAATTATTAAAACATTTACTCATATATATATATATATATATATATTAGAAAAGAAAAATATGAGAAATTGTAATAAAATAGAAAAGTTTAAAAAACTCTTTTAAATTATAATATCATAGAAACTCCAAAATAGTCAAATTTAAAATCATTTTCCCAAATCAAAAATCATATCTAAAGCAAATCAATAATTTATAGTGTTTCAAAAAAAAAACTACATTTGAGGCCAAATAGTTACTATAGCACTTAACCAGTACTATAACTACATTTTCTACTAAAACGATTCGATTTTCACATATGTTGGTGTCACATCCAAAATAACCAACAATTAAATTCAACATTTAACAATCTATATCATAGATATATAACTTAAGTAAATCAATTGGTAAATAACTGGAAATTAAAAGTAACAATACTGGGAAATCTGAATTCCTCAATAAAATTCCTATATTTTAATTTTAAATGCCAATCGCTTTAAAAGCGAATATTTTAACCAATCATCTAATAATTTCAACCAAACAAAAATAGTAAAATTTAATATATTGTTTAATAGATTGATTAACCAAAAAGGTGAGTTTAATTTACCAAGATTCAAGTTGGCATCGAAGCGTACAGTTTTGAACTAAAATTGAACGACATCCGATTTTAGCCCAAATTTTTACTTGCTTTAAATTCAATCAAACTAATTGCATTGCAAAGTTTTCTCCATTATGAGTGCAATACAAAAAAAATTGTCTCGATTGGACCTTGTATAAGCAAGTTATAACATTTATAAGATTTTGAAATTAAATCGAATCAATTAACTACTAATTACATATCTTAACTAATTACCCTATCATAATCCTTCTCCCTCGTCATTTTAAACTCCGGCCTAACAATAGTAAGCAACCCACCATGTCACACCATCAATCTCCTATTCCTCCTCCCGCAGACCACAAAAATGCACATAGCCATCTCCGAACAACATCTCTTTCCGTGCCCTTCCTTCCCAAACAAACGAATCTACTTCCGATCCTCCCCTCCAAAGTGCATCATAACAGCCCTACACGTGCACCTGACAGGGTCACAACCCTAAACCATTGCAATATACCACCCTGAAACCTCTACCATACACCCCCAATCGCTGCCTCTAGGTGCTAAATGCCATGCTGATCCTAAATCTAGCCTCCATTTTGCCAATCGATGCATCTACTGCCCAAAATCCATAACTCTAGTTTAAAAAGAACACATTTTTAACCATCGAACTAAAAAATACAACCGCGCTCCTTAATTCTTAAGCCAAAAGGTAGATCTCCCTTGACAAGATCAAAGATCCAAGCTTTTCAATTTTTTTGAATTTTCTTTAATTTGTTTTGATTTTTCAAGAGGATGGGTTTTATGATTTCTTGTTTAAATGAATGGAATGGTATAGATGATTGGAAAAAGTAGTGTACTCGCTTGTAAACGTGTTGAATTATAATTATTTTCAGATTTCCATTATCTTACTGCATAGGTTTGTGATTGCATAAGAACCGCGAACAGCAAAACAAAAATACAGTCGCACATAGAACAACGATAAGACCCCAAAATAATAATTTACACTGGTTATTGAATTATGTAAAATTGCAAAAACACTCCCGTATTTCCCATAAATCAGCAAACGATAATTTAAATATTTTCCAAATTAAAATTATTGAAAATCAATTAATTTAAATTAAAAACATGTCATTAAAATAAAAATATGTTTTTCTTATTGTTTATTCGAACCATTATTATTGAAAATATATTTAAAAAAGAATTCACAATTACTATTTATTAATTAAAAGAAGTTGCACAAAGCTATTTAATCCATTAAATTAATATTTAATTTAAAATCCCAAAATTTAAATCACTATTAAAATATTAAATTTATGATTCAAACACTAAATAATCTCTATATTCGAATTCGTGTTATTTAACTTAGAAACTAAATTATTTCAATATTAAAAACCAAATTAATATTCAAAATCAATCGACAAATTTCTGGGTCATTACATAGGCATGCTTCTGTGTGCTTTTGACTGAACTCGCATCCCTATAATTTATTCATAATCTATATCACACTCTACATATATTATCATACACCTTAGCGTTTTCAAAATCAAGGCATTATAAGAAATTCCTCTTATTTTTCCTTTGACATTAATTACCTTCCTAAGGGGGGTTTAATAGAATTAATAATCTATTTAACTATGTAATTATAAGCTATAATTATATGTTAATTACGCTAATATATTTATACATAGATACGCGCCTTGTAATTTCTAAGTGAACGAAGTTTACGCCCTCAACCAGCATTTAAATGTTTACTCTTTAAACAATTATCCAAGTCTAGTTCCATATTGTCAAAAATACCAAAATTTCCAATATTCATATTCAAATACTCCAATCTACAGACTTTTATGCAATAAAAACTCAACTTATTAAATCAAATAATGGAGTATATTGATAATAGAAACTTACAATTCTTGTTTTTATGCTCTATTTAACTTATTTTTCCAATTAAAAATAAACAAAGGAATTTCTATTTAATTTATAGGACTAGCAGTGCAAACTATGAACAAATTCATACCTTACACAATGTTCTTTAATCAAAATTATTTAACCAAATTCAAAGAAAAAGAATAAGGAGTGGAATAGAAGGTAAATTTATAAAAACTACAAATCTACACGATTACCGTTATTTTGACATATACAAATTTGAGATTCCAACATGGAATTGACATTTCACATTGATGGAGGGGTTTATAATATTATGTATTCACAAACCAAAACTCCCCAAGGGATATTCAAACCTAAATTACACTAATCAATTACTAAAATAGAAAGGCTAAGATTTTCACTCAAAGTATAGCCTTCCTTTTGCCTCCTTTGGATTTGACACGCCTTTACAATCTCTTGTTAGGTGTCTTCTTTTTGATACATATACAAGCAAGGGATTTATATATACGTCAGATTAAGAAAATTAGAGGTTTGGAGGAGAAGTAGTTGAGAAAATAAATGATAAACAAAAATAGATTTATAGAATTTCTTACCCGAAACCTATTGGAGTTTTCTAGAATCTTTTAAGAGATGAGCTGATAGAGCTTCGCTAATGCCAAAACTCAAGCCTCCACTATCAATAAGCAGTCGACCACCCCTCTACCACCGGTCAACCATTAAAGATAGATCATTCAAGGCTAAGGGGTTGACCGACCTATTTATTTTGGGAACATTGATTTTCAACAATTGTTTAATTTATTATATTCCTTAATTAATATTTAATGTTAACGTTGACTTAAATGTTCACTTAATCCCCAAGTCTATCTACAATTAACTTTTGAATTTAAATTTTAAAATTAATTATTTATTTTAATTTAAATTCTATTTAAAATTATTTTAGACCTGAAAATTTCAAATATCCATAACTTTTCCGTTTAAGCGGCATTTCAACATGTTATATATGGAAATTGATTAAAATTTCTCCACGAACGCAACGACATAACTTTTTTACGCAAATTCCAACTTTTGCAAAATTTCAAAATTTATCCCTATATTATTCAATTTAATTTATCCAATTTATTTATGGTTGATTATACAGAGTGTTACATTATTCCCCATTAAAAAGGATTTCATCCTCGAAATCTTTTCCAAGGGGTGAACAGTGTAACGCGCACTAAGCATCCATGTTATACAACCATGTTATCTACACATCCATCTACTCATCCAAAAGTGCAATGTGATTATGTATTGCAGACATACTATAATAAGCTCAATTCTAACATGAGTGTAACCGTGACAAATAAGTATGTATGCAAAATACCCTGAACATGCATGAAAATTTCTACATGAGTGCAAAGTGATGGTGAAAAGTGTACCAACCATCTCTGAGCATCCAATCAAGCAATCATGATGCAACTAAAAATCTAATTTTGGAGAGAGAAAAGTTACCAGTGAAAAGCTCGGGGTGAGAGATCCTCATCTTTCCTTTGGTCACCCATGCTTTTTTGTCAGATTATCTTCCCATTGCACTCGGACCAACCTAATTTCTTTATTGCGGAGCTTTCTAGTTCTGTGCTCCCAATTCGTGTTGTGGCACGAGATGCTATTAGCTCCATCTCAATATCCCCTAACTGATCATGTTTTACCATAACAGCTATATCATGAAGGCACTTCCTCAAGTGCACAATGAGAAAAACATCGTGGACTCCTATTAATCCGTCGGATACCTACACGCGGTAAGCCAGTCTTCCTATTCTTTGCACAACACGAAACGGCCCAACAAATCTTAGTGCCAACTTTTCCTAACTTTCTGAATCTCATAACTTTCCTAAGATGGGAGACTTTGATAAACACCATGTCTCCTACCTCAAGCTCCAATTCTTTCCTTCTCTATCCATGTAGGATTTCTAGCGATCTTGCACTACCTTTATTCAGTACCTAATCAATTCTACCATCATCAAAATTTCGTGAATAAAACCTGGTTTGAACAAATTTTGGCGGTGGTTTCCCACTAACAGTTAGGCTATTTATATGGCCTCTTATAAAGCGCTTCGAAGAGTGCCATACCAATCATTGATGATAACTATTATTACAAGCTAATTCCACTGAAGGTAGGTGCTACTCCTAATGTCCTCCAAAGCCGATGATGCATGCTCTCAACAAATCCTCCAAGATCATATTTACTCTTTTCGTTTGTCCACCTGTCCATGGATGGTAAGCGGTACTAAGATTCAATGATGTTCCTAAAGTTGTCTACAAACTCCTTCAAAACTCGCTAATAAATAAGGGGTCTCTATCACTTACGATACAGACCAGAATTCCATGAAGTTGAACCATTTCCTTAATATTAATCCGACTAAAGTTGTTGTGGTCCAATTGTTCCTAACATGAATAAAATGGGTGCTTTTTGTGCTTTTATCCACTATGACCCAAATTGCTTCATTGCCCCTTTAACTCCTAGGCAACCTATCTATGAAGTCATTGATATGTGTTCCCATTTAAAAGTCGGGATTTCTAATGGCAATAACAATCCTCCGAGATTTCTATGCTCAGCTTTAATCTTTTAACATGTCAAACACCAAGAAACAAATTAAGCTACTTTCTTCTTTATCCCTTGCCAATAGAAAATCCATTTCATATACCTATACAGTTCATCTCCTCTAGGATGAATAGTCATTCACGAATGGTGACATTGAGTAAGCACTTCCTCCAATATACTATCAATCCTTGGGACGCAGAGGTTTCCATCTCTCCTCAACCATCCCTTTTCATCAACTGCATATCTAATGACATAGGGAAATTGTTCTCCTCTCCTTAGTTTATCCAAGATATCTCATGATATGGGGAAATTCGTAGGATGCAAGAAACTCCATCCACCTCTGCTACCTATGGTTTAAGTCTTTTTATGAAAAGATTAAGTGATTTATGGTCAGTAGACAACTCAAACCTTTCCTCCAGAAGATAGTGCCTCCATATCTTTAAGGTGAAAACAATGGTTGCCAACTCCAAGTCATGCATCGGGTATCTCTTCTCATGGTCCTTTAGTTATATGCTAGCATAAGTTGTCACTCTTCCATCTTACATAAGAGCTTCCCAATCCTATGCTACATGCATCAGTATAAACCGTAAATGGCTTCGTTCCATCGGGTATGATGAGCATTGGTGAACTTGTTAATAGTTTCTTTAGCTTCCCAAATGCTTCTGTGCATTTCTCATCTCAAGCGAAGACTTAATTATTTTTTATCAAATTGGTTAGAAGAATTGCTATCTTTGCAAATTCTTTTATGAATTTCTTATAATAGCTTGCTAACCAAAGGAAACTTCTAATCTCCTTGGCGTTCTTTGGAATCTTCCAATTCTGAATAGCTTCTACTTTTGCGGGGTCCATAGCTAATCCATTTTTCGAAACAATATGCCAAAGAAATCTCACTTCCTTCTTCCAAAAGTGCATTTTGAGAATTTGGCATTAAGTTGGTACCTTCTCAAGGTTCCTAATATCTCCCTTTAGTAACTTTGATGCTTCTTTTCGCTTTTGGAAAATACTAAGATGTCATCTACAAAAACCACCACATATTTGTTATTGTCCCCCAAATACTCTACTCATCAAATCTACAAAGTATGCGGGAGCATTTGTCAATTCAAAAGGCATTACTTCCTACTCATAGAGTCCGTCTGATGTGCGAAATGCAGTCTTTTTTTTGCTATCCTCTGCGATCCTTAACTGATGAAAACCAGTGGCCAAGTCTAATTGGGAAAAGACTTTGGCTCCATAATTCGATCAAACAAATCATCTATCCTAGGCAAAGGCTATCTATTCTTCTTACTCAATTGGTTGGGTTCAATATAATCAACTAAAAGCCCTAATGAGCCGTTCTCCTTAGTGGCAAAGACTACAGACGCTCCTCATTCTAAGGTGCTTTGTCAAATTAATCCTATCTGTAGTAGCTACGAGATATGCTTATCCAATTCTTGTTTTATTGAGGGCCATGTGTCTTAATAGCAGAGTGACTATTCTAGCATCCTTCTCAAGATCAATCCTAAACTCAATCTCTCTTTAAGGTAGAAGCCTCAAAACTTCTTCAAAGACATTAGAGAATTCTCGACTATGGGTGTGGATGAAAATTCATTTTCCGATAGATTCACCGAGCATAAATAACTTAACTTGACTGAATTTTAGGATGTACAACGAAGGTTTAGGTCTCGCTCTTTACAAATACTATTGGGTAGGTGACAGTTTGGGTTTGAAGGTTAAGGAGTTAATCACATTCATAGCTATCAATGAATGCAATGCTCTGGAGTTAAATACAGTACGAATTTTATTTTCTAAAATAAGAGTTATACCTTCCATAGTTGTCTTCCCTTGGTCTCCAGGTGGTGATCTAGTCGAAATTGGGGTCGCCTCAATCGCGTAGGCTTGCCCACTCCGCCCTTCCTTCACCATCTTTGGACATTGATATTTGAAATGCCTTCCTTATGGCAATGGTAACACTTCCCCTTAAAAGCTTCCTTCAATAGGTTTAATCTATCATCCTTCACGAGGCGTCCTTTCTTTTGGCATCTATTACACACTTTACCTTCTTTCTTAATTTTCACTTTTGACTTCTTATTTGCCCACAAATTCCCTTTCTTGTCCCCTCATTGATTCTGTGTAGGTCCTGCCTTCTCCTTCTCCATTTATTCCTCTTTAGCATTCATCTTCTACAGTAAAGCCATCTTAAGAAGCATCTTGTAGGTATCTCCAATGGGTATCTGAGTTAACAACCATTCTCTAAGCAGGGAGTTCAGGCCTTTGACAAACTTTATGGCCTTCCTCATGGGTATATCAATCAAACTCATTTTGAACTTGGCTAATTATGTAAACTTACTAATGTATTCCATGGAATCTCCCTGCCAAAGCTATATAAATTTCTTTAGTTGCAGGCTCACTTCTTTTCTTGAAATAAACCTAGTCTCAAATCGGTTCTTGAACTCATCCCAAGTGATAACCCTACCAATGTCATATTCAACCACCATATTCCACCAACCTAACGCTTCTTCTTTAAGGTACCAAGCTTCCATTCTCTACATCACTTGATCCCCCCAACCAATCTCCCAAAATATCCGCTCATAGTGATTTATCCATGCCTTAGTCTCTACGAAACTTTCCTTTCCGTATTTACTCCTTCCATACTCATAAAATCCTTACACATTTTTGGAAAATTAGTAAAATGATGTGCTGCCTCGGTCGGCGAGACAACGAGTGCCATCTGTGTAGTCTAATGGGGAATATGGACCCGTCCAACATGCTTGATGTATTGTTTAAACCATTCGGGTATCCCTCAAATAGTGAGCATTCCTCTGGTGGGGTTCCCAGTTTCAGAAGAAGAAGGATTTTCAACCATAGTCAACTATTTATAGGTTAAACTTTTAGTTATGATTTCCTAAGATAGTATTACATGCTAAAAAAAGATTTTTGTAGTGTATATGCATATGATCATAATAAAGTATATATATAATAAGGGTTTTCGGAAAAATATTTCAAAAATAACCAGCATGTCTTTCATACGTATACTTTTCCCCGTTGATCGGGCAACCTAGACTTTGGTACCAAACGTAACAACCTGCCCTGAAATGGGCCTAAATTATGACCTAGAAAAGGCCAATCAAAACTTAGAACCATCTCAAAACTAGCTGTTGGTTGGTAAAAATAACAATACAGAGCTATCTGTCTACACGTTCAGAATCTCACAACAGAAGGATAAATTTAATAGTAATTACAGTAATACCCATTTTATTAAAATTTTCATTTAAAGCCTTAACAAAATATCCATAATACCAAGTCGCAACAATAACAGTACATATTTGCAATATTCCAAAATTACAACATTGTTTTTATTTCATGGGGACATAAAAATAATAGAAAATAACAAGTAAATGTATAGTCTACTGCCACAAGCGTCATCAACATCTTCGCCTTCAGCATTGCCCTACCTAACCTGTGTTGTAATGAGGAGGGAGTCAGAACAACATTATCTGGTGAGTAAAAATCTCAAGCCTTACTATATTAGTACTTGGGGCAGTATAATTCAAATAGGAATATGTCTTACATTTCTACCTACAACATAAGTCTTTTCAAATGTAAGCGCAAAGGCTTCTCTCAAACTGAAATAAAATGCTTTCCAAATATAAGCCCATAGCTAACTTTCTATCAGCACAATAACCCATATCTGTCGTCCAGAATGTCCTATCAATGTAAGAGATAGTACTTAAGTCACTTAATATCTTTTAATGGAATTAGGAAGACTCTGGCCATTTGATACTTTATTTAAGGCGGGTCCACGTCATTTACTACCTACAATCCCAAGGCAGACTTCTCACTAGTAACTATGTAGCTGACATTACATGAAATCTATTCAGCCACTTAATACTTCCTATTGAAGCGGACCCTTTCCCAAGATATCCTCTACCGTGCCTAACTATAACCCCGATCGTTTACTATTTCCTACATAGAGAAGAGGCGAGCCTTCACACAACCACTTATTACTGTAACATCCCCTACGTGGAGGCCAAAACTAACGGCTACGGAGTTGCAGTCATCCATAGTTATTAATTCTCGATGACCAAATATGGCAATGCTAGATACATTGATACACAGAACATATGAATATGGAAAAAAATTTAAAATAGAAAACAAAGTCCGCATTCCATTTCAAAATATTTTAAACTCATTACATAATCCCAGTGCCCAGGCAACGTTCAGACAAAATACACTTAATACAAAATATGCCAAGAGCGACATATGAAGATGCCCCCTTAGATGATCAAAGTATATAATAAGGCAATAAAAAAAATTTGCCTTTACAACCAAACACAGCGAAAATAAATGAACTCTAAGTAGCTAGCATATCTCCTGCACTTCACCGGATGTTTTATCCCTCTAAAGATCACATGGCAACCCAAAACCTCAAACTATTTGAGTACCCGAGAATTTATGGGGAAAACATAAACTTTGATTCAGACATAAAACCTGGTATAAATAATAATCTACCATCTCAAACCACTTAAATATCTAGTGAGACTAAGCCGCTTAGCGGAATGGGTTTTTCCCTCACTAGTATCTTAAAAACTTTATAAAACCATATATTGTTCTCCTGCAACCACAATGGTTAAAACAATTCAAAATAATATAATGATATGCAAACAAGTAAGTTTATTTTGGATTACCCATCCTCATTCATAATGACTATTTGTCTCAATTATAGCTTCTAGGATTACTATTAATCTATTAGTTTTCATGGGCTTACTAATAACTGGTTAAATATTTATGGACTACCTGTTCGGCTTCATAGTTTTCATGGAATCACTAAGAACCTATTGGTAACTCAAATATCTTTTCTCTTATCCTAGTTTTCACGAGCTGACTAGGAACCTATTGTTAACTCCAATATCTTATCTTCTTACCCTAGTTTTCATGAGCTGACTAGGAACCTATTGTTACCTCTAATATCTTTTCTTCTTATCCTAGTTTTCATGGGCTGAGTAGGAACCTACTGACATCTGTCAATATCTTAATCCAGATATAGTTTTCATGGGATAACTATAGACCTATTGGCCCCTGCCAATATTAATAATAGTTTTCATGGGCTGACCATGAACCTTTTGGCCCTGGCCAATATCTTTTCCTTTATACGGTTTTCATGGGCTTACCGTGAACCTATTGGTCCCAACCAATATCTTTATTAAGACTTTAACATTTCTTAAGTTATATTCACTACTATGTCAACCTAGCTAGTTATTCTGCCCTTCCCCAAAGTACTTTTATGGGTTAATTACAATATGAATAAATATATGAACAAGCAATCATAATAGTACCAACCTCCATGGTTTAATGTCCTTGGAATCATTTTATATAAATCTTGGTTAAATCCTTTAACCTGTTAATCAAGTAAAACGTTTTCTATTTCAAAACACTTTAATCTATTTATGCAATGTTTTTCTTAAAAATGAGATTGGGTTATTTGTTTTGAAAACCATAAAACATCAATTTCGAAATTCTTGGATAACCTCCTTCGAAAGCCAAGAAAACTCCTTTTCAAAGCACTATGTATATACCTTTCGAAGCCTTTTAAAACATCTCTTTCGAAATCAAATATACCTTTCGATGGTATCAAAACGTTACTCAAAAGTCTTTAGAAATATAGCTTCGAAACAAATGAAAGTACCCTTTTGAAAATATTGGGTTGTACTTCTAGAAACATCTTTTGGGTCAAAGTGATCATAGGCGAAAGTATCCCTTTCGAAACCAAATATACCTTTCGGTGGTATCAAAAAGTTACTCAAAAGTCTTTAGTAACATAGCTTCGAAACGAATAAAAGTACCCCTTTCAAAAGTATTAGGTTTTACTTTTAGAAACATCTTTTGGGTCAAAGTGATCATAGGAGAAAGTATCTCTTTCAAACCTTTAATAATAGTTTTAGGGAAAAATTGATGGTGTCGGAACCATCTATTAGAAAGCACAAAACCTTTGAGTAAAATTTTAAAGGATAGCATCGAAACCCCCTTTTGGCACCATAGCCTTTGAAACCCTTAAAACCCTTTGAAAGCATTTCGGAAGTGACTTAGCTTAAGTTTAAAACAATGAGAACCCTTCGAAAGCATTAATGGCTACAATACATTTGAAAGGTAAATGAATAGCGTCTGGGTTTTGGCATGGTCAGAACCACCTCTTTCGAAAGCGTTATTAAAATCAAAGGAACCCATTCGAAAGCTCCTACTTAAAACATGATATGGCAACCTATTTCGAAAGCTATTTAAATAAAAACCCTTTCAAAAACATAGGTTTTGACTACGTCAAAATCTTTCGGTAAAACAAAGCAAGCACTTAACATTTGAAAACAAAACTAAGTTTTCGACACCATCGGAAGTATTGCTTTCGACACCTTGGCTTCTTCCATTCCTCCAATCCACTACGTGCCATCTAAGTGTACCTTATGTACTGGTTTCGACTAGGTGGGTTTTGGCTAGTTTGGTTTCGACTGAGTTGGAGCAGAAGCATTGGATTCGAAAGGCACTACTAGAGGAGGAGGAACCAACTTTTCTTAATAAAGACCCGAATTATGCTATTTTTAATGATTGCTTTATAACTACCTGCTTATTTTTAATCCTTTGATTGGTTGCCTTAAAACTTTTCAAATATTTTACAAAATAACTGCCACATTTATCAAATCTAAATCAAGGAAGAAAGTAATGTTTAAGCCCTTCCATTAACCAAAACCAATATTGCAAATAAGTCCTTCTTTTAAAATAATTTATTTTCCATAGCAAATCAATTAGGAAAAATCTCCAAAAAATCATAGAAATTCACTTTCATCGTGTTATCAAACATACTAAAATTTCAGACCCAATTTCTTCCTGAATTGATTGAAATAAATTTTAAACCTTCTTTCCTTAAAGAATTTCATCCTTGAAATTCAGATTGGACCAAATACTAAATATTGCAATTATCTATAACAACTCCTAACAACCATACTAGCCTACCTGACTAGCAACTATCTATATGAAACTAATGTAGACGGACCCTCAAAGAAGATCATAATAAATATCTCTAATTCTGCCTTCTGTCTCCCAAGTACAACCCTTCTCGTTGTCGCTCCACTGAACTTTTACCAATCTGATTGTCTTGTTCCTCAATCATTTCTCATCCCTCTCTAAAACCCGAATTGGTTGTCTAACTAATTTCAAATTAGGCTCTACTATCAAGTCTTCCAACGCTGACGGAGGAATAGCAGTCTCTGGATCATGCACATACTTGCGAAGATAAGACACATGAAATACATTATGGACACCTTCTATACTGCCCTGCAACTTTACTCTATATGCGAGCTTCTCAACCCTCTCTATAATCTGGAATGGTCCAACATATCTCGGGGCTAACTTCCTTGATTTTCCAAATCGTGCCACACCCTTTATCGGTGACACCTTAACGAAAACTTTTTCTCCAATTGAGAACTCTAGGTCTTTATGCCTCTTATCTATGTAACTCTTTTGTCTTGATTGATCTTCCTTCATCCACTCTCGGATCAACTCAATCTTCTCTGATGCCTCTTTAGCCAAATCCCATCCAAAGACTAATCTACATCCAGTCTCCAACCAACATGCTGGTGATTTGCATGGCCTTCCATAAAAAGCTTCAAAGGTGCCATTCTTATACTAGTCTGGTAACTATTATTATAGGAAAAATCAATCAAATTTAGGTGATCTTCCCAAGATCCAATAAACAAGCTCTCAATAGATCCTCGAGTACCTTGCTAACTCTCTCCATCTACCCGTCCGTCTGAGGGTGATATGTAGTACTCATATTAAGCTTGGTACCCAATACTTCCTACAGACTCTTCTAGAGTTCACTAGTGAACAAGGCATCTTTGTCAAATGACTATACTACTAGGAACACCACGTTGTCTAACTATATTCTTCATGAACAATATAGCTAAAACAGGTGCCATCCTGGTTGACTTTACTGGAATGAAATTGGCACTCTTGGTCAACATGTCCACTATAACCCATATACTTTCATTACCTCTATTTGACCTTGGCAACTCGTCTATAAAATCCATGGATATCGAATCCTATTTCCAAACTGGAATCTCTAAAGGTTGAAGCAACCCACTCGGCTTCTGATGTTCAGCTTTCATTTTTTGACAGTTTGCACACTGCCTAACCCACAAGCCAACATCGCTCTTCATTCCTTCCCAATAGAAGCTTCTCTTTATATCTTTGTACATCTTGGCCCCTTCAGGATGAATCATAAACATGGACCGACGACATTCTCCAAGAACTTCTTTCCTCAAGTTCTAAACATTTGGAACACACAACCGTCCCTTCTTTCTCAACCATCCCATCCGGTCAAGATTTAAATCCTTCGGATCATTGGTCTCAGTTCCAACCTCAAGCCTTCTAATCTTCTCGGCTAATAATGGATCCTCCTTCTACTTAGAAGCAATCCTTTCGATCACCACCGGTCAAATTTCTAAACTGGACAACTTGGCGGTACTATGACTAGAACTAGCATTCGATCTTAACTACATACCACAACTGGCCAAAGCTTCTAAATCCCTCCACTTCGCCAACATAGCTAATTCCACATTCTGATGTCTTCGGCTAAGAGCATCCACTACCTTATTTCCTTTCCCGGGAGTATACTTTATACCAAAATCATAAGCAGCTAAAAACTCCAGCCACCTCTGTTGTCTCATACCCAACTCCTTCTGAGAGAATAAATACTTTATAGACTTATGATCGGTATAAAGCTCAAACCTCTCCCTTAAGAGATAATGTCTCCAAATCTTCAATGCAAAGATCACCACAGCCAACTCTAAATCAAGTGCAGGATATCTCACTTCATGCGACCTAAGCTATTGGGATGCATAGGCAATAACTTTACCCTCGTGCATAAATACTTCTCCCAATCCAGTTCCGTATGCATTAGTATACACCACTAACCCCTAGTTTCCATCTAGAACCACTAAAACTGGTGCATTGGTCAACAAATGATTTAACTTAAGGAACGCTTCCTTACATTTGTCGGCCCAGATAAACTTCACCCCCTTCTTGATTAACTTAGTAAAAGGTGCTGCTATCCACGAGAAATCCTTGGTGAATCTTCGATAGTAGCCAGCAAGTCCAAGAAAACTTCTAATCTCAATCACCGTCTCTGGTCTCTTCCAATTATTCAAAGCTTCGATCTTATCTGGATCGACTGACAAGCCTTTCTCTGAAACCATGTGGCCAAGAAACTTAACCTGTTTCTTCCAAAAATGACACTTGGTAAACTTCGCCTTTAGCTGATTCTACCTCAGTGTCTCAAGTACCACTCCAAGATGAACTTCATGCGCTCTCATCCTTTGAGTATGCAAAAATTTCATCTATAAACATTAGCACAAACCTACCCAAGTACTCTTGGAAAACTCGGTTCATCAAATCTACGAAGAAAGATGGTTCATTCGTCAATCCAAATGGCATCATTAACCACTCATACGAACCATACCTACTCCAAAATGCCGTCAAATGAATACTGTCCTCTACCACTCTTAACTGATGGAAACCTGTCGTCAAATCGAACTGGGAAAACACTCTGGCTCCACTCGATTGATCGAATAGATCATCTATCCTCGGCAAAGGATACTTATTCTTAATTGTCCTTTCGTTCAACTTACAATAGTCGATATACATCTTTAATGAACCATCTGGTTTCTTTACGAACACTAAGGCCACTCCCCAAGGCGAACTGCTTGGCCTGATAAAATTCCATCCTTCAAGATCCACTAGCTGCACCTTCAATTCCTTCATCTCTGTAGTTGTCATCCTACTAGGTGGTCTACTAACAAGTTCGGCTACAGGCACAAGATCTATACGAAACTCAACTGCTCATTTCAGTGGTCATCCTGTGACTGGCTCAAAGACATCCACAAACTCTCTTGCTACTCGAATCTAACTTGACTCATCTCCTATCTCCATAGAACTAAACAAAGTATTAACACTTCGGTCAGAATTCTCCACTGAAAATATTACTCATTTATGATTATCAGGGTGTCTCAGTGATATCTCCCTATCCTGGCAATATATTCTAGCCTCATTCCTACCCAATCAATCCATACCCAAAATGATTTCAAAATCTACGAAATCGAAAACATAGAGATTGCATGCAAACTTATGACCTAACAAATCAAGTTCTAACTGGTCACGTCTCAATCCTAGAGTTGCATACCATTCTAGTCAATTTGCAACCCTTAAGGAGGTAGCAAGGTAGGTGGGTTCTAAGCATAATCTATCAGCCAAACACTGAGATGTAAATGAATGTGATGCACCGGTATCAAAAAGTACCCTAATTAGTATACTTTTAATCAAAAGCATACCATCCATCATAGTCTTCCCTTTATCTGCTGTAGTAGGCCTAGCTAGTCCAATAGCAAAAATCTTTCCTTTGTCTGCCCTGACTGGCTTTGGAACCGATTCTTGTAATGTCCAACTTGACAATTGAAGCACTTCACATTCTTTTTATTTGCAGCCTTCTTCCCTTTACCTGAACGATACTCATTCCATAATGATCCTTCCTATTATACTTAAAACAAACTAACTCTTCCTTTGTCTTCTTGGCAGTATCTCCCTTCTAGGCTCCCTTCTTCTTAAAGAAATTTCTCTTCTTTCCTTGAGAACCCTGAATTTCCACTGGCTTCTCTCTAGCACAACTAGAAAACATCTCCTCATGGCAAATGACCATTTCCACAACTAAATTACTAGGATCACGAAGATGTGGTAGGGTCGTCGTAGCGATCTCGGGTCGTAGTCCCTTAATGAACTTCTCATTCCTTCTAATGATGGTGTCCATAGTATTATGTCCATAACGGGACAACTCCTCGAACTTAGTGGCATACTCAACAACTGGCATCTCTTCCTGCTCCAGATCTACAAACTTCCTCATCAGTTCTGACTTAGCAAACTCAACCACAAACTTCTGCTTAAATCTCCTTCTAAAATCAGCACAAGTCAACTACTCCTCCAGAACATCGGCAGTAATACTATTCCACCAATGAAGCGCTGACCCTTGTAACTTCCTAGAGGATGACTTTCTATTTTGTCCCTCATCTAAACCCAAATCAGCAAATATACGCTCACAATGCAACAACCAATTCTCTATCTTAATAGCATTCTTCATCCCCATGAATGGCTTTCCACCAAAACTGGTGTAGTCTCTACTCAGCTTAGCATAATTATTCCAAACTGGAGCCATAGGATTAGCTCCTCCTTCGTGGATTTCTAGCACTCGCATTGGCATCAACATTTTGGTAATTAGCATTAGCTGGCCAATTCGGATTCCTTTTGGTAGTGGGTCGAGCATTTCCATTAGTTGTGGTGCTTCCTCAAATAAGATGTCCTCTTTCGTTTTTTGCTTCTATATCTCCTTTCTCGTAAATCTGCATATGAGCCTTAGTAAGATACAGAAGAACAATCTAAGAGAGCAGGGAATATGTACTTATATATATAACTGCATATCAATACAAGTGTGTTACTATGGCGTTATCCCAACCCCGATCATATTTCTGATTTATTGGATTATGTTTGAAAAAGCTTTCTGGTTTAATTTCTTTTAAAGTTTCATACACCTATGCACGGATACGAACTTGCAACATCCCCTTACTTGGAGGCCCAAAACTAACAGTTACGGACGATATAGTCATCCATAGTATTAATCCTCGGCAACCAAATACGGCAATGTTAGATACATTGATACACAGAAACATATGAATATGGAAAAAAAATAAAACAGCAAACAAACTCCACATTCCATTTCAAAATATTTCAAATTCATTACATAATCCCTGTGCACAGACACCTTCAGACAAAATATACTTATTATAAAATACGCCAAGAACGACATATGAAGCTGCCTCCTTAGATGATCAGAATATACAATAAGGCAATAAAATAAGTTTTCCTTTATAACCAAACATAGCAAAAATAAAAGAACTCTACGTAGCTAGAATACCTCCTGCACGTCACTGGAAGCTTTATCCATCTAAAGATCACCTGGCAACCCTAAACCTCAAACTACTCAAAATCAATTGAGTACCTGAGAGTTTAAGGGGAAAACATAAACTTTGAGTCAGACATAAAGCCTAGTGCGAATAATAATCTACCATCTCAAACCATTTAGATATCTAGTGAGACCATGCCGCTTAGCGGAACCGGTTTTCCCTCACTGGTACCTTAAAAACATTATAAAACTATATATTGTGCTCCTGTGTCCACAAAGGCTAGAACAGTTCAAAAATAATATGATGATATGCAACATGTAAGTTAATTCTAGATTACCCATCCACATTCATATTGACTATCTATCTCAATTATAGTTTCTAGGATTACTATTAACCTATTAGTTTTCATGGGCTCACTAATAAACTGTTAAATGTTTATGGACTACCTATCCGACTTTATAGTTTTCATGGAATCACTAAGAACCTATTGGTAACTCCAATATCTTCTCGCTTATCCTAGTTTTCATGGGTTGAATAGGAACCTATTGTTAACTCTAAAATCTTTTCTTCTTATCTTATTTTTCATGGGATGAATAGGAACCTATTGACATCTGTCAATATCTTAATCCGGATATAGTTTTCATGGGCTAACTATAAACCTATTGGCCCATACCAATATCAAATCACAGTTTTAATAGGTTGACTATGAACCTCTTGGCCCCGACCAATATCTTTTCCTTTATACAGTTTTCATGGGCTTACTGTGAACTTATTGGCCCTTGCCAATATCTTTAATTAAGATTTTAACATTTCTTAAGTTATATTCACTACTGGGTCAACCTAGTTGGTTATTCTGCCCTTCTCCAAAGTACTTTTATGGGTTAATTACAATGTGAATAAATATATGAAGAAGCAATCATAATAATACCAACCCCTATGGTTTAATGTCCTTGGAACAATTTTATATAAATTGGTTAAAGCCCTTAACCTGTTAATCAAGGAAAACTTGTTCTATTTCAAAAGTCTTTAATTTATTTATGCCATGGTTTTCCTTAAAAATGAGATTGGGTTATTTTTTTAGAAAACCATAAAACATCACTTTCGAAACCCCTAGATAACATCCTTCAAAAGAAAACAAAACTCCTTTTTGAAACACTATGCATATACCTTTCAAAGCCCTTTTAAAACATCTCTTTCAAAACTAAATATACCTTTCGATGGTATCAAAACTTTACTCAAAAGTCTTTAGAAACATAGCTTTGAAACAAACGAAAATACTCATTTCAAAAGTACTGGGTTTACTTTTAGAAACACCTTTTGGGTCAAAGTGACCATAGGCGAAAGTATCTCTTTCGAAACCAAAAATACCTTCCGATGGTATCAAAACGTTACTCAGAAGTCTTTAGAAACATAGCTTCAAAACAAATGAAAGTACCCTTTTTGAAAGTATTGGGTTTTACTTTTAGAAACATCTTTTGGGTCAAAGTGATCATAGGCAAAAATATCTCTTTCGAAACCTCTAGCTTTGGGGAAAAATTGATGGTGTGGGAACCATCTATTTGAAAGCTCAAAACCTTTGAGTAAAACTTTGAAGGATAGCATCGAAACCCCCTTTTGACACCATCGCCTTTAAAATCCCTAAACCCTTTTGAAAGCATTTAGGAAGTGACTTAGCTTATTTTTAAAACAAAGAGAACCTTTCGAAAGACTTGATGGTTGTAATACGTTTGAAAGATAAAAGAATACCGTGGGTTTCGACCAGGTCGGAACCACCGCTTTCGATAGCATTATTTAAAAACAAAAGAAACCATTCGAAAGCTCCTACTTAAAAAAATGATATGGAAACCTACTTTTAAAGCTATTTATGAAAACCCCTTTCGAAAACATAGGTTTCGACTACGTCATAATCTTTAAGTAAAACAAAGCAGACACTTTAAGTTTGAAAACAAAACTAAGGTTTCGACTCCATCGGAAGTATTGCTTTCGACACCTTGGCTTCCGCCTTTCCTCCAATGTTCTACATACCACCTAAGTGATACCTTGTGTGTTGGTTTTGACTGGGTGGGTTTTGGCTAGGTTGGTTTCGACTGAGTTGGAGTGGAAGCATAGGAGTCGAAAGGCACTACTATAGGAGGCGGAACCAACTTTTCTGAATAAAGGCTGAAATTTTGCTATTTTAATATTTTCTTTATAACTACCTACCTATTTGTAATTCTTTGATTTGTTGTCTTAAAACATTTCAAATACTTTACAAAATAACTGCCGCATTTATCAGATCTAAATCAAGAAAAAGGTAACGTTTAAGCCCTTTCATTAAGCAAAACCAATATTGCAAATAAGTTTTTCTTTTAAAATAATTTATTTTCCGTAGCAAATAAATTAGGAAAAATCCTCAAAAATTACAGAAATTCACTTTCATCATGTTATCAAACATATTAAAATTTCATACCCAATTTCTTTCTGAATTGATTGAAATAAATTTTAAACCATAATGTGTCATATTTTCCTTTGGAAATTCATAACAAATTTTCCATAGCTAAAAATCATGAAAATTTAAACCATCTCTAAAATCATGTTTTACCTAACATACAATTTTTCAATGGCATTCTAAAATTAATAAAAATCGGTTTCACCCTATGACCATACAAATTCATATGTAAATGAATTGGTTTGAATTAAACATATAATAATTCAAGCATATCATCATCCAGAACATCATCAAAACGAATTTTATCTTAAATCCAAAAAAATACAATTATAGAAACAAAATTGAGATGGAAAGAATTATTATTCACCTTGAATATGATAAGAGCTTTGAGATTTGATTTAAGATTAATCCCCTTGCTTAAATTCCTTAGCTTGATTTAATCTTCCCCTCTTTTTTTCCTTGTATTGGCCGGCTTTTATTAGTTTACGTTTGTTTTGTTTTTGAGAAATAAAATGAACGTGAGAAAATGAAAGGATATGCGAATAGGTGGGTTATAGAAATGAAGGCGGTTATTCCCTAATAGGCCTTTATGTAAATTAATAACATATTAGTCCATTTAAGCCCATTTATAACTACTAAGCACGACCTTAAATTTTATTTTCAAATCTCAATCCCCTTATCATTTTAATTCTTACATTATTATATTTAATTTATCTAATTACATCTCCTGAATAAAGTGATTAAAATTTAGGGATGTAACAATTATCTTCATCTTTGAAGCATGTCCTTCAATTTATGACCCGTACACCACGATGAAATCTTACATTAGTGTAACATCCCCCTACTTTGAGGCCCAAAACTAACGGCTATAGATTCTGCAGTCATCTGTAGTTATTAATCTTCGATAACAAAGTATGGCGGTGCTAGATACATTGATAAACATATTACAGGAATATGGAAAAATTTAACAATTAAAAAGCATATTTCCACATTCAAATCAAAACATTTCATGTTAATTACAACCCCAAAACGTTATCCACGTTCGGCGCATCATAATTATTATATATATGCCAAGAGCGACATATGAAGATGCCCCCTTTGGTTGATCAGAGTATATAGCCAGGCTAATAAATCTGCCTTTACATGCAAATACACAGCGGGAAAGAAAACTCAAAGTAACTAGCTACCTCCTGCACGCCTCCGGAAACTTTATTCGTCTAAGAAAACCTGAAAACCCTAAACCTCAAACTACTCAAAATCAATTGAGTACCCAAGAGTTTAAGGGGAAAACAAAAACTTCGAGTCAAGCATAAAGTCTGGTATGAATAATAGATTATCATCTCAAACCCAATGGATATCTAGTGAGACCACGCCGCTTAACGGAACAGGTTCCCCCCTTACTAGTATCCCTTTTCAAAACATATATTTTGCAAATCCTTCCTACAACCAAACCGGTTAACCAACCGATTATTAGAATAATATAGCAATATCCATTATGCTAAAATAGGGAATAAAATAGACTATCTGTCTCAATTATAGTTTCTAGTATTACTATTAGCCTAATAGTTTTCATGGGCTAACTAATACCCGATTAAACATTTAAGCATTCGCTGCCCAATTACATAGTTTTCATGGGCTTACTATGAACTAGTCTATCTGACATTTCCAATTTACACATAGCTTTCATGAGCTAACTATGAACTTTTCTATCTAACATCTTTATTTACACATAGTTTTCATGGCTAACTATGAACCTATTGGCCCCAGCCAATATCATACAGATTTCATGGGCTTATTGGAAACCTATCGGCGCCTGCCAATATCTTTGCTTTATATTTTTCTCATTCAGGAGTTTATTCAATTTATATTCGCTATTGAGTTAACCTAACTGGTTCTCTTACTCATCAAAATATCTGAGCTAACTGCTCTATATAATATTTATGCTAAACGCCCTTCAAAATTTTCCCTAAAAACCTTTAAAAAATGATTTAGTCCATCAAATAATAAATATACATGGAAAATATATCTTTTTCTTTACACTAAGCTATTTTTTCCATGCTATATATATTGTACTCAAAATAACGTTGATAATGTTCAATAAGGATTAACTATCCTTTTTAAAATAAGTTAAAGCCCTTTATAACTTAAAACACTTAGGCTATTTGCCTAGTCCTTATATTCGAAACCTTTGTTTATAATCGTAAACAAGCTTTCGAAAACAAAGAAGGTACTCCTTTAAAACCTTCTTAATATGACCCTTCGAAAGCACTGAAGGTAACTCCTTTATATCCTTTAATAAACCCTTCAAAATCATTAAAGGGGACTCCTTCGAAACCTTATAAAACCTTCTTTTGTACCAACTTTAGAAACATATGACATTCACCTTTAAATCCTTTAAACCCTAGCTATTCGAATACATTGAAAAACCATATTTTTCGATACCTTTGAAACCTAGCTTTTGACTTCATAGGGTAACCTTCTTCGAAAGCTCTTAGAAACATTAGTCACCTGCCTTATGGTACTTCAAATTTTACCTTTCGAAAATATAAAACTTGGTCAAAATAAATCAATTATATAACCCCTTCGAATGTATCTCCTTCGAAGGTAAATAAAATCAAGTAAACATATTAGAAAGCAAAGAAAACAACCTCATTCGAAAACATAAAACGTTTTTTCAACCATAACTTTTTATTGGCGTAAAATTTAGGTCTCTAGACCTATTCCGCTGTGTTCAAATGATGGTTTATCTTTTCGTAGAGTGGACACAATGGAATAATGGGCTTACGGTTAGAAAGTTATGTCTATTTGAAGTTTCACAAAAAAAGCTGGAAAAAACTGCTACAAAAAAGTTTCCGTAGCCTTTTGCAACCACAATCGAAAGTAGATTCCGGTAAGGCCGAAAGGTTGCTGCTGAAGGCTTTTCTGTAGCGTTTTACAACTGCTACCAAAAGTAGCTTTCGGCAATGCCGAAAGTTTGCTGCCGAAGGGCTTTTTGTAGTGTTTTACAACTGCTACTAAAAGAAGCTTTCTGCAAGGCCGAAAGGCTGCTGCCGAAGAGTTTTGTGTAGCATTTTATAACTACTACCGAAAGTACAGTCTTTTTCATTGTTGCTCCACTGAACTTTCACCAACTTGACTGTCTTGGTCCTCAATCTTTTCTCATCTCATACCACAACCCGGACTGGTTGTCTAACAAAAGTCAAATCAAGTTCTATTACCAAGTCCCCAACTCTGTTTGAGGAATAGTAGCCTCTGGGTCATGCACATACTTGAGAAGATGAGATACATAGAATACATTATGGACACCTATCGTACTACTCGGTAACTCTACTCTATAAGAAAGTTTTCCAATCCTTTCTAAAATCTGGAATGGTCCAACATATCTCAGGGCCAACTTTTATGACTTTCCAAACCCTACCACACCCTTCATTGGTGATACTTTAATGAAAACCCTATCTCCCACTGAGAACTCTAGGTCTTTACACCTCTTATCTGTGTAACTCTTCTGTCTAGATTGAGCTTCCTTCGTCCGTCCTCAGATTAATTCAATCTTTTTGGATGCCTTTCTAACCAAACCCGGACCAAAGACCAATCTATCTCCTGTCTCCAACACCACTCTAAGATGAATCTCATACTCTCTTTCATCTTTTGAGTATAGTAAAATGTCATCTATGAATACTAATATGAACCTATCCAAGTGCTCTCAAAAAACCCGGTTCATCAAATCAACGAAGAAAGCAGGTGCATTTGTCAATCCAAACGGCGTCATCAACCATTAATATGATCCATATCTGGTTCGAAATGCCATCAATGGGATACTTTCCTTTCCCACCCTTAGCCGATGGAAACCTTAACAAGTCTAATTGGGAAAACACTCTTGTTCCACTCAATTGATCAAATAAGTCATCGATTCTCGGCAAAGGATGCTTATACTTGATCATCCTCTCGTTTAGCTTACGGTAGTTGATACACATCCTTAACGACCCATCTAGTTTCTTTACAAACACCATGGCTACTCCATAAGGCGAACTGTTTGGTTTAATAAAATTCCTTCCCTCAAGATCCTCTAGCTGCACCTTTAATTCCTTCATCTCCGTCGGCAACATTCTGCTTGGTGGTTTACTGGTAGTTTTAGCTTCCGGTACAAGGTCTACCCGAAATCCTACAATACGTTTCGGTGGTAGTCCAGTGATCGGCTCAAATACGTCTGCAAATTCTCTTGCTACACGAACCTAACTATGGTCGTCTCTAACCTCCAAGGCACTTAACAAGGCACAAAAATTCTTACTGGACTTCTCCGCTGACAAAATGATTCGGTTATGACTATCTGGGTGCCTCAATGATATTTCCCAATCCTGGCAAAATATCCTAGCCTCATACTTACCCAACCAATCCTACCCAAAATGACCTCGAAATCTACGAAATCAAAAACATACAAACTACACGCAAACATGTGACCTAACAAATTAAGTTCTAACTGGTCACATCTCATCCCAAGAGTTACATGCACTCCTATTGGATTTGCAACTCTTAAGGAAGTAACAAGGTATGTGGGTTCTATACATAACCAATCAACCATATATTGTGGTATAAATGAGTTTGATGCACCAGTATCAAAAAGTACCATAACTCGCATACATTGAATCAAAAGCGTACCTTCCATCATAGTTTTTCTTTTTTTGCGGTAGCAGTTTTAGTGAAGACGGTGGTCCAATAGCAAACACCTTCCCTCTGTCAACCTGGACTGGTTCTGGACATTGGCTCTTATAATGCCTAACTAGGTCACAGTCGTAGCATTTCACATACTTCTCTGCAGGTTTCTTTCCTTTCCCAGATCTGCACTCGTTAATGGCCCTTCTTATCACACTTATAATACACTAAGTCTGCCTTTGCCTTCGTAGCTGCATCCCCTTTCTAGGCTCCCTTCTTCTTAAAGAACTTCCTTTTCTTTCCCTGAAGGCCCCGGAACTCAACTGGTTTCTTCCTAATAGACACAACATGCATCTCGTCGTGGCGAATAGCCATCCCTACCACTACATGACTAGGCTCCCTAATATGAGTTATAGCCATTCTGCCAAGCTCTGGCCTCAATCCTCTAATAAATCTTTCATTTCTACTGACATCAGTGTTAACCAAAGCATGATCATATCAAGATAGCTCATCAAACTTAGCAGCATACTTGATCATTGACATCCCTCATTGTACAAGATCCATGAACTTCCTCATCAATGCCGACTTGGCAACCTCGGATAAGAATCACTGCTCAAACCTTTTTCTAAAATCAGCCCATGCCAGTTCTTCCTCCGAAACTCCGACTGTCATACTGTTCCACTAGTGAAGCACTAACCCTTGCAACTGTCTTGAGGTTAGCCTTCTCTTCTCTGCATCATCCAAGCCTAAATTCCTAAAGATCCTTTCACAGTTCAAAATCCAGTTCTCAACAACAATAAGATCTTCTGTTCCATTAAAAGGGCTTTCTACCTAAACTGGTTTAATCCCTGCTCAGCTTGGCATAGTTATTGTAAATTGAGGCCACAGGATTGGCTCCTCAAATATTCACAACATTACCTCTAGCTATCCATGAAGCTGCTTCAGCATGCATCAAGTTGATGAAGAATTGATACATCATCCCTATATCTACTGGTGGGGTTCATGCACCTACATTGGCCTCTGCATTTAGATTAGCATTAGTCTGTCGACATTGGTTCCTCCTGGTATTAGGTCGAGCATTACCATTTGTTGTGGTGCTTCCTCCACCTAGATTTCCTCTTCTATTTCTTGTTTCCATATCTTATTTCTCGTAAATCTACGTATGAGCCTTAGTAAGATACAAAAGAGCAGTCAAAGAGAGGGGAACACGTGTGTGTGTATATATATAGCAAATACAAGTACGTTACTGTAAAGATAACCCAAATCCCAATCTTATTTTCTAATTCATTAGGATTATGTTTGAAAACGTTTAGTTTATTTTATGTTTTATCATAAACCTATGTTCTGATACCAACTTGTAATATCCTCCCACTTGGAGGCCCAAAACTAAGGCTATGGATACTACAATCATCCATAGTTATTAATTTTTGACGACCAAATACAACGGTGCTAGATACATTAATAAACAGATTATAAGAATATCGAAAAATTTAACAATTCAAAAACATATTTCCACATTCAAATCAAAACATTCAAGTTCATTACAATCCCAAAATGTTATCCACGTTCAGCAAATTATAATTATTATACATATGCCAAGATCGACATATGAAGATGCCCCTTTAGTTGATCAGATTATATAGCAAGGCTAATAAATCTTCCTTTACATCCAAGTACACAACGGAAAAGAAATCTCTAAATAACTTGCTGCCTCCAGCACGCCTCTGAAAGCTTTATTCTTCTAAGAAAACCTGAAAACACTAAACCTCAAACTACTCAAATCAATTAAGTACCCGAGAGTTTAAGGGGAAAACAAAACTTAGAGTCAGACATAAAGCCTCGTATGAATAATAGTTTATCATCTCAAACCAAGTGGATATCTAGTGAGACCATGCCGCTTAGTGGAATGGGTTTTCACCTCACTAGTATCCCTTTTCAAAATATTTATTTTGCAAATCCTTTCCGGCAATCAAATTGGTTAATCAACCGATTATAAGAACAATATAGCAATATCCATTATGCTAAAACAGGAAATAAAATAGACTATTTTTCTCAATTATAGTTTCTAGGATTATTATTAACCTAATAGTTTTCATGGGCGAACTAATAATCAGTTAAACATTTAAGGACTCGTTGTCCAATTACATAGTTTTCATAGGCTTACTATGAACTTGTCTATCTGACATTTCCAATTTACACGTAGTTTTCATGGACTAACTATGAACCTGTCTATCTAACATCTTTATTTACACATAGTTTTCATGGGCTAACTATGAACCTATTGGCCCCAGCCAATATCATACAGCTTTCATGGGCTTACTGGAAACCTATCGGCCCTTACCAATATCTTTGCTTTATATTTTTCTCATTCATGAGTTTATTCAATTTATATTCACTATTGGGTTAACCTAACTGGTTCTTCTACCATTCAAAATATCCGAGCTAACTGCTCTATATAATATTTGAGCTAATTGCCCTTCAGGATTTTCCGTGAGAACCTTTCCAAAATGATTTAGTCTGTCAAATTATAAATATACAAAGAAAATATATCTTTAGCTTTACTCTAAGCTATTTTTGCCATGATATATATACTTCACTCAAAATAACATTTATGATGTTCAATAAGGATTAATTCGTTTGTAACTTAAAACAGTTAGACTATCTGCCTAGTCCTTATATTCAAAACCTTTATTTAAAATCTTTAAACAACGTTTCAAAATCATTGAAGGTACTCCTTTAAAACCTTTTTAATACGACCCTTCGAAAGTACTGAAGGTAACTCCTTTATATCATTTAATAAACCTTTCAAAATCATTGAAGGGGAATCCTTCGAAACCTTTTTAAAACCTTCTTTTGTACCAGCTTTAAAAACATATGACATCCACCTTTAAATCCTTTAAACCCGAGCCTTTCAAAAACATTGAAAAACCATACCTTCCGATACCTTCGAAACCTAGCTTTCGACTTCATAGGGTAACCTCCTTCGAAAGCTCTTAAAAACATTAGGCTCATGCCTTATAATACTTTAAATTCTACCTTTCGAGAATATAAAACTTGGTCAAAAGAAATCGATTATTTAACCCCTACGAAAGTATCTCCTTCGAAAGTAAAGAAAACCAAGTAAACATTTTCAAAAGCAAAGAAAACAATCCCTTTCAAAAATATAAAACTTTGTTTTAGCCATAACTTTTTATAGATGTAAAATTAAGGCCTCTAACCTATTCCTGTTGTGTTCAAATGATGGTTTACCTTTCCATAGAGTGGCCATAATAGGAAAATAGGCTTACAATTAGAAAGTTATGCCTATTTAAGTTATACAAATAAAGTTGGGAAAAACTGCTACAAAATGTTTCCGTAGCGTTCAATCGCAACCGAAAGGTTGCTGCTGAAGGGTTTTCTGTAGCATTTTACATTTGCTCCGAAAGTATCTTTCAGCAAGGCCGAAGAGTTGCTTTTGAAAGGTAGAAAGGTTGCTGTTAAAGGGTTTTCCGTAGCGTTTTACAATTGGTACTGAAAGTAGCTTTCGGCTAGGCCGAAGGGTTGCTTTGGCAAGGCCGTAAGGTTGCTGCCAAAAGGTTTCCGTCGCTTTTTACAACTGCTACCGAAAGGTCTAGAAATGCCGTTGAAGGTATAGTAACAAAAGGTTGATCAAAAACGCTGCAGAAATGCCGTCGAAGATTCTAAGGTCGAAAGTTCAGTGGTAGAATCGTAAATAAGTAGAGAACTACCACACCTTTTCCAATTCCTATTGATTAAGGATAACTTTATCAATTCTTTATCAAATTTCTATTAGTTAGGGTATATCTTTGCAGAAAAGTTGCTGCAAATCAGAATTATTATTTTAGAAATTACTTTGAAAATAATTAATTATATCAATATTTTAATATAATTATTATTACTTTTTAGCTTAGAAATTCATAATAAATAGAAAGCACATGGGAAAAATCTCACAAATTCACCAAAAATCTGAAATAACATTTTCTTCATCGTATAAAAATTTCGGGGCAAAATTCATTATTTTATTATTTTTAATAATTAAAAGCCGAAATAAATGCCTTTTCCACCTTAGGAAATTCATAAAATATTCCTATTAACTCGAAAAATTATGAAATTAAAAATCCATCTCCAAAATTCTGTCACAACAAATCCAAAACCAAACTGTTTGGATGTCGTTTGCTAAGATTTTTTCTCTAAAACCCATCATTTTAATTCCATAAAAATCCCAATAAATCACCATAAATCATTAATCTATCAAAACAATGATTATTAGATCCAATCATCCTCAACACATCAAAATAAATTCAGTTATTATCTATAACCGTACAAAACAAGTGAAAATGAGATGATTTACACTATTATTCACCTTGATTAGTTAATTGAAGAATGAAATAATTTCCTATCTTTAATTCATTAGCTTTTAGTTGATTACCTCTTCTTCCTTGAGCTTCTAATGGCTGGCCGAAATATAGTGAGTAGTTATGAATGAGAGGGTAAAAGTTTATTAAGGTGGAGGGAGGGATTTATACTGAGAAATGTAATGTCAATCCTTTCGATGGTATCAAAACGTTACTCAAATGTCTTTAGAAACATAGCTTCGAAAAGAATGAAAGTATCCCTTTCGAATACTTTTAGAAGCATCATTTGGGTCAAAGTGATCATAGGCGAAAGTATCTCTTTTGAAACCAAATATACCATTCGATGGTATCAAAACGTTACTCAAGAGTCTTAGAAACATAGCTTCGAAACAAATGAAAGTACCCCTTTCGAAAATATTGAATTTTACTTTAAGAGACATCTTTTGGGTCAGAGTGATCATAGGTGAAAGTATCTCTTTCGAAACCTCTAGTTTTGGGGAAAAATTGATGGTGTCGGAACCATCTATTTGAAAGCTCAAAATCTTTGAGTAAAACTTTGAAGGACAGCATCGAAACCCCCTTTTGACACAATCTCCTTCGAAACCTTTAAACCCCTTTGAAAGCATTTAGGAAGTGGCTTAGCTTAAGTTTAAAACAAAGAGAACCCTTTGAAAGCATTGATGGCTGCAATACGTTTGAAAGGTAAAAGAATAGCGGTTGGGTTTCGACCAGGTCGGAACCTCCTCTTTCGGAAGCATTATTTAAAAACAAAAGAACCAATTCAAAAGCTCCTACTTAAAACATGATATGGAAACCTACTTCGAATGCTATTTAGAAAACCCCTTTCATAAACATAGGTTTCGACTACGTCAAAATCTTTAAGTAAAACAAAGCAGACACTTAACATTTGAAAACAAAACTAAGTTTCAACCCCATCAGAAGTATTGCTTTCAACACCTTGTCTTTTGCCTTTCATCCAATCCACTACATACCGTCTAAGTGATACATTGTGTATTGGTTTTGACTAGGTGGGTTTTGACTAGGTTAGTTTCGACTGAGTTGCAGCGGAAGCATTGGAGTCGAAAGGCACTACTATAGGAGGCGGACCCAACATTTTTGAATAGCTATTTTTAAAAATTGCTTTATAACTACCTGCCTATTTGTAGTCATTTGATTGGTTGCCTTAAAGCCTTTCAAATACTTTACAAAATAACTGTCGCTTTATCAGATCTAAATCAAGGAAAAAGTACCGTTTAAGTCCTTTCATTTACCAAAACCAATATTGCAAATAAGTCCTTCTTTTAAATAATTGATTTTCCATAGAAAATCAATTAGGAAAAATCTCCAAAAATCATAGAAATTCACTTTCATCAAGTTTTCAAACATATTAAAATTTCATACCCAATTTCTTCTTGAATTGATCGAAAGAAATTTTAGACCCAAATATATCATATTTTCCTTTAGAAATTCATAATAAATTTTCCATAGCTTGTAAAATAATGAAATTTTAAAATCATCTCTAAAGTCATGTTTTACCTAATATATAATTTTTCCATGGCCTTCTAAAATCAATAACAATCGGTTTCACCCTAAAACCGTGCAAATTCATATGTAAATGAATTGGTTTAAATCAAATATATAATAATTCAAGCATATCATCATCCAAAATATCATATAAATGATTTTATCTTAAACCTGAAAACATATGGTTATAAAAAAATCGAATGGTATGAATTATTATTCACCTTAAATATGATAAGAGCTTTGAGATTTGATTTGAGATTTATCCGCTTGCTTTAATTCCTTAGCTTGATTTAATTTTCCCCTCTTTTCTTCCTTGTAATGGCAGCTTTCATAGGTTTACATTTGTTTTGTTTTTGAGAAATAAAATGAATGTGAGAAATTGAAAGGATACGTGAATATGTCGGATAAAGAAATGAAGGCGGTTATTCCCTAATAGGCCTTTATGTAAATTAATCACATATTAGTCCATTTTATGCCCTTTTATAACTATTAAGCACAACCTTAAATTTTATTTTCAAATCTCAATCCCCTTATTATTTTAATTCTTACAATATTCTATTTAATTTGTCTAATTAAATCTCCTGAATAACGTTATTAAAAATTAGGGATGTTACAATTATCTTCATCTCTGATGCATGTCCTTCAATTTTTGACCCGTAAATCACGATGACATCTTACATTAGCCCGACTATTCGTTGTGACTGGTTGCCAGATTAGCTGGTAGATTTACCTTATAGAATTTGGGACAAACCTCGTGTCATTGTTGTTACTTATTATTGGTGATGTCTCAGATCTGCCACAAAGTCACACTACTGGTTGCTAGATTAGTTGGGCAGACTTTAGTATTCTTTTAACTGACCCCACGTCCATATAACTTGGTCATAATCTACATTACACTCTACATATATTATCACATACCTCACCGTTTCCAAAATCAAGGCCTTATAGGAAATCTCTCTTATTTCGCCTTTAACATTAATTACCTTTCTAAAGGGGATTTAACTGAATTAATAACTTATTTAACTATGCAACTATACGCTAATTACACTAATATGTATATTGATACACACCTAGTAATTTATAAGCATGCAGAGTTTACGCATTAAACTAGCGTTGAAATGTCAACTCTTTAAACAATTATACAAGTCTCGTTTCATATTATCAAAATACCAAAATTTTCAATATTCATATCCAAAGATTCCAATCGATGGACATATATAATATAAAATTTTAGAGTCAACTTATTACATCAAAATAATAGAATATATTGATAACGGAAACTTACATTTCCAGTTTTTAATCTCTATTCAACTCAATTCTTCACATAAAAATAAACAAAGGTATTTCTAGTTAATTCATAGGAAGAAGCAGTGCAAACTATGAACAAATTCGTGCCTTACACACTATTCCTTAATCAAAATTCTTTAGCCAAATTCAAAGAAAAAGAACAAGAAGTGGAATAGGAGGTAAAATTGTCAAAACTACAAATTTATACAATTCCCATTATTTTGGCATAAACAAATTTGAGATTCTAACATAGAATTGACATTTTGCATTAGAGGAATTTTGGGGGTTTATAATATGATGCTTTCACAAACCAGAAGTTCCCAAGGCATATTTGAACCCAAATTACACTAATCAATTGTTAAAATAGAAAAGCTAAGGTTTCCACTCACAGTATAGCCTTAACTTTGCATCCTTTGGATTTGACACACCTTCGACAATCTCTTATCAGAAATCTTCGTTTTGATACATGTATACAACAACGGATTTGTATGCAGGTTAGATTCAAAAAACTAAAGGTTTGGAGGAGAATAAGTTGAGAAAGTAAATAATAAACAAAGATAGATCTATATGATTTCTTACCTGAAACCCTAATATGGTTTTTTGAACTTTTAAAGGGACAAACTGACAGAATATCACTAATATTCTCAAAATATTATATGAATAAAAGTAAGGGGACTAGAAACTTATTAATAATGGTGAGAAAGCAGCAAAACCGTCAGATTTAAATAATTAAATCTTGAATGTTTAAAATGCCAAAACCCTAGCAGCCACTGTCAATAAGCGGTAGACCGTCCCTTTACCAATCGATCGGTCGAGGTTAAGGGGTCGACATGCCAATTTATTTTGGGAATGTTGATTTTCGACCATTGTTTAGTTTATCATATTGCTTAGTTAATATTTAACGTTAATATTGACTTTAACGTTTACTTAATCCCTAAATCTATCTACTGTTAACTTTTGAATTTCAAATTTTAAAATTATTATTCATTAGAATTTGAATTCTATTTAAATTATTTGAAACCCAAAACTTCAAAAGTCCATAATTTTTCCATTTGAGCTCCGTTTTAAACATATTATATATGGAAATTCATTAGAATTTCGCCACGAACACAACGTCATAACATTCATGGCTGAATTCTAACTTTTACAAAATTTTCAATTTTAACTGTATCTTATTTAATTTAATTTAATTTATCCAATTTATTTATAGTTGATTTTACAGGGTGTTACAGCATATCCCTTTATATTTAGTTGACTATACAAAATTCAGAAATTTAAATTTAAATTTTTATGATTTAATAATATGAAAACATTTAATTATATTATATATATATAATGTGGCTATTATAAAAATAGTTGTGTGTGTAACATTAAAATTGTTTTCACGGTTCAAAGAATTTAAAAAGTGTTATCTTTTCTCTCAGCTTCAAAAAATAAAAAAATTATTTTGGATTTTTAAATATATATCTATGCGAATGTGCATGCGCATAAATTTTTAACTTATATATAAAAAGATTATTTGCTAACGACATTCTAATAAGTAATTTTTTAGATTTTGATAAATTCAGATAGATTTAAAACTATTATTTTAGACATTTGTTTAAATTTAAATACACATGCGCATACATTTATAATTTTATATCAAAATTTTCATTGCTCAAGGCATTAAAATTATAGCAAAACATTTTTTGGATTTTGAAAAAATCAAACCAATTTTTTTGGAGGAAAACGAGTTATCCTCTATGATTAAAGGAGAGTATTCATGTAATTTTATTCTAAGCTTAAAAATGGAGCTGTCAACATGCCTAACAGGTAGCAATACCCCCCGTATAATAAAAAATAAAAAATAAAATACTCCCAGACCTAAAGAACTAAGTTCTAAAATAAAATTACAACAAAAAACCATAAAATGAGAAAAACGCTCTAGTCCATAGAATTAGATGAATCCATCCAAACCAGCAAGGATACCTCAATCTGCTAAGAAACTACAAAAAAATTAATAAGCACAATACATATATAAACATATAAATATATGTTTATACATATGTCCGCAAAATAAAAATACACCAATCTAAAAATAAAAGACATAGGACAAGCAACAATCATAATTAATACTATGCAAGGAACAATAAAGAGTATGAATCAAACATATAACATAATATCCTAGTAAAGGTTAATATTCTAATAAAGAGTATAAATCAAACTAGCATAAGTAAATGAACGAAAAATTAACTACAACACTAATTTCCTAATAAAGACGAAGAACTAAATGCAACACTAGTTAGATTATCCATGGAAGCTAAATTTAGTCCCACACTATTCTTACTATTATTAGGGATTTTTTGTCCTTTGAAAACCCAATACAATTTTTCTAAGAAACCCATTAAAACTTAAACTTTTATTTAATTTTTAACTAGAATTTGAAATCCAATTAAAACTAAATAGAGAAATTACATATATTAAATTATCTAGACTAATATTAATACTATTAAACACATGTTGATTCCCTTCAAACCAAATATACCAACATGTAATTATCAAAATAGTGTAAAGTAAGATCCTGTTGTAACCATTATAACAAAATGAAAGATTATTGCAATATAATGCACAGTTAATATGTGTAAAATTTATACTAAAATTGAATAAATTGAGCTTTTTTAGTAAACCTAGTTATATGGCATTCAAAATATAAACGTGCAATATTTTTGTAATGACCCTAATTTTTGAACACTTTAATTAAGAATATTTAATTTATTTTAAATATTCAAATATTTGATTATTTTCAACAAATAATCAAGTTTTGTGAATGAATGATAATTCATTTTAAATAGTTATACGGTGATAATAAATCATTTGTAATAGATTTATGAAGATATATACTTGATTTGAAAATATAAGAAAATTCGTATCGCTTTATCGATATAATAGCCATTTTTGTAAATATTTGTTAATATTAATTTATATGGTTTTATAATTCAGATAAGATCATTTTGATTAATTAATAATGATGAAAAATTTATTTACAAATTTTATTTACAAATATATGCACGTTAACTAATAAGTGAAACTATGACCGGAAATCGGAATTTAAATTTGTAACGGTTTGACGTATAAAAGTTGTATAACATTGTTCAAACAACTTGTGCACATACATATACATGTATAAACATGTCACTCACATGCATATGTATACATACACATAACATGTAAACAAATATATTTATATTATATATATAAAAATCCAAGATATTTTATAAATCTCTTAACACTTAAGTAAACAACCCGACCATCAAACATCACCTCACCTTACACCACATCACATCACCACCACCTACACCATCATGGCCATCATCATCTAGGCCTACGGAGGGGCCCGTCACGCATTGATATGACGGGGAGGAGGAGATGGCAAGGGTTAGTATTGTCCATTCATATTATGATACGTTGGTTTTCTAAAATCTTATAAATAGCTCACACCTTCATATTTTCCACACAATTCTATTCACTTTCTTCTCCACATTCTCAAGCTTTTTAATGGCTTCACATGTTAACAAAATAATGTCAAAATATTTCTCAAAAAGAATCTAAAATTATATAGTGTATATGTAGTTAAAACATCGTAAACTCTTAACCAAACCACCTCCTTTTTCTTCTAACTATTCACGGCCACCACCATTTCACATCAAAGCCTAAAATTCCTCCCATAAAAGCCTAGGCGGTGAGCTCCTTCACCTATTCCAAGATAAGGCCGAGCCAGTTAGGGGCTAGAGTGCACGTGATCGTGAGCTAAAAGTCCGAGTTAGCAAAGCTATAGTCTTTTATGAAATTAACCATTTAATCCGAGGTGATAAGTTCTTACTTATATTATATTTTTGGATGATGATATGATGTTTGCAATGGATGTTTATAATGCTTTGATCATCAAGTTTGGTTATTTAATATTGTTGTTGAACATATATGCAAGTCACGTTAAAATACACATCGATAAGCATAAAGAAAATCACTTTACTTTAATAAATGAAATGGTGTATATTTGATTTTTTAAACCTCTTAAAAATGGTTTAAATTTATTTGGAAAAGTTTAAATAAATATCGGAAGTTTAGTCAAAAATAGGTGCGTCGCGTAACATTAGTTCCCGATTTCACACTTAAAAGTCAAATCCATTTATAGGATGGATTGGAGTTGGATTTTTTTGTAATAAGAATTTTTCAAACCCTTATAATCATAGTTTTCAAATGAATAAAGAAAATCGAGGTTTCATTTAGTAGATTTTGAAATATAAGCAAATCAAGTTTTCAAAATAGTCGTGGTTTGGCAGTTTGAAAATAAAAGCGACAAATTCTTTAAAATTGATATTTTTAAATTCTTTAAAAATATGGAATAAATTCTAGAATATTTTAAAATGTTTTAAAAGAGATAAAAATGAATTTCCAAAAGATAGAAAAGTCGTTTTGACCAATATAGCTTTTATAATACTATCTGTAGCACTTTCCACTACAATTTTTACTAACTTTTGAAATATGAATTTGAACTTAACAATTCCTTTCCAAAAATTTTATAAATGTTTTCAAATAAATAATTAAGTAGTTTAAAGATTATTAAAAATTTCAAAATTAACATGTGGAAATGACTAGTATGTGTTTTCCTTTTGTGAGTGTCGTAGAAAATTCGACCGTGCAATGGAACGGATCGAAGGGAAAACCTAGATGCTCTAAAATAATTAAAAGTAAATTAAGTATGTTAAAAGATTTAAAGTTGATCAAATAACTTGACCATTTTATGGGTGGCAGAGAGGTGGTCTCTAGGCTTGGGTTTGGGAAACCTGTTGCCTGCCCTCCCTAGCTGCTTGGATTGGCCCGACGGAGGGCATAGTAAATTTGATTTACTCGGATTGAAATTTCCTAAAGTATAAAAGATATAATTTTTCAAATTAACTTGGATTATATGGAGACTATCTTCTTATACTTGGTGTTAATTTCCAAGAAGGGAACCCGTACTATTCATGGAATTTAAAAGGTGATTACGCCGTTATTCCACCCATAGTACTTGTTGAATACAAAAATTTATATTGAGTAGAATTAGATGATATCTATGGATTCTTCCCAATTTATATTCATTGGGTTTGGATTAACACCCTAGACAACATGGTTTCAACTCAATTAAAATTTTGATTTGAAATTAAGAGATCTTTGTTAAGATTTAAATAAATAGTTTTCCAAAGTTAAAGAGAGGTTTAATGATACTGTATATGCCGAAAAGAATGTTTTTAAGATATATATCTCTAGAAGATATTTTGGTTAATCAATCAAAGAATAATCCCCTGTATACTTAACATCTTTTTATTGATGATTAGTTCGAAGGAACCGAGATCGGATTTGGGCGATTCCTATCCAAAGACCACTTTGAACCAATTTACACATTCGAAGGAAGGACATGAAATAGTTTGGAAGATGGAATATAGGGATGCTTGTCACTGATTCTTGGGGGAAATTTTCTATATCATATTTATGTGGCAGTAGTTCTCCATTTGAGTTCTTCGATGCAAGGACTTCTTGCTACTAATCCTAGTGGTGATCCTCGACATGATGTCGTATGAGAATGCCTTCGGTTTTCCCTGTTCTAGGACAACTTGTATGGATAAATTTATGATGTTTCATTTCTAATTACATTGATTGATCTCTATGAATGTATCATCTGTTTGGTGGTGGAGAAAGCAACTTCTCTTAGCTTAACACCCTTTCCTGAGACGTACGAGATTAGGAGTTATACGTTTGTAGAAATCATTTGTGTGATCAAGGAATGGCAATGTGGCATTCAAAGCAAAATGTGCTATGTAAAAGGTAATCGTTACCTCAGGCCTCATCAATCGGAAATGGCTTAAACAGGGCATGCCGTAAGGCTAAGTGGGTCGCGCTTATTAGGGTATGGTCATTACCTTTTGAGATTAGTCTCTATATGTTGAGTATGTTGTGTATGCTATGGGATCCCGTTTAGGTTGGTTACAACTGGGGTGACGTCATATTCGGTTCTATCCATGACCAGACGTATCTGTGGATAAGCCGGTCTTGCCAGGTGCAGAGGTTTCGAAGACGTCGATCCTCGGTACATCCCTTTGGATGTGCTCTATGGAAGGTAGTCCCTTACTTTCCATTGTATGGAATCCATTCTCTGAATGAGCCTGGTAAGATTTTGATTGTAGAGCCCGACATATTCCAGAATTTAATTATGGTAAAAATTTCAGCTAAGATTAAACAGTTTACTTGCAATTGTTTTCAAAAGAATGTCATTAAAAATAATACCAAATGATTTTATGTAGCAACTGTTTTAGGATTGCCATAAGGTAAAAACCCGTTCCGTGTTTATATGTGGCACGGTCTTATAAGATACCCTTATGTTTTCAAAACACCAATATTTTGAGTTTCTCACACCAGTCTCAAGACTAACCTGGAGTTTATTTTTCTTATCCCTTAAACTGTGGGTGCCCTAATTTTCTTAGGCAGCCAATTAGTTAGGTAAGCTTGAAGCATTTTTGAATGGAGCATGGAGCATGAAGCATTTTAGGTCTTTAAATAAGTCATCTATATTGCGTTGTATGTGTATTTGAATCTGTATCATATGTCTACTAACACTGTAAGGATAGGTTGTTATAACTATCCTAGTTGGGGTTAGTACCTACCGTAACTCTGATAGATCACTTGGAGTGATTGTGTGTACTTTTCATACGTATAATTTAAATGTTGAACGCGATGGGAGATTTTATTTTGTCTATGTTTATTTCTTTTAGCCCTTGATATGTTGCCTCTCTGGCACTTGAATTTGCGGCATGCAAATACTGTGGATGTAAGAGTGTCGATTTCTAGGGATCGACGAGGTGGGTTGTCACAATTTTCCATGTCATTTTTACAAAAATAACATTTTTTATCATTAAAATATTTTTTTAAAAGTTATATAACATTCAATTTCTCATTTAAAATTAACCATATGTGCACTTTAGCTTTAAGTGGAACACCAACTTTCCAAATGTATTTAAATATTATCGATTTAATCCCTGAAAAGTTTATGAAATTATAAAATGAATGAGATTATATTTCTTACTAATATCCCAACACCGTATTTTAGCGTCTTTTCATTATCAATAACATATAATTCTAATTTATCATATAATAAAGCAAAGTGTGCTAAAGTATTCCTCATTAGCATATGATTAAAACTAAATTTCCAAGAAAAGTTTAAATTAGGCCTATAAATATCTGAAATTAGTACATTTTTGAAATTGCATCTCTCTAAATTCCACTTTAAGTTGAATAACTAATATCCATCATTCATGCCAAAATGAAATGTTATTATCAAAATGTATAACATTATTAATTCCTAAATTATAAATATCAAAATCTAATATTATCAATTTCCAAAAGCGGGATATATTATTTATATTACCAGTAGAAGTGTGGTATAAGTTAAAAGTACCTCCATACCATTGATTCAATATTAGTTCTTTCCATAATAAAATTTTCATTATTTCATTAAATTTCCATAGCCATTTTCCTAATTAGGATATATTTAAGTTACATCAACTTATAATTCCTAAATCCCCTTCATTTTCAGACTTGCAAACCATTTTCCAATTAAGAAGACACTTAGAGATACTATTTGGATTGTCTCCACTCTATAAAAGTCTCTCCTAATTTTATCAATTTTATCAGTCAGCCTTTTAGGAAAATGATAAAGCAACATCCAATAAATGGCTAATGTAGATAAAATTGAGTTAATAAGAACAATTCTACCTGCTTTCGATAGGTATTTACCATTTCTTTTAGACAATATTTTATTGATTTTATTTATAATTATTTTCCAATCATCATCATTTAGTTTTTGGGGCCTAATTAAAAAACCTAAATTTTCTATAGGAAATTTCATAATTTTACAATTCAATGTGCATGCAATTTGGTTTTCTATATTATCCATGCCATTGAAAACCAGAACTGAATTTTTTTTTCAGAATTAATCTTTAAACCAGATAGAAGTTCAAAACTACATAAAATAAAATTAAGCATAATAATATGTTTAGGCAAATGAGATGTAAAAACCATTGTATCATCTACAAATTGCATAATAGAAAGACCATTACTAGTGATCTCATTACCTATAATATCTGCATCCTTACTGGTAGCCAATTTGATAATTCTAGAAAAAACATCAGCAACCAAGTTACACAATAAAGGTAATGATGGATCACCTTGTTTAAGTCCATGTTTTGATTGAATTTTATTTTACAGTATACCATTAATCATAATACTAGATTCACTTGTTTTAACCAATGACATAATCCATCCTACCAATCTAGCACTAAAACCCCTAGCCATTAATAAATCTTTGAAAAATACCCAATCAATTGAACCAAAGCTTTAGCAAAATCAGGTTTTAAAAGCACACAAGTGATATTATTTTTACAACAGTAATTCAAATATTCTTGAACTACTACTACCTCATCCGTGATATACCTACCCTTAATAAAAGATGTTTGAGTGTTGTCCATTAAAACATTCATTTTAGTATTTAATCAATTAGCTAAAACCTTAGAAATGATTTAAAAGAAAATTTTAGTAACGAAATAAGTCTAAAATCTTTTAATTTATTGGCACCTAATTTCTTGTGTAATAAGATTACATTTGTGAAATTAAAACTACCCAATTGTAACGAACCATCATAAAATTTATTGAATATTTTTATTATATCATGTTTTAACACATTCTAAAAAGTTTCATAGAATAAAATAGAAAATCCATCCAGACCCGAAGCTTTATCATTAGGCATATCCTTTATAGCCTTCAAAATTTCCTCTTCCATGAATGGATCATCTAACCTTACTAAATCGATCATAGCATCCTTAACGTAAATCAAATCCCATTTGAATTTTATTTTATTTAGATATTTGTAGTTTTAAAAATACCTCTATAATAATTGGTAAACTCATTATCAAGTTTCGCTTGGTCAAAAATCTCAATGTCATTAATTAATAGGGAATTAATGGTATTAATCGTTTTCTGCCATTGGCAACTTCATGAAAAAATTTAGTATTCATATCGCCATCATCCATCTATTGAACTCTAGATCTTTATTTCCACATCACTTCTTCTTGCATAATAATTTTACTTAATTCTTCTTTAAATTTGAAAACGCATTTTTCCCTAGATATTCAAATTTGTTAATTCTTCAATTTTATTTAAATTTAAGATTTCATTCGTTAGTTTTTCCTTTTTTAATTCTTGTGTTACCAAAATCATCTTTTCTCCATTTCTTAAGAAATAACCTTAAATCTTTAAATTTAGTAACCAATACTTCGGTTATATTTCTTGGAAATCTATAATTGTAATTATTCATAGAAAGCCAATTTTTTCAACTAAGTTTTTAAAATTATTTTCTAAGAACTAAATTTATTTAAATCTATAAATTATATTCCCCATATTTAGGTTAGAACAAGATAGGATTGGGCAATGATCCGAAATAGATATTTGAAACCCTATAACCTTATAAGTAGGAAATTTGTCTTCTATTTCATCACTTATAGAAAGTATGTCTAACAAAGCCATCGATGGATTTTCTCTACTATTTGATCAAATAAACTATCTACTACTTAATGTTATCCAAATTAAGTTACAGTTGACAATAAACTAGTCAAACTCTTCCATAGTAATAAAATTCCCTTCCCTAAGAGATCTTTCATCCAAAAACCTATTAATATTAAAATCACCCCTATAATCCATGGTCCTAAAGCAAGTGATCTAAATTATAAACACTTATTCCATAGAAACCTACGATCTACCTTTGAATTTGGCCCTATAAACATTTGTAATATTTAGAATAGAATCACCGCTAATGTTAGAAAATATTTAATGCATCGAATGATCTTAATAATAGATTGTAAAAGTCTAACATAATAATCTTTCCAACCTAACATTAGTCCTCCTGCACTACCCCTAGTTGAAAGATAGAACAAATGATTAATATAAAGTCCTCATAAGCACCTATGCTTATGATAATTAGGATGCTCTATTTTAGTTTCTTATAATAGTACTATATTAATATTATTATCTTTGAAAAAATATTTAATTTTTCTACACTTACCTAAGTCATGTAGACCTATTACATTACAACTAATGAATCTCATAATCCATGCGTTCTAACATGTTCTAATTCCTTACTCTTAATATAATTAGAGCCTAACTTAATTTCATCAAAAATAATTTTGAATTCCTTGCTAAGAAATGTATATCACTAGTGGAAAAATTATCCAAAGGACATGAACTATATGTACTGCCTAGAAGAAAATCCATACTTGAGATCGAACGATCAAAAGCTTTAGTATCAACTCTACGAAGACGAGCACTCCTCACCGATCTATCCTCAACCGATCAAGAACCAACCTCTCCATGCTTAATAACATCACCACATTACACCCAAAACTAGCCATTTTAGCCTTTTTCTTCCTCTTCCCAATACTGCCTAAATTGATACTTTGGTTTGCCTGCCTTGAATTACTGCATAAATCTAAATTTCCACTCTACTATCTGACTTCAATCCACTTTCACAAACAAACTTATTCAAATTAGTAAAACCAGAACCCCTTGCACGGTGAAATATATGATCTTTCTAATCTTTCATGCTAGTGTACATAATAATTTTTTTATTTAACAATCTTCTTACCTTGTCCTATCAATAGCAACGGTATTTGCAGCATCCTGAAGAAGCAGTTTCCCCTAAACTCATTTACTCAAATTCCTCTCATCGAAATAGTATCTATTCACAAGCTTATCCAAACTAGGTGAAGCAATAATTACGTATTCGTTCAAGAATTCTTGTATCATATCTACACTGATATTAAAATCTCTTTGCATATTTGAAATAATAGGATAAAAGCTGGTTTGAGATACTATGCATGCATTAGCAGACATACAGTTCAATTTTCCATCAACTCCATCATGAAAAACAACAATCCTACTATCAGCCTCACCTACCATTTCCTCATCCAAGCACCTAGCCATAACAACACTATTAACCATAATTTCCTTTTTTACCACTGTGCATGTTTGAACACCCCGGTAAACATTGCCAGTATCACAAAGAAAAACTCTAACAACCTAAGCATGTAAAACAACATCTCTACAATCATTTTTACCGCCATATTATTATTCAAAAACTATCATTGACACCATAATCAACCACAACTTCCTGCAACAGATTGGAAGTCATGCTTATATCATTAAAAACCCTTAAATCATCAAAAAAATTGAAGTAGCAATCTCAAAGTTCACCGCTTTGCAATATCTTGCTCATATTTTCAATTTTTTATATAAAAAACCTTGATCATTCCTTTAGCAATGATTTTCACAGCCTGCATCAAATCCTGTGTTAACATTTTCCTAACGATGAGTGTAACAACCTAAAATTTAAGTTATAATAATTAATTAATGAATTAATTAATTAAATAATAAAATAAAATTTTGAAATTGTCAAAATTGAGCTATGGGAGTTGCACCATTGTGTCCGTGGTAATTTTCTAGTCAATTTTCATGTATAATTTGCCAAAATCTAAGTTAGTATGAAGAAGATATGACAGAAATAAGAAATCGAAATTAAAACAGAAAAAAATAAAAATAAAGGGCTAGGTCGACCCAAGCTAGGGTCAGGTCGACCTTAGGGTCGACCCCCACCATACTCAGGTCGACCTATAAGTTGACTCTCATTGATTATAGGTCGACCCGCTTATTCCTTTGGACGCAATTTTGTCCAGGTGCATGCCGAATGAACTATTTTATAATTTTCTTTAAATCCTACGCGTTCATGCTTCCATCCATGGTTCTTAGCAAGCCTATGACGCGGTTGCACCAAATTTGATCTTCAAACCCAATGGTCTGAGATCCCTAAGTAACCCTATAAATAGAACCCCCACCCTAACTATTTTTCTCATTCTGATCTTCTCCTATTTGGGTTCATTGCCAATGGTCGGACCCTAAATAGAAAATTTTTCTAAGGAGGAAATCTTCCTGATAAAAATATTCTATGCCCTAAAGTGGATCCAGAAAGGCTAAGGAATGGAGCTAAGGATCACAGGTGAGTGTTTTGTAATTATTTTAAATTTTTAAGTAATTTAAAATAATAGCGTTCTTAATAGTTGTAATTTTTCTGCAATTTTAAGACAGTTTTTATATAAGTTATTTACAGTTAGTTTTTTCAGTCTATTTTATTAATCTATTTTTATTCAGCTATTTTATCAGTTATTTACAATTATTTACTGTTATTCGTATTTATTTACATCTGCTTAAGTAGAATTTAGTCTGTAAATGTTAGTTTCTTTTTATTCCTTTTTACGCGAATAAAATGTAAAAATATTAAAAAGAGGAGAATTTGCTAATATAGATTAAATAGAAATAAACACTGAATTTACAGAAATTAGATGTAAAATAAGAAAGGATTGTAATAAAACGGAGATAGACTGAAATAGGCAAATTAAGATATTTGCAAGCATGTTTATAACTAGTGGTTATAACTAAAAAGAGAAAATAGAAGAGTGACAATTATAACATAGATTATAATTAGAGATAACATAAAAGTCTTATTTTAAGACTTAGATTAAGTTAATAAGCAAATATAGCAGAAATAACAGAAGAGGCTTATTTTAAAACTTACACTAAGTTAATAAGCAAAGATACAAGCAGGGCCTGTACCAACAACACTCCCATTCAGTCAGGAACTGATGATCTCACAATAGCTAGGTGTGGCTGGGACACACTCCTGCTAATTAGGATAAGTAGCCAATAGATAGAAGCTCAAATTTGGGGATTTGGGCAAAGGGCATGAACTATAATTTGTTTGTTAGGATCAGTACCGACGGCATTCCCTTTAAGACTAGGACTGACGGTCTCACAACACTTAGGTGAGGCAGGGCAGCATTCCTTTCGGACTAGGACCGATGGTCTCAGAATAGATTAGGTGAGGCTGGGCACGCTTATGCTGATTAGGGTAAATAACAGGTTATAAGAGAGGGCGACAGTTAGCCTGTACCAGCGATGACCGAGCGCGCAGCATTATTTAGGGTAAATAATTCGCTACTGCGTTCCAAGTGCTAAGCATGTGTCTTTTGCTTTAGGACCAACAGGATTGGACTAGCTTACAGTGGCATAACAGAGATAGAAGGCCGATCAACGGGTAGAATTAGGATTTCATCCTAATTAAAATAGGATTATGATTTCAGCCTAATCACAACAGATTAAGACAAGTGCAAACAATCCAAACAGTCAAGAAATCAAAGCAAACAGTCTAATAGAATCAAAAACAGTATTTTATCCCTGTTTATCTTTTCCGTATTTTCTTTTTATACTAGAACTACTGTTAAGTCTATTATATTTATCTTGCTTAAAAATACTAGTAATTACTTTCAATCACCAGACTTATAGTCTAACCCTCTCCTCTATTTCCCCCTTTCCCCCCATAGACCAAAAAGATCGAGGACGGTAGATTCAGACCCCTTGGAGATATATTCTTGGAGTTCTTCATGTATTCTTCTTTTTTCCTAGTTTCTTTTCATTTTACTTTGAATGTACTGGTACTCTATGAGAGGGATGATTTTTATGTACTCTGCTGATGTGATTGAGATACTTTTTTCATAAGACATGAGTATTTGGTTTCGAAACATATTCTTCTTTTATGACTTATTTTATAAAGCTCAATTCTGGATAATAAGTATTTATTTAAACGTTTCCGCTTTTTTTATTTAATTTCCTTGTGAATCTTTGTCACTGTGATGCTTTACCTATACCTACAATGCACCATATCTTTTTGTGCCTTTTTTGGGTATACTAAGGGGTGTTGGGTGTTTCACTTGGTATCAAAGCCTAAGCTTACAGGATTCCAAAAAGCTTGTTTTAAAAGTAAAGTATTTTTCAAAAGTAACATATCTTCAAACTAAAAGTGTTTTTCAGAAAGAAACTCTTATTATAGAAATGGTTTTCAAGTATAAGAGAGTTCTTATAAAGTCCCCTCAAAGTCTAGTTCAACCTTCTTTCTAGCCTAAATTCTCTTTTCTTTGCATAGAATGGCGGACGCCCCAAATCTTCCAAAGAGTGTCCTAGCCACTGCCTGGCTCAGTAGATACCCCCAAGCTATGGCACTAGAGGTGCAAGGGCAGGCGCCCAATGTAGCACTGGCACATGGTGATCCCATTAATCCACCTGCAGAAGCCAATTTTTCTAAGCTATGGAAGGACTTCGCTAATCTAGGAAGTAAGACTTTTCTGACACGGAGGATTTCGTGGAGGCACAAGCCTGGTTAAGGAATACAGAGCGAATATTTTGACTATTAGGATTGAAGGACCGACAGAGAGTTCAACTTGCATCTTGGCAGCTGAAAGGAGAAGCTTCTTACTAGTGGGAGATCATAGAGATGGAGGGTAGAGGCGTTGGTTGGTTTGGATTTAGGGAAAGGTTTGAGAGAAAGTTCTTATCGCAAGCCGAGGAAAGCATGCAATTGGAAAAGTTCATTAGTCTGAAGCAAGGGAGTCTTTCAGTGAAGGAGTATATAAATCAGTTTAATGAGTTGTCGCAGTTCGGAATGGAGCTTGTTAATACACCACATTAGAAGGCCATCAAGTTTGCTAAGGTTTTGAACCAACCCCTCCAAGAGTTGACATTGACACATATACCTATGGGAGCGACGTATGAGTCACTTGTGGAGATGGCTCTCATGTCAGGGGTAGCTAAGGAAGGAGAAGTTAAGGAGGTTCCTAAATCAGAAAACTTTAAGAAGCGGTGGTGGAAGAATAAGAGAAATAAGGACAACAAGAAAAGAGGAGGACCTCAAAACCAGATCAAGAAGGGCAAAAAATGTCAAAATTATAGATTGGTTGGGCATTTCACAAAGGACTGTAAGAAGCACACGATGAAGGGGAGGTGTTACAATTGTGGGTAGCTTGGGCACCTTAGTACAGCTTGTCCTCAAAGGGCAGGGCAGAGAGCAGGTGCACCAACAGCGCAAGTGCAGGCTTTGGACGCAACACGTTCTAGTAGTGGACCTGATCGAGGTAGGAAAGTCTCTGTTGAAAGTTTGATCTGTATTTTGGATTTTCCTATCTGGACTCTTTTCGACTATGGAGCATCGCCAGTTCCTTGGTTGATTGTTTACACTTAGATATTACTCTAGTAATAGACCTAGTTGTTTCGAACCCCATAGGAGGATCAGCACATTTATCCACGATTTGTAGGGGTTTGAAATTTATATGCTAGGTGTAGAATTTGACTGTGACGCCTATCTACTGTGTTATGGTATGAATTTTGGGGATGGACTAGTTATCCACTTATGGAGTGATATTAGACTGCAAGAGGAGAGTCATCAGACTAGGGACATGTAAAGGAAAGACTCTCAAGGTTTCTTGCGACCCACAGGGGTCAGTCATGTTGATCTTCCTTTAGTCTCTTGATTATGTTCCAGTCATTAGATGTTTTCCTAGATATTTTTGGAGAGGTAGGGGACTACCTCCTAAGAGAGAGATCGACTTTAGGATCTATCTGAATGATAATGTTAAGCCAGTGACATTGCCCTTGAGACATATGACTCCTAGGGAGAGGAAGGAGTTAAGTAAGCAAATTAGTGAGCTATTGGAGAAAGGCTTCATTAGAAGGAGCATATCTGAGTGGGGAGTGCCAATCGTCTTCGCTACAAAGGAGGATGGTTCCCTTCGACTTTGCGTAGACTATAGAGAGTTGAGTAAGCTCATAAAGAAGAATCATTAACCACTTCCTAGGATAGACAGTCTTTTTGACCAGTTGGTTGGCTCTTAAGTATTTTCTCAGCTTGATTTAGCTACTAGATTTCATCAACTTAGGGTCACTAACGATAGCATCGATAAGACAACATTTATGACACCTAATGGATTCTTTGAGTGGTTGGTTATACCATTTGGGCTGACCAATGCCCCTGCCTATTTTGTAGATTTGATGAGCCGTGTTTTTCGAGATGTCCTAAATAAGTTCATTTTAGTGTTTGTGGATGACATTCTAGTGTTTTCCAAGAGTATGGAAGAGCATGCTATTCATCTTGAGGAGTTTCTTCGTATACTTCGTGTTCATCGGTTGAAAGCAAAAATTCTCGAAGTGTCACTATTGGCATGAGGAGGTGCATATCTTAGGGCACGTGGTCTCAAGAGAGGGTGTAGCTATGGATCCAGCCAAGATAGTAGCAGTATAGGATTGGAAGGCCCCCAAGAATGCTACCGAAGTTAAAATCTTCCTAGGTTTGGCTGGCTATTATAGGAAATTTATCAGAGATTTTGCTAAGATTTCAGCACCGCTTACTCGCCTCACTAAGAAGAATATAGCATTCATGTGGAAACATAGATTGTGAGTTCATGATGCTAAAGAGGCCCATACTAGTGCTCCGGTGTTAGTTTTACCCGACAGAGTTAAGCCTGCCCTCATAGATCAGATTGGCTCAAGGCAGCGAGAGGATTCGTAGCTTATGGATATTTTGGATAGGATTAGCAGAGGAGATGTCTCTAGGCATCTCCAACGCTATTCCATTCATAGTAAAGGGTGGCTAAGGAGAGATAAAGGCTTTGTGTCCCCCGCACTAGTGATTTTACGGGATGATGATAAGATGTATTGGGATATGAAGAGAGTGTTTTATTAGAGCAGCGTGAAGAAGGATGTGGCATAGTTTGTAGCTAAGTGTCTTATGTGCCAAAGAATTATGGCGGAGCAGCATAAACCCGACGGATTGCTTCAACCATTGGATGTACCCGAATGGTAGTGGGATAGTGTTTTGATGGACTTCATAGATGGTTTAGCCCGATCTAAGAAGGGGAATACGAGTATTAGGGTGATTGTAGATTGTTTGACAAAGAGCGCCCATTTCATTCCGGTCAAGAGTAAGAGGATGACACCTTATTTGGCATCCTTGTATGTTCGTGAGATAGTCCAACTACATGGAGTTCCCTCTAGCATAGTGAGCGATAGAGACCCTATCTTTACTAGCAAGTTTTGAAGAAACTTGCAAGAGGCTTTAGGGACGCAGCTAAGATTGAGTATGGCCTATCACCCCCAGACGGGTGGCCAAACGGAGAGAGTTAATAGAGTTCTTGAGGACTTGTTGAGGTTATGCATTCTTGATTTTGGAGGAACTTGGGAGGAGCATATTCCTTTAGTGGAGTTCACATATAATAATAATTTTCAGGCTAGCATTGGGATGGAACCTTTTGAAGCTCTTTATGGAAGATCGTGCAAGTCGCCTTCGTGTTGGTTGAAGTATACAGAGGGATTGCTACTTGGTCCCGACATGGTTAGAGAGACTTCGAAAAAGATTGATTTGATTAGAAGAAGAATGAAGACGGCCCAAGATAGGCAGAAATCCTATGCAAATAAGCGAAGAAGGGATATTGAGTTTGAGGTAGGAGACTTAATTTTCATTAAGGTATCTCCGCTAAAAAAGGTAGTGAGGTTTGGATCAAGTGAGAAACTAGCTCCCAGATTCGTAGGACCATTCCTCATTATGGAAAGGGTAGGAAAAATGGCGTATCGGATAAAGCTACTGAGAGGCTTATGGGAGTTCATGATGTTTTTCATGTTTCGCACTTGAGAATTACATGATTCAGTAGCAGTACTGGAACCTAGCCAACTTGAAGAAGTTGAAGTGGAGAGAAAAGCATCAGTTCGTCGCATTCCTACCAAGATCTTGGACGTGATATCAAGAGGCTTAGGAATAAGGAAGTACCTTTGGTTAAGGTGTAGTGAGGAGATAGTATTGATGATGCTACGTGGGAGGCTGGGGAGAAAATACATATCTCTTATCCAAATCTTTTCGATGGTACATTTTGAATTTCCTATTTTCGTCTTTAGTTTTAATAGGTTCTTTCCTTTAGTATCCTTTGGGAAGGCAGATCTTAGGATTTAACCTATGGATGGTAGGACTGAGTGTAAACATGTTACTAGAACATGTTATATATGATGGACACTAATAGTTGCAAGTGTTTGCTAGTGGATGCTAACGGACGCATATATATACACTAGGCACTGTCATCTCTTAGGGATTGGCCTAACAAGGTCACTAAAGCACATGCGTATGGATGCGTGTACATTTGCATTTTTATTTTTATTTCATGGTTGCTATAAATGGATGATTATCATATGATTGTTGCATTTGGATAATGATTATAGCACGCGTATAGAACTATCAGTTGTCATTAGGGAATTTTCATTCATTTGGATACATGACAGGGACATGATTGCATAAAAGGAGGTCGACTGAATCAATAGACCGCCTAATATTTTTCTTTAGTTAAGGACATTGACACTACACTATTGCATATAACATAAACTGCATTAGAAAGCTTAAGGATAATGGATGTAATGGATGATGGTTGAATATTTGGTTGTAGAATTTGGATGGAAATATTTATTTCATTCTTCTATCCTTGAAGATTTAGGGGACGAAATCCTTTATGAAGGGGAGAATGTAACAACCCAAAATTTAAGCTATAATAATTAATTAACGAATTAATTAATTAATAGAATAAAATTGTGAAATTGACCGAATTGAGCCATGGGAGTTGCACCTTAGCGTCCGTGGTAATTTTTTTGGTCAATTTCCATATATAATTTATCAAATTCCGAGTTAGTATGAAGAAGATACGAGAGAAATAAAAAATCAAAATAAAGATGAAAAAAAAATAAAGGGCTAGTCGACCCAAGCTAGGGTCAGGTCGACCTTAGGGTCGACCCCCACCATACTCAGGTCAACCTATAGGTCAACCATCATTGATTATAGGTCAACCTACCCATTCCTTTGGATGCAATTTTGTCTACGAGCGTGCCGAAGAACTGTTTTGCAATTTTCTTTTAATCCCGTGCATTCGTGCTTCCCTCCGATAGTTACTAGCAAGCCTATGACGTGGTTGCACCAGATTTGATCTCCAAATCCAACAGTCTGAGATCCCCAAGTAACCCTATAAATAGAACCCTAGGCCTAGCTATTTTTCTCATTCAGATTTTCTCCTATTTTGGTTCATTGCCAGAGGCTGGACCCTAAATAGAAAACTTTTCTAAGGAGGAAATATTTTTGATAAAAATATTCTACGCCCTAGAAGCGGATTCGAAAAGGCCAAGGAATAGAGCTAAGGACCATAGGTAATTGTTTTGCAATTATTTTCGATTTTTTAAGTAATTTAAAATAATAGGGTTCTCAATAGTTGTAGTTTTTCTGCAATTTTGAGACAGGTTTTGTATAAGTTATTTACAATTAGTTTTCAAAGTTCTTTTTAGTCTATCTTATTAAACTATTTTTATTCAGCTATTTGTATTTATTTACATCCGTTTTGTGTTAGAATTTAGCCTGTAAATGTTATTTTCTTTTTATTCCTTTTTACACGAATAAAATATAAGAATATTAAAAAGAGGAGAATTCACTAATATGGATTAAATAGAAATAAACACTGAATTTGCAGAAATTAGATGTAAAATAAGAAAGGACTGTAATAAAATGGAGATAGACTAAAATAGGCAAATTAAGATATTTGCAAGCATCTTTATAACTAGTGGTTATAACTAAAAAGAGAAACTAGAAAAGTAACAATTATAACATAGGTTATAATTAGAGATAACAGAAAAGGCCTATTTTAAGACTTAGATTAAGTTAATAAGCAAATAGAGCAGAAATAACAGAAGATGCTTAGTTTAAAACATACACTAAGTTAATAAGCAAAGATAGAAGCATGGCCCGTACCAACAACATTCTCTTTCAGTCAGGAACTGATGGTCTCACAATAGTTAGGTAAGGATGGGACACACTTATGCTAATTAGGGTAAATAAGTGGCCAATAGATAGAGACTCAAACCTGGGGATTTGGGCAAGGGGCGTAAACTAGAATTTGTTTGTTAGGACCAGTACCGACAGCATTCCCTTTCAGACTAGGACTGATGGTCTCACAACATTTAGGTGAGGTTGGGAAGCACCCCTTTCAGACTAAGACTGATGGTCCCATAACAAATTAGGCAAGGTTGGGCATTCTTATATTGATCGTGGTAAATAAGGGGTCACAAGAAGGGGCGACAATTAGCGTGTACCGACGATGAGCGAGCGTGCGATATTGATTAGGGTAAATAATTCGCTACCCCGTTCCAAGCGCTAAACATGTGTCTTTTGTTTGCACCAAAATTGGTCACAACACTCTTCGGAAGTTTTTGAAGAGATAATAATGAAGAATATAAATTAAAAATGAGGATTATCTAACAAAAACTCCAATAAACAGAAAAGTAAATGCGTAGATAAGCAATTTAGAGTGGTTCGGCGTGTTGCCTACGTCCACTATGAAGTTTTTTGCAACTTTATTGATTCTCTTTCAATGATTACAAGTGGTTACAGTAATCAACAGCAAGTTACAACTGGAAATTCGAAATCAATAGTAGTAGAATGATGGAGATCTTAATCCGACGGAGTCTGGGTGCTTGAGAGTCAAAAGATCCCTCTTCTGTAGGCTCTGGGGCTCTATTTATAGGTGTAGGAGGCTGAGACTTCGCTCAAACTTCGGAAGATTAGCTCTGGCACGTGAGGGGGCCTACATGACCAATTCCAGAAAGTTTCGAGTCGATCTGTGATCGACACGAAATCATTTTGTTTCGATTAAGATGATGTCCAATTGAGCTGAAATTTGGTGTGAACATTCCTTGGCATGTGTGCAATCTCCAATGAAAATTTCATGGCATTTGGATCGGTAGATTTCCAGATATCGTCGATACGAAATGAGTATTCTCGAGTGGCTGTTTCATTCGACTCCACGGCTTCATGTCCATCCCTTCGAATCGATGGCTGCACGTGTTTCTGAGGTGACGTGGCGCGTGCATCTCGGATCGATCCACCTTTTTCTTCGGTTTGGTCGCGTCGTCTCCATTTATCTCGCCCCATTTGAATCGAAGGCTACTGCGTTAAACCAGGTCCACTTGTCCTTATGGATACGAACGAACCATTGGTCATGGGTTCGTACGAGAGCCTTTAATGGATACGGAGAAGGTCGTCTGATGGATACGAAGAGCAGTGGCTTGATGGATTCGAGATAGATGGATGTGATGCATTCATACTTCTGCTCGATATAAAGATGGTGGTCTCGAATATAAGTTTGACCATGGATGCGAACTATACCTTGCCTGATGGATACGAAACAATATCTGGCCAATCGATACGAAACAAATATTATGCCGAGGGACTCGAATGAGATCGAGTCGAATGTAGGCTCCCTGATAGAGTCGAACACGACCGAGGCAGATACTGGCCGATCGTTACGAAGCGCATCATCTGCTGATGGGTACGAAGCCCATCGATACGAACTCGATGGATTCAAACACGGCCAATCCTGATCGATACGAACTCATGGGAGTTGACCGATACGAAGTAGGTTATCTGCCGATGGATGCGAAGTAGGGAGATGCCAATGGATTCGAATAAGGAGGAGCCGATGGACTCGAATGAGATCGAGTCGAACCGAGGCACTTCGATGGATTCGAACTTGATCGATACGAACTGTGGCACTTCAATGGATATGAAGTTGCTAAAACCTAATCGATACGAATGTGATCGATTCGAACCGAAGTTCGATGATGGATACGAAATCAACAATGGCGATGGATACGAAAGCTAGGCTGTTTCCTCTAGATTGAATCGATCATAACATGAGCATATGAACTCGGATTGACTTGAAATTTGGAATGCTGGCTCTTATGATCTTGCTTGTCATGTCCTATCAATTGTAGCCTGATCCGGGCTCGGACAAAATTCAACGATATCCATAGTGAAGCAAAGTATAACCAATCTTTGAGACGAATTGTCTTTTGGTATCAATTGTAGCCTGATCCGGGCTCGGACAAAATTCAGCGATATCCATAGTGAAGCAAAGTATAACCAATCTTTGAGACAAACTATCTTTTGGTATCACGGCTTTGCCAAAAAGGGGATAACATCTTTTGCTATGGGACCAATAGGATTGAACTAGCTCATAGTGGCACAACATAGATAGAAGGTCGATCAACGGGTAGAATTATGATTTCAGCCTTATTAAAATAGGTTTAGGATTTCAGCCTAACCATAGCAGTTTAAGACAAGTGCAAACAATCCAAACAGTCAAGCAATCAATGCAAACAGTCTAAATGAATCAAAAACTGTGTTTTATCCTAGTTTTACCTTTTTTGTATTTTCTTTTTATACAAGAACTATTTCTAAGTCTATTATCTTTATCATGCTTTAAAATGATAGTAATTACTTTCACTCAACAGACTTATAGTCTGACCCATTCCTCTATTTCCTCCTTTTCCCCCATAGACTAGCATAATCGAGGATAGTATATTCAGAATGCCTGGAGATATATTCTTGGAGTTCTTCATGTATTCTTCTTCTTTCCAATTTTCTTTTCATTTTACTTTGGATGTAGTAGTACTTTATGAGAGGGATGATTTTTTATGTACTCTGATGATGTGTCTGAGACGTATTTTTCATAAGACATGAGTATTTGGTTTTGGGACATATTCTGCTTTTATAACCTATTTTATAAAGCTCAATTCTGAATAATAAGTATTTATATAAATGCTTCCGCTATTTTCATTTAATTGTCTTATGAATCTTAGTCTTTGTGATGCTTTAGATATACCTACAATGCACCATATCTTTTAGTGTGCCCTTTTTGGGTATACTAAGGGTTATAGGGTGTTTCAATGAGAGTACGAATTGTATTTCATATTTTCTGAATCCAATAATAGTGGATCATAATATAGAAAACCAAAAGAATTCTCCCGCAACATCTTAATATTGGCATCAACAAGATCAACCGAAACATCTTTTTATATGAAATGCCACTCGAAACAATATCATTCAAATTAGAATTTGGAAAACATTCATCAGCAAGACCATCACCGGTTAAAAACAAGTTAGGATCCCTAAATTTTTCTTTATAATTTCAACCAACGTACACAACATTAATCACATCGAAATGTTTAAACATATCCTCCAAGAGCTTAATGCCTTCATTCCTCTGAAACCGTAGACAATCGAGCAAGATTCTCTTCAACCTCATACACTTTAACAAAAAGAAAAAACCATGTCACTAATCGATAAACTTTTCTTTACACCTGAAACTGAAATGAATTTTCTCAAACATTTGTCTTTTTTATAACCGAATAAACCACTACCGAAACATCGAATTGGATCCTGACAGTCTTTAGCAAAATAGAGCAACCTTCACATTGAAAACAAATACGCTTCTCCTTTTTGGTATCGATCTAGTTCTTGAAAGAAGATTTCTGGTTAAAGATCCAAGGAGAAGAACCCTTCCATCCTTTCACTACTTGAGCATATCAACGATAATGTATTCTGAAAGAATTTGGATCGGAAAATTTTAAGGAAGGATTGAAAGTGAATTTGGGAGCGGATTTAAACTTTTAATTTTAAATATATTTTCAAAATTAACAAATATATAATATTTATACAAGCAAATTATTAATGTAAATAATATATATTTTTGATACACAAACGCTTATATATAGTCTTATATATATAGTCCTACAAAAAAGTGACGACCGTCCCACTCCTGGCGATTCTCCTGGCGATCTTACTTTCCATCACCTGATTTTGTTCCCTCTTTCTTCGTCTTCTTCCACCTCATTCCTTCGCTTCTGCCTCGACTCACTCCATGTCTCTTAAGAAAAAGACTAAGCCTCCCTCCATACCAAATCTGGTTTCCACCACTCGGTCAGGTACATTGTTTTTGTCGCCAACGGTCTATGCTTCGGGGAAGCCTATGACAATAATGGAACTGCCTACGTCATCTCCCCTTGCGCCTTCAAAAATCGACTGTGGCAAAAATGCTCTCTAGATCGAGTTAGTTTCTGCCTTGAAAATTCCACCTATAGCAAATCCTTTTTCCTCTCTGCTAAATGACATGAGCTCACTCACTATTGCTTCCAAGCACGTTGCTTCCTATTCGTTGGTCGTTGGAGAGCACTCGCTATCGTCGATGTTAGCTAACCCAAGTAATTCATCTTGGACACAGTCTGTAGTTGGTTTGAATGAAGGTTCTGATAATGAATCTGATGAAAATGAGCACTTTGAAGTTGATAATGGTTCTGTTTATGCTAAACTCACTGCCCCTTTGGAACCAACTCCACCTAGGTCAGCTCCTCTGTTGTCGTCTCTTTTCACCAAAATGTCAAATAATGCTAGTTTGCATTTGCTAATTTTCTTTGACAATCTTGACGTTGATGGTGTTATGGTACCTCCTACGGAAGTGATTGAGGCCGGTGTTGAATTCTAGAAAGATTATCTGGCGGGATTTTTCCTCGACTCCAATCCTTCATACCATATTGTAAAAGTTAGATGCAATCAATTTTGGAAGACTAGAGGGGGATTGAATATTCATTTTGACAATGAAATGTTCTATTTTAAATTCTCATGAAGTGATGAAAGGCAGCGTATACTTGAAGCCGACCCTATACTTATAGAAGGAAAACCTTTCATTATTACTACTTAAAGTCCGTCAGTGGATAGGGTGTGTTCTCAAGTTTTGTCTATTTTGGGCCCATTTTTCACACATCCCTTCTGTTCTACAGCCCCTTATCGGGATTAATTGGCTTGTAAGCCTTGTTGATAAAGTGATTTGTTATGATGCAAACATAGTAGCCAGAAACATATTAGTCTATGCCAAAGCTCTGATTGAAATAACCCTGGTCAAACCTCTTCCTTCGGTGCTAAAAGTCAAAATCGATGAGGGCCATTTTGCTGAGGTTAGAGTGCGATACATTTGGAAACCAGACATATGTACGATCTAGTAGTCCTTTGGGCATCTTTTGGAGGCGTGTTCCAGTTCGGTCTCAACTGGCATTCCTCTATCTAATTGGGTTCCATTTCCATGTCCTCCTATCAAGAGGTGGGTTCCGAAGGTTGTTCTGCCTCCCCATGTTCCTCCTTCCGATGTCATTCCTGCTGATTTATCTCATGCTATTGATGCTCCTTCTTTTGTTGCTCATGTTGTCATTTCTACTGTTAAGTCTCTTGTTATTGACTCTCATGTTATTGATAATCATGTTGGTAAGGCCCAGTCTATGCAAGACACAGCTATTTTGTCTGATTATATTACTTGGAATCCTAAGGAGCGAGCCTAGATTCATGTTCCTTCTGATATGCGTTACTCGCTAGTATCTGACACTTACTATGCCTTTATCAGTGATGTTGGGGGAGAGAGTCATAGTCTTTTGTATCATGTTGAGGGTGAGGGTTTTTCACTTAGTAGGACTGGCGAGATTGGTGAGGAGAATAAAAGTAAGTTTTATGATGTAACTTAGGATTGGAAATTCATTTACTCACCCGCTTCTGATGGTTATGATCCGAATCTGGAAGCTTTTTTCTCTAGGTTTGTGCATGTTATTGGCCCATCTTCTGACGTTAATCCTGGTCGCTCCTCTTCGGAGGGCGCCGAGTCTTATTATTTAGTAGTCTAGGATCCTTTGCCTAGCTCCTGTACTTTATTTTTTTCATTGTGGTTGGGATGATTGCTCCGGTTTAGCTTTTCTACACCTATGCAGAACATCTGTTTCCCATTATTTATACAGTGGCACGGCCCACTTTAATGCTGGCTAGTTTTGCTAAAAATATATATTATAATGTTGTTTGTATATAATATTTGATAAATAAAATTATGGTCAAATAAAAATGATTATTATACATTAGTTGTTTATATTAATGTTGGCGTATATACATACATATGCGTATCAATATGGCATCTTTTTTCACTTATGATATTAAACCTATCTAACACACAATGGTTAATTATATGTATATCTATCTAGTTTAAATCACAATATTTAACGTAGCCATAATGCACCTAATCCAACAAAGGTATTAGAGCCTGCATTGTGTTCACGTGAATAATAATTAACATATAGGGTAGTCACTTGGAAAAACCAATTAAATGATTAGATGAGGAAAATGTGCTGAAACTAAGGAGAAGGTTACTCTAATTAAGGAACGCCCTTATGAATGGAAACCTCCTGATAACTTGGTATTTAACAAGCTCGTCGAAGTGGTCCATTTTAAGGGTATGCACTAGTGAATGGCATAGAACTGTTTTAAGCCTTAGGTTGATTCAAATAAGTATATTTGACTATTGTAAATAAATTTAAAACTATACTAAATTTAAATAAAGAATATTTTTAACCAAAAATGGTCACAAACACCCTGTTGTATGTGAAAGCACCAATATCCAATATTTAGATCCAAATAGATAAATATAGATTCATAGATCATATAAAAGATTGCAGAAAAGTAAATGAACACGCAAGTTTTATAGTGGTTCGGCAAACTTCGGCATACGTCCACTTCAATTATCTTTTATTTATACTGTATGATTACAAGTACAGTTGTTGATGTCTTATACAATCAATAGAGTAAGAGATAAGAAGTGATGAAGGAGAGCCAGTAGAAAAGTCCATTGCAATGAGAAAAGTCCGTTGTATTTATAGGTGAAGATGTGCATGGATCGTGCCAAAATTTCGGCAGAAGAACCTCCAGGCCCGCACGACCCGAGCTACAAAATTTGGGATCAATTGGACATAAAATATAATTTAGGCCAATCATTTGATACTAACTCCATTGGGGCTGCGATTGTTTATATGGGGTCCCCCATGCCTCTAGTCCATGCTCTCAAAGTTTCGCGCCATTTCGACTTACCATTTGTGAGATATCGTTTTAACTAGAAAATATATCATAGGAGATCATTCCATGCTTCATCCTATTGAGGTTTGATCAATCACATGGATTTCCCATGATGTTAGCTACTTGGTCTCCAAATTTCATGCAATTTTGATGTACCGTTTGTGAGATATCGCATTTTACATGAAACTATGGGTCGTCCTGGCTGTTTTGTATGATCATTCCAATAACGATCGGCTTCTTTTCCAAGATTTAGGAGTTTTGAGCTGTGATCGATCATGGAGGTGCTCCATGATGTAAGATACGTTCTCTCCAAATTTCATGCAATTACGATGTATTGTTTGTGAGATATCATATTTTTCATGAAACTATGGATCATTCTAGCTGATTTGTACTATCGTTCCAATAACGATCGGCCTCTTTTTATAAGATTTAAGAATTTTGAGCTATGATCAATCATAGGAGTGCCCCATGATGTAATATACTTTCTCTCTAAATTTCATGTAATTCTGACGTACCATTTGTGAGATATTGCATTTTCCATTAAACTATGGATCGTTCTGGTTGATTTGTACGATCGTTCCAATAACGATCGGCCTCTTTTTCCAAGATTTGGTTGTTCTAAGATGCACTCAATCATGGGGTGCTACATGATGTTAGCTACTTTCTCTCTAAATTTCGTGCAATTTTGACATAAAGTTTGTGAGATATTACATTTTCCGTGAAACTATGGACCGTTTTAGCTAATTTGTACGATCGTTCCGATAACGATAGGCCTTTTTTCCAAGATTTGTGAGTTTTGACCTACGATCAATTATGTTGGTGCCCCATGATGTAAGATACTTTCTTTATTAATTTCATGCAATTTTGATGTACCGTTTATATGATATCGCATTTTCCATGAAACTATGGATCGTTTTGACTGATTTGTACGATCGTTCCAATAACGATCAGCCTCTTTTTCCAAATTTGGTTGTTCTAAGCTACTTTCACTCATGGGGTGACGCATGATGTTAGCTACTTGCTCTCTAAATTTTGTGCAATTTTGGTATACCGTTTGTGAGATATCACATTTTCCGTGAAACTATGGATCGTTATGGCTGATTTGTACGATCATTCCAATAACGATATGCCTCTTTTTCTAAGATTTGGGAGTTTTGTCATGTGATCATTTTTTAGGCTCCATTCTTCAATATATTGAAGCTTTGAAATTTTCAAGTGCATTGGCTTTTCAGATTTTGAGATATTGATCGATCTTCATCGGTTTATGTTGTTTTATGGATCGTTCCCGGTTGATCCATATAAATTCTTACTTTGCCCATTACTCGAGCATACGAACTCCTATTGACTTCAAATTTGAAATGTGGCCTCACAGGGCCGTTCTTGTGACTTCAAATTGATTACACCTTGATTAGGACCCAGTCTAAATCTACCCAACTATTATCTATAGTTTCAAATATCATCGATTTCCGAGCCTGATAACTGTCTCTCCGGGCTTCCTACCTTGAGATCTCAAAAGTCGTTTAGCTAAATTTTATGATATACTACCTAGTCAAAATATGGTATAAGATTTTTCCCCCAAAATATGCCTTTTAGTTGGAAGGCATGTTTGAATTACCTTAAATCCAATGTTCAAAACCTGTTGATGACCTGTGAACAAATCTGTGATCTTGCCTGATTGTTAGTAACGGCCGTTCGAGACCATTAATCAAATTTGTAACCATCCCATGCTAATTATAACCACATGGGATCGAGTTTCTGTTCTACGAGAAATGTGATCGTTTGAGATCGAATGCTGTTTTAGGTGAAATGCGATCGTTGGAGATCGAGTGACTTGAGGCATAATGTGATCGTACGCAACTGAGTGCCTATTCGAGGCATAATGTGACATTCAAGATCGAGAACCTGTTCGAGGAAAAACACGATCATCCGAGATCGAGTGCCTATTCGAGGTTTAATGTGATCGTTTGAGATCGAGTGTCATTCAAGGAAAAATTTAATCATTTGAGATTGAGTGTCGTTCAAGGCGAAATGTGATCGTTCAAGGTCGAGTGCCATTCGAGGAAAAATCTGATCGTTCAACATCGAATGCCATTCAAGGAGAAATTTGATCATTCAAGATCGAGTGTCGTTTGAGAAAAAATGCAATTGTTTGAGATTGATTGCATGTTCAAGGCGAAATGTGATCGTTAAGATCAAGTGCCGTTCAGGGCGAAATGTGACCATTCGAGATCGAGTGTTGTTCGGGGTGAAATGTGACCGTCTGAGATCAAGTTCCATTCGATGCGTAATATTTATTTTTCACATTCAAGTGAGTTCCGAAATCATTTGTTACATCGGTCTATCGCCATCTCAGAGCATGCCTAGGGACCGACCTCGATCCCATACATGTGTAAGTGACTTAGCCATTTTAATGTGGAGTTTCTTTTACTTCATGATATCCCAATCAAGGGATAACGACCTGTGTCGTTAAGTTAGGCTTGCCTTAATTTATAGCAGATGATAATTGCTCCTATTCCATCACCGCTATCCATTTCCTTACAAGCCATCCAAATAGATGCCCCCAGTTCCACGGGGAGTAGTGCTGATCCATGTGAATAGGTGCATGCTGGTCCATCTTACACAGTCGGGGATTGCCCCCATATCAAGCCAGCTAGTTTATGCACCAAATCCTGATTTTAGTTTTCCTCAACTCCTGCTACTCCAACTCCATGATCCATATTTCCAGTGTTTCTTACTACTCCGTTTCCTTAATTTTGTGCCCCAGCTTCTCTAATTTATTGGAGTAGATTCTGCATCATCTCCTCCTGTCTCTTTAGCATCCTCTTCTGTATAGCATCTATCATTGTTTCCATCTCATCTCAGGTGATGTAGATATATGTCTAATTTGCTTCAACTCCAGAAGAAGCCTCTTGACTCCCTCTTTGGTGACTCCTATCTACTAATGGTATCCTTATTGATTACCTAACCATTGCTTCCTAGATCCAAGTATCCAAGCTTCCAAATCCAAGATCCTAGCATCCAAATCCACGGGTTCAAGTCGTTCTTAGTGAGAGCACCAAAATATATGCGCCAAAAATGGTCACAAACACCATGTTGTATGTAAAAGCACCAATATCCAATATTTAGATCCAAAAAGAGAAATATAGATTCGCAGATCACAGAATAGATTATAGAAAAGTAAATGAACACGCAAGTTTTATAGTGGTCGGCAAACTCCGGCCTACGTCCACTCCAATAATCTTCTATTTATACTACAAAATTACATGTACAGTTGTTTTTGCCTTAGAAAATCAATTGAGGAATATTTAAGAAGCGACGAAGGAGAGCCAGCTAAAAAGTCCTTTGCAATGAGCCAAGTCCGCTGTATTTATAAGTGAAGACGTGCATGGATGGGGCTGGAATTGCGGTAGAAGAACCTCCAGGCCCATGCGACCTAACCTACAAAATTTAGGATTGATCGGACACCAAAAAATGAATTAGGCCAATCATTCCATTGTAACTCCATTGGTGATATGATCTTCTTTATGGAGTCTCCCATGCCTCTAGTCCATGCTGCCAAAATTTTGTGCCATTTTGACTTACCGTTTGTGAGATATCGATCGATCTTTGATGTTTTGACTAGAAATTGGATCATGTGAGATCATTCCATGCTTCATCCTTTTAAGCTGCAAATGATCTTATGTGTTCCTCATGATGTTATCGAGCTGCTCTCCAAATTTAGTGCAATTATGACATATCGCTTATGTGATATCGCGTTTTTCGTGAAACTATGGATCGTCTGCTTGATTTGTACGATCGTTCCAATAAGGATAGGCCTATTTTTCCAAAGTTTGGGAGTTTTGAGCTATGATCGATCTTGGGGGTGCTCCATGATGTAAGATACTTTCTCTCCAAATTTCATGCAATTTCGATATACCGTTTGTGAGATATCACATTTTCCATGAAACTATGGATTGTTCTGGCTGATTTGTATAATCTTTCAAATAACGATCGACCTAGTTTTCCAATATTTAGGATTTTTATGGTATGATCGGTCATGGGGGTTTTCCATGATGTAAGATAGTTGGTCTCCAAATTTTGTGCAATTCCGACTCACCGTTTGTGGGATATCCAATTTTTCGTGAAACTACGAATCGTTTTGGCTGATTTGTACGATCGTTCTAATAACGATCGACCTCTTTTTCCAAGATTTGGGAGTTTTGAGCTGCAATCGATCATAAGGGTCCCACATTATGTTTTCTACTTTATCCCTAAATTTCATACAATTCTAAGGTACCATTTCTGAGATATCGCATTTTCCATGAAACTATGGATCATTCTGGCTGATTTATACGGTCATTCCAACAACGATCAGCATTTTTTCCAAGATTTAGGAGTTTTATCATGCAATCATTTTTATAGGCTCCACCCTTTAATATATATATGGTCTAAAAGTTTTAAGTGAATTAGATTCATATATTTTTAGATATTGATCGATCTTTGTCGATTTACGATGTTTTATGGATTGTTCCCGATAGATCCATATAAATTCTTCCTTTTCCTATAACTCAAGCATACGGACTTCGATTGACTTGACGTTTGAATGTGGCCTTATGGTGCCTTCCTTGTCACATCATATTGATTGCACCCTTATTGGGACCTAGTCTAAATCCGCCCAACTATTGTCCATAGTTCAAAATATCACCGATTTCCGAGCTTGATAACTGTCTCTTCGGGCTTCCTGCTTTGATGATCATAGAAGCCATTTAACCAACTTTTATGACATACTGCCTGGTCAAAAGGCGGTATAACAATATTTCATAGTTTTATAAAGAGTTATAGAATGGAAAATGGAAAATGGAAAATTTAAAATTGTTTTAAATTTATATAAATATAAATTGTTCTATTTATATTTAATTAACATGTTTAATTAATAAAAGGATACATATGAATACATATGCATACATACATACACACATATATATATGTTTATATATATATATAACTTAATGAATTATAAATGTTATAATAAATGAATATATATATATATATATTATATACATATAAAGAAAACATGAGGTTAAAACGAATTAAAACAAACATAGACTTAATGGAGTATACATCAGATATATGGAGACATATGTTGTCATGAGTATATACTTATCTCCTTTATAATGTCAATAATTCTTAGTTAATATTACTTTAAATTATGAATTAAAAATAATAGCTCTCCATCATTTAGAGTATAAATAGAGTACTTTTCATAATTTTATTTGTCGAGCACCCTCAAACCATGGAATATCTAAAGTGGTTTTATATTATCTATGGATATGTAAGAATATTATGTAACTTTGTTGTGGACTCTCAAGGGGTATATAATTACCCTTAGGCAAATGCGAATGTTCGGTCTAAGGTATATAAGCAATTTATGATTGGTTGAGGACCCTCAAGGTCAAAAAGACGATTAGGAGCAAAGTAAAAATTATATTAGCAATTATATACGAGATATAATTAGTAAAGTGTTACTAACCGTTTATAGGGACTATAATTTGTTGAGCACCATCAAGGTTGTAGTAACATGGTAAATGAGTCCTTGCACCATTAAAGCAATTATGAAATTCCCGTATTTCTTTTATAGCTTTTGAGAGAAGCAAAATTAAGTGGGAGTCTTGTTAGATAAATATAACCAACCAATCTAGTAAGTATAAGAACATACTTTTTGTTATCAAATTTACTCTAATACATTCACATAGATCCAATGGCAATTATAAAGCTATTTCTAGATAAAAACACAATAGCTAGTGCAAACTATAAAGACGGTTAAGGAACATTAAATTGAACTTGCCTACGAAAAAATATGGTATGTTGTCACCAACGAGCTAGTGGCTAAGCGCGATAAGGATGCCATACCCAAACAACTAAAGTCCTACAAAAACCGGTCACTAAGCCATGAGCATGTCCAATACTATACGCTCACAACCATTAGCATCGAGCTCCAAAGGTAGCATAAGAATACGAATGTAAGACATATTCAAAAACCTACGAAAGCTGTAATTTGAGCAGTCCCGACCGGAAGGTACGAGATCTCATGGAAATTATTCCATGCGAAGATGACCACACACTCAAGTCCAAGATTATGTACTCAATATGATTAGGTACATTGAGAGGTAGGCTAAGTTAGGAAAAATTCTTGACATCAAACTATAGACTGATTTGATTCTTGGATCACGACTTCGCAATTTGATCCATTCATATTGAATTTAATATGAATTCCTTGAAGTGTACTATCACGGTGCTCCTTGTTATGTTAAGGATGCTTATCATTAAGGGTGCCTCTTCCTTGAGTGGTTCGAAGGATAAAATGTAGTTTATAGGGTGGAAAGGGAACTTGTAAGGGCTAGTCATGAGATAGATGAATGTTACTTTTACTCAGAGAAGGGACTTTGGAAGTGGAACTATCCAAACACTCATAGGGAAGGAATCTTATTCTCGTCATACAGTTATTACCTATAGAAAATTGTTTATCTATAGGTGATTCTTATTGGATTTTTGATATTGCAAATGAACCTCATATTTGTAATTAATTATAGGGAAGTGTCTTGTGGCAAGAGAGAGCATGATATTCTAAATTGCAAATGGAGCTGCTGTAGCTAACATCATAGTAGGAGATTACCATGTGAAACTTGTTAGTGGACATGACTAAATTTTATATAATAATTATTATATGCCAAACTTTATTAGTGGAATAATTTTTATTTTTCATTTAATGGAGAAAAGATATAGTTTTATTTTTGATGACAATATTAAGAATATTTGTTCTGGTAATAAGAATATTTTTTTGGTACTCAAAGTAAGTGCATTTATATACTTAATAATAATCATGTATTTTCTATTGAAAATAATAATGTGTCTAAAGTAAATGATAGTTAACTTTAGCATTGTAGACTATGCAATATTAGTAAGGAAAGATCGAATAAGGAACCAAGGGTTTCTACCATCATGTGATTATGAATGATCCGATTCATGTACATCATGTCTTAAAGTTGAAATGGCCAAGAACATATTTAGTGGGGATAACGAAGGATATGATGAACTCTTAGAAAATACCTTATAATTTTAATAAAAAAATTAAAAAGGGTTGGGTAGAGCTCTTCTTTCTAATTTATTTCGACAATAAACTTGTTCAAAACTGAAGACCGTACTGAGGAGGTATGAAGGATATAAGCATTGGGTTTGTATTGAGCAAAATAGGCTTGGCCCATCATTTGAATTTTAAATTTGAGGTTTGAATAGACATTCCCTCCTTCTATGAATAGGCCCATATAGAACATTACGTTCTTTTCTATTTTCTCTTCTTCTCCTTCACCATTTATTCACTCATCTTTTCAAATCTCTAAACAAGCATAACTTTTATTCCACTCAGCATAATTCCATAAATTACCTATCGAAACGATCATTGAGATATGGACTATTATTTGATGTAGGATTCATAACGTATTGGTGGAGTTTCTAGATGCATTTTTTGAATAGCGGAAGCTTTGCTTTCTTTCTGGGTTGGATCTTCAAATTATTGGTGAGTGGGCTTATATCTTCTACATGTAAATAAACTATAGTGATATCATTATCTTAATCTATGTTAGAATCAAATTTCAAAATTATTATGTAATGATCACTGATTATAATTATTAGTTGAAATATTTGGACATGTTGAGTTAGGTTCTTTTGGCAATGGATAAATTAGGGTAAATATTCTAAACATCTCCTAAAGTATATCTTATTAAAGAAAGATTTTCCAAATTTTGATGACAATAATTTCATATACATCTATGTCATAAATTAGAAGAGTCCATATCAATAGAGCTTTATATTGAAAATGAGAATGCTTACAACCTTATTGGAGTATCAGTGAAATGAGGTTCCATTGATATGGATTAGACATATACCGAGAGAATATACTTGTATATTTTCAAAATTATTATATGTATAGACACATAAGTATAAAAAACACACCCTTATATTCCAGCAGTGCTTAATACTATTTGGGAATTTGTTAATAATTCCTAATCATAGATTTGTGAGATGAGCAATCAAACTAGAAGTGGTTCTGGCAACATAGCTGAGGTTCTAGGCACGAATGTCTCGATATGATTCCTCTGTTATCTGCAAGCTAGAGGGTAGACTGGATTTAACCCCAATGGAGGAACCACATCACATGCACAAGGTGCAATCCTGGCTTCTCTGCCTTCTTTGGACTTTCCTAATATATATTAGGATTTCCAAAGTCTAGGTGGAATGAAATATTTTGGGATTGAATCATTTGTTGAGATACGGGCATGGATGAAAAATTGTGATAGGATATTTGCTATGGTAAGTGCGGAGGATGCAATAAAGGGATAGTTAGCTTCATGGCACTTGCAAGGAGAAGCCTTGATGTAGTAGGAGATTGTCATTGCTGAAACAGTGAGGTTGGGATTACTTGGACTGATTTTGAAAAGCTTTGAGGCTAAGTTTATATCAGAGACCAAATGGGGAGTGAAGCTAGAGATGTTCATCCATTTTGAGCAAGGAGACCGTAGTGTTAAGGAATACGTCAATGAGTTATATCGATAAGCATAGTATGGCCTAGACTTTATCAATACACTGAAGAAAAATGCAAAAAGGTTTGCTTAAAAGCTAAATTCGCCTTTCAGGGATATTTCTTTAAGCCATGCACCCACTGGAGCTACCTTTGAGAGCTTTGTTGAGATGGCACTACTGAATTCATTTGCTAAAGACAGACCTAAGAAGGTAGAAGGAAAGTTGGTTCAGAAAACTCAATGCAAGGGTGGAATGAGGGCTCAAGTCAAGATAAAGAAATAGGGAATCAGATGTAGAAGGTACAGTACCATTACGAATGTAGCAAAGGATTACAAAGTGAATCATTCGAAGATCAAATTCTAAAACTGCAACCATTTTGGGCACATGAGGAGGGAGTGTCCGACTGCACCTAAGACTTCAACCTTAAGTCATCCCAACTTAAGCATTTGATGTTGTTCCTAGTTCGAGTGCCGCCCCAGCTATAAAGAAGGGCATCATAGAAGGTATGATAACTCTTTTAGATTTATATCACACTTTATTTAATATTGGAGCTTAACACTCATCTATTTTGAGTAAGCTAATGATGAATTGCTATAACGGCCCGTAATTTAATCACTTTAAATCTGAATATTTAATATATTTTTGAATAATTTAAATGGATATAATATCTTAATTAAACCTCTCTTAAGTAAAAACTAAGGATAGTAAATTGGTTTTGAAATTTTGTTTATAAAGATAAACAGTTCGAAAAAAATTGAAAATGTGACAGAAATTATTTTTTAGATTTTCGACTTTTCATTAACCAAAAGTTGTGAGAACTTGTTGTGCGCACTAGTGTACATATGCATACATACATAAACAAATAACAAAACAATTTCTACTAATGAAATGGATTTATCTAATCACATTCTAGAACATATTTAAATATTAAGTAAAAAGGTAGACTTCCTTTTCACTTAAAAAGAGAAAAGCACTAAAGAAGCACTTAAATAAAAGGTGGTGATGACAAGTGTATTAGGAAAGTGTATTGCATAAGTTAATAAAGGGTAGAAGCTTTTATAAAGGAAAGGAGTAGCTTGTTTTAAGAAAGGGTATTTTCCCATTTTACATTTCTATAAAAGAACCCCTTGCTCTCATTTTCTTCATTTTATTTCATTTCCAAACTTTGGCTTCTTTCTCTCCACTCTCTTCACTACTCTTTCACCTTTGTTTTCTTAAAAGGAATTACTTTAAAATCACTCCTTTTCTCCTTTAAAATTCCTAAGCAAGCCTCTAAAACATTGAAAATGGCCTCTATATCTCAAAACCATGAAAGTCGAACCCAAAACTCCCCCTTGCATGTGCATGAGCAAATAGGTCCCCCTTGAGGCCTTCAAGTCAAGTTTTTCAAGCGGAAGTTAGGTCCTTATGTGTCACTAAGTTCAATAGAAGGAAAGCTTGTGTCTTTGGTTCGATTAGAGTGAGTAAAGCTTACTTAAAAGCAACTTTAAAATTTAATTTTTTTTGACGCATCCATTTATGTTTGCTTATATAGTTGTATGTTATTATTTTTGTTTGGTTTGATTCCTTCTTAGTAGCAGATAACACATAAGATTTAGACAAGGGACAAGTAAAAGAATAAAGTCGAAGTGTTCATAATGTATATGTCGCGATGATGCACTTCGAAGTGCATATGACAAGGTTTATATAGGACTCTTGTTGTATAGGGACTCCATGGATTCCTAGCCTTTTTGATTTTAATATGCTTGCTTATATAAATGCATGTAAATGTTGCTTAGTTATAGTTAATCGACTTGCTATGGATTTTTTTTATGCGATATTGAAATCCTGTGTCTTTTAAAGAAGTGTACTACCTTGTTTTTCTAAGAATGTTTCAATGATTTTTCCGAACTCGACTCCTATTTCCAAATTCTTTATGAGGGTGTTTTAAAATGGTTTAGAATTTATCTTTAAAAAGGCTGTACTTTTATAAAGGAAAAAGGGTAGCCATTTTAATCAAATTATGGTTTTAAGTAAATGAGTTTGGAAAATTTTAAATAACTCGTTTGAACTCAAAGGACTACTAATAAGTTTGTGCAGTTTGTTTTCGATTGCTTTAAAAAGGATTTTTGTTTTAAACAAAGGATTTTCTGTGGCTGTGCCATTAAGTAATATAAAACAAATATGATAAGTAGTGATAAATTGTTGACGCCTTTACGGAATGTATGTCATCATTTATTTACCATTAAAACCCGATGACTGGACCTTCCCCTATTTATGAGATCCATGATCAGAGTGCTTTAACTATGGCAAGGCCAAGTGCAACTAGTGCCCTGACATAACTGGCTTTGATTCTGAGTGAGGAATAGAGATGTCAAAATGTTAGAAGTGTGATAAGTATAAGAGGGTTAATTTTTAAAAATAGGTCATGATTAATTAAGTATATGAAAGGTACTTCATCTTATACTTAATACTAGATTTCGAGGTATGAAGCCCATTTCTATCTGTAAGAGTTTAAGAATGTACGTCGAGGCAAAGGTACTTCTCTGACTTGTCCAACTTCACTGTTAATCGAGGGATAGTATAGGATTGAAATCGAAAGTGGTAATAAGTATATGATTTTCAATTTTCCAAATGCAAACTAATTATTTACACCACATAGTGGTTTGTCCACTATCGATAACTTGACCTGTTTTGACTTAGGAAGTATATAAAAGCTTCGCCATTTCATATGGTTTCAGTGAGGACTCATTCCTATGAAACATGTTTCTCTTTTAAGAATGTATATTCAAGATTCCCCAGAGAAGACTCTTATATTTATTTGCATACTTCTAAAAGAACCAGAATTAAGTCAATAAGGAATTCATCGCTTCAGTTTAGAGACACCAGTTATGGGTAAGTATGGTTTATCTAAACCACTTCAAACTAACAAATGTTTAGTGTTCTAAATCAGTGTGAGGTATGCTACGGAGTCGAGTTATCTTTCCTAAGGGTGATTCTAAAATGAAAGGTAGTAAGGTTAGTGTGTTTGTTTGATCTTGGAACAACTTATATGGATGAACGCTGGCATTGCATTGTTGTATGGAGGGCGGTGTTATCATTCCAAGATGGGTTTGCTAAAAAATGGTAATCGTTGCCTTAGACCTCACATCCGGGAATGACTAAAAAAGGGAAAATGCTTCAAAGCTATATGGCTCGCTACCATTAGGGTGTGTTCATCCCTGATGTAGATCGATATTATTTTTGGATGTATGCTTAGGGCTTAGTCAATTGTTGATCACAACTGAGGGACGATTATATTCAGTACTATCTAGAATAGGTAGGCCATTCCTAATTTGTAGGGGTCCTTGTATGCCTTCGGTACATTTTTCTAAAGGTGTACTATGGTAGGTGGTACCTTTGTAGCCTTGTTATTGTATGGAATCCATTTTCGAATATGTGCTTTACGGACTTAGTTGTATACCAAATATATTAGAACGTGAGATGCAAGCATTTCGGCTATGTTATATATTTATTTTAAACCCTAGACGTTAATAATAATATCTATGATCTTAAGTATAAATGTTTTGATTATCATAAGGTTGAAACCCATCCATGTTTACGTGTAGCTTGATCTTATGACATACCTTTACTTTTCCTAAAAGCATATGTTTTGAGTTTACTCACACCAGACCCACGTTGTACTAGAGTTTTTCTTTCTTTCCCTTAAACTCTTAGATACTCTAATTTTTTAGTAGACAAGTAGTCTAGGTTATTACGGATGCATTTTGGAGGTGCATGAAGCAGGAAACTTAACCGTTATCTAGTTATGTATTATTTTTACTATTGTTTGTATATAGTCATATATCAGCATTGTAGGGGAAGGCAGTTATAACTGTCCCTAGCCGAAGTTAGTAATTATTATACCTCTAATGTTTAATTTTGGGAGTGACTGTATTTACTATCTTATGTTCTATTATATATGCTTTTCATGCTTATGAGATTCTAAGTTTCTTCCTTCTTGACTATTCTTTTCTTTTACCATAACGGCCTATATTTAGAATGCTTAGATGATCGGCCCACTTTGTAGATGTATTAAGTGTCGTCTTTAGAAGTAATAAATGCAGATTGTTACATGTCGTATCAGAGCTTAGGTTAAGTGAACACCTAGGCCTTGGTTGGATCAACTTATTAGAGATAGGTAAGTAATACCCTAGAATGTGTTTATCTATGAGAGCGTATATTTTTAATTTTCATCCAAATACGTATAATCAAGTTATTTTGATCAACATTTAAATGTTTGATTTAGTGCCCTTTTCCTTAGGATAATCTTGTCTATGTATTCTAAAGTTACCTTATTATATTCAGGTAGTAATAAATGAGTAACACAGGAAGGTGAGGAAGGGGAGCTAGCAGTACTATGACCGCCAGTTGTCGAGCTCCAAATGCTGGTAGGGTATAAGTGGTAGAAGAGGTGGCTCCCGTGCAACCCCGTGTTAACTTTACACCTTTGTGAAAAGACTATACCAATTGGGATGGGAAGCCGTTCAAAGGCATAGAGTCTATTATCGAAGTTCAAGCTTGGCTTTATTCTTGCAAGAAGAAATTTAAAGGGCTTGGCATTTTTGATGAGCAAAAGCATTTTCTGGCATCTTGGAAATTGTAGGAGGGGATTTAACATGGTTGAACTCGGTTGCAACAAATGTCCTAGAGGATGACTTTTCTTGGGAAGGGTTTAAGGAGGTATTCAAAAGTTAATATATGCTTGCAGTAGGGAAGATCGATCTTTACAAAATTTCTCAGGATCTTAAGCAGGGGAAATGACTGTAGTTGAGTATGCAATTAAGTTCAATGAGTTGTCATGCTTCGGAATGAGACTCGTTGATACTCCCATTAAAAAAATGAAATGTTTGTGGCCGAGATGAGGGAAGATTTTAATGAGAAGATGACTGCTCGCTTGAAAGGATCTTTTGTATTTCTCATAGATATGGTTTTGCGTTGTAAAGTTCTTGAGAAGAAGAATCCATCAACAACACCAAGAAACAATAGCAATACATGAACAAGAGAAAGTTCAATCCAATAGGAAAGAAGAAGTGGGGATGAAATCCATAAGAAATGAGCTCAAGGAAACTGTTACAAGGACAATGAGTGTTATATTTATAAGCAGAAGGGCCATATTGCAAAATCCTGTTAGAATTACAGAACTCGGATGTAGTAGAGAGGTCCTATTTCTCCAATTGTTCAAAAGACACTCTGCTTTAATTGTTACCAACTAGGGCATATGGTAAAGGATTGCCTACTATTGCAAATGGATCAGCCAGTCAATGTTTATGCTTATGCAACCAAAAAGGAACCATCAACTTCAAAGGATGTATAAGGAAAAGGAGCTCTTGAAGGTACTTTATATGTCAATGACATTTTAGTACGAGAATTATTTAATATTGAGGCTTCTCACAGTTTTATTTCTAAAAGATTGGTAGATAGTTTGCAACAGACCCCAAGGATTATAAAAACCCTATTTGTATGTCTAACCCTGTAGATGGTGCAAGTAATCTGTGTATGATTTGTGAAAATATACGAATTACTCACCTTACCCACCATTTTTCATGGGACATGTTTGTTCTAGATTTCAATGGATTTGAAATTATACTCAGTACGGATTGGTTATCAAGAAATTGAGCTGTTTTTGACTACTTCAAGTCGATAGTGGTGTTAAAAGCCAAGACCGAAAGGGTATTGGAAAGGATATTGTGTGATGAGCCAGGAAATTTAATGAGTAGTTTCATTTATACACTTAATTCATCCTAAAAAGAGTTAGGGTCGATATTAATCGTTAAGGACTTCCTAAATGTTTTTAAAGAAGTCAATATCCTGCCACCACATCAGGAAGTTGAGTTTTGTATTAACTTAGTTCTCAGTTGGAAACTGTTATTCATCATATATGTAAGATGGCTCCAAGAGAGAATGAGGAGATAAGAGATCAAACAGATGATTTGCCGAGGAAGGACTGATTAGTCCAAGTCGCTTAAGTTGTCGAGCAATTGTAATCTGTGTTGCAAAGTCGGATGGTTTACAAGGCTTTATGTTGATTACTTGGTGCTAAAAAAGCAGACGATTCGGAACAAGTATCCTCTACCCAGTATGGACAACATGTTCGATCGACTATATGGTGCTCGAGTATACTCACAAATGGATCTTGCCATGGGATTTCATTAATTAAGGATAGTATAGGATAATATACCTTTAACAGCATTCAGAAGGCCAGATTGTTTTTATGAGTGGTTGGTAATTCCTTTTGGGCTAACCAATGCACTTGCCTATTTTGTGGATCTTATGAATCGAGTTTAAAGAGATGCACTTAATAAATTTGTTGGTCTTAATAGATAATATTCTTATTTATTCTAAGACCGAGGAGGAACACAAACATCGGCTGGAAATTGTGCTAGAAACATAGAGTAAACACGTTTTAAGAGTTAAATTCTCTAATAGCTGTTTTAGCTATCAAAAGTAAGGTTCTTCGGGCGTATTGCGTCAGGGATGGTATTTCAGTTGATCTAGAGAAAGTTGCAGCTGTTCGAGATTAGAAGACACTGCAGACTGCAATGGAGGTCCGAAGCTTCTTAGGCTTGATAGGATATTATTGGATATTCATTCAAGTCTTCTCTAAAATTGCGTCGCACCTGACAGAGTTGACAAAGAAGGATGTTAAGTTTATCTAGACTCTGAAGTGTGAAGAAGCATTCAATGAGTTAAAGAAGAGGTTAATTAAAGTTATAGTTCTAGATATCCGAGATGGTGGTGAAGGGTTGGCAGTGTATACTGATGCTTATGGAGTAGGTTTGGTGTGGTATTAATGCTGCATGAAAGAGTTATCACTTATGATAGTACGAAGCTAAAGCCACATGAGCATAATTACACAACTCACAACTTGGAATTATTAGTTATTGTGTTTGCATAAAAATATGGAGGCATTACTTACTAGATGAAAAGCCTGAGCTCTTCACGTATCACAAACCCTTGAAGTATCTTTTCATGTAGATGGATCTGAACATGAGGCAGCAATGTTGGTTAGAATTTCTTTCGGAATATGACCCGGACATTTCATATATGCCTGAGAAAGCAAATGTGGCAGCTGATGCTCTATCTAGAGATGCAGTTTGGCTCTTCTGGAAGTTACTCTGACTCTCCTTGAATAGATCACAAGTAAGCATAGAGAAGATACTCATCTTGTAGAGTTTATGTAAGAAGTTGAAGAAGGATGGTGTTCGAGGTTTAACATAGACAATAGTAGGATATTGCGGATGAACGGAAGGATATGCATTCTGGATATCGAAGGTCTTAGACAAGAAGCTTTAGTGGAATGCCATAAATCTAAGCTAAATACCCACCCTAGGGTTACTAAGATGTACCGTGACATGAAGCGAGTATTTTAGTGGATAGAGATGAAGATGGACAGTTCAATTTATGTTATCAGATGTGCAAATTGCTAGCAAATCAAAGGTGATCATCAAAGGATTGGTGAGCTACAACAACCACTTGAGATTCCAAAATGGAAATGGTAGAAAGCATTGATAGGCTTTATAAATGGTTTGCTTATATCAAGAAAGGGAATGAAAATCGTTTGGGTTATTATTGATCGAGTAAAGTCAATTAGGACTACAACAAGCTTGGTACATATTTTCATAAAGGAGATTGTTTGATTGCAAGCAGCTTTGGGGACGAAGCTAAGTTTAAGCACCGCATATCATTCTTAAACTGATGGTCAGATAAAAAGGATGAACTAGTTTTTGGAGGATCTTTTGAGAGCTTGTATCTTGGATTTTGGAGGATCATGGGAGGATTAGCTTTATTTAGTTGAGTTTTCTTAAAATAAAAATTACCAGGCAAGTATTGGTATGGCACCTTATGTAGCTATTTATGGATGGCCGTGCAAACAACTATGGTGTTGGGTTGAAATCGAAGACCGATTAGTGATCGGACTTGATATGACTCTTGAAGCCGTGGAAAAGGTTAGTGATTAGAAGGAAGATGAAGGAAGTTCAGGAGAGACAAAAGAGCTATGGGGATTAGAGACGTAAAGAATTAGAGTTCTCAGTCGGGGAGTTCGTTTTTGTGAAGGTTTCTCCAATGAGAGAAGTTGTGCATTTTGGAAGACCAGGAAAGTTAGCACCTCATTATGTTGGACCTTTTCAAATTCTTGAGAGGATTGGGCCACTTGCCTATCGAGTTGAGTTACCTGAGAGATTGTCGAGCATACATAATATTTTTCATGTATCGCATTTAAGGAAATATGTGCACGATTCAACACTGATTATTGAGCCAACTGTTCAGGAAGACTTGGAAGTGGAGCTGAACTTGACCATGATATGGCACCATGTTCACATTATTGATTGTGATGTAAAACAATTGTGTAATAAGGTCATGAGGTTGGTTAAAGTTCAATGGAACAAAGATTCTAGAAACCGCACTTGGGAAACTAAGGATAACTTGAGAAATGCTTAAACCGAGTTGTTGATAGATTAATAGCTTGCATATATTGTATTGATAGTGTAGTTACCACCTATAATGTAGTTACTTATTCATTGTTAACACCAAAATTGGTCACTAACACCCTTGAATAGAGTTGTGTAGAGAGATCAATGAAGAAAATAAATTGAAATAGAGGAATAACACTATTGAGTGCAAAAATAACAACAGGAAAGGAAACACCAGATTTATAGTGGTTCGGCGTAATTGCCTACGTCCACTTTGAATATGATCTTTATTACTTTTCCAATCACTTGAGTAAAGATACAATTTGTAAATAAACAACTTGAATGCAAGTTTGTACCGAAAAGAAGCGAGTATAAAAAATTACAGAGTATCCCTGGACTTATCGAAAAAAGGTCTCTTCAACTATACCCCTGCTCCTCCATTTATAGACGAAGATAGGCAAGTTCCCCTGCGTAGGCCCATGACCAAGATAGCTCAGCCCACAAGCCTCAATTCAACTGACCGGCCCTGGTAACGGCGAACCACTATGGCCGAACCAGGTGTTACTAACCCTCTATGGCCGAACTGGGGTCGTCAAGTAGCTGATTTGAAGCAAGCTCTCAAGGATTCGAAGCAATTTATGATGTATCTCGAAGAAAAATAACGTTGATCGCCTCACCTTTCCGTAGATCGCAAAAACATGCTAACTCCCTTAATGTGCATCAAACCAGGTATGCCGATCCATACATGCTAAGGCATTATGGCCGAACCACATGCGTCGAACCAGGACTGAGCAAACCACCTTGGCCGGCCCATGCACGGCCTTTCTTCCTTGACCGAGCGACATCTACTAAACACCTGGACCGAACGACTCATGCCAAACCACCTGGAGCGAACGACTCATGCCGAACCACCTGGACCGAATGACGCATGGTCTTCCTTTCTTCTAAGGCCGACCCATATGTGCCGAACTACGTTTAAAGGCCGATCCACTCAAATAGATCAAGCCACTCAAACATGCCGAACCACTCATGTAGGCCGGACCTCCCACATACAAAACTGATCGAGTTACACCGCACCCTTACACCTCCATACCTCTTTTGGTTCGAATCCCTTCTAGGCTCAATCATAGCCTCTACAACTATCGATTTGTAGATGGGCCAAGTAGCCGGCAATATTCATGTACCTCTTTTGTATGTGTTTCTATGATATATGTTTTTTGAGTATTTTCATTATGTTAAAAATTTTGGGACGAAATTCTTGTAAGGGGGAGAATGTAACAACCCGTAATTTAGTTAATTTAAATGTGTATATTTAATGTATTTTTAAGTGATTTAAATGGATTTTATAGCTTAAATAAACCTCTTTTAAATAATAACTAATGATAGTAAATTGGTTTTGAAATTTTGTTTACAAAAATGAGTAGTTCGAAAAAGATAAAAAATGTGACTGGAAATCATTTTTTTGGATTTTTGAATTTTCATCAACCAAAAGTTGTCAGAATTTGTTGTGCACACTAGTGTACATATGTGCACGTACAAAAAAAATAAAAAACTTTCTACTAATTAAATGGATTTATCTAATCATATTTTATAGCATACTTAAGTATTAAGCAAAGGAAGACATTTTTTTACTGAAAAGGATAAAAGTTCTAAAGAAGTACCTAAATAAAAGGTGGAGATTACAAGTGTCTTAGGGAAAGTATGTTGCATAAGTTAATAAGGTAGTAGCTTTATAAAGGAAAGGAGTCGCTTGTTTTAAGGAAGGGTATTTGTAGTCATTTTTCCATTTTACATTTCTATAAAAGAACCTCTTCCTCTTATTTTCTTTATTTTATTTCATTTACAAACTTTAGCTTCTTTCGCTCTACTCTCTTCAGTACTCTTCCACCTTAGTTTTTTTTAAAAAAATTACTTTAAAAGCACTCCTTTTCTCTGCTAAAATTCTTAAGCAGGCCTCTAAAATATGGACAACCATCTCCATATCTCAAAACCACGAAAGTCAATCCCAAAACTCCTCCATAGGCATGTGCGTAAGCAAAATTTGTCCCCTAGAGGTCTTCGAGTTAAGTTATTTAAGTGGAAGTTTGGTCCTTGTGTGTTTCCAAGGTCAATGGAAGGAACGCTTGCATCTTTTGTTTGATTTGATTGAGTAAAGCTCACTTAGAAGCAACTTTAAAATCTAATTATTTTCTCATAACCATTTATGTTATTTGCTTGTATAATTATATGTGATTATTATTATTTGGTTTGGTTCCCACTTGGAAGCGAATGACACTTAGGATTTAGATAGGGGACTAGTAAAAAGAATGAAGTCAAAGTGTTCGTAGCGAATAAGTCACGACGATGGTCTTCGAAGTGCATATGAAAAGGTTTTTAGAAGCTAGATATATATAACTTTTCGAAGGCTGAATCACGATGGGTTTTCCAAATCCATGCTTCTCTACTCATTCAGTAGTATCAGTCTCCTTATGACATACCGTCCTCATCTAACATTATATATGCATATACATATGTGTGTGTGTGTGTGTATTTGCAATGGATGGGTCGGCATACGAACACTGAACCATGCATTCGGTCTACCCGGAGACATTCGGCAATTTCACTCATCGAACCACCGAAGTATTCTGACCGGTTCCATAGTGTAAGGCCCGTTCGCCTTCCCTCTACCATATATAAACTTCACGCCTTTGTTCTTTGCCTTCCACCTCTTACTTTATTTCTTACCTTCTCTAATTTTTCCCCAAACCCAACCTCCGTCCTTCCGTCGAACTGCTTTCCCACCTCGTTCCACCATCTTCCAAATGCGTTGCTTTATCCACCTTAACTCCAAGCCTCAATAATCACCCGCCTTAGCCTCGAATTGACACATAGGTGAAATTCTGTGAACTAACTTAAATTCTTAGGCCAAGCCTTCGTGAACTCGTACTGGACTAGGACCATGTGTGCATACAGTTCTACGTGATGAATGAGAGGAGAGAAACATGGTGAGTGAAGGGACATGCATGGGCAACAGAGCGTTTTCGATGGTGGATTGCACTAGGTTGAGAGGAGTTAGCATAGGTGTTGATTGGAGAGGAAGTCGGTGAAGTGTAGGAGAAGAGGGTTTGTTTTTTTAGAAAGGGGAGTTCGACGATTTTCAGGGGTTGACGCATAGGTTGTAGGCACCTATTTGGCACACCGACTGAGGGAAAGTAATCGGTAGTTCATTGAAGTGGAGCTGGACCGGTAGGAGTTGTGCTACAGAGAGGCTTGGTACTCCAAGAGGGAGTTTCAATTGGTTCCGAGAGAGAGAGGGTCGGTTAGTACGTACTTAAGAGTGTGGGTTTCTCGGTATTGAGAGAATTGTTATGGATCGACAGAAGTCTAGAATAGTGGCTTGGTATAGATTGAGAAAGGGGGTTTGTTGATCAAGGAGAAAGAGTAGATGAGTATAGTGAGTGTGGCTCGGCATCTAGTGTGGTGGTGTAGGTCGGTAGAAGTCTAAGTGAAACCGGGTCAGTAGTTAGGGGGAGATAACAAGTGAGTGGGTCGGCATTGGCAATCAAAAATTGTTTTAACTCGAACATAACATACATTTGGATAACTTACCTCCATAATCAAGCATAGCATAATGGACAATGACAAGTAGTAAAGCATACAAGCCCAAGGACCCAATTTGAACTAACTACCCCATAGTTTGAACAATCTTAAATGCAAATTAAAACCAAAAATGCAAGTAACACCCTTCACACTCTATGATACCAATGATTGATTCCAAGACTTCTTCTGCCGGTCATATGGTAAACCGCTGGAGACGGTCAGCGATGACGGTCTCTAAGGACAACAACTTAAAGTTCTATCATGCTACACTTGTCTTTAAAACTTTAGTTTCTCTGCACTCATGTTTGAGTCATCGCACTAGTTCACACACCAAACGGGAAAATACACTGTCATTATACCTGATATCGTTTGTCTTTTAAGTATAGTTTAAACATGTATCTATCCATACTAAATCCTCATTGAGGATGTCCAAAAAGTCAAGCTCCGCTACTATTTCAGACAAGCCTCAGCTAGGTTCTCGGTAGGAGGCAACAGGAACCTCGAATCCACCGTCAACCTCCACACCTGGCATTCCATATCCACCTGTCATAGTTATAGGCCCGGCTCCTGATGCCGTAGATGAAGCAATTACTCTGGATAACCCCATTGATTCACCAACCTCAAAAATTGGCGAAGCCACTCTTCATCGGTTGTGCTTAATCCATGGAATCCTCTTTGATCACGTTTTGGTTTCGTCAGGGCAAGATCAGCCTCACCTGCCCCCAGTCTAATATATTGCATGCAATAAATTTATGTGTTGGGTCGAAAGTGTGCCACCTTTCAATTCATTCCTCCGTGAAGTGTTGCGGTATATTGGGATTGCTCTGGCACAGCTACACCCTAATAGCCATGCATTTATTCATGGTACATTTGTCCTTTTTATAAGCACCTTATTCAGACTCCCTGCTCCGGAGGATATCCGTTATATTTACCACTTCAAGAGATGTTCCGACAGTCCATCCTTCGTATTTCTCGAGCCACACTCCAAATGCCAAATCCTAACGGGTGCTTAGAGTAAAATTTTCTAGTATAAAAAAGAATGGTTTTACGTATATTCCTCTCCTGGTTTTGCGAGAAGATGGCCGGAAGGGAGTGATTTCCATTTTTAGGCTAATATTTGTCTAAGGCTCGAAGTGCATCCTTTCTAAACCTTTTTCGACTCTTATAGGTATCTGCCCACGACTTGAAGGCGCTGGGTATTCTGAGGTCGTCGGGGCCATTCGAGCCATTCTCGTGAGAGACCGGGACATTAAATTTGTTATTTCCAATGAACTGCTTTCAAAGTTTGGATTACTTATAGGAGGGCCATCGAACTAGCCTTCTAATCGACGCCGTAACAATTGGATCCGCTGTGGGAAAAGGCAAAGAGCAGGCCGGACCTTCGGCGCCCCTGTATGACGGGCCCTCGACACAATCGAGGAAGGTGAAATCAAAGAAGCCGAGGTGCCAGAGGCGATCGATGAAAATATAAGTTCCGGCTAAGTGCCGGTCTGATGCACCCGAAACTGGTAAACTACTACCTCCTTCGAAGAAGAAAAGGAGCCTAGCGTACAAGCTAAAAAAGAATATAGTCGGTGGAACATCGAAGGTTATGATAAATCCGATTGAGAAAAAATTGTCTTCCTAGAACTTAGAAGGGTCATTAAAGGGCTTATCTGACTTGACCATCCCTGACAACATACTAGATCATGGTATCACTAACCCCGAGGCAATGGGAATTAATTAGCCCACGAGGAGTGATGAAGGCGCTCAGACTCATCATCAGGGAGAGAAAACTCCAATGTGTAAAGTGAAAAATTTCGGTCCATCCAGGGGGTAATACATTAGGACACACAAACACTTACACTCCACCACAGATTCGAATTTCACTCATTGCGTGATTCCTACTAACTCGTTCTCATTTGGCTTTCTGTGCAGGTGACATGGGGCATACACATGGCATTGACCGCCTTCGCGGATCTTCCATCTTTTATCATTTCATTCGGGACTCCGGACCATAGAAACGGCGAGACAGGGACGACAGCGGCGATAGAGATTATCGTCCCAGAGAGTCATCCTCCTCAAGAAGGAGAACTTATAGCCATTATTCATATCCAAGCGATCCTCCCCCAACTTAGAGCATAGTAGGGAGAAGACTGCTCAAAAGTGATCTTATTCCGAAGTTCCTCACGACCAACATTCTGGCTCTTCTACTACTAAGCAATCCCGTGAGCCCTATAAGAAATCTATGACTCCGATTAGGTAGACCACCCAGCCTCCGCACGCGATCCATCGACAGTAGAAAAATTAGCTGAGCTCAAGGCTACATTCCAGAAGATATGTTTCGATAGATTGAAATTTCTCCCTATGATTCATCCGATCCCTGGACATGTCAAACAAAGCGCCATTGCCTGAAACAACGATGTTTATGTTCAGCATGATGCGTTCATACACATGGTGGAGAAAGTTTCAGAGGTTTCTATGGAAAGTCAACCAAAATTGATTGCCAGAAACTCGAAGCTATCCATGACAAAGATATCATTAAAGCCCAGGATGAAGAGCTATCCTCATACAAATCTCAACTCGAGGCCGTCCAAAAAAATACAAGGAGATGGCCGAGGCAGTTAGTCGCTTGGAGGCCACTCATAAGAAAGAAATCGATGAAGCAATCCAACATAACGGTGTTCTAGCTTTAGAGAAAGATACTATCTAGAAAGAAAAAGATATTCTCGCTCGATGGGTTAAAGAGTTGGAGGAGCTGCTCTTTAAAGAGAAAGAAGAGAAAATTGCTGCGTAGGAAAAGTTACAACGATATTGCGATGAAATTATCGCAACACGACTTCTAAAGACAAAGCTCGATGAGGAGCTTTCTAAGGCTGAAGCACTAAAGGAGGCAGCTCGTGAGGAGGGTAGGAAAATGGTGCTCACAGAAGTCGACCCTCGTCTTGAGGTAGCTACTAAGGTCGGTATAGCAGAAATTAAGTGCTTATTTGATCCTCTCATTGGCGAGTACAATGCACGAGTTCTCATGCACCGTGATCTATCTTTTTTAGGAGACGGTTACCTCGAATCATTGGACTAAGCATGTGATACTTTGATAAAAATTAAAAGAGTTGAGCTGGGCGTTAAAGAGATTGATGAAGAAGTTCTTGTGAGGGAAGTGCTTCGTGGAAATGAGCCTTCAGACTTATCTGCGGCAAAATCTCTCTTCGAAAGAGATTCCTCGTCATCAAAGGGTAAGGACGATATTGCTAGTCTATCCGATACCGAGTCTCCAGTTCCTCCTCTCGTTTAGCCGACCGATAGCGTGTCACTTGGGCCTTCCGAGCAGCATGTTGGTTATGATTCGAAGAAGCCCAGGCTTGGTGTTTACATTCTATCCCTTATTCTAGAGGGTGATACTCCCAAGATGGCTAAGAGTCAACTGAAAGTCGATAGGAAGCTTTTCCTTCTAGAGTTCAAGAAACCATCACTCTTGGCGAGTAACAGATGTATTCTAACATTTGTCTTTTATGACTTCATGTAGGCCATTCTGATCCCGAACCGATTCCAAGGAGCGATGTCACTACGGAGCGGGAAGTGAAAGTGGTTGAGGCACTTTACACTGGGGTTACCCCTGGACTCGATGCTCAAGTGATTAAGGCACTTGATGAGGATAAACTTGAGAATCCCTCGCTTGTAGATGAACATGACGAGGTCGAAATTACAGATGCTACCGAACGTACTTCGAAGCTTAACATGAAGGAGCAAATCAAGGAAGAGGAGAAAAAGATAGACAAAGTTAAGATAGAAGTTAAGATAGAACCTCAGGTGGTGGAACTCGATGACCCTCTAAATAGGCCTCTAAAGGTCATTTTCCCCGGTGGGACCACACCTCTTGAGGCCCTTTTTCCTTCCTCGGATACGACCTCGTTGGGAAGTAAGGGGTCCAAAGGAAAACGTTCGGCTGAGGAGAATTTGAAGAAGCCGATGAAGGAGAAAAAGTCAAAAAGGTAGCTATCATCTGGTCATACCTCGCTCAGCTTACATGTAGTTGTTCCTTTTCTTTTTTATAGTCTTCGTAGATAGACTTTGGCTTCGGACTTCGAAGAAGTTATAATGGAACTTAATTTTTGATCAGTAAATAAAATTATGTTTCTTTATATTCCATGACTTTCATTGTTTAGCCTATCACCTGATTTGTAATTGAAATTCAAAGTCTTATGGGTCACGTAAGTGCTTGTCCGCTTTCACATGACTTGAAGATTTTTGAATTATTTATACTCTAGTCCGCACTCTGGGGACTTTAGGATTATTGAATCATTTATACCTTAGCCCACACTCTGGGGGCTTAGAGATTTATTGAATTGCGTATACTCTAGTCCGCACTCTAGGGATTCGGAGTACTCTAGTCCATGCTCTAGGGACTTGGAGGTCTTTGAATCGTTTATACTTTAGTTCGCACTCCAGGGACTCAAAGTACTCTAGTCCGCGCTTTGGGGACTTAGAGATTTTAAATCGTTTATACTCTAGTCCGCACTCAGGAGACTCAAAGTATTCCAGTCCATGCTCTAGGGACTTAGAGATTTTTGAATCGTTTATACTCTAGTTCGCACTCCAGGGACTCAGAGTACTCTAGTCCGCGCTCTGGAGACTTAGAGATTTGAATCGTTTATATTCTAGTCCACACTCCGGGACTCAGAGTACTCTAGTCCGGATTTTGAATCATTTATACTTTAGTCCACACTCTGGGGACTCAGAGTACTCTAGTCCGTGCTTTAGGGACTTAGAGATTTTTGAACCGTTTATACTCTAGTCCGCACTCCGAGGACTCAGAGTACTTTAGTCCATGCTCTGGGGACTCGGAGATTTTGAATTGTTTATACTCTAGTCCATACTACGGGGACTCAGAGTACTCTAGTCCGCGCATTGGGGATTTAGAGACTTTTTGAATCATTAGCCAATCGACTTTTAATTTTGTGCGTGCGTTCATACGCCATACAAATTAATGCAATTTTATTTTGTCGTGATATCGTAAAACACAAAACACTAATAGTACATAGAAAAATAGCTTCAAGCCTTTATTGATTGTAGAAAATAAGGACAAAATGAATTGTCTTATTACATGTCGAAAACAGAGGACCACAAAAGAAACGCTTTTTGGAAAAAATTGCTACTAAAATGCAAAAGAAATAAACTAAGTGTAATAACGATGCAAATGCTCGTTATTCCATGCTCTAGGGAGCGTCATGCCATCAATGGTCGCTAGCTTGAAGGTTCGTTCCCCAAGTTTCCTTTAGATGACGTATGGACCTTCTCTATGGGGTTCATATGTGATAGGACTAGAAAAACTCGCTTCAAAACAAGGCGCCACATCGAAAGTTCTTGGTCATACTTTTCCATTATAATATCGGGTGACTCGGTGCCGATATGCGGCTGCCTTAAAATCAGCTTCTTCATGATTCTCATCGATAAAGTCCAATGATTCCAGTAAAAGATCTCGATTCGTCCTAGGATCATAATGGGTCACCCGGTGAGAGGGAACTTCAAGTTCCATGGGTATAACAGCTTCAGTGCCGTAGGCCATGGTGAATGGAGTATGCCCGTCGCTGACTTATGGGTGGTTATGTAGGCCCAGAGTGCTGTTGAAAGCTCATCCACCCACTTGCCTTTGGCCTTCTCCAAATGATGTTTCGATATGGACTTGATTGTCTTATTTACGGCTTCAACTTGTCCATTGGCTTTAGGGTGAGTGACTGCTACAAACCTTTTCTCAATGCAATATTTTTGGCAGAATTCTTTAAACTCCCTACTCTCAAATTGAGTTCCCTTGTCAGTAATGATAGTACTGGATGGCCAAAATGGCATATAATGTTTCACAGAACAAAATTAATGACCTTTCTGGTGGCGATCATAGCTAAGGGCTCCGCTTCTGCCCACTTGGTGAAATAATCGACCTCGACAATAGCGTATTTCGCACCACCTTTGGAGATTGGTAAGGAACCGATTATATCGATCCTCCATATTGCATATGTCTATGGACTAACCATTTGTGTGAATTCCATCGGCGGTGCTCTTGGGATCTTTGCATACTTTTGACATTTGTCGTATCACTTTGCGTAGTCTGCGGCGTCCTGATTCATGGTCGGCCAATAGTATCCATGGCGGAGGATCTTTTTTGATAACGTCATCCCCCCAATATGATTACTGCATTCTCCTTCATGAACTTCTTTTAAGACCCGCTTTTTCTCGTCATGGGCGATGCATCTAAGTAAGGAACTGAGAATCCTCTCCGATAAATTATTCCATCCTGCACTATATACTGCGAGGCCTTGCGAATGACTTGTCATCTCTCATTCTTTTTGTTAGGCAAGGTTCCATGTAGTAGGTATTCTTTGAACGGGATCATCCACGACTCCCTTTCTGTTTCCGTCGCTAACACAAAATCTACTTCCATTTCTTTTATACTCGGGGCATATAAGGTTTCGACGGGAACCAAGCCCATATGTTGTGTATCACTAGTACTTGCGAATTTTTCCAATGAGTCGGCTTCCCCATTTTGTTCACGCAGAATGTGTGAAATATCATAGTATTCAAGGTGTGCCAACAATTCTTGAACCCGAGTGAAGTATGGGGGCAAGCCTTTGCCCCTTCGTCTGGTGGTCTCCCCGTACTTGGTATACCACCAATTGTGAGTCACATAAGATTTCAATTGATTTCACTCCAAGCTATTTAGTAAGCTTTAAGCCTGCAATCAATGCTTTATACTCAGCTTCGTTATTCGTAGTACATAAATCGAGTTTCAAAGTATAACAAATTGATCGGTTCTTAGGGGTTACAAGAATAACATCAGCCCCATAACAACGGTCCTTGGATTCCCTATCGGTATATAGCTTTCATCGAACAACGGGGTTTACTTCACTACTGCTTGACTTGTCTAATATGGTGAATTCTATAATGATGTCTTCTAGCGCTTGCCCTTGGATAGCCCTCCATGGCAGGTAAGTGATATCGAACTGACTTAGCTCAATGTTCCATTTGAGTAGCTTTCCAGAGGTTTTTGATCGTTGGAGCACCAACTGCAGAGGTTGATCGGTATAAACACTGACCGGGTGTGCCTGAAAATATGGATGGAGCTTGCATGATGCGATCACCAAGCAATAGGCTAGCTTTTCAATCTTAGGATAATTTCTCTCTACCACCGTTAAACACTTACTAACATAGTACACTGGCTTTTGGATTCGGTCCTCTTCATGAATCATAGTTGCACGGATGGCATGCTGAGATATGGTCAAGTAAACATACAACTCCTTATGGTCCACAGGCTTTGACAGAACCGGGGGCCTCTTCAAGTGTCTCACCAGAGCTCGGAATGCATCCTCACAGTCTAGCGTCCATTCAAAATTTATCTTCCCTTTCCTTATCACATCAAATAAAGGAATACACTTGTCGGTTGCTCTGGATATGAATCGACTCAACGCGGTTACTTTTCCATTCAGGCTTCGTACTTTCTTTATTGTTCTGGGTGTTTGTATGTCTCGAATAGCCTAAATCTTTTTTGAGTTGGCTTCGATTCCCCGTGCATTGACAATGAAATCCAAAAAATTCTCAATGCGACACCAATGGAACATTTCAATGGATTGATTTTCATTTCGTAATACTTGAGTATATCAAACATCTCCGACAAGTCTCGAATATGGTCGTTTGACTGTCGTGATTTCACAAGCATGTCATCCACATAGACTTTCATCATCTTACCAATCTGATCTTTAAACATCCGATTAACCAAAAGCTAATAATTTGCCCCTGCGTTCTTTAACACTAAGGGCATCACTACATAATAGTATAGTCTAACAACCGTGACAAAACTGGTATGCTCCTGATCTAGAATGTGCATCGGGATCTGATTGTATCCCGAATATGCATCCATAAATGACAATAATTCGTGTTCGGTCATCGAGTCGAAAAGCTGATCAATTTTGGGCAAAGGAAAACTATCCTTAGGGCATGCCTTGTTCAGGTCTGAGTAATCAACATAGGTCCTCCACTTTCCATTTTCCTTCCTCACCAGTACGGGATTAGATACCCATTTAGGATAGAGTGCATCGCGGATGAACCCATTGGCCTTGAGTTTATTCACCTCCTCTCTGAGAGCAGCGGACCTCTCCGGGTCCATGCCTCTCCTTTTCTGTTTCACTGGCACATATTTCGAATCAATGTTCAACATATGACTTGCGATGGCAGAAGAAATCCCACATATATCGGAATGGGTCCAAGTGAAAACATGTAGATTCGCTCGAAGGAAATCGGTAAGATCCTCTATCATCAAGGGGTTGAGCTGTGATCCAATCTTAGGCACCCATGACGGGTCATCATGGCTGACAGGAATGTTAATCATTAGTTCAGCGGTGCTGCCTTAGCCTCCTTGGGTTCTTCATTGTCATCTCTTGGATCTATGTCCCTATAGATCCGACCTTGTTGCCTAAGCCAAGGCTCGGGCATTACTTATATATTTTCTACAACACGGATGCAGACAGAGTTGTCCGCACCCTTGCCCTTCTGTCTTCATTGGGCCTCTCTCAGCTCAGCCACATAACATGCATGACCAGTCGCTTGATCGTCATGCACTACACCAACTCCTCTGTCCGTTGGAAATTTCACGGTCAAACACCACGGGGCCAAAGCTTCCCTAAATTATGCCAGGTCGGTCGGCGTAGAAAAACATTATACGGGGAATCAACATCCAAAATAATGAATCGTAGGATCCGCACCCTCCTGCATACACCTTTTCCTAGTTCAACTGGAAATTCAATAAAACCTACTAGATCAGCAGCCACAGCATTAAACCCATGAATGCGGGCTTTAGATGGTTTTAGATCCTTCGTCTCCATCTTCATCTGGTCATACTCCTTTTTGAAGATAATATTAACAGAACTCCCAGAATTAATCAATATCCTTCTCACAAGCATCGGCCCTATCGTGGCTGAGATGACCATCGGGTCAATGGTAGGTGCCTCCACCTGATCGGCATTCCTATTCCTGGATACTATATCATCTGTCATCATTCGCTGTTGTTTCGCTAGAGTCCCATCTTCTGTGCTCGAGCAGCACTCAAAATCTGCATGCTTTAGGGAACCAGCATAGCGTTCCATTTCTTACCAACTCTTGTCTTCCAGATGAGATCCACCAATTATCGTGCTTATGACCAGCCTTCCTCCAGTCCGAGCGGGCTCCTCAGGTCGATGTAAAGCCTACATGTGATTGAGTCGGATGTCCCCTGTCCACCTTCCTACGGACTATTAACAAACTACTATAATTTCTTCTGGCGAATCAGCTTTTCTATAGCTCATGGAGTTGTCTACACTCTTTGGTATTATGCCCGTAGGTCTCATGGAATCGACAGTACTTTCCAATCTGCTTTTTTTCCTCAATGGATTCCTTTGGGCGCAGCTTTCGGTATTAGAATGTATTACAAGTTGAGAATTAAATATTCTCTAAAGATGTGTTCAAAGGAGTGTATTCGCCATAGGTTGGGATTCTTGGTTTCCACTTTCCTGATTCCCTCTTTCTTCCGTAATTTCCTCCTCCAGATCCTTTAGATAGCTTCGGCTTATTTTGAACATTGCTATGGACCTTGCCAGAGTTGTCGCCAGATTGCTTTACCACAATGTTGCTTTGCACGGCTTCCTTGCTAGGCCCTAGCGCACTGCATCACCTTGTCCACCTGACCTCTTCCCTTCTCATGAATTGGTTCGCCTTTGAATAAAATCATTCCAGGGTAGTCGGTGGTTTTCCTACTAGCCAATCACCAAACTCTGAGTCTGGATCTACTCCTCGCATCAGGGCCATAAGAGTAGTGTGGTCATTCGAATTGCTAACTTCGGTAGCAACAACGTGAAATCTTTGCAAATAATCCTTTAACGACTCCCCTAGAGCATGGATCACACTGGATAGAGACATCACGCTCTTTGGGAGAGTGGCTTGGATCCTAATCTGGTCCATAAATTTCACCGCTAACTCATCAAACCTGGAGATCGATCGCGGGCGAAGTCTGGTGAACCACATGGTAGCGATACCGGATAAGGTTATTGGGAAGCATCTTCATTTGGTCGCATCATTGGCCCATGCCAAATCCATCATCCACTCATATCTCATTATATGATGTCGGAGATCAGTCTTTCCTTCGTACGCTGGAATAGTAGGCATACTGAACTTTCGGGGGTACTCATCCTGAAGGATAGCATCTGTGAACGGAGTATGGCTCCTAAATGTGCCCCAATCATTATTAGATAAGCCTTGTTTCTCCTTCATCAATTGTCTGACCATAGATGATAAATCTGAAGTATGGATGGGAGGTGGCAAGTTTGAATCTATCCCGCGTGATCGTTCTGGCTGGTGTCTCCTTTGTAAGTGATCTCCTAAGTGCACGTCCCGAGGACCCGCTTCGCTACGATCCTGGCAAGGTGGTGGTTCAGCTTCCACTTATGCTTCAGATCCTAAGTTTCCCACTCCAGTTTGGGTGTGATTTCCCCAGTGCAGGTGAGGGGCCATGGTTCCAGGTAAGGAACCTGAATTATTTCTATTAGATTGCTCTGCTACACCTGTTTGTGCCGTTTCGACCCTATGGCATCTACGCCTGTGATGCTCATCTGACGAAATGGAGCTATCAGATGATGAGTAGGAAGCAGGGCTTCCGCCAGTGTTCTAATGATGCTACTAAGCGATCTGGTACGTGGTCTTCCCATCTTAGAGTTATCCGTTGAAACTCTGAATAGAATCTATGAACTCTTAAGAATGAATTCGGATCTCCTTCGGAGGATTTCTTCAGTCCAGTAGCGACAAAGTAGATCCTAACAACCTGAGAATGCACGTTCTCACTGAAAGCACCAAAATTTTAGCACTAAAATTGGTCACTAACACCCTTGAATAGAGTTGTGTGGAGTGATTAATAAAGAAAATAAATTAAAACAGAGAAATAATACGATTGAGTGCAAAACGAACAATAGGAAAGGAAACACCAGATTTATAGTGGTTCAGCGTAGTTGGCTACGTCTACTTTGAATATGATCTTTATTACTTTTCCAATCACTTGAGTACATATACAATCTGTAAACAAATAACTTGAATGCAAGTTTGAACCGAAAAGAAGTGAATAAAAAAAATGACAAGTATCCATAGGTTTCCATAAAAAAGGTCCCTTCAACTGTACCGATGCCCCTTTATTTATAGACGAACATAGGCAGGTTCCCCTACGCAGTCCCCTGACCAAGATAGCTCGGTCCAAAAGCCTCAATTCAACTGACCGTTCCAGGCAATGCCGAACCACTATGGCTAAACCAGGTGTTGCCGACCCTCTATGGCCGAACTGGGGTCGTCAAGCAGCTGACTTGAAGTAAGCTCTCAAGGGACTTGGAGCAACTTACAATGTGTCTCAAAGCAAAATAATGCCGACCGCCTCATCTTGACATAGACCGCAAAAATCTGCTAACTCCCTTATTGTGCATTGAACCTGGTATGCCGATCCATACGTGCTAAGTCATTATGATCGAACTACGAGCACCGAACCAGGACCGAACAAACCACCTTGGCCAATCCATGCACGACCTTTCTTCCTTGACCGAATGGAATCTTCCGAAACACCTAAATCGAATGACTCATGCCGAACCACCTAGACCGAACGATACATGGTCTTCCTTTCTTCTAAGGCCGACCCACATGTGTCGAACTATGTTTAAAGGCCGATCCACTCAAATAGACCAAGCCGCTCAAAGACGCCGAACCACTCATATAGGTCGAACCACCTACGGACCAAACCGATCGAGTTAGGCCGCACCCTTACACCTCCATACCTCTTTTGGTTTGAATCCCTTCTAAACTCAATCATAGACTCTACAACTATCAATTTGTAGCCGGGCCAAGAAGTCAGGTAACATTCATATACCTCTTTTGTATGTGTTTCTATGATATATGCTTTTTGAGTATTTTCTTTATGTGTAAAATTTTAGGACGAAATTCTTTTAAGGAGGGAGAATGTAACGACCCATAATTTAGTCACTTTAAATGTGAATATTTGATGTATTTTAAGTGATTTAAATGGATTTTATAGCTTAAATAAGGCTCTTTTAAGTAATAACCAAGGATAGTAAATTGGTTTTGAAATTTTGTTTACAAAAACAAGTAGTTCGAAAAAGATAAAAAATGTGACTGGAAAACATTTTTTGGATTTTCGACTTTTCATCAACCAAAAGTTATCAGAATTTGTTGTGCACACTAGTGTACATATGTGCACATACAAAAAATAAAAAAAACACTTTCTACTAATTAAATGGATTTATCTAATCATATTCTAGAACATAATTAAGTATTAAGTAAAGGAAGACATTTTTCACTAAAAAGGAGAAAGTTCTAAAGAAGTACCTAAATAAAAGGTGGAGATTACAAGTGTATTAGGGAAAGTATGTTGCATAAGTTAATAAATGGTAGTAGCTTTTATAAAGGAAAGGAGTCGCTTGTTTTAAGGAAGGGTATTTGTAGTCATTTCGCCATTTTACGTTTCTATACAAGAACCCCTTTCTCTTATTTTCTTTATTTTGTTTCATTTCCAAACTTTAGATTCTTTCACTCTATTCTCTTCAATACTCTTCCACCTTAGTTTTTTTAAAAAGAAATTACTTTAAAATCACTCCTTTTCTCTGCTAAAATACTTAAGTAGGCCTCTAAAATATAGATAACCACCTCCATATCTCAAAACCACGAAAGTCAAACCCGAAACTCCTAGCAATGTGCGTGAGCAAAATAAGTCCCCTAAAGGCCTTCAAGTTAAGTTATTTAAGTTAAATTTTGGTCCTTGTGTGTTGCCAAGGACTACGGAAGGAATGCTTGCATCTTTTGTTTGATTTGATTGAGTAAAGCTCACTTAGAAGCAACTTTAAAATTTAATTATTTTGTCTTAACCATTATGTTATTTGCTTGTATAATTATATGTGATTATTATTATTTGGTTTGGTTCCCGCTTGGAAGTGGATAACACTTAGGATTTAGATAGGGGACTAGTAAAAGGAATGAAGTCAAAGTGTTCGTAGCTAAAAAGTCGCGACAATGGTCTTTAAAGTGCATATGAAAAGGTTTACACGGGACTCTTGCAGTAGAGGGGCTATGATGAGTTCCTTGCCTTTTTTATTTTTACATACTTGCTTATATAAATGCATGTAAACCTTACTTAGTTATAGTTAATTAACTTGTTATGGATTTTTTATATGACATTGAAATCCCATGTTTTTCTTTAAAAAGTTTACAACCTTGTTTTTCTAAGAAGATTTAAATGACTTTTCCAAACTTGACTCCTGTTTCCAACACTCTTTACAAGTGTGTTTTAAAATGGGTTGTAATTTATTTATAAAAAGGTGTTTGCTTTTATAAAGGAAAAAAGGGTTGCCTTTTTAATTAAACTTTGGTTTTAAATAAATTAGTTTGGAAAATAGTTTCAATAACTAGTTTGAAATCAAAAGACTATTAGTAAGTTTGTGATTTTGGTTTTCGATTGTTTAAAAAAGGAATTTTGTCTTAAACAAGGGATTTCTTTGTGTGTGCTATTAAGTAACATAAAACAAATATAATAAGTAGTGCTTAATTGTTGACACGTTTATGGAAAGTAAGTCATCTTATATTTTTGGCACTAAACCCAATGAGCAGATGTTTCTCTATCTATGAGCTCCAGAATCAGAGTGCTTTAACTAAGGCAAGGCAAAGTGCATCCAGTGCCCTAATTTACTTGGCTCTGATTCTAGGCGAGAGATAGAGATGTCGAAATGTGATAAGTATAAGAGGGTCAATTTCTAAAAATAGGTCATGATTAATTAAGTATATGAAGGGTACTTCATCTTATACTTGATACTAAACTTCGAGGTATATATGGAAGCCCATTTCTAACTCTGAGAGTTTAAGAATGTACATCGAGGTAAAGGTAGTTCTATAACTTGTCCGACTTCATTCTTAATCGAGGTATAGTATGGGGTTGAAATCGAAAAGTGGTGATAAGTATATGATGTTCGATTTTCCAAATGCAATCTAATTACTTACACAAGATAGTGGTTTGTCCACTATCGGTAACTTGACTTATTTTGACTTGGGAAGTATATAAAAGCTTCGCCATTTCACATGGTTTGAGATCCCCCGATGAGGACCCATTCCTATGAGACGTAGTTCATTTTTAAGAATGTATAATCAAGATTTCCCAAAGAAGACTCCTACATTTATTCGCATACTTCTAAACTGTAATTAAGCTAACAGGGAATTCGTAGCTTTAGTTTAGAGACACCAGTTTCAGATAAGTATGGTTTATCTGAACCAATTCAAACTAAAAATGCTTTATGTTCTGAATCCGTGTGAAATATTCTATGGAGTAGTGTTAACTTTCCCGAGGATGATTCCAAAATGAAAGGTAGTAAGGTTAGTGTGTTTGTTCGATCCCAAAACAACTTGTATGGAAGAATGCAAGCATTGCATTTTTGTATGGAGGATAGTGTTACCATTTCAAGATGGGTTTGCTAAAAATGGTAATCGTTTCCTCAGACCTCACATCCGGGTATGACTAAAACAATGGATATGCTTTAACGCCATGTGACTTGCTACTATTAGGATGTGATCATCCCTGATCTAAATCGATATTATTTTTGGATTATGCTTCGAGCCCAGAACGGTTGTTGATCTCAACAAGATATGATCATATTCGGTACTATCCAAGAAGGGGTAGGCCGGTCCTGATTCGCAGGGGGTCTATTTTAGGCCATCGGTATATTTTTCTGAAGGTGTATTGTAGCAGGTGGTACCACAGTAGCCTTGTCATTATATGGAAACCATTTTCCAATACATTATTTGCAGACTTAGTTGTATATGAAATATGCTAGAATTTGAGATGCAAGCATTTCAGCTACGTTATATATTTATTTTAAAACTTAGATGTTAATAGTAATATCCCTGATTTTAAGTATAAATTTTTGATTAACGTAAGATTAAAACCCACCCATGTTTATGTGGGCAGCGGTTTTACAAGATACCTTTGTTTTTCCTAAAAGCAAATGTTTTGAGTTTACTCACACCAGATCCATGTCTGACCAAGTGTTTTTCTTTCTTTCCCTTAAACTCTTAGGTACTCTAATTTTTGAGTATCCAAATACTCCAGGTTCTTATGGATGAGTTTTAAAGGAGCATAAAGCTGGAGGCTTTACCATTATCTAGTTATGTATTATTTTAGCTGCTCTTTGTAAATAGTTATGTATTAGTATTATGGGAGCATGCAGTTATAATTGTCCCTAGCTGAAGTTAGTGCTTATTGTAACTTTAATGTTTCATTTTGGGAGTGCATGTTTGTGCTATCTTATGTTCTATTGTATATGATTTTCATACGTTGTGAGGATCTATGTCTCTTCCTTCTTATCCATCCTTTTCTTTTACTCTACCGTCATGTCTTTTAGTTGCCAAGATGATTAGCATACAAATACCATGGATGTACTAAGTGTTCCTCTTTAGGAGTATGGTAGGCAGATCGTTACAATTACACTTAGAAAGTAGTATAGCTATAGGCCATGTTATATTGTCAAACCCTGTTAGAGGATCGATCCCCTTTCCCATGGTTTGTAATGGGTTGAAATTATATATTTTAGGTGTCGAATTTGATTGTGATGCTTTTTTATTGTATTTTTCAAGATTTGGTCTAATTCTGCGGATGGATAGGATGACTATTTATGGAGTACTACTAGATTGTGATAGGAATGTGGTTCGTTGGGGTACTTGCAGTGGGCACAACATGGAGGTTTATTAAGGTTCCAAAAGTTCGGTTATGTTGAGTTAGCTATATTCCCTAGTTCTATCACATGAGGATTTTGCTTCTATACTGATAGTTTGTGACTTTCAGATATCTTTATCGAAGTTTATAGTCTTCCTCTTCATTAGAAGATCAAAATTTGAATTTATTTAAAGGAGAATTGTGATATCCCGGAATTTTTGGCAATATCAATTTAATAATATGTGTTAAAATTAAATAGATTTGATAATATTGTTAATAATTAATTTGAATTGATTTAATAACCTTCTTAAATAAATATGTAAATGGGTGATTTTATCTTTTAAAAACTAATTAAATTGTTTTCTATTTATAATGTATATATATATTTGTATATATTGTAAATAGACAAGCTTTGTTTTAAATTTAATAAATAAAGGCATGTTTTCTAATTCTAATATTTTTGGTAAATTGGAAATTTGATTTAATTTAATGTTAAGCTATTAAATAAATAACCATATGGCTTTAAAATACTCAAGATAAAAGTTTAATTTGTTTGAAATGATTCTAACTTAAGTTTAAATTTAAACAAAAAGGTTGTTTTGTTCTTTTTAAATATAACTTGATAAAATAGGTGATTTATTAATAAAGAGATAATTTCTTTTATAAATTATTTTAATTTAATAACGAGTTATATTTAAACAATATTAATAATGTAATGTCTTTACAAATGGATTTTAAATATAAATAGAAATTGTTATTTCAAATATATGTGTGTGTGTGTATTTTGAAAGAAAACTATGATTTGAAAATTTAAAATAAAGTCTTTCAAAAATGTTTAAAATAAAATAAATCTTATAAATATTTAAACATAAGTATAAACCAAATATATGGTTATAAACATAAGTATAAATACATAAACATATGAAACTATGATATTAGCATAAGTATGAAAATAAATAATAAGTAAATTAAGTATTTGATAGTTTAAGTTTAAAAATAAAAGAGAAATAAAAATAAGCATTTATGTTAGGAATAGAACTTAATACTTAAGCTAAAAATATATAACAATGACTAAAACAACTTTATATTATGTACATAAAGAAAAAATAAAGCAAACTTGGCAAGAATTATGTATGTTGCCTATAAATAGATGCAAGGCAAGAATATAAAAAATAAGACAAAGATATATATATATATATATATATATAGGGTATAAAACAAACCAGGCAAGAACAAAGTAAGAAAGAAAAAATCTATGTACATACATAAAAATGGGATAAGTATGAAGCATGAAGGACTTGGGCATTAAATGCTTTCATCTCAGCACAACATTAGGTCATCTCGAATTTGTTCAAAGTCATTTCAGCCTCCACAACAAAATCACTGGCCAAAGAAAGAAAGAAAATATGATCTGATCAACACGGAAAATATTTGTACCAGCTAATGCATATCCCTGTAAACTTTTCTTTCTATATATTTACATCATTCCAGTTTCATTTTCGTTCATCAAAACTTTGCATATCAGAGAACACATAAGCCTACTATCTTCTAGCCTTAAGCAACAACTTCATCAATCAAAAGCAAGAAGATTTAGGAAGAAGATCAAAGTCAGCATGCATGTAGTTCTTTTTAAAAATCAGTTTTAAAGCTCCAGCAACTCAAGTTTAAGGTTTTCAAATCAAAGCAAAGCCATTCCCAGTTTTAAAAGTTCAAAGCTGTTTTCAAAGCTAAGGGGTGCTCTTCTCATTTTCTCAAACAGTGAGTAACTTTTAAAATCTAAAAAAATTATTTTAGTTGCATGCTAGTATGATTGAAATAAATATGTATTATATGTATATATAAGTGAAATCTTATATAGTGTGCATGCTGTTTAATATATGTGCTCTGTTCTGTTTTATTTACCCAGGCTAAAAAAAATCCATTTAAATCCTTATCACTTGATCTGGTTTTTTGTTAGGGTGTAAGTTACAAACCAATGCTGTTTGGTTTATCATAGACTAAGGTTTAAAAAAAATTGATTAAGTTAAAAATAGCCTGAGTGTCTCTGAAATATCAAAAACAACAGTGCATGTCAATATATGTGAAAATCCAAACCGTGTAATTTATAAATTCATTAATATAAATTGAATACATCAACAAAAATATTAATTTTAAAACAAGAATCATAGTTTTTAGTTTGGAATTGAAGGTGCGGTTCTAGGTTGAACAAAATAGGGGGAATTGGGGTTTTCTGGTGATCCAAAGGTTTGGAGGCATCGGGGTTCTTCCTGATGATGGAGGGGTGATCATAGATACTAGGAAAAATGGTTGATGGTGATGCAACTCATCAAGGAAGTTGCAGCAGTGGAATTTCTTCTGTAACCCTAGTTTAACTAGGCTAAGTTGTCCGATCAACCACGGGTTCTATAATTGATCGAGTGCTACTAGGTTTTGGGAGATGGTAGTTTGGTCGTAGACGAAGTCGTGTCCATAGTAGTAGATTTTCTAGTAGTTGGAGCTTCGTGGTCGAGGCGTTGCCAGGTTTGGGTGTTGCGGTGGTTTCAGTTTCCAGGTTTGGTTTTAGTTCTCAAATTCGATTTCGAGAATCAAAGCACGATCTGATGATCGTGGAGTGATGTTTGTGTATTGGCCGACGTGGAAGATCATCGGCGGTGGCCAGGAATGACCAGCGTCACCGTGCACGGTGCACTGCATTTCTGGTGAAGTTGGTTTTGTTTGTGTTCGAGTTAATGGTTGTGTTGACTCGAAGTAGGTAGATGTTTTGCTCGAGGAAGTTGGGTCTTGGACTCAAAGCAAAAGAATGGTGCCTTAGGTTAATTTTTACGTTACAGGTTTTACAGAAACCTGTTGTTTTGTTTTTAAAATAAATTTAAAAGCTAAGTTTAAATGAAAAGCAAATTTAAAAGCTAAGTTTAAATTAAAAGCAAAGTTTTAATTAAGTTTAAACACAAGTTTGATTCTGATTCAAATCTAGTTTGAATCTGAGTTTTGAAAAATAAAGCTTTTTTAAAATTTAAATTTGTTTAACCACCTAAAATATTTAAGTGGGTTGAATTTTAAGGATAAAGATTTAAATTTGTAAGTAAGAGTTTAATCTGGATTCAAATACAGATTTGAATTCTTATGTTGAAATAAAAGAAGTTTTTAAATTTAAATTGTTTTAAACAGTTTGAATGATAAAGTGAATTTTTAAATTGATTTGAATTTAAAATGAAATTGGGTTTTAAATTCTTTTGACTTCTAGTATAAAATAAATAATTCTTTAACTTGTGAAATAGAAAGGGTTTTGAAATTGTTTTAAACTTTGTTAAAGTTAATTTGTTTTCATTTTAAATCTTAAATTTAAAATGAAATTTAAAAGTGAAATTTGAAAGTAAATTGTTTTTAAATACCTTGTTAATGATAATTTGATCATTAATAAGAAAAAAATGTTTTTATCTTTAAATAAATGAAGATTTAATGATTTGTAAACATTAAGTTAATTAAAATGGATAATTAATGATTTGGATTAATTAATAATTAAAGGTTTAAATTAGCTAATTAAGGTTTAAGCTAATTAATTTAGGATAAATTAATTGGTGATTAAGGATCATTAATTAAATAAGATCGAATTTTAAATAATGATTAGTAATTAATTAATCAAGTAATGAAGGATTAATTAAATTACATTTAACACTTAATTAATTAATTAATATTGGATTAATTAATGAGTTATTAAAGATAAAATTAAATTGTAATTAATAATGATAAATCTTAGTTAATTACTTTAGAAAAGTAATTAAAGAATTATTAATAGTTAATGAAGGTCATTAATTAGAATTATTTAATAATAAATTAATGTGATTAATTTTTAATAATTAATTAGATTAACTAATTTAAGATAAAATTATGAATTGTTTAAGTATAATTACTTAATGAAAGTAAATTAGGGAACTAATTACACTTGTAATTAATCAAGTTTAATATGAATTATTGAAGTTAATTAATTAAGTTTAATTAATTTAAATAACCATTTGATGTTGTGATAAGTATAATTACTTAGGGAAGTAATTAATTGTAATATCCCGGAATTTTTGACAATATCAATTTAATAATCTGTATTAAAAATTAAATTGATACTGATAATTTTGTTAATAATAATTCAAATTGATTTAATAATTTTTCTTTAATAAATATTTATTTGGTAGATTTTATATTCTAAAGCTAATAAATTGGTTTCTATTTATAATATAAATATATATTATAAAGCTTTTCAATATTTTCTAATTCCAATATTTTTAGTAATTTGAAAATTTGTTTTTATTCGGTATAAAGCTTTTCAAAGTTATTAAATAAATAATCTTGGTTTAAATTTAATAGATAAATCTTGTTTTAAAATTCTAATATATACTAATAATTTGGGAATTTTGATTTAATTAAATATTAAGTTTTTCAAAGCTATTTAATAATAAGTATATGATTATAAAATTGTTAAGAAAAATGTTTAAATGTTTAAAATGATTTTGGCTTAAGTTTTAAATTTAATGAATTGACCAAAAGATTTGTTTTGTTTTCTTTTTAAAATATAGCTTAATAAAGTAAGTAATTTATTAATAAAGACATAATTTCTTTTATAATTATTTTAATTTGATAATAAGTCATTTCTAAAAGCAATATTAATAATGTATTGTTTTACAAATAGGTTTTTAATAGAAATAGCATTTGTTATTTCAAATTTAATTTCTATATATAACTTGATTTTTAAATATTAGATTTTTGAATTTGATTTGATTTTGAATATAAAGTTTTAAAATCCAAAGTATGGATTTTTAATTGTTTTGATTTTTCATATGCATAAGCTTTATTTATAAGCATAATTTGTTTTTATTTCTTTTAAAAAATTTCTATACATATTAAATACTAGCTAACAAATTAATTAGTCATAACAATTATATTAACATTTAAATTAATATACAAATTACTTTTAAAAAGACATGTGTTGATTTCTTAAAGGGTCATTTAACAAATGTTAAAAGATAAACATTTAATTTGACAAATGTTAGAATTTTGTACAAGTGGCCTCTTTTAAGTTTGTTTTCTTTTATTTTATAAAATCTGAAAATATGCCTATATAAGTATACATTTTTCACTCTTGTTTCTTTTTCTCATTTCCTAATGAAAAGAAAACTTCAACCTTTCTCATGCATCAGTAAAACTCCACATTTTTTCCAAAATCTGTAAACAATCTTCAAAACCAAATCTGTTACAAACTCTTCAGATCAAAATCTAAATTCCAGTAATCATCTTCAAAAACATGTACCTGAAAACTAAACAATACAAATCCCTTAATACAAACTCCTCAATTTCAATTCTGTTCTGCACCATTTTTTCTGCAATCTTGAAGCCTGTAAACAGTTTTAAAATCAAGCAAAAAAGCAAACCTGCATTTTTATAAAATCTGCACATCTTCAAAATGAAAGCCTGTTCAAAAGAAAATTCAAAAGCATTTTTATATGGAGGCACGCAAGCAGCTTTTAAAATCAAAGAGGCAAGAACATTTAGTCTTCAGCAAATTCAAAGTTTCTTTTTCAAATCTGGAAGCTCTGCCTTCTTCTAAAAAAAGGTGAGTAACTTTTTTGAAAAAAAAAATTATAAGTTAAAAATTTGTTGCATGCTACTATACTGAAATGAATGAGTATTGCTTGTGTTTATAATTAAAAATCTGATGAGAATATTTTTATGTGTATGCATGCTGTGTATATGAGATGTGTGCTCTGCTTGTTTCCAGTTTCATTTTTTTAATTTAAATCCCTGACCATTTAATTTAGTTGTTGTTAGGGTCTGATTTTTAAACAAATGTTGTTTGTTTAACTTAGGTTACAGTTAAAAATTTTAATCAAGTCAAATTAAAACTTGATGGTCTCTGGAAACATATAAAACATCAATGCATGTTGATATAATCAAAACTCATACCGTATAATTTATAAATTCAGTATTGTAGATTGAATACATTTAAAAAATCATGATTTTTAAATCAAGAATCATTGTCTATAATTTAGGGATGAATGCACAATTCCTGTTTGAACAGAAAATGAACTTTTAGCATTTTCTGGTGATCTATGTGACTGGAAGGCTCGGGGTTCTTCTAGGTGATGGAGGAGGGTTAAGAGTTGCTAGGAAAAATCATTGTTGGTGATGGAAATCATTGTGGAAGTTGCGGTAGTGGTTTTTCTTTTTTAATCCTAGTTTTTACTGTGATTTAAGAATCGATCACCATGGAACGTGTGGTTGATTGAGTGTTATGATATTTTGGGAATTGGTGGCTGGGTAGTACATGAAGTCGAGGCCGGAGTTGCTGACCTTCAGGTGGTCAGAGCGGCGAGGTCGAGCTGTTGACAGGTTTTGAGGGGGAAACCTGATTATGTTTCCAGGTTTTAGAATTGTTGCTCGATTTTGATTCGAGCAAGTGTGGTGGCTTTGGAGGGTCGTGATGTCGTCAGGGGATGGTCGCTGATGAGTTGAAGTGCTGGTTGATGGCCGGAGATGGCCAGAGCCACCGTGCACGTGCACCGTGCAGTTGAAGTTCAGATGAACTTTAGTGGTGTGCAGAATTTTGAACTCGAGGAAGACTCGAGTTATTCGAGTAATTGACTCGAAGCAGAAGAGGTAATGAATCGAAGCAACAAAGGTTGGTGTCTTGGATATTTCATTTTTACAGGTTTGAGAAACCTGAAATGTCTGTTTTTAATTTTTTTTTTAAAAACAGAAGTTTTAAATGAAAGTTAGTGATTAAAATCTAGTTTTAAATCCAAGTTTGAAATTTAGAATTCAAAGTTTAGTTTTAAAATCTCAGTTTTAAATAATAATAAAAAAAGGTTTTAAACTTGAACTTGTTAAACTATTTTAAATGGTAAGTAGATTGAATTTTTTTTAAATGAGTTTTGAAAAATATGAGCAAGTTTTGAAGTTAAATTTAAAACTGGAAATCAAAGATTTAAATTGGTATTTCAGTTTGAAATAAAGAAGTTTTTAAACTTGAAAGATTTAAACAACTTTGTATTTTAAAGTGTAAATTTAAATTATTAAATTTAAAAATGAATTTAGTTTAAGCTCTTATGAATTTCTTGTATAAGACAAGCACTTGTTTGCCTTGTAATTTAAAAAGGTTCAAATTGTTTAAACTTTGTTAAGTTAAATTATATTCATTTTAAATCTTATATTTGAAATGAAATTTTAAAGTAAGTTCATAAGTAAATTTGTTTTCAAATAAATTTGTTAATGACAATTTAATCATAATTAAGAAATGTTTTTAAGATTTAAAGATTTGAAATTAATTAAATTAATGAGGTAATTAAGGAATAATTAGTTAATTTAATTAATTAATTAATTAGGGATTAATAAATAATTGATTAAGGATTAATCTATTTGTAATTAAAGATCATTAATTAGATTATTAATTAATGATTAAAGATTTATTAATTTAACAATTAAGTTATAATCAAGGTTAATTAATTAAATAATTAAAGATTAATTAAGTTACAGTTAGCACTTAATCAATTAAATAATTAGATATTCATTAATGGATTACTAGAGATAAATTAAATTGTAATTAATAATGGTTAATCTAAGATAATTACTTAATGAAGTAATTAAAGAATAGTTAATAAAAGTCATTAACTTGAGATTATTTAATAATTAATTAATGTGATTAATTTTAATAATTAATTAGATTAATTAATTTAATAATAATCAGTTGTGAATTGTTTAAGTGTAATTACTTAATGGAAGGAATTAATTACTTAATGTAACTAATTTAGTTTAATGAGATTAGTTTGAATTAATTAATTTAGTTTAATTAATTTTAAACAATGGATGTTTTGATGACAATTATTTAATGTAATTAATGTATTGGAAATTACTTAGTAAAGTAATTAATGGTAATTACAGGATGTAATTAATTGAAGATGTTTTAAGAATTGAAGTAATTTGAGTATAATTACTTTGTAATTAATCAAGGGATTAATTAAGAAATTAATTAAGAAATAATTAATTTATTTTAATGAAGTAATTAAGTTAGTTAATTACTGAATGTGATTAATCTGGAATGATTAATAATTATGGTTAATTACTTAATGAAATAATTTTAAATAAAGTAATTAATTTAAAATGTAATTAGGGATCATTAATTAGTATAATTAATGATGTAATTAAAGTTGATTAATTAAGATTAATTAATCAATGATAAGTGATTAAAGGTAATTAATTAATGTAATTAATTAAGGATTAATGTAATTAATTATAGTTAATTAATTAATTGAAGTAATTAAAGGTTAGTTACTGAGTTGGTTAAGAATAATTAATTTGTGAAATTAATTAAGGAACAATTACTTGAATGTAATTAGGATAATTAATCAAAGGTGATTAATTAAGGTAATTAATTTGAATGATTGATTAATTGATTTGTAATCGATTAAATGGTTAAGTAAGCAAGATTTAAAGATGAAGTAATTAATTTAATTCACTTTGAATTAATTAGAGATGGAAGTAATTAATTTAATTCATTTTAAATTAATTATAGTATGATGAAGTAAATCATTGCTTATATATGAATGGATGATATTGATTGCCTTGAATGGTTGTGATCTCAGAAATGAGATAAGTAATGCGGTGTGATATGAATGCTTTGGTTGCATTGTGATGATAATATGGATTACTTGTTTATAATGATAATGTGGATTATCTGTTTATTATGATAATGTTGATTATCTATTGTGATTGGTGAGTTATCTATCTGTGTGTAGATAGATACTATATTGAATTGTTTTAAATCTTAAAACAACTTGGCCTTAAAAGACACGTTTTGGATTTCGATGAGACCGGGATCGGGTTTCCATATTTGGATATCCGAAAACCACATCGATCCAAATTAATGATAGGTCGTGAATCTCAAGTGAAGATGAAGATTCAGACAAGGGTTATCGTCGTTAACTCTGAGGGTAATTCCAAAATGAGTGTAATGAGATAATGCCTTCGATTTCATTCGAACCCGGAACGAACTTGTATGGATTGAAATGCTTTCAGAACATCGCCAGGTGGACGATGAGCATTCTAAGTGATGTGTTCTATAAAGATAATCGTAGCCTCAAGCCTCATCAACCGGGAATGGCTAAAACATGGAAGGTGCAGCAAGGTTAAGTGGGTCATGCCCAAGTAGGACGAGATTTTCCCCTGTCTAGAGGTCCCTTTTATTTCGGCTGTGTGGATGGTTGTGAGCTCCAATTGTCGGGGTTGTCTTGTTCGGGACTGTCCAGTAAGGGATGGTTCCGGCCTTGTGTTGCAGACGGGCGGTACCCCGGTAGCCCTGCCATTGTATGGAATCCAAAATCCAATAAGTGCCGTCGGTTTTGACTGTATTACCCGCTTTTGTAGCTAGCAGCTGGAATTTAATAGATGTAACAATTTCGGTTATTTCATATTTACTTGAAAACCCTAGACTATTATAATATCACCGGATTTCCTATCAAATGTTTTGGTTAGCGTAAGGTAAAAACTTTTCCATGTTTATGTGTGGGAAGTCTTACGTGATACCTTTCTTTTCAAAAGGTTTTTGAAAGTTAATCAACCTTAACCTGTTACTCACACCAGACCCATGTCTGACCCGGAGTTTATCTTCTGTTTTCTTAAACTCTTGGGTACTCAAATTTTTACTAGTAGCCAAGGGATTCAGGTTAGTTTTGACGAATTATGGAGGAGCAATGGAGCAGGAGGCTTCTGCACGTAGATAAATAGTTTTCTGCTGTGTTGGTTTCTCTTAGTAGTTTCCTTGTACTGTATTGAGTTGTATAACTAGACAGGTGTTTATAACTGTCTAGTATGTGATGTATTATCTGTGTAACTCTGATAATGGTTGTAAACTATGTAATATTTATGCTATTAATATAATTTATTTGTTTCGCTGTTTGATTCTGATGTTGTTTCTTCTTTCTCTTCTTTCTTTTCTCTTTTCTATCCCTTTCTTTCTTCAAGATGATACGTCTTTCTGTGGTGAGAAAGTCGGGTCATCACACTTGGTATCAGAGCATCAAGTTGAGTGAATACTTAGGCTCTGGAGTGGTGTCTATCTTGAGAGAGCGTATTTGTAATTTTAAATATATATATATATATATATATATATATATATATACCTATCTGTTGGGTTACCTGTTCGGGTTTTCCAATATAAGTGATAAAGGTAGATGGGGTAGTGGTGTGTGTAACACGACTACCATTGGTTGGAGTTTGAATGTTTGAGGTTGGAAGTGGATCTGTCGAGACTGTAGACCTAATACCATCTCGAGTGAGCTTTGTAGTGATGAAGGATTTCATCGATCTCTGAAGGAAACCTATCAGGGTTCGGAGTCCATTTTTGAAGTTTGGATGAGTAGAGTTTGGATCTATTGGCTAGGCAGAAGCGAGTGATGGTATCTTGATATCTCAGGAAATAGTAGCTGCGTGATGAGATGCAGTGACTATGGATGTTTCCGAAGAAGTTTTCTTTGGAACAAGTTTAAGGAAGTAGGTCTGCATCGGTGATGTGGCTGTGTTCAGCATGGTGTTTTCTGTTCTGTTTGAGGTCCGAGTTTCTCGAAGAGCTTTGGATTAGTAATTCTTTGGCATCTGTGGCAGCAATGCAGCTCGAAGTGTTTTGTATGTCGGCAGTGAGTCTTCTGGCTAAGAAGTTTTCTAAAGAAGGAGTGCAGAAGCAGCAGAGTAGATCCTTTTCTTCGGTGGATTGACTGGATAAGTGTAAGCTGTTCTGTTGGGTAAAGGGAAAAAAGTTTTCCTTGGATTTAGTCTGGACTGATCGCAAAAGTGACCTGCGATAGTTGAGTGTTCTTTTGAGCTATCAAAGTTTTTCTGGATGTCTTCAGGAAGTCAGAGATTTGTCCGCATCTGAAGATTGAGTTTCCTTATCGACTAGGATTCCAGGAGTGCTACTGGTGGTTCAGCTTAGTAGAAGGACGGTTCCTACAGATTGAGTTGATGAAGTAGCTCAGGTTTTGGAGAAACTTTTGAGTTTTCTTTATGGATCTGATGAACCATACTTCTGGGATGTGTTGTCCTGTTTGTGCTCGTGTTCCTCATCAGCATTTTCATCTACTTCGGATCAGAGTTGTGCAGCGGAAGCAGTTTGGAAATGCATCTGCTTTTCTTTTCTGAACAAGAGAAGTGAGTTTAGTCTTCTGATATTTGAGGAGTAGAGTTTGACTTCTTGATTTGGGATTGATCTTGAGGAGATCATTTTGTTGAGTTGATTGATTTTGTTTGTTTCTAGAGGCATCAGCGAAGGTTGAGCAGATCAGTAAGGATGTAGGCAGCCCAGGATCGTCTGGAGAGTTTTGTAGACAAGAGACGGAGGAATTTGGATTCTAGAGTCGGAGATTTGTTTTTGGATAAGTTTTCTCGATCAAAAAGGGAGCTATAAGATTGGGTAAGTCTGAGAAGCTAGCTCCGTGGTGTTTTGGATCTTTTCTGTGTTCTTATGAGAATAAGTGATTGATCAACAGGATTGAATTGCTAGTTTGGATAACTGGGATTCGATGAGTTTCACGTATCTCTAAGGGAGTACGTGTTTTATCTATCTCTGGTTTTTGGAACCAGCGGTTTGGGAGTTTTGGTTGTTGAGTCAGACTCGTCTGTAGTCTGATATCCTGTCTTGTTTTGTAGATCTAGTTGAGTAGGAGTTCTAAAGCTTAGTAGTGTTGATTGTTTGAATTCTGTAAAGCGGGTATCCCGGTGTTTACACTTGGGGAAACTCGAGGAAATTCTATCCAGAATTTTGTCTGGATAGTTAGATTTGTTTGATTGGATGAATTGGTTGCTATGGTTGTTAGCATATGTTTAATATATGCTTGTGTTTTAAAATTAAAATCCTTGATGAGGTTATTAAATTACCTTTGTTTTAAATTTCGGGGACGAAATTCTTTTAAGGGGGAAGGATTGTAATATCCCAGAATTTTTGACAATATCAATTTAATAATCTGTATTAAAAATTAAATTGATATTGATAATTTTGTTAATAATAATTCAAATTGATTTAATAATTTTTCTATAATAAATATTTAATTGGTATATTTTATCTTCTAAAGCTAATAAATTGGTTTCTATTTATAATATAAATATATATTTTATATTGTAAATAGATTAGCTTTGTTTTAAAATTTAATAAATAAAGCATATTTTCTAATTCCAATATTTTTAGTAATTTGGAAATTTGTTTTTATTCGGTATAAAGCTTTTCAAAGTTATTAAATAAATAATCTTGGTTTAAATTTAATAGATAAATCTTGTTTTAAAATTATAATATATATATATATTAATAATTTGGGAATTTTGATTTAATTTAATATTAAGTTTTTCAAAGCTATTTCATAATAAGTATATGATTTTAAAATTGTTAAGAAAAATGTTTAAATGTTTAAAATGATTTTGGCTTAAGTTTTAAATTTAGCGAATTAACAAAAAGATTTGATTTCTTTTCTTTTTAAAATATAGCTTAATAAAGTAAGTAATTTATTAATAAACACATAATTTCTTTTATAATTATTTTAATTTGATAATAAGTCATTTCTAAAAACAATATTAATAATGTGTTGTTTTACAAATAGGTTTTTAATAGAAATAGCATTTGTTATTTCAAATTTAATTTCTATATATAACTTGATTTTTAAATATTAGATTTTTGAATTTGATTTGATTTTGAATATAAAGTTTTAAAATCCAAAGTATAGATTTTTAATTGTTTTGATTTTTCATATGCATAAGCTTTATTTATAAGCATAATTTGTTTTTATTTCTTTTAAAAAATTTCTATACATATCAAATACAAACTAACAAATTAATTAGGCATAACTTTTAAATTAATATACAAATTACTTTTAAAAAGACATGTGTTGATTTCTTAAAGCGTCATTTAACAAATGTTAAAAGATAAACATTTAATTTGACAAATGTTAGAATTTCGTACAAGTGGCCTCTTTTAAATTTGTTTTCTTTTATTTTATAAAATCTGAAAATATGCCTAAATAAGTATACATTTTTCACTCTTGTTTCTTTTTCTCATTTCCTAATGAAAAGAAAACTTCAACCTTTCTCATGCATTAGTAAAACTCCACATTTTTCCAAAATCTGTAAACAATCTTCAAAACCAAATCTGTTACAAACTCTTCAGATCAAAATCTAAATTCCAGTAATCATCTTCAAAAACGTGTACCTGAAAACTAAACAATACAAATCCCTTAAAAAAAACTCCTCAATTTCAATTCTGTTCTGCACCATTTTTTCTGCAATCTTGAAGCCTGCAAACAGATTTAAAATCAAGCAAAAAAGCAAACCTGCATTTTTATAAAATCTGCACATCTTCAAAATGAAAGCCTGTTCAAAAGCAAATTCAAAAGCATTTTTATATGGAGGCATGCAAGCAGCTTTTAAAATCAAAGAGGCAAGAACATTTAGTCTTCAGCAAATTCAAAGTTTCTTTTTCAAATCTGGAAGCTCTGCCTTCTTCTAAAAATAGGCGAGTAACTTTTTTTTTAAATTAAAAGTTAAAAATTTGTTGCATGCTAGTATACTGAAATGAATGAGTATTGCTTGTGTTTATAATTAAAAATCTGATGAGAATATTTTTATGTGTATGCATGCTGTGTATATGAGATGTGTGCTCTACTTGTTTCCAGTTTTAATTTTTTTTAATTTAAATCCCTGACCATTTAATTTAGTTGTTGTTAGGGTCTGATTTTTAAACAAATGTTGTTTGTTTAACTTAGATTACAGTTAAAAATTTTAATCAAGTCAAATTAAAACTTGATGGTCTCTGGAAACATATAAAACATCAATGCATGTTGATATAATCAAAACTCATACTGTATAATTTATAAATTCAGTATTGTAGATTGAATACATTAATTAAATCATGATTTTTAAATCAAGAATCATTATCTATAATTTAGGGATGAATGCACAATTCCCGTTTGAACAAAAAAAAATGAACTTTTAGCATTTTCTGGTGATCTATGTGACTGGAAGGCTCAGGGTTCTTCCAGGTGATGGAGGAGGGTTAGGAGTTGCTAGGAAAAATCATTGTTGGTGATGGAAATCATTGTGGAAGTTGCACTAGTGGTTTTTCTTTTTAAACCCTAGTTTTTACTTTGATTTAAGAATCGATCACCACGGCATGTGTGGTTGATCGAGTGTTATGATATTTTGGAAATTGGTAGTTGGGTAGTAGATGAAGTCGAGGTCAGAGTTGCTGACCTTCAGGTGATCGGAGCTACGAGGTCGAGCTGTTGACAGGTTTTGAGGAGGAAACCTGATTATGTTTCCAGGTTTTAGAATTGGTGCTCGATTTTGATTCGAGCAAGTGTGGTGGCTTTGGAGGGTCGTGATGTCGTCAGGGGTGATGGCCGGAGATGGCCAGAGCCACGGTGCACGTGCACCGTGCAGTTGAAGTTCAGATGAACTTTAGTGGTGTGCAGAATTTTGAATTCGGGGAAGACTCGAGTTATTCGAGTACTTGACACGAAGTAGAAGAGGTAATGACTCGAAGCATTAAAGGTTGGTGTCTCGGGTATTTCATTTTTACAGGTTTGAGAAACCTGAAATGTCTGTTTTTAAATTTTTTTTTAAAAACGGAAGTTTTTAAATAAAAGCTAGTGATTAAAATCTAGTTTTAAATCCAAGTTTGAAATTTAGAATTCAAAGTTTAGTTTTAAAATCTCAGTTTTAAATAATAAAAAAATAATAAATTTTAAACTTGAACTTGTTAAACTATTTTAAATGGTAAGTAGATTGAATTTTTTTTAAATGAAGTTTTAAAAAATATGAGCAAGTTTTAAAGTTAAATTTAAAACTGGAAATTAAAGATTTAAATTGGTATTTCAGTTTGAAATAAAGAAGTTTTTAAATTTGAAAGATTTAAACAACTTTGTATTTTAAAGTGTAAATTTAAATTATTAAATTTAAAAATGAATTTAGTTTAAGCTCTTATGAATTTCTTTTATAAGACAAGCACTTGTTTGCCTTGTAATTTAAAAAGGTTCAAATTGTTTAATCTTTGTTAAGTTAAATTATATTCATTTAAATCTTATATTTGAAATGAAATTTTAAAGTAAGTTCATAAGTAAATTTGTTTTCAAATAAATTTGTTAATGACAATTTAATCATAATTAAGAAATGTTTTTAAGATTTAAAGATTTGAAATTAATTAAAATAATGAGGTAATTAAGGAATAATTAGTTAATTTAATTAATTAATTGATTAGGGATTAATAAATAATTGATTAAGGATTAATCTATTTGTAATTAAAGATCATTAATTGGATTATTAATTAATGATTAAAGATTTATTGATTTAACAATTAAGTTATAATCAAGGGTAGTTAATTAAATAATTAAAGATTAATTAAGTTACAGTTAACACTTAATTAATTAAATAATTAGATATTAATTGATGGATTATTGGAGATAAATTAAATTGTAATTAATAATGGTTAATCTAATTTAATTACTTAATGAAGTAATCAAAGAATAGTTAATAAAAGTCATTAACTTAAGATTATTCAAAAATTAATTAATGTGATTAATTTTAATAATTAATTAGATTAATTAATTTAATAATAATCAGTTGTGAATTGTTCAAGTGTAATTACCTAATGGAAGGAATTAATTACTTAATGTAATTAATTGAGTTTAATGGGATTAGTTTGAATTAATTAATTTAGTTTAATTAATTTAAACACTGGATGTTTTGATGACAATTACTTAATGTAATTAATGGATTGGAAATTACTTAGTAAAGTAATTAATGGTAATTACAGGATGTAATTAATTGAAGATGTTTTAAGAATGGAAGTAATTTGAGTATAATTACTTTGTAATTAATCAAGGAACTAATTAAGAAATTAATTAAGAAATAATTAATTTATTTTAATGAAGTAATTAAGTTAGTTAATTACTGAATGTGATTAATCTGGAATGATTAATAATTATGGTTAATTACTTAATGAAATTATTTTAAATGAAGTAATTAAGTTAAAATGTAATTAGGGATCATTAATTAGTATAATTAATGATGTAATTAAAGTTGATTAATTAAGATTAATTAATCAATGATAAGTGATTAAAGGTAATTAATTAAGGATTAATGTAATCAATTATAGTTAATTAATTAATTAAAGTAACTAAAGGTTAATTACTGAGTTGGTTAAGAATAATTAATTTATGAAATTAATTAAGGAACAATTACTTGAATGTAATTAAGGATAATTAATCAAGGGTGATTAATTAATGTAATTAATTTGAATGGTTGATTAATTAATTTGTAATCGATTAAATGGTTTAAGTGAGCAAGATTTAAAGATGAAGTAATTAATTTAATTCACTTTAAATTAATTAGAGATTGAAGTAATTGATTTAATTCATTTTAAATTAATTATAGTATGATGAAGTAAATCATTGCTTATATATGAATGGATGATATTGATTTCCTTGAATGGTTGTGATCTCAGAAATGAGATAAGTAATGCGGTGTGATATGAATGCTTTGGTTGCATTGTGATGATAATATGGATTATTTGTTTATAATGATAACGTGGATTATCTGTTTATTATGATAATGTTGATTATCTATTGTGATTGGTGAGTTATCTATCTGTGTGTATATAGATACTGTATTGAATTGTTTTAAACCTTAAAACAACTTGGCCTTAAAAGACACGTTTTGGATTTCGATGAGACCGGGATCGAGTTTCCATATTTGGATATCCGAAAACCACATCAATCCAAATTAACGATAGGTCGTGAATCTCAAGTGAAGATGAAGATTCAGAGTGTAAGGGTCATCGTCGTTACCTCTGAGGGTGATTCCAAAATGAGTGTAACGAGATAATGCCTTCGGTTTCGTTCGAACCCGGAACGAACTTATATGGATTGAAATGCTTTTAGAACATCGTCAGGTGGACGATGAGCATTCTAAGTGATGTGTTCTACAAAGGTAGTCATAGCCTCAAGCCTCATCAACCGAGAATGGCTAAAACAGGGGAGGTGCAGCAAGGTTAAGTGGGTCATGCCCAAGTAGGACGAGATTTTCCCCTGTCTAGAGGTCCCTTTTATTTCGGCTGTATGGACGGTTGTGAGCTCCAACTATCGGGGTTGTCTTGTTCGGGATTGTCCAGTAAGGGATGGTTCCGGCCTTGTGTTGCAGGGGATTGGGAGTGATCCTCGGTACGTTGATCTAGGCCATGTACTGTGACGGACGGTACCCGGTAGCCCTGCCATTGTATGGAATCCAAAATCCAATAAGTACCATCGGTTTTGATTGTATTACCCACTTTTGTGGCTAGTAGCTGGAATTTAATAGATATAACAATTTCGGCTATTTCATATTTACTTGAAAACCCTAGACCTATTATAATATCACCGGATTTCCTGTCAAATGTTTTGGTTGGCGTAAAGTAAAAACTTTTCCATGTTTATGTGTGGTAAGTCTTACGTGATACCTTTCTTTTCAAAAGGTTTTTGAAAGTTAAGCAACCTTAACCTGTTACTCACACCAGACCCATGTCTGACCCGGAGTTTATCTTCTATTTTCTTAAACTCTTGGGTACTCAAATTTTTACGAGTAGCCAAGGGATTCAGGTTAGCTTTGACGAATGATGGAGGAGCAATGGAGCAGGAGGCTTCTGCGTGTAGATATATAGTTTTCCACTGTGTTGGTTTCTCTGAGTAGTTTCCTTGTACTGTATTGAGTTGTATAACTAGACAGGTGTTTATAACTGTCTAGTATGTGATGTATTATCTATGTAACTCTGATAATGGTTGTAAACTATGTAATATTTATGCTATTAATATAATTTATTCGTTCCGCTGTTAGATTCTTATGTTGTTTCTTCTTTCTCTTCTTTCTTTTCTCTTTTCTATCCCTTTCTTTCTTCAAGATGATGCGATTTTCTGTGGTGAGAAAGTCGGGTCGTCACATTGATGGTAATTATTGGATGTAATTAACTGAGGATGATTTAGTAATGGAAGTAATTTAAGTCTAAATTACATTGTGAAATTAATCAAGGGATTAATTTAAAGGAAATTAATTATGGAGTAATTAATTTATTTGATGGGGCAATTAAGGGTAGTTAATTACTGAATGGTATTAATCAGGGGTGATTAATAAATGTGGTTTTATTGAAGATTAATTACTTAAGGCAATTAATTTAAATACGATAATTAATTAAAATGTAATTTGAAATCATTAATAAATATAATTAATGATGTAATTAAGGGTTGATCAATTAAGATTAATTAATCAATAATAAGTGATTAAAGAATAATTAATTAGTGTAATTAAAGATTAATGTAATTAATTATAGTTAATTAATTTATGAAGTAATTACGGTTAATTACTGTGATTGGTTAAGGATAATTAGTTTGTGAAACTAATTTAAGGATAATTACTTGAATATAATTAAAGGTTAATTAATCAAGGGTGATTGATTGAAATGAATAATTAGTGAATGATTTATTAATTAATTGGTAATTGATTAATAGTTATATAAGCAAGATTTACAATGGCGAAGTAATTAATTTAGTTTACTTTAAATTAATTAGAGATGAAGTAACTAATTTAATTCATTTTAAATTAATTATAGCTGATGTGATTGCTTGTGTATGGATGGATGATATTGTTTACCTTGAATGGTTTGAGATCTCAAATATGAGATAAGTGATGTTGTGTGATATGGATGCTTTGGTTGAAGTATGATGATAATATGGATTATCTGTTGTGGTGGTAATATGAATTATCTATTGATGATGACAATGTAAATTATCTATTGTGATATTGTGAATTAGCTATCTGTGTGTATATAGAAAATTGAATTGAATTGTTTTAACTTTAAAACAACTTGCCTTTAAAATGGCATTTGGATTTCGATGAGACCGGGATCGGGTTTCCATATTTGAACATCCGAAAACCACATCGATTCAAATTACGATAGGTCATGAATTTGAAGTGAAGATTAAGATTCAGAGTGCAAGGGTTATCGTCGTTAACTCTAAGGGTGATTCCAAAATGAGTGTAACGAGATAATGCCTTCGGTTTCGTTCGAACCCGGAACGAACTTGTATGGATTGAATGCTTTCAGAACATCGTCAGGTGGGCGATGAGCATTCTAAGAGATGTGTTCTCTAATGTAATCGTAGCCTCAAGCCTCATCAACCGGGAATGGCTAAAACAGGGGATGTGCAGCAAGGTTACGTGGGTAGTACCCAAGCAGGACGAGATATACCCCTGTCTAGATGTCCCTTTTTATTTCGGCTGTGTGGGCAGTTTTGAGCTCCAACTGCCGGGGTTATCTTATTCGGGACTGTTTAGTAAGGAATGGTTCCGGCCTTGTGTTGTAGGGGAGTCGGGAGTGATCCTCGGTACGGTGATCTAGGCCATGTACTGTGACGGGCGGTACCCCGGTAGCCCTACCATTGTATGGAATCCAATCTCCAATAAGTGCCATACGTATTAGTTGTGCCCACCTATGTTGGAATGTGAGATGTAAGCATTTCAGCTATTTCTGTATTTTACTTGAAAACCTTAGACCCTATTATAATAATACTGGATTTCCTATAAAATATTTTGGTTAGCGTAAGGTAAAAAATTACCCATGTTTATGTGTGGGAAGTCTTACGTGATACCTTTTGTTTTCTAAGGTTTTTCAAAGTTAAGCATCTTTAACTTGTTACTCACACCAGACCCACATCTGACCTGGAGTTTATTTCTGTTTTTCCTAAACTCTCGGGTACTCAAATTTTTACAAGTAGCCAAGGGATTCAGGTTAGCTTTGACGAATTCTGGAGGTGCAATGGAGCAGAAGGCTTCGGCGTTGTAGATATATATAGTGTTCCGCTGTATTGATTTCTCTGTGTTATTTTCTCTGAGTTGTATTGAGATGTAATAACTAGACAGGTGTTTATAACTGTCTAATATATGATGTATTATCTATGTAACTTTGATGGATATTGTATATTATGTAATACTTATGTGACTAATATAATTTATTCGCTCCACTGTTGAGATTCTGTAATTGTTTCTTCTTTCTTCTCCTTTTTTTCACTTTTTCTATCCCTTTCTTTCTTCAAGATGATACGTCTTTCTGTGGATAGAAGGGTGGGTCCTCACAGGTGGTATCAGAGCACTAGGTTGAGCGAATAACTATGCTCTTGAGTGATTTCTTTCTTGAGAGAGCGTATTTGTAATTTTGATATATATATATATATATATATATATATATATATATATATCTACCTATTTGTTGGGTTACCTATTCTGGTTTTCCAATATAAGTTATAAAGGTAGATAGGGTAGTGGTGTGTGTAACACGACTACCAATGGTTGGAGTTTGAATGTTTGAGGCTGGAAGTGTATCTGTCGAGACTGTAGACCTAATACCATCTCGAGTAAACTTTGGGTAGTGTAAGGATTTCATCGATCTCTGAAGGAAACCTGTTAAGGTTCGGAGTTCATCTTTGAAGTGTAAGTTTGGATGAGCTAGAGTTTGGATATGTTGGTTGGACAGAAGCAAGTCATGATATCTTGATACTTCAGGATGTAGTAGCTGTGTGATGAGACACAGTGACTATGGATGTCTCCGAAGATGTTTCTTTGGAACAAATTAAGGAAGTGTGTCTGCTTCGGTGTTGTGGCTAAGTTCAGCAGGGTGTTTCTGTTTGGTTTGAGGTCTGAGTTTCTTGAAGAGCTTTGGATAGGAGGTTTTTAGGCATTTGGGTCAGCATTGTAGCTCGAAGTGTTCTGTGTGCCGTCGAGAAGGTTTTCTAGTTAGCAGTTTTTGTTGAGGTAATTTTAGAAGCAGCAGAGTGGATCCATTTCTTCGATGGATGGCTAGATAAGCGTATGCTGTTCTGATTGGTAAAGAAAGAGCAGTTTTTTTCCTTTGGAAATGAGCCGGATTGATCGCAAAAGTGACTTGCGATAGCTGAGTGTTCTCTTGGGTTGTCAGAGATTTCTCCGAATGTCTTTAGGAAGTCAGAAGTTTGTCCGCATCTAGAGATTGAGTTTGGTATCGACTGGATTCCAGAAGTGGTATCGATGGTTCAACTTAGTAGTAGGATGGTTTCTGCAAAATGAGTTTGGTGAAGTAGCTCGGGTATTGGAGGAACTTCTAAGTTTTATTTTTGGATCTGTTGAACCATAGTTCTGGTATGTGTTGTCCAGTCAGTGCTTGTGTTCCTCATCAGCATTTTCATCTGCTTAGTCAGAGTTGCGCAGTGGAAGCATGGTGGCATCTATTTTAAAGTGGAAACAACTGGAAATTGCTGTGTTTTGGATTAGAGAATTTCTACAGGAAATTTTTCAGGATCTGAGGCTAGATTGGGAGTGCACCTGTTTTTATCTTTTCAAGATGGGAGAAGTGAGTTCTGTTTTCTGATTTGGAATAGAGTTTGTGTTCTGAGTTTTGGTTAATCTTGGAAAGATCATTTTGTTGGATTGTTTTTGGTTCAGTTTGTTTCTAAGAGCATCAGCAAGGGTTGAGTCGATCAGTAAGGATGTAGGCAGCCCAGGATCGTCCGAAGAGTTTTGTGGATAAGAGACGGAAGAATTTGGATTCCGAAGTCGGAGATTTGATTTTGGATAAGTGTTTGGTCTTCAGGATTGTATTGCCGGTTTGGATAACTGGGGTTCGTTGTGTTTCACGTATCTCTGGGGGAGTACGTGTAAGATCTATCTCTGGTTGTAGAGCCAACAGTTCAGGGAGTTTTGGTTGTTGAGTCAGACTTGTCTGTAGTCTGATATCCTGTCTTGTTTTGTAGATCTAGATGAGTGGAAGCTCTGTAGCTTAGTAGTATTGATTGTTTGGATTCTGTAGAGTGAGTATCCCGGTATTTATACTTGGGAAACTTGAGAAGATTCTATCCAGAATTTTGTCTGGATAATTAGATTTGTTTGATTGGATGAATTGGTTGCTATGGTTATTAGCATATGATTGATATATGCTTGTGTTTTAAATTAGATCTTTAATTAGATTATTAAATTACCTTTGTTTTAAATTTCGGGGACGAAATTCTTTTAAGGGGGGAGGAATGTGATATCTCGGAATTTTTGGCAATATCAATTTAATAATATGTGTTAAAATTAAATAGATTTGATAATATTGTTAATAATAAATTTGAATTGATTTAATAACCTTCTTAAATAAATATTTAAATGGATGATTTTATCTTTTAAAAACTAATTAAATTGTTTTCTATTTATAATGTGTGTATATATATATATATTTGTATATATTGTAAATAGACAAGCTTTGTTTTAAATTTAATAAATAAAGGCATGTTTTCTAATTCTAATATTTTTGGTAAATTGGAAATTTGATTTAATTTAATGTTAAGCTATTAAATAAATAACCATATGGCTTTAAAATACTCAAGATAAAAGTTTGATTTGTTTAAAATTATTCTAACTTAAGTTTAAATTTAAACAAAAAGGTTGTTTTGTTATTTTTAAATATAGCTTGATAAAATAGGTGATTTATTAATAAAGAGATAATTTCTTTCATAAATTATTTTAATTTAACAATGGGTTATATATAAACAATATTAATAATGTAATGTCTTTACAAATGGATTTTAAATATACATAGAAATTGTTATTTCAAAATTTTATATATATATATATATGCGTATTTTGAAAGAAAACTATGATATGAAAATTTAAAATAAAGTCTTTCAAAAATGTTTAAAATAAAATAAATCTTATAAATATTTAAACATAAGTATAAATCAAATATATGGTTATAAACATAAGTATAAATACATAAACAAAAGAAACTATGATATTAACATAAGTATAAAAATAAATAATAAGTAAATTAAGTATTTGATAGTTTAAGTTTAAAAATAAAAGAGAAATAAAAATAAGCATTTATGTTAGGAATAGAACTTAATACTTAAGCTAAAAATATATAACAATGACTAAAACAACTTTATATTATGTACATACAGAAAAAATAAAGCAAACTAGGCAAGAAGTATGTATGTTGCCTATAAATAGATGCCAGACAAGAATAAAAAAAAATAAGACAAAGGTATATATATGTACATAGGGTATAAAACAAACCAGGCAAGAACAAAGTAAGAAAGAAAAAATCTATGTACATACGTAAAAATGGGATAAGTATGAAACATAAAGGACTCAGGCATTAAATGCTTTCATCTTAGCACAACATTAGGTCATTTAGAATTTGTTCAAAATCAATTCAGCCTCCACAACAAAATCTCTGGCCAAAGAAAGAAAGAAAATATCTCTGATCAACACAGAAAATATTTATGCCAGCTAATGCATATCCTTGTAAACTTTTCTTTCTATATATTTACATCATTCCAATTTCATTTTCATTCATCAAAACTTTGCATATCAGAGAACACATAAGCACTACTATCTTCTAACCTTAAGCCACAACTTCATCAATCAAAAGCAAGGAGATTTAGGAAGAAGATCAATGCCAGCATGCATGTAGTTCTTTTTAAAAATCGGTTTTAAAGCTCCAGCAACTCAAGTTTAAGGTTTTCAAATCAAAGCAAAGCCATTCCCAGTTTTAAAAGTTCAAAGCTATTTTCAAAGCTAAGGGGTGCTCCGTTCATTTTCCCAAACAGTGAGTAATTTTAAAATCTAAAAAAAAAAATTAGTTGCATGCTAGTATGATTGAAATATATATGTATTTTATGTATATATGAGTGAAATCTTATATAGTGTGCATGTTGTTTAATATATGTGCTCTGTTCTGTTTTATTTACCCAGGCTAAAATAAATTCCATTTAAATCCTTATCACTTGATCTGGTTTTTTGTTAGGGTGTAAGTTACAAACCAATGTTGTTTGGTTTATCATAGACTAAGGTTTAAAAAAAATTGATTAAGTTAAAAATAGCCTGAGTGTCTCTGAAATATCAAAAACAACAGTGGATGTCAATATATGTGAAAATCCAAACTGTGTAATTTATAATTCATTAATATAAATTGAATACATCAACAAAAATATGAATTTTAAAACAAGTATCGTAGTTTTAGTTTGGAATTGAAGGTGCAGTTCTCGGTTGAACAAAATAGGGGGAATTTGGGTTTTCTGGCGATCTAAAGGTTTGGAGGCATCGGGGTTCTTCTTGATGATGGAGGGGTGATCAGAGATACTAGGAAAAATGGTTGATGGTGATGCAACTCATCAAGGAAGTTGCAGCAGTGGAATTTCTATTGGAACCCTAGTTTAACTAGGCTAAGTTGTTCGATCAACCACGAGTTCTAAAATTGATCGAGTGCTACTAGGTTTTGGGAGATGGTAGTTTGGTCATAGACGAAGTCGTAGCCGGAGTAGTAGATTTTCTGGTAGTCGGAGCTTCGTGGTCGAGGCGTTGCCAGGTTTGGGTATTGCGGTGGTTTTAGTTTCCAGGTTTGGTTTTAGTTCTCGAATTCGATTTTGAGAAACGGAGCACGATCTGATGATCGTGGAGTGATGTTTGAGTATTGGCCGACGTGGAAGATCATCGGCGGTGGTCAGGAATGACCAGCGTCACCGTGCGTGGTGCACTGCATTTCTGGTGAAGTTGGTTTCGTTTGTGTTCGAGTTAATGGTTGTGTTGACTCGAAGTAGGTAGATGTTTTGCTCGAGGAAGTTGGGTCTTGGACTCGAAGCAAAAGAATAGTGCCTTGGGTTAATTTTTATGTTATAGGTTTTACAGAAACCTATTGTTCTGTTTTTAAATTTTTAAAATAATTTAAAAGCTAAGTTTAAATGAAAAGCAAAGTTTTAATTAAGTTTAAATCCAAGTTTGATTCTGATTTAAATCTAGTTTGAATCTGAGTTTTGAAAAATAAAGTTTTTTTTAAATTTAAATTTGTTTAACCACCTAAAATATTTAATTGGGTTGAATTTTAAGGATAAAGATTTAAATTTGTAAGTAAGAGTTTAATCTAGATTCAAATATAGATTTGAATTCTTGTGTTGAAATAAAAGAAGTTTTTAAATTTAAATTGTTTTAAACAGTTTGAATAATAAAGTGAATTTTTAAGTTGATTTGAATTTAAAATGAAATTGGGTTTTAAATTCTTTTGACTTCTAGTATAAAATAAATAATTCTTTAACTTGTGAAATAAAAAGGGTTTTGAAATTGTTGTAAGCTTTGTTAAAGTTAATTTGTTTGCATTTTAAATCTTAAATTTAAAATGAAATTTAAAAGTGAAATTTGAAAGTAAATTGTTTTTAAATACCTTGTTAATGATAATTTGATCATTAATAAGAAAAAATGTTTTTGTCTTTAAATAAATAAATATTTAATGATTTGTAAATATTAAGTTAATTAAAATGAATAATTAATGATTTGGATTAATTAATAATTAAAGGTTTAAATCAGCTAATTAAGGTTTAAGCTAATTAATTTAGGATAAATTAATTGGTAATTAAGGATCATTAATTAAATAAGATTGGATTTTAAATAATGATTAGTAATTAATTAATCAAGTAATTAAGAATTAACTAAGTTAAAGTTAACACTTAATTAATTAAATAATATTGGATTAATTAATGAGTTATTAAAGATAAAATTAAATTGTAATTAATAATGATTAATCTTAGTTAATTACTTTAGAAAAGTAATTAAAGAATTGTTAATAGTTAATGAAGGTCATTAACTAGAATTATTTAATAATTAATTAATGTGATTAATTTTTAATAATTAATTAGATTAACTAATTTAAGATAAAATTGTGAATTGTTTAAGTATACTTACTTAATGGAAGTAAATTAAGGAATTAATTACTCATTGTAATTAATTAAGTTTAATATGAATTGTTTAATTTAATTAATTAGGTTTAATTAATTTAAATAACCATTTGATGTTGTGATAAGTATAATTACTTAGGGAAGTAATTAATGGTAATTACTGGATGTAATTAACTGAGAATGATTTAATGATGAAAGTAATTTAAGTCTAAATTACTTTGTGAAATTAATCAAGGGATTAATTTAAAGGAAATTAATTAAGGAGTAATTAATTTATTTGATGGGGTAATTAAGGGTAGTTAATTACTGAATGGTATTAATCAGGGGTGATTAATAAATATGGTTTAATTAAAATGTAATTTGAAATCATTAATAAATATAATTAATGATGTAATTAAGGGTTGATCAATTAAGATTAATTAATCAATAATAAGTGATTAAAGAGTAATTAATTAGTGTAATTAAAGATTAATGTAATTAATTATAGTTAATTAATTTATGAAGTAATTAAGGTTAATTACTGTGATTGGTTAAGGATAATTAATTTGTGAAATTAATTTAAGGATAATTATTTGAATATAATTAAAGTTTAATTAATCAAGGGTAATTGAAATGAATAATTAGTGAATGATTTATTAATTAATTGGTAATTGATTAATAGTTATATAAGCAAGATTTACAACGGTGAAGTAATTAATTTAATTTACTTTAAATTAATTAGAGATGAATTAATTAATTTAATTTAATTTAAATTAATTATAGCTGATGTGATTGCTTATGTTTGGATGGATGATATTGTTTACCTTGAATGGTTTGAGATCTCAAATATAAGATAAGTGATGCTGTGTGATATGGATGCTTTGTTTGAAGTATGATGATAATATGGATTATTTGTTGTGGTGATAATATGAATTATCTATTGATGATGACAATGTAAATTATCTATTGTGATATTGTGAATTATCTATATGTGTGTATATAGATAATTGAATTGAATTGTTTTAACTTTAAAACAACTTGGCCTTTAAAATGGCATTTGGATTTCGATGAGACTGGGATCGGGTTTCCATACTTGGACATCCGAAAACCACATCGATCCAAATTACGATAGGTCGTGAATTTGAAGTGAAGATGAAGATTCAGAGTGCAAGGGTTATCGTCGTTAACTCTGAGGGTGATTCCAAAATGAGTGTAACGAGATAATGCCTTCGGTTTCGTTCGAACTTGGAACGAACTTGTATGGATTGAATGCTTTCAGAACATCGTCAGGTAAGCGATGAGCATTCTAAGAGATGTGTTCTCTAAAGGTAATCGTAGCCTCAAGCCTCAGTAACCGGGAATGGCTAAAACAAGGGATGTGCAGCAAGGTTAGGTGGGTAGCACCCCAGCAGGACGAGATACACCCCTGTCTAGATGTCCCTTTTTATTTCGGCTGTGTGGGAAGTTTTGAGCTCCAACTGCTGGGGTTATCTTGTTCAGGACTGTTCAGTAAGGAATGGTTCCGGCCTTGCGTTGTAGGGGGTCGGGAGTGATCCTCGGTATGGTGATCTAGGCCACGTACTGTGACGGGCGGTACCCCAGTAGCCCTGCCATTGTATGGAATCCAATATCCAATAAGTGCCATACGTATTAGTTGTGCCCAACTATGTTGGAATGTGAGATGTAAGCATTTCATCTATTTCTGTATTTTACTTGAAAACCCTAGACCCTATTATAATATCACTGGATTTCCTATAAAATGTTTTGGTTAGCGTAAGGTATAAACTTACCCATGTTTATGTATGGGAAGTCTTATGTGATACCTTTTGTTTTCTAAGGTTTTTAAAAGTTAAGCAACTTTAACCTGTTACTCACACCAGACCCATCTATGACCCGGAGTTTATTTCTGTTTTTCCCAAACTTTCGGGTACTCAAATTTTTACGAGTAGCCAAGGGATTCAGGTTAGCTTTGATGAATTTTGGAGGAGGAATGGAGCAGAAGGCTTCGGCGTTGTAGTTATATATAGTGTTCCGCTGTGTTGGTTTCTCTGTGTTATTTTCTCTGAGTTGTATTGAGATGTAATAACTAGACAGGTGTTTATAACTGTCTAATATGTGATGTACTATCTGTGTAACTCTGATGGATATTGTATATTATGTAATACTTATGTGATTAATATAATTTATTCATTCCACTGTTGAGATTCTGATATTGTTTCTTCTTTCTTCTCTATCTTTTCTCTTTTCTATCCCTTTCTTTCTTCAAGATGATACGTCTTTCTGTGGATAGAAGGGCGGGTCGTCACAAGAATGTTATACTTGTTGCCATACCCCTTAGGCATATGGCTCCCAGAGAATGGTGTGAGATTAATAAACATGAATGAGTTGTTGGAGAAAGGTTTTATTGGGAGATGCATTTCATAATGGGGAGCACTAATAATCTTTGCCACTAAAACAGATAGCTCTTTAAACTTTTCATCAATCATCAAGAATTCAATAAGCTAACAAAGAAGAGTCCTTATCCGCTGCCACGAATAGACAATCACTTCGATCAGTTAGTTGGACCAAAGTTATTCTTTTAGCTTCACCTAGATCGGACTTCGTCAGTTGCATGTAGCTGAGAATAGTATTTAAAAAATGGCTTTTCATACACCCGACGGACTTTATGAGTAGTTAGTTATGCAATTTGGACTATCTAATGCACCAGCATATTTGGTCGACGTCATGTATCGAGTCTTTAGGGGATTACTGAATAGATTCATGGTGGTATTTGTTGATGACATACTTGTCTATTCGAAAAGCTAAGAAGAGCACAAGTTGCATTAAGGAGAAGTGCTCAACGCACTCCAAAGGCATAAGTTGAATGAGAAATTTGCAAATGTTCAAGGAGGTCCTCTTTCTAGGATATGTTTCCGAGCATAGACAATCAACCGATCCTAGTAAAGTTTCTATAGTACGAGATTGGCACGAACTGAAAAGTTCTATGGAGATGAGAAATTTTCTTGGTTTAGCTGGCTATTATAGGAATTTCACTAAGCATTTCACTGAAATTTCCACACCGTTGACATGCCTTACCATGAAGAATTTATTTTTCTCATGGAACTTGGATTACGAGCATGCTTTTATTAAGATAAAGGAGCTCTAGACTAGTGCACCCATTTTAGTACCTCATGATGATTCAAAGGTGTTTGCAGTATATACCAATGCTTGTGGTACATAATTGTGTATTGTTTTGATGTAGGAGGGTAGGATTATTTGTTATGCTATTAGACAATTGAAAGTACATGACATAAACTATCTAACTCATGATCTTGAGTCTATGTCTATTGTTTTTTCCCTGAGATCTTGGAGGCATTATCTTTTGGAAGAGCGGTTTGAGTTATTCATGTATCATATGTCTATAAATTATTTGTTTTACTAAAGAGATACAAGTTTGAGGTAGCAGAGGTGGATGAATTTCTTGGCATCGTATGATTTCAGTTTCTCCAATACTCCAAACAAAGGCAATCTTGTAGCCAATATACCCAGAAGAAAGCATGTGATGCTAAGCCCTATGTTTTTGGAATGGAGGAACTTGTAGCTAGTTTCTACATTTGATTTTTGACCTTCATGAGACATTCGGCTATTGGTTTTTCTATGTTTAGACTTCACTTAAGGAGATATTTGTTTAAGTCAGAAGCAAGACACGGAGTTATTGGGTATTTTTGAGAAGTTGAATAAAGGAGAACATTTGAATCATTTGAACTGTTATTCCATTGAAACTAGAGGATGGGTTCTAAGAAAGGTAGGTTGTGTGTTCCTCTTATCAAGAAGATTATTTACTTGGTACTACAAGAGTCCCATTATTCTAGGATGATCGTACATCCCAATAGTGACAAAATGTATCGTGAAATAAAGAGAGTATTTTATTGGCCATTTATGGAAAGGCATGTAGTAAGTTTGTTTCCAAGTGTGTGACTTATTAGAGAGTAAAGACAGAGTAGAAGAATCCTGATGGATTATTGTAGCCTTTGGATATTCCGCAGTCGAAGTGGGAGAGTATCTCTATGGATTTTGTTGATGGGCTACCTAGGAGTAGAAGAGGGAATGAGAGTTTTTGGGTCATAGTCCATCGGCTAACAAAATGCGTTCATTTTATTCCGATTAGGAGTATAAGGATAGCTGCATCTTTGGCAACCTTATACATGAGAAAGATAGTTCGTTTGTGTGGAGTTCCTTCTAGTATTATTAGTGATCAAGACCCACTTTTCGTCAACGTATTCTGGAGGAGTCTTCAAGAGCCTTTAGACAGTGAACTAAATTTGAGTACCGCATATTAGCCAAAGACGGACAGATAAACTTAGAGGGTGAATAGGGTACTAAAAGATTTGTTGTGGATGTGTGTGTTGGACTTTGGACCGGTGTGCCGGAAATTGCAGGTTGTCAAGGACAAGGTTTAGATATTTGATTTAGATTTAATTAGAAATTAATAAGGAAGGTTTTTAAAGAGAGGAAAGAGAAAAGGTTTCTTTCTCTCAATAAAAATTAAACCTTCCACATTAATTCATCACTTCCTTCTTCCTCTAGCTGTTACTGTCATGCACTCTTCCTCTATGGCTGAAATACAATTCAATCAAACAAAATTAAAGAAAAGTGGTTCATCCAATCTTAGCAACATCGAGTGGCGATTCAAGCAATATAGGAGACGACTCACAAATCATGATGCTACAAAGGGCAAGATCTTTTAGGTATAATTCTATCTCATATTATTCATTCATAAGGTTCAATCCTGGCCTAAGTTCATATATATGCAAGCATTTTATTACCACTTATTAGATTTGACTCAAAATTATTTATGTGTTGTGATTAATTAAACACGAAAACAATTATTTGTATACATATTTATGAAAAATTGATTATTAATGTATATTTGATTTTGGCCCAAATGAAGTATAGATACGTATATACATATATATAAACATATAATGTAAATTTAATTTATTTAAATAATAAATATGATATTCAAATGTTTAAATTTTTTATAAACATCCTATTTTATTTGGAATAGTAAAAATTTTGAATTAAAACATTTGATTAAGTCAATCATGATATTGCTTTGAACTGATCTACTGGATATATATTTTTTGTGATATTTCAGATCTAAATTACAATGCTTGGAGAACTAAGGAATTGCATTTTTATTTTCATTTAGAGATTAGGATTTAATTAGGAGTTTGTAAAAGTGGAAGGTGGAATTATTCAAAGATATTTATGTTTCCTATTTCCTCTTTAAATACATATTTGATTAGATCAAGTCTAGCATATACATATTTCCATTTCTTTTAAACAGCAAAACTTCATCAAAGTTTAAAGTCGTCTACTTTTAATTATATAGCTTTTTTTTCTAATACATAACAAGTGTCGATTTAACACATACATACAAATATATATATATGTATGTATGTATATGTGTGTGTCTCTAAATTATATATATATATAGTGCTATTAGTATGTGTATACAAACCATATACATGTAATTTAGTATATGTAAAAATATGCGTATACTAAGATGTGATCCCGTCTTTTGGCAAGGCCGTGACAATAAGGATTTGACTAGAAACTAAAGACAATCCGTCCCGAAGATCGGTTAAACACAGGTTCACTATGGCACTGGCAAATTTGATCCAAGTTCAGATCAAGCTACAATTAACATGGTACGACAAACAAAGCTATGAAAGGAAATATTCAAAATTTCAGGTCAATCGGAGTTCGTATGCTCAAGTTATGGATCGGTCAAAATTCATGAAAAAGATTTCAGTTCGTATCCATCAAAATCCATCCTCCTTGTATCCATCAAGCAGTAGCATCTCTTAGATTGATCCGAGATCATTTGCTTTGCAACTTCCTACTTCATATCGATCCTATTTTTGTATATTCTGTATCGATCGATCAAACGATCGATAAGAACTAATGACCATTTGATCGATACGAAGGCGAGGGCATTGGATTGATATGAAGGGCAGAGTTCCAGATGGATATGAAGGAATAGGTCAAACCAAAGGAAGCAGTCAACAAGCATGAAATATAGATCTCCTCGGAATTTTCGCTCTACATCATCAATGTGCATCTGATCGATACAAAGAAGCATCGGTAAGAAGGTTGATCGATACGAAGCGATCAATATGCAACCATCAGCCATTCTACAAAACCAACCTTGGACCGATCATAACTCAAAATCTACAAGTCCAAATGCTATGAAATTTTCACAGGAGCTTGCTCACTACCTCAAGAATGTCTTCGATCGATCGCAGCCCAAATGAATGAAATCTTGATCGATACGAAAATGGTTGGGATCGATCCAAATTGATCCCAAATGGTCCGTGATCAATCTAGTGGGCCCGCCCACGTATGAGAAGGAGTATTCCAAGTTCAGGGGCAGATATTTCAGACCTACACCTATAAATGTCACCCCTACGCCTATAGGAAAAGGACTTTTGACTCTACTATGTGGTTACTTTGCCACAACTCCATTGTAACTTGATTCTTAGAGTATTGTACTATTGTAATCAATTGTCAATCATCAATAAACAGCAAAACATTCAACGTGGACATAGGCTACAACGCCGAACCACTATAATTTCTTGTCTTTTTCTATTTCTGCATGCTTTTTAATTGGTGTGATTGCCAGATTAGCCTCTTTTTCCATTTAATTTCTTCACTTTGATCTCTTCAATCACATCCGAAGAGTGTTGTGCCCAATTTTGGTATAAACACTTTGGTGCTTTCATTGAGAAAGCTCTGTTTTTCTCCGATTCATTGGATCTACTGCCATTGTTGGATTGCTAAAATCTAAGGAGGAGATCCAAATCTATTTTCATGTGGTTCCTTCCATTCTACTCAGATTACTCGAGATCTGGGAAAGAGCTACATTAACCATGGTGCGTACTACAAGAACAGCTTCAAATGCTACCGATCCAAAAGGAAGAGATAGGTAAAATCCCATGTAAATGACTACCGCAGGCTAGACATCAGCTAGAGCTTCAAATCCACAAGGTCCTGTGACTAGAGAGGAGTTCCAGATCCTCATGCAAGAGCTCACTTAGAGCTGTCAAGTGCTCACCCAACAGATCCGTGCCAATATGGAGCTCGCAAACTAGCTAAACGAGGAAAGGCGAATGAGATATAGGAGGTATCATGTCTTACATTCCTTGACTGAAAGCTCAGCTTCATTTGACTTCAACCACAGATCTACACGTCGTTGGCTGGATGGAAATTATGCAGAAGCCTCTGGGCATCAATGTTCTGTGAATCTCGGACAAGCCTAGATTGATCCTTCTACAACGCACCAAGCTTGACCCTCCTCCCGAGGAGGGGCACTTCCTTATCATACCATCCATAACCATGCAGCTGCTGCCACTATAGATCTGGAAGCTGAGATTGAGAACCAGCCAGATCTAACAGTTTGACAACATATCCACGCTTATGAACCCTATGTTCCCAAAGATCGGGAGCCAAGGAGGCGAGGAACGGATCGTCGACAGTGCCCGGACCATCCCCACAACATGGAACCCAACCATGCCTTGGCCCCGAATGTCCAAATGCCTGGCATTCTAACCATGATTCACTAAATGATCCGTGAAAGTTAAGGTATTTCTAATGACGATTGGGTAATCTCCCGAAGTCATACTCAGTTCACCAACGACATACTTTATGCTGAGCCACCTTGCCGATTCAGGATGCCTACCTTGCCTATGTACGAAGGAAGTTTAGATCATAACTAGCATATATTAATGTATGAATGGCTTATGAATTCCACTCGGGCTAATGATGCGGTCAAGTGTAGGAGTTTCCATATCTCTTTGGGGGGGATTGCAACTGTGTGGTTCACTCGTCTACCACACATATCCATTTCAAGTTTCGATCAATTGGCTATAAAGTTTGTCGAACAGGTATGCATGTTACAAGACCGAAGGATGACAACACCTTGTCCTATGTCACTCAATCTCCAGGAGAGACTCTTAGGCATTACCTGGAAAGGTTTCATGCTGCCTGTGCCGAGGTCAGAAACCCCAATGATAATTCTATTTTGATGGAATTAACTAAAAAATCGATCCTGATTCCAAGTTTGGCAATTGGTTGGTTGGGAAACCCCTCGCTTCGTTGGGTCGTTTCAATGCCAAGGCAGCCTAGTTTTTGAGGAGAGAAGATGCTAGACGATATAGGAAGCACGACGATGCAGGGTCTAGTGTTCAAGGCATTCAAAGTAATGTTGTTATGAAATAGACTGAAGAGAATTCTGGCAAAGTACAATTGAACATGTAGAACAAGCAAGGTCATCAAAAGGGCAATGGAGGACAGCGGAAGAAACGAGACCTAAATCGTGCACCGAGACCCAGAGTTCCCATGTTCTACCGATATACCCTTTTAAACACATCGTTGGAAAATGTTTACCTTCAGACTTGTAATACCAGACAGTATAAGAAGCTAGCTCCAAAGCCACCATTTGAGAAACAAATTTAGACTAGAAAATTCTGCTGACTTCATAATTTTTATGGTCATTACACGAATGAGTGCCATCGCTTCCAAGACATCATTGAGAAATTAATTAGAGAAAGGAAGTTAGAACAGTTTGTTCGGGCACTGCAGGATGAAGGTACGGGCCCATCTAATCCGAATCAAGGACAAGGCCAAGCTAGGCTCAAAGAACCAACGCATACTGGGGGGAGGTTGGTTATAAACATAGTGAGTGGTGGTCCTCATCCACCTGATCAGAGTTGGAAGGAAATGGAGTCATATGCTAGTTCGATTAGGCATGTAGATTTTGAGTGTTGTAGTAATTTTGATGACAGGCCCCGGCGAAACAACAGAGAATGATGACAGACGACATCGTTTTCAGAAACCAAGATGCTGATAGAGTCTAGGCCTCCACTATCAATTTGTTAGTCATTTCAGCCTAGATAGCCCCTGCTTGGATGAAGAAGATGTTGGTCGATAGCGAAAGCTCTGTGAATATTCATTTTAAGCAAGCTTACAACCAAATGAAAATGAAGGAAAAAGATCTAAAACTGTGTTAGTCTGTATACATGGTTTTAACGGAAGCACAACTAAGCCATCTGGGATGGTGGAGTTGCCAGTTGAGTTAGGTATTGGAGATCACCAGAGAGTTCAGATGCTGCAGTTTGTTGTATTGGACATTCATTCCATCTATAATGCTTTCTTGGGTCGAGCAACCCTTGCTGAATTCAAGGCAGCGATTGCCCTATGGTGTTTGACTTTGAAGTTCCCCACCGATAATGGGGTTGGAGTTGTACATGGTGATTAGGCAGCTGGACACGCCTGTTATGTTGTTGAGCTGCGGCATGCGCTACGTAAAGAGAAAGGCAAGGGCATAGAGGAATCTCTCTGCATCCATTTTTTAGAGAATTGACAGCTAACGCCTGGGCCTAGGCCCAGGCGCCAGAACTTGTTCTTTAAAGATCTTGATCCCTGAGACAATAGTGATGAAAAGGAGGTCAAAGACAATCAGGCCTCCCTAGCAGAGTTGACGATCGATGTTCCGATCCATGACAATGACTATTCCAGAATGATAAAGGTCGGATCCCAACTTAGCCACCAGATGAGACGAAATTGGTTGATATTCTCCGAGCAAACCTTGATGTGTTTGCTTGGACTCATTCAGACATGTGTGGATCTTACCGGACATCACGAGCCATGCATTAAATATTAACCTGCGGCATGTCCTGGTCAAACAAAAAAGGAGTGCTATGCATCCAAAGAGATCTGCCATCCTGAAGGAAGAGGTAAATAAACTCAAGTCGAATGGGTTTATCCGTGAAGCTTTATACCCGGAGTGGGTGTCCAACCCAGTGCTTGTCAGAAAATCAAACGAGAAATGGCAAACATGTATGGACTACTCAGATTTGAATAAAGCCTGCCCGGAAGACAGTTTCCCTCTTCCCATGATTGATCAACTAGTGGATTCAACAGCTGGACATGAGCTCTTATCTTTCATGGATGCGTATTCCGACTATAATCAAATACCGATGCATCTACCTGACAAGGAACATATTAGCTTTGTCATTGATCTGGGATTTTATTGCTATAAGGTGATGCCGTTTGGACTTAAAAACACTGGAGCAACTTATCAAAGGTTCGTGAACCGAATGTTCGCTAACCAGATCAGAAAGACCATGGAGATGTACGTGGACGACATGCTCATGATGTCGTGACTGTCCATCAACCATGTCAATGATTTGGTAACAATGTTTAACATACTCCGACAGTATAGAATGAGGCTCAATCCATTAAATTGCCATTTCGGAGTTGCATCGAGAACGTTCCTTGGATTCATCGTCAGTGCCAAAGGAATTGAAGCCAGTCCGAAGGAAATCTAGACGATTTGGAATCTCGAAACTCCTAGAACCATAAAGCAAGTACAAAGCCTCAACGTGAAGGTGGCAGCCTTATGCAGATTTATTTCCAAATCCACAAACAAGTGCATCCCTTTCTTTGATATGATCAGAAAACAAAAGCGGAACTTCAAATGGATGGAGAGTGTGAAGGCACGTTCCAAGCATTAGTTCAACATTTGGCGACACCTCTCATTTTGTCGAAGCCGATTGATCGCAAGAGATTATACATTTATCTGGCAGTTTCAGCAAATGTGGTCAGTGCTACGCTAATTCGGGAAGAGGATCGGATCCAACGACCCATCTATTATATCAGCAAAATATTGACAGGAGCAGAAAGAAACTACCCGAAGTTAGAAAAGCTGGCTTATTGTCTTGTCATAGCCTTGAGAAAGCTCCGTCCATATTTCCAGGCTCATCCGATCATAGTCTACACCGACCAGCCGTTACGACAAATCCTAACACGACTTGAGACGTCTGGTAGATTGCTCAAGTGGAACATCGAGTTGAGTCAATTTGATATCACTTATACACCGAGACGAGCCATCCAAGATAAGTTCTGGCGAACTTCATAATCGTACTATAATAGAAGACTTTCCCAAAGCCAGTGAATCTCCTAAGCATGTGTGGAAGCTATTCACAAATGGTGCATCAAATGACCGTTGCTCAGGCGTTGGAGTGGTACTCAAAACGCTAGAAGGCTGATCCATTATTCTATGCTTTGAATTTTGACTACCACGCAACTAATAACGAAGCCAAGTACGAAGCTTTATTTGCTAGACTTAGGCTTGCCAGAGACTTGGGAATCATTACTGTGATTTGCAATTGGTCGTATGCCAGGTTTGAGGAGAGTATCAAGCTAGAGATCGGAGATTGGCTACCTACCTTACTCGGGTTCAAGAAGTGTTGAATCAGTTTGACTATTATGCTATTCATTATATACCCCGAGAGCACAATCAAAAAGCTGATTCTTTAGCGAAACTGGCTAGCAATGGCGAAGCAGAACAGATGGGACCCATCCTCGTCGATACACTTACCGCTTCGAATATTGACCAGATGGAGACAGACTGGGTGCGTGAGGCAATGCCCAAGAAGGATTCACGGATGACTCCATTCAAAAACTGTCTTGAGCATGGAGCTTTACCCAGGCACAAAAGCAAGAAAAGATAGATTCTTTGAAAAGCTTCATGATTTGTTATCCAGAATGGAGTCTTATACAAGAGAGGGTATTATATTCCTTTACTAAGGTGTATAGCCCATGATGAAATCAAACTAGTGTTGCACGACATGCACGGGGAGAGTGTGGCGACCACACTTGGGGCTAAGCTCTTGCAAAAAAGATACTCAGATATGGATATTGCCGGCCAATCATCAATCGAGACATATTTTCTTATGCCAAGAGATGTGATAGATGCCAGAAGCATGCCAGGATTCCAAGAGCCCCGCCTATCGAAATCACACAGATGGTAAGTCCATGGCCGTTTTCCATATGGGGAATTGATATAATAGGGTCATTACCTTTAGCCAAGGGTGGTGCGAAGTACGCCATCATTGCCGTTGATTACTTTGCTAAATGGGTGAAAGCTGAGCCCCTTGCCACTGTTACGACGAAGAAAGTGATCAACTTTGTTGTGCACAACATCATCTGTCGCTTTGGCCATCCACGCACCATTATAACTGATGATGGGACCCAATTCGGTAGTGTCGAGTTCAAAGATTTCTATCAATGCTACCACATCCAGAAGAAGTTCTAAGCAGTAGCACACCCTCAAGCGAATGGACAAGTCAAAGCTGTCAACAAAGTTATCAAGTCCATTCTAAAGAAACGACTGGAGAAGGCTGGTGGTAAGTGGGTCAATGAGCTTACCATGGCCCTATGTGCATATCGAACTACTCACAAGTCCGCGTTAGGTCACGCTCCGTTTGCGCATTCCTACAGCTCCGAAGCTGTTATTCCAGTTGAACTAGAAGTACCTTCTCATTGTGTGACCTATTATGATCCAAAGATTAACGCCATCTTACTTGCAGAATTTTTGGATTTATTGGATGAGAAGTGTGAAGAGGCTGATTTGAGGGAAGCCACACACCACAGTCGAGTTGCCTGGTTATAAAACGCTAAGATTTAACCCAGAACCTTCAAAGTTGGCGATCTCATACTCAAGAGAATTTATCTGGTCCCTTCAAACATGAAACCGACATGAGAAGGACCGTACGTTATTGAGCAGAGACTTAGAAATGGCACATTCAAACTATCAACTGTTGATGGTCTTGCTTTACCAAGAGCATGGAACAACGAGAGTCTCCATCGCTATTACACATAACTGGATTTTATTCCTTTCGTTTGCTTTTCCTTTGAAATTTATTTATGTATTTTTTGAATCTGAACTTGTAATAAGGCAACTGACTTTGCCGTACCTTCTTATTTCAGCAATGCAATGCAAACTCATCAAGTAGATAAACAATTTATGAAATGCATCGTGCGACCGTCATGATGTACAAAGAGCTAAGTTCCATCTCAATGTGTGATTTATTCAAATTAGGAGTGATCGTGATCCGACCGGTCACTCACTAAGTGAAACCCCAAGCTCTGGGGAAAGCAACAATAAAGTAAAATGGATTGAAACACGGTAATCCTCTCACAAACTCCAGCTCCTGGAGTGCGAGTTGGAGTACAAATACTCCAAAGCACGGGACAAGGGGGTGGATCCATCCTCTCGTGACTTCGCCCTCATTTAATCCAAGCTCGAAGAGGATGGACTCGTCCATTTATAAATTCGATTGCCAACTCAAGTTAGATGTGATCCGACCGTCCACAACCCTGATCAACTCCTTGTTCCTGGAGTGCGAACAAGATCCTAATACTTAAACAGATGTGATTGACCATCTGTCAACCAACTTTGGTCCTAAGAGTGTGGACTGGAGTATAAACACCAAATGGGTGTGACTGACCACCCATCAACCAACTCCAAATCCCGGAGTGTGAACTGGAGTATAAACATTAAACGAGTGTCACTGACCACCCACCAACTAACTTTGATCGCGAGAGGACAGACTGGAGCATAACCATCAAATGGGTGTGAATGAACACCCATCAACTAATCATGGTCCCGAGAGCATGGACCGAAGCATAAACACTAAAAGGGTGTGATCGACCACTCGTAAAACAACTTATGTCCCCAGAGTGTGGACGTAATCCAAAACATTAAATTGGTGTGACTGACCATCCATCAACTAACTCTAGCCTCGAGAGCGCGGACTGGAGTATGAACACCAAACGGGTGTGACTGACCACCCGTAAAATAATTTATGTCCCTGGAGTGTGGACATAATTCCGAATACCGAACAAGAGTGAATCGACCACTCAAACTCATTTTACTTTAACTTTGTTCCGACATAGTTAAATTAAAATTAGAAAAGGCAGAAGACAACTGCCGACCAAATGCTTCAATTTATCCCCAAGACTAGGGCATAACTCAAGTACTAGCCACTGACCGAGACAGCACAACGTTGGGACTTGACTCCATGTCTGGTTAAGACCTGAAGCCATTACTTCAGGACTTAACAATAGACTCAAGTTCGACTCCAAGACTAAAACCTCACAAGTACATTGAGTGAAACGCGAGTGCTAAAATACTTGAACAAATAAATACAGAGTTATGCTGGAAAAACAAAATGAAGTTTATTTCCATTATTCTTTGAAAAAGATAAGTACAAAAACTTATTCGAAGAATTCCTATAAGCAGGGCCTAAACCCGCATCTATACATGGCCTACAAAAAGCAAAAGAGAATCCTATACGCGCTATCTACAAAAAGAAGAAGCAAAAGTGCAAATCTACGCCTTTGATTTCTTCTTCTTGCTCTTCTTTCCCATAGACCCGCTTGTACTGCCACCCGGCCCTCTCTTCGAGCCTTTACCTCCCTGGCCCGCACCAGCTGGTTTGTCTTCGGTCGAGGAAATTACAACCGTCTCCTCCTCGAAACTCACATGGACCAGAGTGTCCTCTGCATGAGGGGCTGGAGGGATGGTGGTACTTTCGATGTTAGAACACAAAGGAGTGCCCGTAACAATGATTGTACCACTAGGAGAAATGACAAGTAGGGGAACCAGGCCAGGACCCGCCATGCCATCAACCTTGCGAGCCTGCTCGGCTTGCTCCATTTCGGTCTTGATCTCTTCCATTATTTGCTCAGCCTGGTCCGCACGAACACTCATCAGAATGCTACTAGTAGGGCCTGAGGAGCCCGTAATGATCACATCATCATCTATGCTGAAGGGCTTTTCAATGTTCGGGTTGCTCGGATGAGTGAGGAGTGCTTCTAACATTTGTTCATCAAGCACGCAGCTACTTTCGTGCATCTCCCCAGTCGATGTAGCGACCGTTGTAGTTGTGGCCTTCATCATTATAGCCTCCTGCTCATGATGCATTTCTTGGGATGCAGGAGAATCGACCGATGCAGAATCTAGAGATGAATAAAGATAGGAGAAAATATTAGTAATGTCTTTTGACAGTGTTCTTACGTTCGAGTGAAAGGAGAAGTGTTTAGAATAATTTTCTCAGTTTGGCTCCCCAGTTGAGCCGACACGCCTTCCGAACCACGCTCAGTTACCGGAGATAGGTGCGGCTGATCAGGGTCGTATCCTGGAACAACTGGAAGATCAATAGAAGAAGTAGGATTAGATTGAGAGGCTTGGAGTGCTTCGAAGCTAGCTTCATGATGTTCAACTCCAGATCCTTCTCCAGCATTCGGATACTTATTAGCAAGCTTTTCCTTTTCGAGAGAAACGATAGTGTCGTGGAGGACATTTGGATCATCTTTGACAAGTATTTGATTTTACAGTTCGAATTCATCGATGGTTGTAGTGTTACAAGTCACCTTCTTGTGCTCCACCAAATGGCTCCAAGCCTTGTATAATTGAAAAGGATAATCTTCATAGAGACAGGTTAGGTTGTGGTTTCTTAAAATGTTATCATTGTATGTAACTAGGAGATCTTCAAATTCATTCTCCATCCTGGCCTCCACCACTTTAATTTCATTCTCAATTCTGGCCTCGGCTTCCTGAGCCATTAAGTTTTCCGCATCCCTTTCATCCTTGAGTATCACTACCTATTTGCATGCATCCTGGAAAGATTTGTTGGCCTCCTCCTTGTCCTTGATGGTCTCGAAAAAAACTCCTTTACCTCATTGAGCTCTTTCACTACAGCATCTCTCTCCTCCTTGACAAGGGTATTCCGGTGGCCCATCTCCTAAATCACGTCCATATGAGACTCTCGCATTTTTTCCATGGACTTTTTTTCCGTTTCGGCTCTCTTATCAGCCTCCATCTTTGATTTCCATGAAGACTTGGCTTCATTATCTAGCACTTCTATTATCCGATTTTTTTGAGCGAGATCGATCTACATTTTCTCATTCATCTTAGCCCGCTCAAAAGCAACCGCTGAAGCCTTTTCTGCAGTTTTCACCCACTCCTGGTACTGTTTGTAGACATCATGCACGTAGTCCTGTACCAGTTTTTCTACATCATTGGGAATTATTTTCAAGTTCAGAGGGAAATGGAAGCCATCAAAGCTGATATTTGGGAAGTCTTACTTTAACTTAGCAATCTGAATGGCTCCCTCTCCGGTGGGTTCTATAGTGGCCGGTTCTGTAACGACGGAAGCTTCCGCCTCAGCCCTACAGTGTTTTTTGCTAGATTTTGAAGTACGAGGAGGCACTATTTGGTAGGAAGTCTCAGAAGGTTGTCTGTAGGAGCCGAAGAGTTTTGATTAACCTTTAAGGGGATGCGATCGCGACCGAGAGCGATGCATATATTTCTGCGGCCTCTCCCTCTCCTTTTTATAACACTCACGCTCCTGGCTAGAGTGATGGTCATAGTCATAATCTCTTTCAGATTCGTGCTTATAAGACATGGAGTGAGAGCTAGATGTGCGGCATTTAGAACAAAGACTACTAAGCATCGACCCCTGTCTCACCATTGTGTCGGCAAAATGAAAAGAGAAGTAGAATTAGTTATCTCCTAAAACTAGAAAACATGTGAATAGAAGTTGTGTGATGCCGTGAAATGTGTGTATGCATGTGAAAACCCCCAACCAACCGATTGTGGTGGCCTTGCTCGCAAAAGTTGGCTCCCCTACATCTAAAGCACTTAATGCTGCATCGTTTTGGGATGGGAAGTGAAGTCCCTCTAATCAAAAGTCCTGAAATGAAGCCAAGTCATCTGGAATAAGGATATCCGCCAATTCTTTCAATGAACTCTCCATTAGCGAAGGAGAAGTCTCCCGACTTATAGTAGTTGCAGTAGGTAGAGATACCACAATGGTTTTACGTCTCTAGGATTTATAGGCAAGAGTCTTGCCTATTCTTTTCAACTCGGATGATCGAAGACTCTACGAAGGCACAACTGCAGGCTCGTCCATGGCTGGCGTGCTCTCATCATCGCCTTGTTCAATGATTACGACCCCAGGAGCACTTTGAACTCCCCCAACTGGGGGCAAAATAGGAGCTTTCCTTCTTACTTGCCTCACCGGAGCCATCCTAGGAACTCCTACTAGCTCGATGCTTTGATTTACCTTATCATCCCCACGGCGATTAAGTTTTCATCGATAAGGACTTTATCGATTTCTCTGAGCTCGGTCGGCACCAATTGGAGAATCCTTACTATCTCCTTAAATTGTGCTCCTTCGGGCCGCGGAATCGAAGCTACAAAAGAAGTGAAATATTAGCATCAACTTATATTATCCAGTTAATTGACGAAGAAGTTAAAGCACTTACGTCTAACTAACCACTGTCTGGCAAATCTTGGTAGGCATCGAACGAAGAACCATTCGGTTTTAAGTGGCTTAATTTACTCCAAGCGCCCTCCACTACTTGGAAATTTTGGATTGCTTCTAAGAAGGTGAATGAAGGGTTGTCCCTACGACATTTGACATTAAAAAGATATCTGATTTCCTCGATAGGAAGGGGCCAGAGAAATGCTCCACGAAGATAATATACAAGCTATTGAGCAGAGCATATCCGTTTGGATGCAATTGAGAATGTGAAATCCTCAAAAAATACAACACTTCCTGGATAAATTGATTGAACGGGGGCAACGTTCCGGCTAAGTACATGAACTATTGCAAGTAGTATAACTTTCTAGGGATTGTGGGCTTTGTCTTCCGACCCCGGTAATTAAACATCATTTAAAGAGAATCTGTGACTAAGGCAGATCTTGCCTAACATTTCTTCGGAGATTTTAAAACAAACCGAGTCCTCCGGATTAGAACCAACACTGCATCCGGCAGTTCGTCTGGAGCAGGACTTGCTACATCAGCCGCGATTTCTAGTATTTCTATAATGGGAAGTGGAGAACTCTGAACTTCTTCCTTCCCTAAGATTTCGAGATCCATAACTATTGAACTCAATAAAAATCATCATTAGATGGCAATAAACCCTTGTTCCCCCTGACGTAAAGTGAGTGATCGTGTTGTGTAGTGCAGTGCTACATAATACTTTAAATTTCTACTAGTTCGAAAGGCGGTAAAACAATAGGACTTCGAGACTCAATCAGAGTGACCGTCATCACTGACCGTCCCAACCATGCCATCCCGACTTCGAAGAACGGTCCTTAATAAAATTCATTAAGTTTGTCAAATTACAGTTCCATCGACGAGCTTTGAAGGATAGTCAAATATGCAATTTAATGGTCAAGTCCAGCTATGCAAGGCTAAAGCTCGTCGAAGTCAAGTATTCGAATATGAAAAAGTTCATATCCATTGAAGTTCAAACTTGGATTGTTCCACAAGAGCTCGGCTTTGTATGGATCATGAAAGTTAGGTTTTGTGTCGATCACAAAACCTCAGCTTCGTATCGATCGTTCCAAGCATCCGAGCACTTCGTATCGATCACACGACCATGGCTTCGTATCGATAACTCCGGATCGATACGAACTCCCACAATTACAAATCGATACGAAGTTGCTCCCTCCATCCATCATTTCCAGATCGATATGAACTTCCACATTAACTCCATTGTCCCAATCAACTGCTCTTCTTCTTCCCTAAGTTGAACTCCATTACTACCTTCTCGACCTCACTCCAACCATATTCTGGTGTCGTCAACGCTGTAATTGGCCATGACCTTGGATGAAATGGCATCGAGCTTTAAGTCTTATCATTTTAGAGTGGATTTACTCAGTTAATTACCTAAGTTTAAAGGAATTGGGTCAAAGGATTAGTAGGTTAACTGTTTGGAGACGAAGACTTTGGAACTTTTCCTCTATTTAGATCGAAGCAGATATGAAAGAAAGAGCAAGTAAGAAAATTTAGCTAAGTACAAATGGTATATATACGAATTCGTAACCAAGGTAGAAAATGCTTCGTATCCCAGTAGCAAAAACAGATTGAAGCGGTCAAAAGTGGTATCGATACGAAAGACGCTGAGCAAGCATACCTAGAACGATCATTTCCATCGATACGAAGGCATAGCTTCGTATCCATCAACTCAAAGTGATCCATAGGTTAGTACTTCGTATCCATCAATGATCGTTCATCCATTTCGTATCCATCGATACGAAGCCCATCGATACGAAAGTCACTACATGATCGTTTTTAAGCAACTCAACTCCATAGATACGAAACATCTATTTCGTATTCATCTGCTCGAAGACCCAAGACCTCGTATCCATCGATATAAAGCATCCCTCGGGACTATCCGTTTCGTATCGATGATCATCGATACGAAACCTACACTCCAACATCTCAAATTGATCCAGGAAAGGATCGATACGAAACTCGATCAGAAGAACTTGAAAATGACCCATGAACGAGCAAACATGAATAGGAGTTAGGTTAACATACGTGCATGCATAACAAACTAACATTCGATTTTCAAAATTAACAGGAATTGAGTGCTTACCTATTTACAATCAGAATAGTGAACAAACAATTGCTAGCACTCGACCTTCAGTTACAACAAAACACTACATGATCATTGGCAGTCAACCATTTAACATTTATATATTGGAAATCAGTCAAAGGTTATGTCTCTTGATGAAAATACAAAAACTATTCAGCGAATCGGATAGAACTTTTTCAGACTGAAGATTGCATCTTTTCAAAGCACGTCATGTTCACATAGGACGTACTTTGGAGGGCAAATGTTATCCCGCCTTTTGCAAGGCTGTGACACCAAGGACTTGACTAGAAACTAAAGACAATCTATCCCGAAGATTAGTTAAACACAGGTTCACTATGTACACTGGCATATTTGGTCCAAATTCGGATCGAGCTACAATTAACATGGTATAACAAACAAAGCTATGTAAGGCAACATTCCAAATTTTGGGTCAATCGTAGTTCGTATGCTCAAGTTATGGATCGATCAAAATTCATGAAGAAGATGTCAGTTCGCCTACATCAAAATCCATCTTCTTCGTATCCATCAATCAGTAGCATCTCTTGGATCAATCCGAGCTCATTTTCTCCATAATTGCCTGCTTCATATCGTTCCCATTTTTGTATATTTCGTATCGATCAGTCAAACGATCGATATGAACTAATGACCATTTGACCAATACAAAGGCGAGGGCATTGCATCGATATGAAAGGTAGAGTGCCAGATGGATACGAATGAATAGGTCGAACCAAAGGAAGCAGTCAAAAAGCATGAAATGTTGATCTCCCCAAAAATTTCGCTCTACATCATCAATGCGCATCTGATTGATACGAAGAAGCATCGATACGAAGGTCGATCGATACGAAGCGATCGATATGCAACCATTAGCCTATCTACAAAACCAACCTTGGATCGATCATAACTCAAATTCTACAATTCCAAATGCTATGAAATTTTCATAGTAGCTTCTTACCACCTCAAGAATTCCTTTGATCGATCGCAACCCAAATGGATGAAATCTTGATCGATACGAAAATGGTTGGGATCGATCTAAATCGATCCCAAATGACCCTTGATCGATCTGGTGGGCCCACCCACATGTGGGAAGGAGTATTCCGAGTTCAAGGGTAGATATTTCAAACCTACACCTATTCATAGTACCCCTACGCCTATAGAAAAAGGACTTTTGACTCTGCTACGCCGTTACACAGCCACAACTCCATCGTAGCTCGAGTCTTAGAGTGTTGACTGTTGTAATCAGTTGTCAATCATTAATAAATAACAAAACATTCAAAGTGGACGTAGGCTACAACGTCACACCACTATAATTTCTTGTCCTTTTCTATTTCTGCATGCTTTTATTGGTGTTATTGTCAGATTAGCCTCCTTTTCCATTTAGTTTCTTTACTTTAATCTCTTCAATCATATCCAAAGAGTGTTGTGTCCAATTTTGATACAAACAAAAGGCATTGTATTCCTAATATGCACATGAATTTATCATATGTATATGTAGATATATTATATATGATGTACAATATGTATAAATTCCAATATCGACATATGAGTTTATCATATGTATATATAGATATAATATATATAGATACACATAAAATATATATAAATTCTAAGATCAACATGTATGTGTATTTATAATTATGCACACGCTCATACATTACTATGCCATCATGTCATGTTATGAATATCTTTGATGTCAAAATAAACATTAATTAATTTAATGAACAAGATTAATTAAATAACAAATATTTTAGAATTGATATGATTTTATTTTGATAAGTAGATTTGATCTCATGCTAGTTAATATATTTCATAGCTCATTAAGACCCAAATAGGGAATTTTATTTGAAATTTGCTAATTTCACCCGCTGTCAAATCGGGTCGGACCCAATAAGTCAATTCTTATATATAACTCTGAACCAAACACATATTGCACCTAATCATCTTTATAACCTTGAAGGTGCTGAACAAATTATAAATACGTTAGTTACCCATAACATATCATTTCACGATTGCTTAAGGATAATTTTTTTCCTTGAGGATGCTTAATAAAGTTACATAACGTCCTTCCAATATACGAACGATATAAACATCATTATAAAAATTATATGGCTTAAGAGTTCTCGGTAATCATAAGAATGTAGTACTCAATTTATATTGCAAATGATAGAGAGCAACATTATTTAAGATTCATAATCTCAAGATAAAATTAATGAGTATTACCATCTAAAAGGAATGATAAGTATTTATAATACTCGGTGACATCATTTGCTATTTTATATGTATATACAACCATATATATATGTATTCATTCCTTTTAACTATAATGGCTTTATTTTGATTTCAACCTATAAAGTCATAATATTTTCATTTTATATACATTTATATAAGATCCTCTTATTTAATTATAACATTTATATTATAACATTGGATCTTATATTTATGTTTACATATACCTGTTTAACACTTTACTTAATATCACAACTCAATTGCAACCTTTCATGGACTATTACATTTAAAGTTCATTTTATAATTTTAGTTAATTAATTTATTTGCAACCTTTATTATTTTTAAATCAAAAAATTCAAATTTATTCATTTATTTAAATTTAAAACAATTTTAATTTTATTTATTAATAACTTTTTGAATTTAAACTTTTTTGAATTTATTCATAACTTTTATAATTTTCAATTTCAATTTAAACAAAGTTACGCTTATTTGAATCAATATAATGCACAACACATTTGGGGCTTACATTGGGACATATCCTAGAAACATACTTCGACTAGCCAACTAAAGGCTAGGAGTAGAGAGGTTTTCTATTAGTAAGAATGTTCTTTAATTAAAGTAAACTTCTCTTTAGTAAAATATCCTTTCGTAGACACTCATCTAATTGGAGTTTTTAATGGTCTGCCCTATGTATTAGTTAGCTATTAGTAATAGCACAATGCTTTCATTTATACCATTGGTGTATCAGGTACATCTGATGGCGAAGTAAATAGGTCGAGTTTTAGAAAAATCTACTTTAATTCATTACGCTCTAGATCTTTATAGTGTTATACAAATAATATTGTTTACATCAAATCATATTTAATGTTTATTGTTTGAATTTCATTTGAATTTTAGGTTATATTATTATTAACACGAATAACATTTTTTTCAAATGTGAGATTTACTAAAATAATTTTATTGTTAATCCATACATTTTTTAGCAAAGCTAAGCGAGGTGAACTAGTCCCCTACCAGTTTATTGCAAGAACAATAAAGGTGAATGTGAATCGTAACAAGCTACGGAACAAAAGCAAGAAAGGAGGAAAAAAACAGAAAAAGACAACAAAAGAAAAACAAACAAGACCAATGGGAAAACTAGTTCCATGCATCAGTTATGGCATCATCAAAATCGAAGGGGTTATTTCTAATACCAGAGGCTATTTCATGTTGTATTTCATTCCAAATGCCAACACTGGAGATGTCTTGATCCTTAAAAATATTTAAATTTTTGTTTTTCCAAGTAAGAAGGATAAATTTCTTAAGAATCGATAACAAAAGCATGCTTTCTCCATCTCTCCACCTCGTCGCCTTATAAATGTGACTCCACTCAATGGATCTAACTATGGAAGCATTAGATCAGCCCATCAAGAGAATAAGATGTTAACATAATGGAAATAGAAATTTACAGTTGAAGTATAGATAGGTATTAGTTTTAGTTTCCTCAAGGCAGAAGATACAGTGGCTATCAATAGGCATCCCAATATCAACAAGTTTAGCTAGAGTGAGGAAAGCATTTCTCATCACCTTCCAAAGAAGAAGATTATCCTTCTCCCTGACAATATTATTCCATACTCTATAATAACAAGCAAATTGGTATGCATGACCATGCATCATCAAGTAGTTGTACACAATAGAAACAGAGTGAGGTTTGAAATCCAGTGACCACATCACCCTGTCAGCATGAAAAGAAGGGTAATGTTGTTGCTCGATATCATGCTATATGTTTCAGATAGTATGGTTACTGGAATAAGGGAGGGTAATACAACCATTCATGATGTTGTCCCTGGCTTTGCATCAAACGAAATCTCCAATTGAACTCTGTGACTATATGTCACGACCTTAGCTAGGATCAAAAACTGCCTGTCCCATGGGTCATTCTAGAAGCTTAATTGGCCATGAGAGGAGGCCATGATAGTAAGATGTGGCAAAAATTCTCTTCTAAGCTTGAGGATTGTCCTCCATATCCAACTGCAATGTTGAGGGGTATCCATAATCTAGAAATAATTATTTTTAAGGTTGTGCTAGACAATCCAGGAAACCCAAGTATTATTCTTCCTACTGATCAAATTTTCGTAGTGAGTACTAAAAGCAGCCGTATTCTAAGTGTGAAGGTTTAAGATACCCAAACTACCATATTTCTCATTTAAATTTTCTAATAACTTATAGGCTTAAGTTTGTTAGAAAATATACATGCATGCCAGAGGAAATTGCACATAACTCTTCTAATCATCAGAATAAGCTTCTTTGGTAAAATAAAAGTTCTACACCAGTAAGATGTTTAAGCATATAAGGCAGACTTGATAAGAGTAAGTCTACCTGCTTGAGACAACATACGATTGGATCAGCAATTCATAGACCTAGTGATCTTACATATAAACCAAGGCATTGAGTAGTGGTAATGGTTGATGTAGGAAGAGAAATTCCAAGGTAAGCAGAAGACTCTGAAGGGTGAGATAGGCCAGTTATAAGTCTTAAAGAAGAAGCATTCTTAAGAGGGACTCCTGCCATATGAATGCTAGACTTGGTGAGATTGATAGACAGGCCAAAGAAGGGATGAAATGTGTTTAAGACCTCCATGATGGAAGAGATGGATTCTGCAGTTGGCTTGTGCAAATAATGAGACATCAGCAAACATAAGACAAGTGACCATAGGCTCTTTACATTTGGGATGAATACATATGCGTTTACTTGCTACTTCATTGTTAAGCAAGGCAGTAAAGACTTCCATAACAAAAACGAAGAGGTAGGGAGACATAGGATCACCCTGCCCGATGCCTTACTTGCTGCTAAAGTATCAAGTGGAGGAACCACTGAAACATATGGAGTAATGAACAGTAGACAAGCAAGTGTAAATCCAAGAAGAAAAATGATCAGGAAATCCCATTCTTGCTAAATCCCTGGTGATGGTTGTCAATTGTAAAGTGTCATAAGCTTTCCTGATGTCACATTGAAGCATAGCACGAGGAGATATATATTTCATACTGTAATCTTTTAGAAATTCATGGGTCAAAATAAAATTATCAAGAGTGCTTCTACCAGGGAGAAAATCAACTTGATTATTAGAAATGAGGAAAGGTAAGAAAGCCTTGAGTCTAGCAGCAATGATTTTAGCTATACAAGTATAGGGAATGTTGCAGCAGGCAATAGGTATAAAATCAGAGACAAGAGATGGGTGATTAGACTTAGGGATAAGAACAGGATTTGTTGCATTGATGTAGAGATCCCCCTATTTTTAGAATTTTTTTTTTATGGCTTTGCATACCACAAGGCCAATATTCACCCATTAGGCAGTGTAAAAGAGAGCATTATACCCATCAGGACCACCATAAGAATTTTTGTTCATACTAAAAAGGCATTCCTTTATTTCATCGTCAGTTATAGGAGAAGATAGCAGCTTTAATTGGTCATGGTTGAGACTAGGGAGCTGAAGGTCATCAATGATATTCAAGATAGGTTCAAAATTATCATCATTTCCAATCATGCCAGAAAAGTAGTCAGTGAAAACTTTATCAATAAGATGAGGGAAAGAGACAAGGTTAACCTGAAGGTCAGATATGGAATGTATATGACTTCTAGCTTGTTTGATTTTCAGTATATCATGGAAGAATTCTGTGCTGCTATCACTATCTCTACTCCAATTCTGTTTCAACTTTTGTTTATTCATGTCTTCTTCATGGGACATAGCCTTTTAATATTGGATAAGGATCTCATTCTCCTCAATAGCATAGAGATGGTCATGAGGGTTGTTTAATGATTTGATTTGGGCATGAGCAAGTTTTACAACAAGCTGAGATGATAGCAAATTACCCTTACCAAACTTTAGAGCTGCCCAAGAAACAAGGAGTTTTTTAAGAGTCTTCATTTTTTGTTGCAAAATAAACATAACGGAACCATAGTGATTAGAAACCTAAGCCTGTTTAACAATATTAAATAATTCTAGATGAAGAGTCCAAGCATTAAAAAATTTAAAAGAGGTTTTCCTTTTCATGGAATCATGATTTAAGGAAATTAATTGATGAGAATGATCAAATAATAAGGAGGGAGGGAGAAAACAGGAGATGGATGGACAAGTGGAAAAAGTTGGAAGATTACAAAAAGAATGGTCAATCTTGCTAAACAGATCTACTCTTGTTATTCTATGAATATCTAGCACGAGAGAAGGAAATAGAAAGAAGATTATAGTGGTTAATGGCTTCATTTACTGGTGTTAACTCCTTTATTGAAATTGGATTACCACCAGTCCCATCTTCAGACCATAGTAAACAGTTGAAATCCCCAACAGCAATCCAAGGGTGAGTATCCTAAGCAAAATGCTGAAGGTAATTAAGGAGAACTTGACTAGATGATGGATGATTATCAGTATATATGATATTCAAGTAAAAAGAAGCTGAGGAGGGTTTGTGGAGGAGATGACAGTGCATGAATTGTATGTTGGAGAGAATGGGAGAAAGAGTAAAAGCATCAGCGTCAGAGAGAACAAAAATTCTACCATAAGGAGATTCAGACAGATTATGATGTAGTAACCAATTAGGATTGATGAAGTTAGCAGCTCCTAAGGTAAGTTGGAGATTAAGTTTGATTTCAAGGATGGCAATTAGACGCATATTATGGGAGTTTATGAGATTTTGTATTTGTTTCAGTTTCATGTCTTGATGGGCACCCCTAATATTCTGTACTCCTATATAACGTGTCATTGAGATAATTCAGAGAGGAGGTTTTTACTGCCTGGCTTGCTTCTTGGTGACAGAGCCATGAAAGGACCAGTTTCAGGAAGGATGAAGTAGATAGGTGGATGTAAGGAATATTAAAATCTTTGAGAGACTTTTTCCTCTGATTTTTACTTTTAACTGATTTTGATGAAGAATGAACAATAGTAATGTCAGAAGGAAGGCATTTTGCATGGTCAATGACAGGAGAGTGATTTGGATAACCAGGAGGAGAAGGAATGTGAGCATGATCATGTGACATGGCAGGTAGAACAGAAGGAGAGGAAGAAAGTACAACAGTTTGATTATGCGGAATAGTAGCTGGTGGTGGGGGAGAAGCTGAATGAACAGAGCTGTGAGGAGGAAAAGATTCAGAGATGATGTGTGCATGTTTGGACTTGCACAGAGACTGTACAGGAGAATTTTGATTCACAACAGCTATAGGAGAGGAGTTTTGGGAAGTATGGAAAATGGGAATTTGATGATTATCATCAGGGATGGTATTTGCTTTAGCCAGATTACCATCAGTTTCAATTTCAGATAGAGTACTAAACATATTTTACACAAAATATCTTCATGAAGTATCGCATTAGGAAGGATGACTTGGACCGACACTGAACCCCAATTTGCTTACATTTCTCCCCAGAGCAATCAACTATTTCCATTGTTTTATTAGATCTCAAATTAGTACTACTTACTACCATAGGAGCAGGCAACACATTTTCCCGAAGCTGATCCCAAAGTTGCAAAGAAACTACCTCATAGTCCTCCACTCTTATCATAACATCTTCCTTTGTGATGCTATCATCATTCATAACAACATCAACAGATACATTAGACGTAGTTTCTTTATTTATTGGCATTGTAATAGCATTCTGATCAGTTGTTCCCAATTCAATGGTAATTATCTTCATTTTATCCATACCAGTTATCCTCACAACTAGGTTTCTTCTTATAACTATTCCATTATTGCATTTTATTGCTCATTTTCTCATTAACCCCAACTTTACCTGAACCATTTGCATCAGAAGCCAAGCTCTGCTCACTTACATTGTTTTGTTTTGATTTCTCAGTAATGCACAATGCTTCACAGTTAAGAGTCTTATGACCAAAACCTTATAGTTTAGGCAAATTTCAGGTTTCCATAGATATAAAACATGAATAAGTTGTTCAGTATCATCTAATAATCTGATAGGAAAACCATTAATTAATTTCTGGTCAGGGTGTACCTCCATCATACACATAGCATAGTTTATTCTGTCAAGGCACTTTGTAGCTTCATCAAGGCATAGCAGTTTACCAATTCTTTAGGCCAACCTGTAATACCAAGATTAGACTAAGCATAAATTGGTATATTCGAAAATTGTATCCAAACTGGCACTGCTTTCACCATGCCACAAACATTGCCTATGTCAAGGGACAATTCTTGAATAATTAATTTTTATTTCTCATAATAATAGGATCACCACATAAAATTCTAGATTTATCTTCACCATTAGAAAAAAGAGACATAAAAATGGTGCCATCAAATTTAACCTTAACCGATACCTTTAACTTCTAAACTCTTTTCTGGTGTTCAACAACAGTAGAGAAGGATAGTGGTCGATCAAGGAAAAAACCAACGATGTAGTCATTCCAAACCATTTTACCAGCTTCGATGACCTCAGTAGGGGGAACCAAAGCTTTACCAATGAAGTTAAAAGCAACCGGAATAGGGGAGTAAGACCTAGCATTGTGAGGCTTGGACTTGAACAGAGAAGACCAGGGTGAAGCAGGATGGGCAACGTTAGAAGAGGCATTCTTGGGAGTAGAAGGGAGAAGAAGCAAAGGAATGGAAACCAAAGGAGAGGAGGAAAAAGAAGGAGGGACCGAAGGGGAAGACGAGGAAGGCAAAGAAGAAGGAGGAGGAGGAGGAATGACGGAGGACACAAGAGCGTCGGACATGACAACAAAGGGATGGCCAGAGATCAGAGGGGGTAGGAGGCATGGGACAGGCAGAGGGATGGGTTGATTCCATGAAAAAAGACATTTTGATAAGCTCTCAAATCATAAGATTTATTAATCCATACTTAAATGCTTTTCAAGTATTATATTTAAAATAATTTTATTATTAATTGAATAACATTTATTCCAATACAATATTCAGAAAGATAATTTTATTATTAATTTGGATAATATTTATTTAAATTTAATATTAGATAAGTTACATATAAAATAAACTTTTAATATATATACCTAAATATCAATGGGTATTTATAATTTTTTGAATTGAATATGAAATTTATCAAATAGAAAAAATGTTCTAATATATTATTTTATGTTAATAGTGTTAATTCATACATATAATATTGACAAATTAATATATTAATCTCTAATTTACAGTGTCATGTACAAGCATATGATATATGATCAAATGATACTAAAATGTTCTGAATTTTATTAAACCCAATGTTGAAAGTTGTATATAAAATTGAATTTGTATGTGAAATAGTAAAGATAACAAATTTGTGGGGTTATACTATAACTATAAAAATGTGAGGGACATAAGTGAAATTTTGCGCATACCATTCTTCCAAGTCAATATCTAGAAACCGTAAACCGTAGCTACTTCCACTTCAACTTCATATCATTTTCCTCTTCACTATAGGTTACCACGAAACATCGCTTGCCCCACAACCGTTATTGTTACGATGAACTAGTTCTCTCCTAGTACCCCAAATTTCAAGCTCGAACTCCCCATGGAAAAATCCTAATTTTCGATAATCCTATTGTCATCTCCATCTCGTGCTATTAGAGTCATGTCATCGTGCTAGACGACTTATCATTACCGATTGGCCATCTTAAAAGTCCATTAAAGCCTTTTAATGGATCCAAAGTTGTGCATAGTGTATTTGTGCATGATAATGTGCATTCTTTTGCATTTTGAGAAGGAGAAAAGTAAAGAAAAATTATATTATATTTTCTTTAAAACAATTTTAAGATAGAATAAGCCAGTTTGAAAAATACCTCTCTTATTCAACCTTCTTTTTCTTAGTTTCTCTTCTATTATCTATATTTAGTTATCTTTATCTTTACCTTTCTCCTATAAATAACAACAAAGGTATGGATCCGAGGGGTGACAAAAGCAAGGATCCGATGGGATCTAACAAGGCAGAAATGGAGGAACCCTAAGGGGATGAGGCAACGGTAGATGAATGGGAGTGAGAAACTGTTGACTATCGGAAACAAATGCAAATCATATGCTGCGGGGGTAAGGGTATTAAACAGCATCAGTTTCCTAGAAGACTAATGGAAAATAAAGCCAAATTCAATGTACCACCTAATGCTAGAAAGGTTTCTTACAATGATGCTGTTAAAGGTGAAGGTAGTGTGCCCCAATGACGTTAAATTACATTTTGTCGAACCGGCTGATGTTGATGGTATAAAGAAGGAGGTTTTATCTTGGAAAGCTATTCAGGATGCTAGGTTAGGTTGGATGTATTGTGTGTTAATTTACATAGTGGGACCAAGACCATTTTATAAAATATGGAGGCTTATGTAAGAAGAGTTTGGAAAATAGAGGGTGAATTCTCACTTCAATCGAGGGAGAATGGTTTTTTGTGGTTCGATTCAAAAATGAAAAAACAGCGATTAGGCCATTAGTATGGTTCATGGTTTTCTTAAAAAAATCTTCACAATGATGAACTGACTTAAACCTAATACGTGAACTAATAAGGACTTGTTGTCGTCGATGCTAGTATGGATAAGATTGCCCAAATTGAGTTTAATATATGAGAAGCCGAGGCTTTAGTGCATTAGTCACCACTATTGGTATTCCTAATCAAACTTACCAAATTCTAATAGAAGTTGAATTTCATTTGCTAGGGTACTAGTAAATTAAAGGTGGAAATGCAACCCCTTTTATCCGATCTTTAGGTCCGGCGATATTCTGACTGACAGGACAAGTTAGACTGGACGATCATCAAGGAAGACAACTTAGAGAGATGATTATTATTCTCAGAGATCAAGGGTAGGTAATGATATGAAGTGACGATCAACCGAGACCAAGAGATAGACTCTCCAGAATATTCTAAGTGTGGAATAATGCATCCCTTAGGGGATCAGTACTTATCTCATTCCCTAGGGGTTCGGTACATGTCCTCAATTTTTGTCACAAACTTGGTAAGATCAATAAAGAGTGACAAGGAAGGTACCATGAGCCTATATTTCAACTTTCAACTCATTTGGAGTACGTATGCTCAAGTTATGGGAAAATTACTTCACCTATTAAAGGGATCGTCCCTATTTAGCTTTCACTACATATTGCAACAATGATCGGTCAATAGCTTAAAATCTACACATGTTATCAACATGAAACTTGGAGTATAAGCTAACTAGAACATGTGGAACACCCCATAGGGATCACATGATATTTGGAGCAAGTTGGAAGCTTCGAAACCTATCCCTCTAGAGGGAATGGTAGAAATCAAAATTCAAGCAACACTACTTCACAGAAAATGTGATATCTTACAAACCGTACGTCAGAATTACATGAAATTTAGGGAGAAAGTAGCTAACATTACGGGGGCATCCCTCATAGGGATCGAAGTCTATTTGAATGCACTAATAGAGATTAGTATTGATCCCTATCGTGGGCCTCGATGGGACTGCAAATTTTTGGGCAGCCTCGTTTTGGTCTCCTGAACACTCTGCCAAAATTTCAGTCTCATCCATGCACGTCTTCCTCTACAAATACAACATGCAAGGTGTCAAAAAGGGGATCCTGCTCTCTCTTCCGAGGCTCTGCCATTTTTATTCTTCACTTTTGTACAAATGGATCCCAGTTGATCCAAACATTCTTGTAATCATAATTAAGTGAAAGATCAATAAAAATATGAAGTGGACCTGGGCCAAGATTGCCGAACCACTATAAAAATCTATGTGTTCCTTTATTATTTTTGCTTCGTATTAATTTCATTCTTCATTTAATCTCTACTAGATTCCATTGGGTGTTGATGCCCATTTTGGCGTCAACGTTTTGGTGCATTCACTGAGAAATGAATTCTCAACTTGATTAGATCTCATCGCCTACTTGTGAATTCCTATATTCGCAAGATAGATCCAGCTTTCATTCGATAAACTTCCTATTCTACTAAGATCTGAAGGAAATCTAAAGGAAGCCGATAACCATGGTTAGAGGAACTAAGTCTACTTTTCGTGTTTTCGGAGGATTTGATTATGCTAGAGTTTTTATTTGGAGTTGTTCATGTGTTCATGCCCACTTGGAAGGGATCAGATTCACTCATGTATGCAAGATCTTCGGATCGAATGTTGAAGTTTGCACTCAAGTTAGGGAATGGCTGATCCCTCCAATATATATACCCGTCTTTCTACAATGTACATATACCGATCCCTCCAATATATAGGTATACTGATCCTTCCAGGAGCTAATATCGATTCCTCTAACATATAGGTATACCGACCCCTCCAATAGATATACCGATCCCTCTAACATATAGGTATACCGATCCCTCCAGGAACTATACCGACCCTTCTAACATATAGGTATACCAATCCCTCCAGGGGCTATACCAATCCCTCCAACATATAGGTATACCGACCCCTCCAGGGGCTATACCGATCCCTCCAGGGGCTATACCGATCCCTCCAACATATGGGTACACCGATCCCTCTAGGAGCTATACCTATCCTTTAGGAGCTATACCGATCCTTCCAACATATAGTTATACCGATCCCTCTAACATATATGTACATCGATCCCTTACGGATCTGTATCGACCGCTCCAAAAGGATATATATCGACCCTCTACAAAGCACATATATCGATCCCTCTTTAAGGTATATATATTGATCCCTCTTTAAAGCATATATACTGATCCCTCTTTAAAGCATATATATTGATCCCTCACTAAGGCATTTCAGCTAAACCCTATACTAGTGACCCCTCTCAAAAGTCCATGTAACCGATCCCTATATTAAAAAAATATGGATCGGGTACGATCTATTTTTTTAGAAAATTTATGAATCAGGTACGATCCATTTTTCTAAAAAATTAGTATAAATTGCAACTAGCGCCACAGCGTAGTGATCGGGCATTTTGGATTCGAAACTCAACTTAAACACGGTGCATGTTGTCTACTTTCCTTATGTCATGTGACTGATCGGGGCATAGATGATCAAGTGACAGCTTCTGAATTGTAACCAAGGAATGAACAAGCAACCGCTACTCAAATGGTACTCCCAAAGGTTAGAGAACATAAGTGAAGTGACTCGAAGTAAACCCTAGAACATTTAGCCCAAAGCCAAACTCGGGTGAAACCATGATTTTCTCCAAGTAAATGCCAAGCTGACTCCAAGCACTGTTCTTCAATGACCCAGCACTTCGAATTCAGTGACTCCAAGTAAACAAATTGCCGACTCTAAGTAAATAGCATATTTTCTTGGGTCTGATCCGAGTAACTTACCACTGATCCGTTAATACCGGTCCATCTTGCTTTGCTCATATCTCAGGCATGCTTACATCATTCGCAAGCAAACCAAGTAGCTATAACTTAAAAACAAACTAGATTGACAATAACTAAAGCATCTCCCCCAGTTGAAGCCTATTAATTGAAGCCATTTAGTGTGCAGAATATCCAAAGAGATTCAATGCACCAATCATATCGGTTTACTCAGTGAAAAACGACCGTGGACTACGTCTCATGAAATTCGAGTGGCATATGAATTCCACCAGGGTGATATGTGCAATCGAATGCAAATGCTTTCCTATATTCCTTGAAGGTTTATGATCATGCGATTTATGCGATTATCGTCCAAATCCATCTCCTCATTCAATCAATGGGATTAGAAGTTTGTCGAGCAGTTAAGAATGCATGCGACTCACACCAAAGATGTGATGTCATTATCCAATTATTCCGAAGGCTAGGTGAGCCACTCAAGGACTTCCTGTAGAGATTTAATGTCATCGTCATTAAAGCAAGCAATCCTAGTGAGGATATCATATTAATGGCTTTAATGAGGGAAATCGACCCCTGGACAAATTTTGGCAGCTATTTAGCTGGAGAGCCACCGACGATCTTGGATCGTTTCTATTACGAAGTGAATCAGAACCGAAGCAAGGATGAGGTAGAGCAGACTATGAGACAGAATAATATAGGCCCATTGGCTAAAGACACAGATTCCAGGAGACGAACCAGAATCTCAAAAATTGACTCATATATTCCCTTGAACGATTCAATCGATAACTTCTACTTAGAGACTCATGACTCGAAGAAGTACTGAAAAACCAGCCTTGAGAGAGTCCACCGAAGCCCAGAGAAAATCTGGGAAATGTTGTATATTCCAAGATGCACACAGTCCTAACATTGGACATTACAAACACCTCCGAGATGTGATCGGAAAGCTGATTTGGAAAGTAAAGTTTCAACAATATGTGCAAGCCCTATAGAATGGCGGGAAGGGAACATCCAATACTATAAATAAAGAACTCGGATTATCAATTAGACCATTGATGGTCGACATCTCGTTGAAAGAAGCTAGGGGCAAAGTGGAATAGCGAGTCACGATGCTGCTTCACTGATCAATGAGATTTAATCTGGTCTTCTTTGAATTATTCCTATTCCAATTTCAATTTTTTTGTGAACTACGACCAACTTGAACTAAAATACTTCCAAATGATGCAGGTGACCAAGTACTTAGACTTGGGCGCCAACCAATCTCCACGGACCATGATCGGACCTTTGGAGTTTCATTAAGATAAGCATGATCGACCACTCATCAGCTACCATATGCCCCTGACTTAGGGCCAAGGACTCGAAATGGAAAAGCCCGACAAGGTCAGGACCTAAGAAAAAGTGGAAATGATTGATTGTCCACTCATTTACTTTCACGCCTGACTTGAATACCAAAGAAAGACTTGGAGTCGATGCAACCTAACCATCCACTAACTAGGTCATACTTGAAGTTCGCCAAAATACTTATGCCTCTACCGAAGCTCAAGATGACCGAGGTCCAACTAAGGTGGATGCGATTCGACCGTCCACACATTAGCTCCTGGCCTGAACACATGAGGCAGTTCGAAAGCTTGACTTAAAGTATGCATGATTGACTGCCTACTCATCAACCACCGCCCTTAATACATGGACATGATTGCATCTTGAAGTGGATGTGACCTGACCATCAACCCAAGCATGGATGTGATCCAACAATCCATCGCCTACTCCCTTCCTTGACTTGACTAGAGGAGCTACAACCACCAAGCGGATATGAATCAATCGTCTCACTTGCTAAGTTCTGTCCCTCATGCCAAGGGCAGAATTCCATTCCGTGAATGAACATGATTTGACCATTCATTTGATAACTCTTACTCAACTTGGCAGATGGAATACTAATAAAAAATGGGTACGATTGACCACCCATCAAACAACTCTAAAGTTCCCAGAGTGCATACTGAGGTATAAACATAAATAAGACAGATACTGACTTCTCATGAAACAATTCTAAGTCCCCAGAATGTGGACGGGAATATAAACCTAAATCGGACAGATAACGACTGCCCGCGAAACAACTCTAAGTCCCCATGGTGCAGACTGGAGTATAAAATTAAATCGGGCAGATACCTACTGCCCACGAAACAAATCTAAGTCCCCGGAGTGCAGATTAGAGTATAAACAAAAATAAAGCGGATACCGACTGCTCACGAAAGAACTCTAAGGCCATAGAGTGTGGACTGGAGTATAAACAAAAATCAAGTGAATACCGACTGCCCACGAAAAAACTCTAAGTCCCCAGAGTGTGGAATGGAGTATAAACCTAAATCGGACGAATACTGACTGCCCACGAAACAACTCTAATTCATTAGAGTGCGGACTGGAGTATAAAAAATCCGGAGGATACCAACTTCCCATGAAACAACTCTAAGTCTCCAGAGTGCAGACTAGAGTATAAACATAAAACGGGCTGATACCGACTACTCGAAAAAAACTCTAAGTCCCTAGAGTGCGGATTGGAGTATAAACATGAATGAATATATGAGTGGATTTCGACCGTTCTCTATTTCAAAAAATAACTCTAAGTCCCTAGAGTGTGGACTGGAGTATAAACGTGAATGAATAGGTGAGTGGATTTTGACCGTTCTCTATTTCGCAAGTCCTTAGATTTCGACTGTTCTCTATCCCATAAAATAACTCTAAGTCCCCAGAGTGTGAACTGGAGTATAACATGAATGAATAGATTAGTGGATTTCGACCGTTCTCTATTCCATAAACTCCAGCCTGAAATCGACAAAAGGAGTATAAAATCGCTAAGGATGGAATTTGACTGTCCGACTTATGGCCTCGCCAAATCGATGCTGGGGGAAGGAGTACAAATCACTAAAAGATGAATACGACAGCTCATTATAGCTCTGGCTTAGTGTTCTTTACGACTTAAGGCAACAACTGCGAGGAGGCCTTAATACAAAACAAATCAAAACGACATCCGATGTTATGGGCGAATGACAGTAATGTGTTGCTGGGTCAATGGCCAATATCGATCCACATCAAACACAAACAGATGTGACTCGGATCTCCCTTGAAAAACTATGATTACCAAAGTGCGAAAAGGAGAATAAACCACGAAGGCTTTATTATTAATTCTCCAGCACACTCCTTCGATCCGTCAAGAGGAGTATGTAACCGGATGAGGATGACACGACTGCACCTAAGCCAACTCTAACCCTAGATCTGATTAGAGAATATGAATCAAAGTGGACGTGGTTGACTGTCTAGTACCCAACTCATGCTTGAAATTCGACGGAGCATCGAAGTATTCCCCATGGAAAGAAAAACAAGAATACAATCTAGGATAAGCGAGACTCAACCTTCCATCAACTAACCCGATCCCACGGTTCAATGGAAAAGAGTGTAAAGCTAAGTGGACATGGATTGCCTTCCTACTTATCGATGTATGCCCCAGACTTGGAGGGCACGAGCGAGAAACACGATGAATGTGAACCGACTATTCATCGATCAACTCTATGTCTTTGGAGCTTAGTTGGGAGTATAAACATAGCTAGGATGAGACTCGACCATCCATGCATTACATTTACCAACTCATGACTGGGAGTAGAAGTGTGATCATCCAAAGACTGGCTACGATAGCTCAATATTGTAACTTATATACAGTATTTACAATGACTCGAGGCTATGACCAAAAGGATACCTAGAGATAGGATCATCGAATCGATGCCCAACCTCATGGGCAACTGACTATCATTCCTAACTAAATGATGAGCAACAAATCACCGATACATTAAATGGAAAGCACGATACTCAAATACACAAGAAGATTCAAACTCAAAGCAAGAGTCAGCAATGCAGCTACACGTAACTCGAGGCTGACCCCTACTCGACATTTGCTTCAACGTGCTTCTAAGCCTGATCTTTAGCCACTTGCAGATAATAGCTCAAAGCATTTAGAGCCCTTCACTATCAGACTTAATAACTCATGACAAGACTCTGGGATTCGACCGTGGTAACCATCATCATCGACCGTCCCAAACAGATTCAATGTTGATTGTTATGCGAAATAGTTACATTTGAACTCAAAGAATCCAAGACTGGACCCGTTAAGCTGATAGTCGACATTACAGTCAGCCATGGTGACCCATCACGGGTACTGAAGATTGGATCATAGCTCAGAGCAACGTGATGGAGGAAAAAATGGCTTTTTCTGAATGAATCTTGATGTGTTCGCTTGGATCCATTCTGACATGCATGTGATCTCATCGACAATCGCAAGCCATGCATTAAATATCGACCCGAGGCATGTCCTAGTGAGACAAAAGCAACGCATCATGGATCCAAAAGGTCTGTTGGAGTTAAAGTGGAAGTGGATAAACTCAAAAATAATAGGTTTACCCGTGACACCTGTAACATCCCCTATCTGGAGGCTCAAAGCTAAGCGCTATGATGCTGTAGTCATTCATAGTATTAACTTTCGATGACCAAAAATGATAATGTTAATGGTATCCATAATATCGGAAGTACTTGAATATGAAACAAAAACACAGTTTCAAAAACAACTTTTCTGATTGCATTTCACAAAACATGTTTCATATTCCAGTACATAATACCAATCGTTTCCCAGGTTCAGATCAAATATAATTATTACAAAATACGCCAAGAGCGACATATGAAGATGCCCCCTTGGATGACCAGAGTATTAAATAGTCAAAAGTGACTTAATACGACACAACGGAATAAAACAAACAAAATAACTCCTAAATAGCTAACTTCACCTCCTGCTCATCTTCGGAAGCTTTATTCGCCAACCATACTAAACTTGTAAATCCTTAATCCTTAGTCTACTTAAATCAATTTTGAGCACCCGAGAGTTTAAGGGTAAAAATATAAACTTCGAGTCAGACATAAAGCCTGGTGTGAATAATTTATACATCTCGGTTATTTGATATTAAGTGCCGCTTAGCGGAATGAGTCTTTTAAAACATATCTTTTGCAAATCATAATCTTGCAACCAAAAGTAACTAAAACTGTAAAGCATTATCATGTAAACACACATATCAGCTAACAAATGAACTACCTATCCGAACAGTATCATTTTGTTTGGCTAACTACTAACATTTGGCTGACTCGGGCCTACAAACAATATAAACAAATAATCTAAGATCTGTTAGATACTCCTCTTTTGGACGGTCTATCCCTAACTTACTTTCTCCAGGTCAACTGATCCTTATGGTTTTGCGGGCTCACCAATAACCTACCTTTGTACTAATATATTCCTTTACGTGTGTAATAGTATTTTAGTCTTACCTGTAAGAAATCCCTACACAGTGGAATTTTGGACTAAATTAGCTAAGGGCTTGCTAACGTATAGGGCGTGACCCTATACCGGTCCCATCTAGTATATAAATATCTGAGTTATTTTACTGAGGGTTATCTTTCCTAAAATTTTCCTTGAAAACCTTTTCTTCTCAATTTGATTTAAACCTTTAAATCATACTTTAAACAAGGGAAATAAATTGTATGCTTTACTCAAATCACCTTGCCATGGTATATATATACTTTACATAAGTCTTTGTTGATGAAAACATTTTAAACCTTTGAAATTACCCCTTTCAATCCCATTGAAAGTATCCCTTTTGACACCAAGTAAAACTTTTATAACATAGGCCGAAAGGCCAAACATTCCTTCTGAAACCATTCATGTAAACCTTTCGAAACCATTGGAAAACCTTTCCTTCGAAAGCCTTAAAACCCTGGACATCCTATCTTTAAAACACTTAAACATGGCATTTCGAAAACATTGGAAAATCTTTGCTTTCAAACCTTTCGAAACCATTGAGGAACCACCCCTTCGAAACTTTCGTTAAAACCTTTCAAAGGCAATAAAACATCAAACCTTTTGAAATCATCTGGGTTCAATTAAAACATGTGGAATACCTTTCGAAACTATTTAAAACTGTCTCCTTCGAAACCTTTGGTTCTACCTTCAACAGAGCAAAAGGGTCATAAAACATTAAAGTGGAAAAGCACACTTCTGAAAGCATTTGAGATGGTGTCGAAACCAACCCTTCAAAAGAATTTGAGAAGTGGCTTGGATTTTAAAACAAAGTATACCTTTCGAAACCATTTGCTTCGAAAGGTAGAAAGCGATAACTAGAGGTTTCGACCTCTTCGAACGCATTTTCTTAAAACAAAGGTGCAAACTATTTTGAGACCTTTCCTTTAAAACATTTGATTCAGTCGAAAACCAACCAAGTCGAAAGCATTCCTTTCGAAAGCAAGGCAGGCACATTTTCATTTCAAAACAAAATAATGCTTCAACCCCATCGAAATCCCGTGTTTCGACCCGGTTCCTCTCGCCTATGTCTAATTCGCTAGATACCAAGCTTTGATATCATACACATTAGTTTCGATGGTGATGGAGGTGGAACTATTAGGCCGGAACCTAGGTGCCGAAAGTGGCGAAACATGCTAAAAGCATGTACAAACCGATTTTAACTTTAAAAAGAAATTCTTTTCAACTAACCTGCCTTGTTGTCAAAATATTATTGGTTGCTAATTTTCATTTTTGAAAGAACTGCCGAAATTCCAGAAGTAAGAGATTTAAATTATTTACAAAATATCCCCCTCTCCTTTTATAAATATATAAAACATTTAAGTCCCATACTATAACACCCCATATTTTTAGTAACATTATTTAGGATATTTAATTAGTTAAATTAAATAAAATAATGTAAGTTGATTAATGGATTGAGATTTGTGTTTGTTGAATCGACGAATTTTTCTATTGATTAGAAAATCATCGAAAAATTGTAATAAAAATAACCGCAAGAGAACGGCGAGCAATTTTAGTACGTGCCGAGTACAGGTTGATCCATAGGGAATTGTATTGATTTAAAATTTCTACTTAATCAAATTAAACCAAAATTTGAGATGTGTTAACTATAAATTTCTAAAAACTAACAAAAACTAAAAGTAGATAAAAAAATATGAGACTAGAGGGCAATTTAGAGGCAAAACCTTTCTCATGGTCATATAAATCAACATAATGAAATCATGATCTCTTTTTTTGGTCATTAGTGAATTCAGTTAATGTGTTTATCACAAGTTTGGCCTATTTGTGCTATTAATTAACCCAACATAAATCATCAAAGTTTAACACACCCACTAACCACTTATCAACTTTCATGAAAATGATAATGAAATCAAAAATAAAATCTATTCTAAGAATGATATATTTACTATTGATTAGTAATATAGACCATCAAATTTTGATTTTAAAATCCACTTTATTATCATAATCATATGTAGATGAAAAGGTAATTTGTGTTTCTGTTTGTTTAAGCATAGCTTATTTGGTGTCAACAACATAGACTATCGAATTCAAATCTAAACATTCAAATTTAACCACAACATTTCCATAAGGCACAAAAAGAGATCAAAAATTAGCAAAATGTTGAATCTACATGATTAAGAGAGCTTCATTACCCCTAAATTGAAGGAGTTTAGGCTCTCATATTTTTTTTCTTTTCAACAAATGTAGATTGCAAAATAAACATAAACCAGAAGAAAATGCAAGCGAAGTAAGAAGAGAGCTAATTAAAATAAAATAAAAGCTAATCTGCTTGCATGAAATAAAAACTACACTAAAGTAAGAACAATGACTAAAAGAGCATGAAATTAAACTGCACAACAAAATTACATAAGAAAAAGCTAAGAAGCCATTAAAAAGGGAAAGAGTTTATTTTACCTTTGTGGCTACCACTAAACTAACTACAACGTGGTGCTAAGAGCTTTCTACATAAAACATAAAGGGTATTTATACATGTTTTGATACCCTAATTACATTTTAGGGGACTACCCAAATTGCCCTTGAGAAAATGTGGCCACCAAGTTATCATTAGCATGAATTAATACTCAATTAAGTGTGCATGTTACTTTAATGGCTACTAACATATGCATTAGCTCCTAATTGTAGATCATGGTAAGTGGGTAGGTGAGGCCCTCCATCTTGCATGAAATGATTTATTTCCATCTTTATTTGTTTTCTTCTCTTGTGCAGGCATATTTCCATGAAGCCTCTTCATATTTTTGCATCCAAATTCCTACAAATAAAAATAAAATGAGCAAATAAATATTCTCAAATTGATTCATGTACAAAAAATAACCATTTTGCCCCTATATAAAGATGAATAAATGATAATTCAAAAACAATTTAAATTTTGGTTTAAACATGTTAAAATATCCTATCTGCTCATTTATTTAATTAAACTAGAGTATGGAAGTAAAAATATGCACATTTATGTGCATATCAAATACCCTCACACTTATCTTTTTATTCGTCCTCGAATAAACTAAAACCAAGATAAATCCGTTTTCGTATGAAACATGATTGCATTGAGCGTATGCAACAAGCCGTTAAACCTATAGGTGTCCCTAGTAGGACGAGTGTTGTCTCGTGAGAGTTTTCAGGGAATACTACCCATAAAATCCTAATGCGCGATGAAAATTTCTAACTGCAAGATTTATTTACAACGAAATGAATGCAAGTTTTGAAAATATTTACAAATGAAAATTTTAATTTTAAACTGACATGAATAAGTTAAATATAAGTTCTGGTCATTATCAAGAAATTTTAGACATTTTACTCGTCGAAATTTCCAACAAAAATTAAGTTATCATCATAATTTGACTCTAGTTTGACTAGTTGTTTCGGTTGATACGTAATGTAACTATGAAATGGATCCTTAGTTGATTATCAAAGTTTTTCATAGTGGTATTTTTTATTCCTTTTAAATAACTAGTCAAATCAAATAAGTAAAAACAGTGTTTGGATTTCACTTGCATACTCTCTCTTTATTTGAATATTTTATCGATATTAGCAATATTTACATATGCCTAACTTTGAAAACTGAGGCCAGATATACCACCCATGCACTGCCTTGTGGGTTTACGTGAGGGGAATACAGAGCATAGCGAGTGTACACACATGTATGTACACCTGTCGTAGGCGTTATTAATGAAAGAATTCTTATATACATGAAAGAATTCTTATATACATACACTTAACTCAGATAAACTGAGGCCAGATATACCGATCATGCACTGCCTTTCGGGTTTACGTGAGAAGGATACAGAGCATGGCGAGTGTACACACTTGCGTGTGAGCACATGACTCTAGGTGTTAATAAAATATTTACATATATACAAAATAATTTGCTATTTTTGTTTTTTATGAAGAGAGAATTTGACAATATCATCTTAGCACCACTTAACTTAGAAGTTCAAAGATGTTATAGTCTTTATTTTAAATCAACCACTTAGTAAACACAAATTTTAATTAGGATATAGTTCATAATTATCACCCATGAATCTTCATATATACTAGTTAAACCATCGTTACTTGTAATCAAACTTTATTTTTATTTTTATTCAGACAAATAAATTTTCAAAAATTTCAGTTTAATAACCAAAATCTTAGACTTATCCTATAACATTCCTTTGAAAGTAACTCGATATGCTAAAAAGAAAATTTGTTTTGAGGTTTTTTTTTGGAATTTTTAAGGTTTGGAAAGAAAAACCATGAAAAATCAAAAATAAAGATGAGACTCCCCGTCACACTTGATTTTTACCGTGTCCCCACAATCAACCCAAGTGAAAGAAGAAAAATAAAATAAAAACAAAAACATGGCCTATACTTACAAGAAAATGATAGGATTATTATTTACACAACATCAAAAAATACATTGTTAAAGGGTAAATGAAATGGTCTTTCAAAGACCAATTCATTAGTCCCGTCAAGTATGATAGACCTACCTTAAGCATAGAAAACCTAACCACAAAAAATTTCAAAGTTGAATGTTGATTTCGAAAAAGTAATGTCATTTTATAAAAAATCGTACGAGTTGTTTTATTTTCAATGATTTTTTAGGTAGATTGAACAATTGATTGAAGTTCAAGTTTATTTTCACCAATTTGAAAGTCAAGCATATCATTAAAAACTTTTTCAGAATTATTGATTTCAACATCAAAACGGTGATTTAAATCTTCCTCTTCAGAATTCAACAACTCATCTTCAAAAAGTCCAAAAAATACATGTTCACTAAATTTGTCTTTCCTTGTTGAATTAATCACAACTTCATTGCATTTATCATTTTCAGAATCTAAAGTTGTTGTATTCAAATTTTCAAAATTGGAAAAAGGAAGGTCAAATTTTAAATTTAGTTCCATACCCATAAAAGAATTAAAATCCAACTCAATACCATATTTTCAACAACTTCATTAAGATTGTCGTTTTCAATTTAAAAAGTTGTTATTTGAAAATTGCCAATTTCGGTAAAAGATAGATTATTATTTGACTCGTCACATGTTGGGATTTGATTTTGCTTTTCACGTTGTTTCATGTATGTTTCAAACAACAAATCCGTATGATCATTGTGAATTTCTTCTATTTGCTCAAAAAATCAAATTTATAATTATTAATTTGAGGATTTTCAATTTAAAATTTTTAAGAGTAATTTTTTTTACCATCATTGAAGTTATTCTCTTTGCCAAAATCATTTAAACAATTGTTTCCATTTTCATTTTGATATTGAATTTCATTTTGGAATTTAAAATTGAATTGGTATGAGTTGTAATCAAAACCATTGGAATCTTGATGTCAATTCAAATTTTGATTATTTTGAAATCCTTGACTTGATTTATTGCATAGGTTACTCATATTATTTGTCATTTGATTTTGTTGTTCAAGTAAAGACCATATCGTTTTAATACTATTTTCAGGAGTTGAGGGTTGGTCATCATTTTTAAATCTTTATTTTGCAAAATCCAAATTGTTTATACAAGAGTTGTCATTAAAATATCCATAAGAATTTGGTGTGAAAGAATATGGATCATATTGATTTTCACAAATATTGTAAAATTCTTGCGAGCAGGGAAATTCAGACATTTTCAAACATGTGTTGTTTTAGTTTAAGGAAGAGCATTTACCAAAGAGAAATTATTTTTCAAAAGGGAGATTTGATTTTTTGGATTTTCAAATTTTTTTCGTTTTTGTATTTGGAAAGATTTTTTTTTGGAGTTTTGTTTTTCTAAAAAAAAAACTTAAATTTTTGTTTTTTTTGGATTTTTGATTTTGATTAAAAAATTTCAAATGAAAAGATTTTAAAACTAAGTTAAGTAATTTTTTTTAGTTTTGGATTTTGATATTTTTTTTATATATGCATGAACTAATGCAACTAAATGAATGCAAGGACTTAATTGCAAATTTTCTGTCTTTAAGTGACTCCTAACCCAAAATTGTATAATCATACTTTATCTTAATTCAACAAAATAGTTCTTAGCCAAGTAGCAGACAGTAATCACCAATGCACCACAAATCACCGTAGCAATGCAACCAAATGTTTAAATACCTTCAGTGAAACAATCAGTATAATATTTACAAATTACCATAATATTTATAACTGATTATTGCTCTGCCGTAGCCTAGACACCAAGAAAATAAATTGTTCAAAAAAGACAACTTATCAAGATACAATTAAGCTCTAGGTGAGCTCGTGACACCCTTAAGTTTAGTGTCTAGCCGTTATTATTATTTAAATTCTAGAATGAAATACGATTTGATGGCCAAGGAATAGGTGATGAAATCTCTTATCTTATATGAGTTTGGGTGTTGCGTTTAAAAAAGAAAATAAGATGGCATGAGTGCAAAATAGAAATTAAATGTGATTTAACAATGCAATTACAAATGAATTTTGTATATGAATTTTTTTTTTATAAAATGCAAGCAACCAACAATGAAAAACAAATGAAAACAAGGGATAAAGTGTACGATACCAGAGCGTGCAGAATTATTATCAATCTTTTTAGCGGCGATTTTTTCTAAACAAGACAAATTTTTAGCAAGATGATCTCTTTCTTTTTTTGCTTTTGCAACCTGAAATTAAAAGATATATATATATATATATATATATATATATATACAGCTTTTTTTATTTTTATTTTTTTGTATATTTTTTTGGTATTTTTAAATTAAAGTTAAAAGAAAAATATAAGCAAAAGTTTTTTAAAAATTTTTGAAATATTTTTTTAGAAGCAAAAAAATGCCTAACACTTGAACAAAATTGAAACAAAAGATATCAACTCAAGACAAAACAAGTAATTTAAATAAAAACACTAAAATAATTTAAATAAAAACACTAAAACAAATTAAATTAACCTATGCTAAAACTCAAAAATAAAAATAACAACTTAAACCCAGCCCCATACCACAAACAACTGCCCACTTCAGACCTTTTTTTTACGTAAATAAACTTCTCAATTCAGTAATCCCCTAAATCGATTTTTAAAATCGAAATCAACTTCCAAAATCGCAACTAGTTATTGTGAATTTGGGCTCATGCTCGTGGCTTTGGTCACGGGCAATTTAGTATCGGAAGAAGGTTGCGGTGGTCGAGAGTCTGGATTGAAGGCGGTTTCGGGTCGGAGCAATTGAAGTAAAGGTGGCGTATGTAGGCAGTGATGTTTGAAGTGTTGAAATGTTGAGGCAATTGGAGGGGAGTGGTAGCAGGGTAATGTAGTAGAGATGTTGAAGGGTTGTTTTGATGATGTAGGAGATAGTTATATGGCAGTGTCGTTGAAGTTGTACAGGCAGCAGGGGTTGGTGTCTGTAGATGAGATGAGCAGTGTAGTGTATTATGAAAGCTGTGGGAACGATGACTAAGAGAAGTTGCTTTAACAGTGGCAATAGGAAGTTGTTGTGATGGAGGAGTGTGCTTGCTGTTTGATTGATGATTGTATGGCCATGCAGAAGGGAGACAGAGGATGTTGATGTTGATTGTTCTGCTTTAACAGTGGTATGTTGTTGCAGTTCGGAGGATGTTAATGTTGTGAATACAAGACGGAGCAGATGCTTGCTGCAGGGGTATGTATTAGCTTGGGAATTTTTTATGTGAAGTGTGTTTGATGAAGGGGTAATGAAGTGGCGGTTTTGTGATGGTCTGGCAGAAGAGTGGTTGATGTAAAGTTATATGGTATGGTCGAGAGTAGTTTAGGCAAGGTGATGATTGCTCTGATGAGGAGTGCTGGCAGAGGTGGTTCTGGTGAAACAGAGGCGGTTGACAGTAGTTTGGATGGATGGTGAAAATGTGCAGTCAATACGGTGATGGCTGAGAGATGGGGATTCACTGAAGTTTGGTTATGATGGTTATGCAAGGAGTATGTATGTACTTCAACTTGTCTGCTGTAGTGAGGTAGGAGTATAGAGGTGAGGAAGTGTGCACATAAATGTGTACAGTTTGACAGAAATGTTGAGATAGAGGTGAGGATGATGGTGCAATTTGGTTGTAGGTGATGGATTGGTGACTGATGTATGGAGAAGTTGTTTGTGCATAGATGTTTATTGAACTGTGGGATGTATATGCCAGAGGAGTAGTTTATGGTCACACAGTAATGACATGGTAGAGGAGCAGGGATGGGTGTTGCTGTCAGGTGGAAGAATGCAGCTGGCAGTGAAGGTGACAGTTAAAAGAGTGGGATAAATGGCTTGTTGGTTGCAGAAATGAGGTGCAGAAATGAAGTTGGACTGGGAATGGTATGGACACGGTGGAGTGACGTGATGAGGCAGTTTAGTAATGTGGTGACAGTTTTGGTCAGGGAAGTACTATAGCAGTACCCAGGTCAGTTTTGTTGTGGGTTTGTAGCAGATGTATGGTGACTGGAGAAAGTAGATGGGGTTTATGACAGTGTTGTAGTAGTGGATGGTGGTCTGATATTGTTTGGATATGCAGGCAGTGGTACAGGGAGGATGTTGGAGTTTAGCAGAAGTGGTTTGAGGCAGTTATGTATGTGGTGGCTGAAGGTATATGTTATAGTGCAGGTTGTATTGCTCTGGTGGGATGGATATGATGATAGTTGCTGTATGTGCAGTGTACTGATGTGCACAGTATGAAGTGATGACAGAGGGGAACTGTTGTGAATTGACAGTGGGGTTTTGAATGTTGTATAGTATGCTGCAGTATGATGTTGTGAAGGGATGATTGTGGTATGGTGATGGTGGCAGGCATCGTTGAGTGTAGCAGCAGTTTGTACTGAGATGGCAGTACGAGGAAATAGGTGGCTGAGATGAATGCCAAGGACAGAGGTGGTCAGTGAATAGTTTTGTAAATGAGGGTGAAAATTCGTAAAAACAAAGTGGAGATTGTAAAATGAAAATGAAAAAAAAAAAATTAAAATTAAAATTTGTGTATGTTTTTTTATATAGAAATGCAAATGCAAATGAAACTAGGAAACAAGCACACAAACACAATGAACACAAAAATAACACACAAACACACAACATAAAAAAAATTAACACACAAAACAAACACATAGTAAAATCAAACGAAAATAATTCGAAGAGTAAAAATTCAAATCAAATCAATTCCCCAGCAACGATGCCAAAAAATTGTTGAATCAACGAATTTTCCTATTGGTTAGAAAATTGTCAAAAAATTGTTATTAAAATAACCGCAAGCGCACGACGTACAATTTTAGTATGTGGCGAGTACGTGTCAATGCACAGAGAATTTAATAGATTTAAAATAGCTACTTAATCAAATAAACATAAAGATTCGAGAAGTGTTAAATACAAATTTCTAAAAACTAACAAAAACTAAATGTGGATAAAAATATGAGAGTATAGGGCAATTTAGAGACAAATCCCTTCTCAAGATCACATAAGTCAATATAATGAAATTATAATCTCTTTTTTTGGTCAATACAGAATTTAGTTGATGTGTTTATCATAAGTATGGCCTATTTGTGTGGTTAATTAGCCCAACATAAACCATCAAACTTTAACACACCCACTAACCACTTATCAACTCTCATGAAAATGGTAGTGAAATCAAAAATAAAATCGATTCTAAGCATGATATATTTACTATTGATTAGTAATATAGACCATCAAACTTTGATTTTAAAATTCACTTCATTACCATAATCATATGTAGATGAAGAGGTAATTTGTATTTATGTTTGTTTAAGCATAGCCTGTTTGATGTTAACAACATAGACTATCAAATTCAAAGCTAAACAACCAAATTTAACCACATCAAACATTTTCATTAAGCACAAAAAGAGATCAAAATAAGTAAAATGTTGAATCTACATGATTAAGAGAGCTTCATTACTTCTAAATTGAAAGGATTTAGCTTGTCATAATTGTTATCATTTCAACAAATGTAGATTATAACAAAAACATAAACAAGAAGAAAATGCAAGCAACGTAAGAATAGAGCTAATTAAAATAAAATAAAAGTTAATCTACTTGCATAAAATAAAAACTACACTAACTGGATAAAGTAAGAACAATAATTAAAATAGCATGAAATTAAATTGCATAAGAAAATACTAAGAAGCCATTAAAAATAAAAAAAGAGTTTATGTTTATTTTTCTCGCTACCACTAAACTAACTACAAATTGGTCCTAAGAACTTTCTACATGAAACATAAAGGGTATTTATACATGTTTTGAAACCCTAATTATATTTTAGGGGACTATCCAAATTGGCCTTAAGAAAGTGTGGCCGTCAAGTTATCATTAGTATGAATTAATCCTCAATTAGGTGTGCATGTAACTTTAATGTATACTAACTTATGCATTAGCTCCTAATTGTAGATCATGGTAATTGGATAGGTGGGGTCCTCTACGTTGCATGAAATGATTTATTTACATCTTCATTTGTTTCATTCTCTTGGGGATGTATATTTTCATGAAGCCTCTTCATATTTTTCCATCCAAATTCCTACAAATAAAAATAAAATGTGCAAATATATATTCTCAAATTAATTCACACACAAAAACAACCATTTTACCCCCATATGAAGATGGGTAAATGATAATTTGAAATTAATTTAAATTTGGTTTAAACAGGTTTAAATACCCTATATGCTCATTTATTTAATCAAATTAGATTAAATATGGAAGTCAAAATATGCACATTTACGTGCACATCAGTGATTAAATAAGGGGATGTCAACAATGAACTAAAGAATAAAAATGAAGTGTATGGGTAAATAGATAAGGGGCAATAGGAAAAACATTATTCTAATACCCTAAACCCTTAGGCCATAAAATTCTCACGTTCATTCACAATTCACAAAGAGAAACTTAAACTAAGGCCGACCACCATTAGGAAGAGCAAGAAAAAGTTTTCAAGATAAAGCTAGGATTTCAAGAGGAGGAACTAAATCAACTTAATCAAGATCAAATATCAAATCTTTAATCTCAAAAGCTAAGGTGAATAATGACTACATCTCATTTTTCTAAAACTTTTTGGTTTAAAGATTATCCGAAGTATTTTGCATGATTATGTCATGTTTTCGAATGATTAATTGTTTATATATGCTTGTAGATGATTTATGCATAATCATATAGGTTTTATGATATGTTTTTATAGTGAAAACCTTATCTAATGACATCCAAATGTGTTGAGATTTTAAATATAAATCTAAAATGATATTTTAGATATGAGTTTCAATTTTCATAATTTTCTGAATTAATGTGGATTTTATGTTAGTTTTCTGGTGAAGAAAATGATTTATCTGGTTTAAAAATATTTACGGTTAAATTACATATATTTTGGGTCTAAAATTTATATATGTTAGAAAACGTATTAAAGTTGATTTTTTGGAATTTTTATAGAATCTTCCTAAGTGTTTTGATGAATATAAAAATTATTTAAGGTACGGGACTTAAATATTTTATATATTCATAAGAGAAGAGGTATTTTATAAATAAATTAAATTGTTTAATTTTTAAATATTGGCTGCACTTTTAGAAAAGAAAATTAGTAACCAATAATATTTTGACAAACAAGGCAGGTTGATTGAAAAGAAATTCTTTTTAAAGTAAAAATCAGTTTTTACATGTTTTTAACATGTTTCGCCACTTTCGGCATAGGGGTCCGACCAAGTACTGCCGCCTCCATGCCATCGAAACCAATGCACATAATATTAATAATTTGGTACAGAGTGAATCGGACTAAGGCGGAAGGCACTAGGTCGAGACCAAAGGGTTTGAAGGTCTCGAAGCATATCTTCCCTTTTAAATGAAAAATGTGCCTGCTTTGCTCTCGACAGTATAACTTTCGACTTGGTTGGCTTTCGGTTGAGTCAAATGTTTTAAAGGAATGGTTTCGAGTGGGTTGCGCCTCTTATTTTAAGTAAATGCTTTCGACGGGGTCAAAACCCCTTAGCTTCTGCTTTTCTACCTTTCGACGCCAATGGTTTCGGAAGGTATACTTTGTTTTAAAAACTTAGCCGCTTCTCCAACGCTTTCGGAAGGTTGGTTTCGACACCATCACTTCATTGCTTAGAAAATGCTTTTGAAAGAGTGCTTTCGACTTAAATGTTTTATGACCTTTTTGCTCTGTTGAAGGTAGAACCGAAATGGTTTCGAAAGAATTAATTTTTAATGGTTTCGAAAAGTATTTCAACATGTTTTACTTGAACCAAAGGCTTTTTAAAAGTTTGATGTTTTATAGCTTTCGAAAGGTTTTAAAGAATAGTTTCGAAGGGGTGGTTACCCAATGGTTTCGAAAGGTTTGAAAGGAAAGGTTTCCAATGTATTCGAAAGATAATGTTTAAAGGTTTTAAAGAAGAATGTCTAAGGTTTTGATGTTTTCGAAGGAATGATTTTTCAATGTTTTCAAAAGTAAGGTTGAATTGTTTCAAAAGGAATTTTTTGGCCTTTCCGTCTTGGTGAAAGAAAGGTTACTTGGTTTTTGAAGGGGTGCTTTCAATGGATTCGAAATGGGTACTTTCAAAGGTTTAAATGTTTTCACAGATTTGAGTAAAGTATATATAACATGGCAAGGTGATTTTGAGCAAAGCATAAAGTATATATTTTCCTTCTTTAAATTTGATTTAAAGGTTTTAAATCAATTTGAGATGAAAAGGTTTTCAAGGTAAATTTAAGGAAACAATACCCTACATAAAATGACTCAGATATTAGGATACCAAATGAGACTCGTATAGGGTTGTACTCTATACATTAGTTATTAGCCCTAGCTAATTTATTCCAAAAGTCCAGTGTGTAGGGCTTTGTTGCAGGTAAGACTAAAATTATGATTGCACACAAAATGGAACATATATTTGTATATAGATAGGTTATTGGTGAGTCCGTAAAACCTTTAAGATCGGGTTACCATGAGAGATGTTAAGTTAGGGACAGACCATCCAAAAGAGGAGTATTTAACAAATAGTTAGGGATAGACCGTTCAGAAGAGGAGTATTTATAGGTGTTAGATTATTTTGACTATATTTTCTGGTAGGCCCTAGTAAGCCAAAGGTTAGTAGCTAGCCAAACCAAACTATAATGTTTGGACAGATAGTTCATTTATTACCTGATATGTATGTTTACATAATAACGCCTTACAGTTTTAACCAGTTTTGGTTTCAGGATAAAGGTTTGCAAAAGATATGTTTTAAAAGGATGTTAGTAGGGGACAACCTATTCCGTCAAGCGGTGTGTACTCACTTAGCATCAAATAATCGAGATGCATAGTATTATTCACACCAGGCTTTATGTCTGACTTGAAGTTTATGTTTTCCCCTTAAACTTTCGGGTGCTCAAAATTGATTTGAGTAGGCTGTGTGTTAAGGTTTTACAAGTTTTAGTAGAATAACGATTAAAGCTTCTGGAGGCGAGAAAGTGGCTAAAAGATAACTATTTAGGAGTTATTGTTTTGTTTTGTTTTGTTCCGTTGTGTTGTATTTAAGACAGTTATGTCTATATAGTATTCTAATTAACCAAAGGGGCATCTTCATAGGTCGCTCTTGGCATATTTTGTAATAATTATATTTGATCTTTACTTGGGAAACGGGTATGAGATTATGTAATTTGAATGTGAAACATGTGTTTCAAAATGTAATCAGTAAAATATTGTTTTTTTGAAATATGTGATTTTATTTCATATTCAAGTGCTTCTGATATCATTGATACCATAAACATAGCCATATTTAGTTGCCGAAAGTTAGTACTATGGATGACTGTAACATCTGTAGCACTTAGTTTTAGACCTCTATAAATGGGATGTTACAACTTGGTATCAGAACATAGATTTATGAAAAACTTTAACTAAAAATGATTTTTGAAGACACAATCATATGGAATTAGAGTAAGATTGGGGTATGGAATAAAGCTATAGTAACATACTTGTATTTTCTCTATACAAGGATATAATATATCTTTAGTTTTCTGTCTCTCTTAGGCTATTCTTCTGTATCTCATGAGGCTTGAATACATATATGGACACTAGAAGCGGAATAGGGAAGCTTGGAGGAAACACCACAATATGGAAATGCCAGACCAAATACCAGGAGAAACCAAGGGTAGGCACAAGAAGGGAATACAGGTGCTAGAGTCCGACAAATCGATTTGGGGGCTATGTATCATTTTTTACGAATATGATGTAGGCAGGTGTTGCTTCTGGAATGGTTGGAGGAAATGCTGGAATAGGAGTTCAAGAATCTCTGGTGGTCAATCATTATGCAACCTTGAGCATATATTATGCTAGGCTTGGAGGGAAGTCCTTTATTGGAACCGAGGATGCTATAGTAGTGGAGAACTGGTTGCTGCATTATGAGAGGATCTTTACTGACATAGGGATCAACGATGAGCAGAAGAGGGCTTGCTTCGAGACAGCTTTAGGGAACAGCTTTATTTTGGTGGGATAGTGTGACGGCTGGAGTAAATGAAGAGGAGATGACATGGGCTGAGTTTAGGAGAGATTTCAGGAGAGGTTCATGTCTGTGATGGCCCAGTCTCCTTTGCTTAGGAAGTTTGCTGGGTTGGAGCAAGGTGAGATGTCTGTTTTGGAGTATGCTAGAAGATTTGAGGAATTGGTTAGGTATGGTATGCTACTGTGGATACTGTGTTGAAGAGGAATGAGTAATCATAAGGGGGTTGAAGTTTGAGCTAGCGAGGGGTACATTGCCTCATATCAAAGACCCTTGATATTTGGTTATAGAGATGGATTTGAGACACGAGGATATACTTGCTTTCTAGGTAAGAGTAAGGTAAAGGAGGTCCAGGTTGGGTAAGGACAGAAAAGGAAGTTTTTTCATAAAAAGGGAGCCCGGAAAGGTGGAGCAGCAAAGAAGGGAAAGTCTGAGGTTGTGTGCTTCAAGTGTGACAAGAAGGGGCATTTTGCGAATCAGTGTCGCATTGGAAAAGCGAAGGAAGTGATCGGGAAGAAGAACATCAGATGTTTTAACTGCGATCAGATTTGTCATTATAAGAATCAATGCAAGGATCCCACAAAGGATGGAAGAGGCAAGGTATTTGCATTGGAGCCTGCTACATTAGGACTAACAGTGTAGGAGAAAGAAAAGGCAGTGTTGGGAGGTACGCTTTAGATTCATGGTATGTTTGTTAGCATTCTATTTAATACTGGTGCACCGCATTCTTTTATATCTCGTTGTTTGGCATATGAGCTTAACCTAGAACTCACATACTGAGTTACTTTCTTAAGGGTTGTAATTCCGATAGAAGGATATGCGACACTTGGGATGAATTGTAACCACTTTGAATTTAATTTGCTAGGTCATATCATTGTTTGCAGTTTGCAGTGTTTGACTTTATAGGGTTCAGAATTATATTGGGTATGGATTGGTTAAGTAAATAATATGCTAGGATATTTTGCCATGATAGGAAGATATTGCTTAGACTCTGACTGTAGTGATCGGGTTGTATATACCGTAGAAAGCCCTAATTGTGATGTAAATGCTTTGTTGGGTGCAGTGGAGTTGGAAGATAAGGAAGATAAGTTGAATCGTATTTTCACGGTTAGAGAATTCGCAGATTTTTTTAAGTCTATAATAGGATTACCACTGAAACTAGCCATTGAGTTTCAGATAGATTTAGTGCCTTGAGCAGAATTGGTGAGTAGACATCCAAGTAGGATGATACCTACAGAGATGAGGTAGCTGAAGGTGCAGTTGATAGATTTGGAAAGCAAGAGTTTTATTAGGCCACATAGTTCACCTTGGGGAGCAGCCGTAGTGTTTACCAAGAAGCTGGACGGATCATTGATGCTATGTATCGATTATCGTAAGTTGAATGAGTAGACGATAAAGAATTGATAATATTTGTTTCCTAGAATTGATGATTTGTTCGATCAGTTGAGTGGACCAAGGTATTTTCTGAGTTGGATTTGGCAACAGTTATTATTTGCTTAGAGTACCAAGGAACAGTATTCCTTTGATGGCGTTTAGAATTAGATATGGATCGTATGAATAGTTAGTGATGCCGACTAACTATTGTGCCGACATTCTTTGTGGATTCGATGAATCAGATTTTCCGAAAGCACTTGGATAGGTTAGTGTTGGTTTTTATAAATGATATTTTGATACACTCTAAGGATTAAAGGGAGCATGAAGTTCATCTTAGAGTTGTGCTTGAGATGCTAAAGTAGAATCAGCTAAAGGCGAAGTTTTTGAAGTGTCATTTCTTGAAGAAGGAAGTGAACTTTCTTGGTCACGTTGTTTCGAAGAAGGGGTTGTCAATCGATCCGTATAAGATCGAAGCTGTTAATAATTGGAAGAGACCAGTGATGGTGACTGAAATTAGAAATTTTCTTGGATTGGCTGGGTATCATCGGAGGTTTGTAAAGGATTTTCGCAGATAGCAGCACTGATGACTAAGCTAACGCGAAAGGATGTGAAGTATGTGTGTACCGATATGTGTGAGGAAGCATTCCAGAGCTTGAAACACTTATTGACCCATGCATTTGTATTAGTTATTCCGAAGGGGAATCAAGGTTTGGTAATTTATACTGATGCGTGTGGAACCGGATTAGATGTTGTGTTGATGCAGAGAGGTAAAGTGATTGCCTATGCTTCTCGACAGCTTAGACCGCATGAGGTTAGATATCCAATGCATGATTTGGAGTTGGTTGTGGTGATTTTTATTTGAAGTTGGGGGACATTACCTTTTGGAAGAGAGGTTTGAGCTTTATATGGATCATAATTCGTTGAAGTATTTATTCTCTCAGAAGGAGCTGAATATGAGACAACAGAGATGGTTAGAGTTTTTAGCCGCTTATGAGTTTGGTATTTAGTACACACCAAGAAAGGGCAACAAAGTTGCAAACGCACTTAGTAGGAAGCATCAGAATGTATTGTTGGAAATGATAGCAGAGTGGAAAGATTTGGAAGCATTATCAACTTGTAGAGTTTAGTGGAGATCCGAGGCCAGATCTAGTGAAGGAATTGCTGCGTTATCTTATTTAGAAGTTCGACCAGTAATGATTGAAAGGATTGCTTCTAAACAGGGGAAGGATCTAGTGTTGGCTGAACAGATCAAGAAGTTGAAGGAAGGAACATAGAGCTTTGACTTGGAGGATTTTAGTCTTTCCCAGAATGGGTGGTTAAGAAAGAAAGGGAGGTTGTGTATTCCGAATGTAAGAGATGTTAGGAAGGAAGTTTTGGAGGAATTCCATCGTTCGAAGTTCACTATTCATCCAGGAGGAACTAAGATGTATTATGATATAAAGAGATGTTTCTTCTGGGAAGGTATAAAGAGGGATGTTGGCTTATGGGTGAAGCAGTGTTTGAACTGTCAATGGATAACAGCTGAACATTAGAATCCAAGTGGGTTATTAAAGCCGTTGGATATTTCGATATGGAAATGGGATTTTATTTCTATGGATTTTATTGACGGGTTGCCAAGATCTGGTAGAGGAAATGAAAATATATTGGTTATAGTGGATAGACTGACCAAGAGTGCCCATTTTCTTCCAGTTAAGTCAACTAGGATGACACTAGTTTTAGCGAAATTATTTATGAAAAATATAGTTAGGCTACATGGAATTCCTAGTAGTATAGTAAGTGATAGAGATTCATTATTCACTAGCGAGTTCTGAAAGAGTCTACAAGAGATTTTAGGAACCAAGCTCAAGATGATCGCTTACCATCCACAGACTGATGGGCAAACGGAAAGAGTTAACAAAGTCTTGGAAGATTTATTAAGAGCTTGTATGTTAGATCTTGGAGGTTCATGGGAAGACCATTTACACTTAGTCGAGTTTTCGTATAACAATAGTTATCAGACTAGCATAGGGATGGCACTGTTTGAAGCTTTGTATGGAAGGCCATGCAAATCACTAGTTTGTTGGTTAGAGACCGGGGATAGGTTGGTTCATGGTCTGGATTTGGTTAGAGAAGCCGCAAAGAAGGTTGATTTGATTTGAACTAGGATGAACGATGCTCAATCAAGGCAGAAGAATTATGCAACTAGAAGACGGAAAGACTTAGAGTTCTCTATTAGAGATCATGCTTTTATTAAGGTATCACTGTGAAGGGTGTGATTAGATTTATGAAATCAAGGAAGTTGGCATCGAGATTCATAGAACCATTTCCTATATTAAGAGTATCAGGAAACTCGCATATAGAGCATAGTTACCAAACAGTTTGGCAGGAGTCCATGACATTTTCCATGTTTCTCATCTAAGAAAGTGTGTTAGAGACCTGGAAACTACTATAGCACTGACTATGCTAGATGACTTAGTAGTAGAACCAAACTTGACTACAGTTAGAAAGCCGATTTATATAGTTGCGAGAGATGAGAAGAAGCTAAGGAACAAGACAGTCATATTAGTGAAAGCCTAGTGGAGTGACAATGAGAGAGTCTTGTCCTGGTTTTGACTTCAACCTTGGATAGAGGTCGACAATGTCCTAACGCCGTGTGTGTTATATATTATCTTATTAAAGGCAGAGAGCCTTATGCCTCTTTGTCGACGTTGTTGTTGATGCCGACATTAATCTAATAACCTATTTAAAGGTGGCGAGCCTTATGTTTTATGACTTTGACTTAAAAACCTAACTGGGGATGCCAATGTTTATATTGCTATGTGTTAAAAGTATACAAAGTTTGTTATACAACCTTTTGACTAGGCACTTGTAACGACCCGCTATTTTAGACTATTCGCATCCGCACATGTCGGACTTGAATAAATCAAAATACCGAATTGTTAATTCAAATTTGGAAAAACTGAACATATACAGTAAATAAATAATCACAGATCACAGACACAGAGTAATAAATGCAGCGGAAACAAAAGATAGTAGTTCATGAAGCTACTATATACATATCATAGTTAAATAAGGTACAACAGATGTCTCGAATACAATAGTCAAATACAATATCAGAATACATCACTGGAATCAACTGAATATCTGAAAGATGGATAGATAGCTGGACCTTCAAGCGAAGCTCCAACTCCAAAGGTGAGTCTCGAATACTGGTACACTTAGTCTGACCCGAGCGTAAAGCAAAACACAAAACACTCGAGTCAGAATTAACATTCTTATATAAATAAATCCATCTCAAATGAACTAACAACTAAAAAACAAATAACTCAAAGGGCGTTGGAATAACCATCATCTAAGGATCCGTTAAACTATCTACTATGTAGTAGTGTATGCTAAGTAGATAATTCCTATCAGTAATATAAAGTATCAAAATAGTGTTAAGTCATTACCATTATCCCCCTTAACACATTTTATATAAGTGTCATAGTCTATGCAGCACTGTAAACTCCACCGTAAACTAGTGGGCTATCAGGGAGTATCCATAGGTATAACACACAGAAAATTCGTAGTGGTCGCGTATATAGCGATACAAGTATGACAAGGCAGATGAGGCAATACCGAAGGTAGTGAAACTACCGTTTGCCTGATTCGGACTGGTGAGAACGAATCGCCGCAATGACCGCAACACCGCGAAACAACACTCCCAAAATTCGAGGGTGCATACCAATCAATAACATGTAATGAGTAGTTTACGAAGAAGTGTGTTCGCTCGAGGTGGCTAACCCCATTTGGCCCGGCACGGCTCCTGTTTTAGTCATTTCCAATTTGACACAAGTGTCAAGGCTATCCATTATCGTTCTCTTTCTTCAGTCATCACGTACATCATTCCAACCACTTCATTCTGGATCACACTCTGCGTATAGTTATTAAAGTGGTTTTCGGTTTAGACAGAGAGTATGTCCATAACCGATCCCGGTTTCTTTAATAACTTTCGTAATTATTACACCGACTGGTCGTTTAATAGCTTTCAAAAACCAAATCAATTTCAGTTTCAATTAGAATTTGTAAACCAACATTTTATTTGTCTTTCTAAATCAATTTCCATAACTTACGTTCAAACATCCAAATTCATAATTTCAAAATCTTATAATTCAATTTCAACTTTTTTTAAACAATTCAAATATTGATTCAAGTTCGTATATAAGTTTCATTCCGTGATCATTTAAATTAATTTAATTTAACATTCAAGTCAATTTAAATTCATTGATCGATTTCATTCAATATTGGTTAAGTTAATTTATCATTCAAAACAATTTCTATTTAATTTCTAATTCATTAAATCAATTTAAGTTTTCCTACGTCATATCAAACTTCCAAATTTAATTTAATTAAATTCGACAAATCAAATTCTTTAAGTTTCAAGTCTTATATTAATTTCAATAAATCACATCTTACTTCTTGTTGAAGAAATTCGATTTCACTTATGTACTTATTTAATTTAAACAAATTTCCAAAGCTTAATTATTACAGAACTCAATTTCACTTATTAAAGAAGTTCAGTTTTACTTATCAAAGAATTCGATTTTATTTAATTATTAAATAATTCAATCTCATTAAATTATCAAATAGTTTCAAAACTTAATTATTAAATAATTCAAACTTAATTATCAAATAATTTCAAAACTTAATTGTTGAATAATTTCAAACTTAATTATTAAATAATTTCAAACTTAGTTATTAAATAATTTCAAACTTAATTATTAAATAATTTCAAAACTTAATTATTAAATAATTTCAAAACTTAATTCAATCATTTCTTAAATTAAACAACGTTCTTTCATCAATTACTTTGTTAATATTTTGTTTCATATTATTAAATAGTAACATTTAAATTTCACTAGAATTCAAATTCCAACTTCATTTAAAACCCTTATTATTTTATTCAAATAAAATCTTTATTTTTATTTTCAAATCAAATTATTGACCAATCGGGTTTTTATTTAATTTTCAATCCTAAGTCAAAGTTTTATTTGGGTATTTATCATTTCCACCCGAATCCATTTCAATTCAAAAATCAAAGCATAGCAAATGGAACTTGCAGTGTGATAACTGGGATGGTGTCAAAGTAAATAAACAAGCAATAACAATAATCAATAACAATCCAATAATTAATTCAAATAATCCCAAAATAATCGTATTAATTCACATTGTTGTTTGTGCAAATTAATATAATTATTTCTAGAATCTACACTTTCATTTCTAGAATCTACACTTTCATTTCATGTAGATTAAAGATTATTACTCTAATATTAATACGGTTCTTCACTAGACATCTACTATTCAATTTCATACTACATCAATTTAAACAACATATATTTAAAAGGATCAAAGTGCAATTAACTATATTTCTGCATGTCAATTTATTCAAACATTAAAAGGGTCATATTATACAAATGTCATCAAATCAAATTTAACACATATATCAAATCTAACTATCCTACGTCAATTTCAACTTCAAATTATTTATCACTTACTATTTCAACAATTTAACGTCCAATGTCAACATCAAACAATCAATCATTTATCAACTAAACTAGATTATCATTGTATAGATAATGGTGTCGGATGTCACAAGTGAACTGATACAGGTAATAACATATATATAACAGTGTAAACAACTAACAACAGCATATTTCAATTGTTGTTTCAATTTAAATCAAATTTAATAAATAAAAGAACGTTAATCGTGAGTGATTGCTTACCTTTCGAGGTTGGATAGATTTTGACAAGAGTTGGCTACGAATCCAAGCACTAATTCCAAAGCAAGCAGGATTGAACTCAAATCGACGAACGAAGCTGATAATAAAGAATTGACGAAATCAGATCAGAACTAGATCGATGAGGGAAAATGGTATCAATGAACCCGTATATAACTGTATATAGCTATATCTAAAAAGTTGTATTCTAAATTTAAGCATATATTAAATATATATATATATATATATATATATATATATATATATATGTTTTCAAAAGTCATAGTTTTAAATTAAAGCACACGAAAAAAAATCAGACATATACACATAAGTTAAACTCTTAATATATCAGTTATATGATATAGATATATACTAGAAATGTATGTTATTAAAACATATCAATATTAATATATGAAACAGACACATATATGTATAGACAAATATACATATACAGCATTATATATTATCATACTTCAAATCAAACGTAATATATTATATTTCAAAAATCTGTAATACACTGACACCAAGCATCAGCCCAATATTTATGAACAGTAACCTATATATATATATACTACATACACTTTAAAATTACAATGTATTTACAACTCACGATCCCACATGATATATGTTTCAAATAGCAGATTTTATGCAACTAACTGACCTATATATTATAATTTATATAAACAGATAATAGATAATATTATTTAGTATGTGAAACTGGTCAAAGGTGTTCGTAACTTTTATATATAAAACAAGCAAGCCCATATATAATCAATGTTATATGACTTACAGATTATTTGCATAAAGCAATATAACTTGTATTTTGAAACATTGTATATACAATAATATATATATATATATATATATGTAACGACCCTGAAATTCAGACCCAGTTTAAATTTCTTTAAACGCTATTTAGTGTAGAAAATTCAAATTTTCACAAACAACTTCCGTTACCATCCAAACTTCGCATTTGGAATGCGTCTGGATAGACATAGGCGTGCGCCAAATTTCGTTGAAAAATATTGAAGTAAATTACGCTCGCCGCATTTGCATTTTAGTTTAAATCTTATGTGAAAATTTTCTATCACCCGAACTCAAATATTTTTCTCGATGTCGCATAAGAAAAATATTCTGAACGTGACGGCGCATTTCGTTTCGTCAAATTTCGCTTTTAATTGCTAGCTAAAAGTTCGTTCGTGCAAATGGTTCAATAAGATTTACCACTTTGTAAACGGCGTCGTACCATCAATATCTTTATACCGCTGTGTCCGCCTCGACGCGCTGATCACAACGGTATATTTATTTGTGTCAATCGGAGTTCGGCGTTGCAAGTTTTAATTGTTAACGGAGCGCAAACCGGTCCGTTACGCAGTGCAAAGCGGTACCCAACATTCCAACATTTAAAACTTTTGAGCCTTTCAGCTGCCTTAGGAACCCAAATAGCCACCAAAAAAATACCATCATTTCATTTACTGTGCGCGCTGAACTCTCTGCGTTCATTCTGACGTTGTTTCACTTCGTTCTGCCGTGATAGCCTGTCTCCTCGCCCCTGCACAAATTCTATTCTCTTCTCCTTGCCCATATTCTTACGCTATTTATTTGCCCTCCAGTAAACAAAAAACCCACTCCTCCCTTCCCTTTTCTTTCACATTTTTCCTTTGTTTCTTCAAACCCTTCACCTACACGTACGTCCTCCTCCACTTCTTCTTCTCTTCATGTTTCTTTGGTTTTCTTTTCCTGTACTCCCTCCCTCTGTTCTCTTTAATTCACGTCTTCATATTTTGTTTTTTTATTTTGTTTTTTACTTCAAAACCCCCTCCTTTTTTCCGACACGTACACGGCCTCCGCCTCCTCCCCATGCCGCACGCACACCGACCACAGCACCGGCCGCCCCTGCTTTTCCCCCGGTTGCTCGGCCTCCACCCCATGCTACCGCCTCCTTCCATCAGCTCCGCCCATGCAGCCCGCCCCACCTGTCAACCACCACCCCACTTTTCTTTCCCCACTAACAGCCTCCATGGAAGCCCCTGCACCACCCCCTCCACTGCAAACTCCGCCCCGCGCAAACACCGACCCCATCAGCCCCCCCCAATGCAGCACTGACCTACAGCTCCGGCCACACCCCCCCATGCGGCCTCAAACCCCTCCCTACCGTTTCCCCTACCATGCACGGCCATCAACAGCCCACACGACCCACTCGGTCATCCCCCTCTATCCAGAAGCATTCCAAATGCGAAGTTTGGATGGTAATAATGGAAGTTGTTTGTGAAAATTTGAATTTTCTACACTAAATAGCGTTTAAAGAAAGGGGGATGGCCGAGTGGGTCGTGTGGGCTGTTGATGGCCGTGCATGGTAGGGGAAACGGTAGGGAGGGGTTTGAGGCCGCATGGGGGGGGGTGTGGCCGGAGCTGTAGGTCAGTGTTGCATGAGGGGGGGGGCTGATGGGGTCGGTGTTTGCGCGGGGCGGAGTTTGCAGTGGAGGGGGCGGTGCAGGGGCTTCCGTGGAGGTTGTTAGTGGGGAAAGGAAAGTGGGGTGGTGGTTGACAGGTGGGGCGGGCTGCATGGGCGGAGCTGATGGAAGGAGGCGGTAGCATGGGGTGGAGGCCGAGCAACCGGGGGAAAAGCAGGAGCGGCTGGTGCTGTGGTCGGTGTGCGTGCGGCATGGGGAGGAGGCGGAGGCCATGTACGTGTAGGAGAAAAGGAGGGGGTTTTGAAGTAAAAAAAATAAATAAATAAAAACAAAATATGAAGACGTGAACTAAAGAGAACAGAAGGAGGGAGTATAGGAAAAGAAAACCAAAGAAACATGAAGAGAAGAAGAAGTGGAGGAGGACGTACGTGTAGGTGAAGGGTTTGAAGAAACAAAGGAAAAATGTGAAAGAAAAGGGAAGGGAGGAGTGGGTTTTTTGTTTACTGGAGGGCAAATAAATAGCGTAAGAATATGGGCAATGAGAAGAGAATAGAATTTGTGCAGGGGAGAGGAGACAGGCTATCACGGGCAGAACGAAGTGAAACAACGTAATAAATGCAACAGAATGAATGCAGAGAGTTCAGCGCGCATAGTAAATGAAATGATGGTATTTTTTTTTGGTGGCTATTTGGGTTCCCAAGGCAGCTGAAAGGCTCAAAAGTTTTAAATGTTGGAATGTTGGGTACCGCTTTGCGCTGCGTAACGGACCGGTTTGCACTCCGTTAACAATTAAAATTTGCAACGCCGAACTCCGATTGACACAAATAAATATACCGTTGTGATCAGCGCGTCGAGACGGACACAACGGTATAAAGATGTTGATGGTACGACGCCGTTTACAAAGTGGTAAATCTTATTGAACCATTTGCACGAACGAACTTTTAGCTAGCAATTAAAAGCGAAATTTGACGAAACGAAATGCGCCGTCACGTTCAGAATATTTTTCTTATGCGACATCGAGAAAAATATTTGAGTTCGGGTGATAGGAAATTTTCACATAAGATTTAAACTAAAATGCAAATGCGGCGAGCGTAATTTACTTCAATATTTTTCAACGAAATTTGACGCACGCCTATGTCTATCCAGACGCATTCCAAATGCGAAGTTTGGATGGTAACGGAAGTTGTTTGTGAAAATTTGAATTTTCTACACTAAATAGCGTTTAAAGAAATTTAAACTGGGTCTGAATTTCAGGGTCGTTACATTCTCCCCCACTCCAGACTTTTCGTCCTCGAAAAGGAACAAGGTAAAGAGAGGAAGAACAATAAAAGAGATAAGGCGGATACAGGATAGATTATGAATATAGTAAAGAATATAGAATGGAATTTACCTTCAACAAATAATTCAGGATTAGAATCTCGGATACTCTCCTCGGTTTCCCAAGTACAATCACGATCATCGGGACTCCATTGGACTTTGACTAGGCTAACAGACTTCCTTCTTAGCTGCTTCGTATCCCTATCAACGATACGAAGCGGTCTCCTCTCTATAGTCAAATCCGGCCCAATATCCACCTCATCTAACTGAGCAATAGGAATGGTCATGGATGGATCGTGTACAACCTTCCGGAGATGTGAAACATGAAATACGTTGTGCACACCCTCAAATTTCTCCGGCAGCGCAACTCTGTAGGCTAGAGTACCAATCCTCTCGGTGATAGTGAATGGTCCAACAAATCTAGGGGCGAGCTTCCCTCTATGACCAAATCGAATAACATTCTTCAAAGGTGGTACCATAAGAAATACCTCATCTCCAACCTGGAATTTTAACTCTCTTCTACGCCTATCTGCATAGCTCTTCTGCCTATCCTGTGTGGTCTTCATCTTCCTTATGATTTCATTGACCTTCTCGGATGCTTCCATAATCATATCTGGGCCAAGAACCAATCGGTCACCAGGCTCAATCCAACAAGTTGGCGATTTGCATGGCCGTCCATATAAAGCTTCGAACGGTGCCATATCGATACTCGCCTGATTATAAAGATAGTTATATTTCAATTCAAATTTTACTTATTCAAATTGAAAATTTTGGATTACCTGATAGCTGTTATTATAAGTAATTCAACCAAATGAAGGTGGTCTTCCCAAGAACCACCGAAATCAATAATGCAAGCTCGGAGCAGATCTTCCAAAATCTGATTTACCCTCTCAGTTTGGCCATCTGTTTGAGGATGATAAGCCGTGCTCAGATTCAGTTTAGTGCCCAAGACGTCCTGAAATGCCTTCCAGAATTTACTAGTGAATAAAGGATCTCTATCGCATACAATACTAGATGGAACTCCGTGAAGTCTGACAATCTCTCTCATATAAATCTCGGCCAAACTCGAAGCAGTACGATTGGTCTTAACAGAAATAAAGTGAGCAGATTTCGTCAACCTATCAACAATCACCCATATACTCTCGTTCCTTTTTCTGGTCCTTGGTAATCCGTCAACGAAGTCCATAGAAATTTGATCCCATTTCCAACACGGAATCTCTAGGGGTTGAAGTAATCCTGCTGTCTTCCGGTGATCGGCCTTGACTTGCTGACAAGTGGTGCATCTACTTACATATATGGAAATATCTCTCTTCATCCCACTCCACCAATATAAACGCTTCATATTTCGATACATCTTGGTGACACCAGGATGAAATGAAAGTGATGATTGATGGTTCTCTCTAAGCACTTCTTGTCTCAGTCCATCAACATTTGGAACACAAATACGGTTGTCAATCTTCAGAACTCCGTTACTATCTATCTGTGCTCCCACTTTACTGTCAGCATTTCCAACTCTACCAAGAACTAACCCCTTCATGCGATAGAACAAGGTGTCCTCATATTGCTTAGCTTTGATGCGATCCAAAAGAGATAGGGAGATAACAAGCTGAAATAGTATGCCTTCTACAAGATTACAACATGACAATGCTTTGCTACGGCTCAAAGATTCAGCTACAACATTTGCTTTTCCAGGAGTATAATTGATGTCGAGATCATATGCAGCTAGGAATTCGAGCCATCGGACTTGTCTCTGATTCAAGTCTTTCTGGGAGAAAATATACCGCAAGGACTTATGATCCGTGAATAATTCAAATTTTGTTCCCAAAAGATGATGCCTCCATAGTTTCAAAGCAAATACAACTGCAAGAAGCTCTAAATCATGTGTTGCATAGTTTACTTCATGGATCTTCAACTAAAGACCAGCATAAGCAATAACCTTTCCATTTTGCATAAGGACAGCGCCTAAACCTTCTCGACAAGCATCGGTATAGACAGTTAATCCTTCACTCCCGTCAATTACCGCAAG